>CM037880.1:179898147-180636086 GCA_021292165.1 Shinisaurus crocodilurus | reverse complement strand
TATATTTTCACTATAAGACCTGAATAACTGCAGGTGGCACAACTGCGTTTGCGTGTAATGACAAATATGAAATGAGCAAGCGTGGTGTTACATACTATCTGATCATTCCCTCTTGGCTCCTTCTGCCTGTCGAAGCAGCTAAACAAAGCAGGAAAATGCGGTTCATGGTTTGTTCAGTGTTACAGCTGAACCAGGATCTTGCTGCTTTTCTAACGAGACAGAACCATAAGCCAGGAGTATGTTCTTGTTTCCTGGTTTGTTTAACCACTCCCACTGGCAGGAAGAGCCAAGTGGAGCAATCAGGCAGCATGTATCAGCACGTTCACTCATTCCAAATTCATTAGAATTCTGGCTTATTGTTATTTATGAACTGACTCTCTGTCTTAGAGGCATACCTTTCTGTTTGTGAGAGAAGAGGAATGCTGCTTCTAAGATAACACCGGCATATATATCATCTGAAAACAACTATGGTTTTTTCAAAACCAATATTCATATTTAATTTAATAGTCCAAAAGTTCCCTTTTCAACCACCTTTTGTAAGCCAAAAACACAATTCTATAAGTTACTGGTCAAATACAAAGATGGATAACTCAGTAGTGTCAGATGCAGGTGCACTGTTTGACTAATGTTTATGCCCTCTTATCCCTAACTGAAGTTAAACGAAGAATATGTAACTGCATTTGCTCAAATATATCCTGTCCTCTCTTTGTTTCCTCAGCTGTTGAGATGCAGATTAAGTAGGGCTGAGCCAAAAGTACTTGCTGTTCTTCATGAATGTTTTCCCCAATATTGAACAGTGCCCCATCCTTTGGGCATTTTCTTGGTGAAAGTGTCAAAGTGTTAATCTGTATGGGAAGTGTTGCCCTTACTCTGAATAGAATTTGTTTGCCCTGAGTGACATTGTCTGATTGCTACAGAGCATGGTGACATTGTCCCATTCATGTGGGATTGCCCATGTGACTAATCCAAGAAGCACTGCCCTCACTTTCAACTAGCTTCATTGTCCTTCAGTGACTTTGTGCAATAGCCATGGGGATTCTCATCATGATACATAACATCATGATGAGATTCTCCAATTGGCTGAAACTCTTCTGTGACTCATCTAAGAGAAAGAAGCAGTAACTAGATCCCCCTTTAAAAAAAAAGTGGTAGAGAAACACAGATAAAGGGCAGCAACCTAGTTTTTAAAAAGGTGAATATTCTCACAATTAAGCTTTTTCCAAAAGAAATTTCTCAGACCCCACTGACCTGTTTTGACCCGAAAATTGGGATGGGAGTACATTCAATGTAGCCTTATTTATATGTTCCATGGACAGGGGCCCTGTGTGTATACGTGTGCTTATGTTATTTTGCAAAGTGCCACATACAGAGATGACAGATAAAATAGTCAGCATTTTCACTGATAACGCAGTAATTGAAATGAATGGAGCTCGCACTGCAGTAAGTTGCCTCAATTATTAACTTTCTTATACACCTGTCCATATTTTCCAGCCCTATAGATTCCTTTAGGAGGGACATCTTCTTGTATTGTTTCTAACAGTCATATGTGGGGATTAATGGCTCCAGATTCTCTTCTCTTTTTAAAAAGATGGCTTGAATGCTAATCCTGCCCATTGCACAAGTGGGGGGAAAGGACAGGGAATGCACCTCTCAGGAATGTAATCACCAGACAAGGGGGGAATTGAATTCACCATCTCTTGAGAGTTTCCCTCCCATTTTATTTTCATTTACAAACATGCTCAGGTAATATGGATTGTGAATACAGTTCATATTTATACTGCTCAGAAATTTATTTATTTATGCTACATTTCCCGTTCTCTGATTGCAAAATGGCCTTGCATCCTAGTTTCAGGGTTGTGGCTCTTGTCTGTAATTGTTACTGTTTGCTACTCTGGGTGGGGCGAGAGAAATGTTGTTATACTGAATCTGGTTGGACAGCATTCTCTGGTTTTAGAGAAGGATTCAGTCAGTCTTATTCTCTCAATGCACTTTTGCTTAGAGTTTTTCATGTGTACTAGTTCTGACTAATAATTTGGCCCTAAATATTTTTACAGCCTGGTCTACAAAAAGGCTGTCCATACAAATACAAGTGTGGGTCTTATCTATTGAGCAAACTCCATGGAGTTGGATTAGAGATGGTTATTGCTCTTTAAGCTTCTCTCTCTCCTTCTCTCTCTCTCTCTCTGTGTGTGTGTGTGTGTGTGTGTGTGTGTGTGTGTTGGCTCACTTTGGGCACCTTTGGTGGGTTTTCATGCTGTTTCCTATCCTTGTAATGTATATTCATTTGCTTGAGAGAATCATCTTTCTAAAAGGTGGCATTTTTCCTGCCAGTTGATTTCTTGTTACTATTTTATTAATTGTCTGAAATAGTGGCCAGCCTGAGGTACTTCCCTTTCTACTATTAAGAACAAGAAGAAATAACTTGTGGTGTTTTCTTTCCCTTGCTTGCGTAAAAAGTTTTATAATTGTGACTGTTTCTTTTGATTCAACACAACCATCTTCTGGATCTGCAAGTAATGGGCAATTTTCTGGGGCCAATGTGATACAACTTGCAGTGCACCTTTCTTTCTCTCCTTTCGCCATAGATTTCCTCTGTATATTTAGAGGTCGTGCAAATCTGTGTCTCCTTTACAATTTTATGTGTACATTTATTTAATCAATGTTCATGCTTTTTTCTTCAAAAATTGAAATAAATGGCACATAATTAATTTTAAAATATGAATGTAATTCTGTTTGTTATCTTGAAGCTATCTACTAAATATCTTCAAAGTAGGATCTAAATTTGAACTACCGGTAGGTCAGGCCTGTGGCTTATGCTGGCTCAGCTTGTCTGAGCGTGGAAAGCTAAGCAGGGTCAAGCCTAGTTATTACTTGGATGGGAGACCTCTCCTCTAGTTTCCTGCATTGAGCAGGGGGTTGGACTCTATAGCCTTGTAGGCTCCTTCCAACTCTATGATCTATGAAAATCTATGGATAATGAGTACTTCTCTTATAAAAATCCGATCTCATGAAGCATTTTTGTATTCTTGTGTAAATAAAGCTAGTGTACAAATCTCTCTGTTCCTATAGTATATATTTGTGTATATAGAAAGTAAGGAGAGGAGTATTAAGTTGACTATTTTACAGTGGTAGTAAAAATCATACCTTGAATCAGAATTATAATGGAATCCTAAAGATATTTCCAGAAGTGTAACTATGGAATTGTTTATAGATTTAGTTCTGTTTTTTAATAAGTAAAAATAGCTTAACCATTTTCAATTTCATTTTCTATTAAATATTTACAGTAAATGTCTATCTAGGTTATTGTGTCATCAAACTGTTGATGTAAAATCTAACGCCACCAGAAATGCAGGTTGCTCTTTTTTATTGATATACTCTCGCTCGATACTCCCTGACAAGTGAGTTTTGCAATTATGCTGCAAGGCAGTTCATGCTAGCTATTCAACTTTGTGAGGACTGTGAGACTAAGCTCCACCCCACATAGTTCAACTATGCAGATTACGTGCTATCCTAGACAAGGAAATAAGGTTAAGCCAGTTTTCCTTATTTCTTATAGATTCTTCTTCCTCAGGAAAGTGTTCTGTTTTTCCAACCCCAGCAGCATAGTGACAGAAAGTCCATTTGTGCTGTGCCCTATTGCTGGTTGCAAGTTCCACACACACTGCATTATGAACAGGGCAGTGAAACTTGTGCTTGCTCATTGCTATACTTGTGGTTTTAAACAAGAATGAAAAAGTTAACCCAAGCTTCTGGCATGATTACCTACACATTGTCCTTTAATCTAGTAACATCTGAAGATGCAAAACTTAATTTGAGAACACATAAATCAATAGTTTCTTGTGGTTGAACTTTGCATTGACGCAGGCTTTGGTTTTTTTTTTTTCCTAATTGTTGATTGTTTTTAACAGTTCCATTTGTAGCTTGCTGAAGTAGACTCGATGCTAAAGTGCTGCTGCTAACAGGTTGCAGACTATTGCTGCATACTCTGCCCACGCAAAGCTATTGGTATCGGAATTATTACAGGACAGGTTTTGACACCCAACCTTCTTCCAATCACAGTAGACATAGTAGGTGTAAAATCTGGTTTTACTCCCTTTAACAGAAATAAAATGCATTCTACTAAATTGACTGTATCATCCTGCATGGGGAGGGGGGTAACCTGTCCTGTATAAAATGAAAACAATACTAATGAGTATACCAGACAATTCTGTATGTGTTCATTTCTTGATACTTTAAAGATGGAAATGAGGGGCAAAGAAGGCAGAAGAATTTGGTCTAATTGAGGCATCGATCATCGTTGATGGTTAAAGCATGCTGCCAAATTGTTAGGTCACCAGCTGCACTGCTTTTTTTCCTTTCTAACATATACTGGTAAATTGTAATGGCACAGAGTACTTGCCCTACTTTGGAAAATAGTGTACATTACCCTGTGCCTTCAAAACTACTAGCTCTTATATATCTCATTATTAATATGTGAACAAACCTTGCTAATTACTACTTGACCTGAATTATGAACTCTCTCATTATTTCTTTACCTGAGTTGTGTTGCACAGAGATTGCAGCTAGTCTATCAAACCCTTAGAAAGTGTTGACAGTGTTTTTACTTTGTGAGGTGTTGCTGGCCTAAGTTCAAAGAGTGTGATGATGAAAGTAGAATAGATACTATGAACTCTACAAAAGCAATGGGATGTAAATCTGAGAAAAATCTTAATTAAGGCTGATTTAGTCCTTGTATCTTCAATATGCTTAAGCAGAAAGATACCACTAGGAAGGTTCTTAAAAGTCTGAATCCAGGTACCTGTGCAAGAATGTATGTGTGTGTTTTTGTGTAGTATGTTCTGTTTTAATATTAATTCCTGAGAATGATTCCAATTTTTAAAATTTAGCATTTTTAAGTGGTAAATTTCACTTTGGATAAACATATAAAATGACAATACTAAAATATAAAATTATTATTATTATTATTATTATTATTATTATTATTATTGCTGCTGCTGCTGCTATTACTACTACTATTATTATCATCAGCATCATTATTATTTATTTCATGTCTATGCCGCCCAATAGCTGAAGCTCTCTGGCGGTTTACAGCAATGTCTATTAGTACTCTTCTCCAAGTTATATTTCAAGATGTTTTCCTTTAGAACAGTGTTTCCCAACCTTGGGTCTCAAAATGTTATTAGATTACAACTCCCATCATCCCTGACCATTGGCCATGCTGGCTGGGAATGATACAAGTTGTAAGCCAACAGCATGTGGGGTCCCAAGTTTGAGAACTGCTCTTTAGAATGTAGTTTTCTGTTTCTGAAGGAGAAAAAACATTGAAGTGTTATGGGGGGGGGGGGTGTTTGAGAGAGAGAGGGACTGGGTTCACACAACATGGTGGTTTATTATCCATGCTTGTTTCAGAGAGGCTTGTCATGTTGTCTGAACCCAACAACATGGTTTGTTAACCATGACATGACAAGCCACTCTGAAACAAGCATGGCTTATAAGCCACCATGGCTTATCGTGTTGTATGAACCCAGTCAGACTTTAAGGAGCTCTTGCTCCAAAACAGTTCTAATCTTGATTTACCAATCCATTGCAGTACAAATTTCTCTTTGGCTTGGTTCTGATGTAACATCAAACCATGGTTTGGAATCTAAAGTACAGTTAGTGCAAACCATGATTTGTGTGGGAAAGTAAACTATTGTTTGTGTGGCTTCTTGTCTTTTCCTAACTTCCATGAAAGTCTCCCGATACTATCCCAAATGTGGTCTTCCAGGGTGGAAGACCACATTTGGGATAGTTAAGCCCAAATGTGGGCTTCCTAGAGGCTGCTACATCTTCCAAACACTGCATGACACCTTCTCCCTTAATGGGTCTGTGCTTGTTTTTGAAACCTTTGATTGCAATGACATGGAGGCAACTAGGGTGTGGGGGCGACTTCAGAACTGGAGCCCTTGGAATCTGAGGATGGCAATGCAAGGGTGCTGGTCCTATGGGCTCCTTTAGGGCTGAGGGCCCTGAGGTGAGAAAGTGCTTCCTTGGTCACATCCTCTTTTGGGCTGAGAGGTCTATAATGGAAGCTTCTTCTCCTGAGGAGGGGAATTGGAACCCTGAGTCATGATACCCGTGAGGTTTCAGATACTGGTTTTTTGGCCACTCACAGGTTTCTTGGATGCTGTTCATACATCATAACAAACCATGATTTGGATTTAGCATCTGAACCGTCTCTTAAGATGATATATCACTGGTAGATAAGCATAAAAATGTAGTTTTTTGCTTAGTTCTATAATATATGCAGCAAGCTTAGAGCATATTAATAATACATTAGCAAATATTGCTTTGAGATTTTCATAAAGTTATGTCTCTTCAGGTAATCTCATTTAGGATAGCTGTGTGCTATGAAACATGGTATTTTATACCTAATATAGGGATCAAAATATTGCCTGGAAACAATAGGAATGTTAAATATGACTGCACCAACTTTAAACATGTTTCTGCCACTGGTCCCAAACATGTGGATTAAGCTTGCTTCAAAGCAACTGAAACATAAGAATCAGCAAGCTCCAAAGACCTGAGACAATCTCAAGAGCCAGATAATGTTTTTAATATGGCAGCAGACAAAAAGGAACTGAGAGGGAATGGCGGGCCATGCCCATGGGCATACACAGTGGCAAGGGAGAGATGGCTCTCAGAAAAATCACTCTGCTGTAGAATTTTCCAAATGATGTTCTGCACAGGCACAGAGCCCATATGTGTGATTACAGAAATGACCACTCTCAGAACCACAGTTACAGATAAGCAACCTGTCCTTCCTATTCCCTCCTCTCCTGCAACCACTTGTGACAGCCAAAAAATCTCTCCAAGGGTCAGGGGGCTGCTGGGTGAGAAGAAGTTGCCTAAAATTGGTCCAAGGTTCCTTGGAAAATGTTTGTAAACTGCAGCTGTCAGAAAATGCTGCCAGGATGCTGTCTGAGGCATGCAGCTTCAGACTGTAGTTCTCTCTCATCTGTGCTGGTGTCCAATATGTTTCTGGGCTCAGAGTTGAAAGTGCCTGTAAAGCCCTAAACAGCTTGGGACCAGATATTTGAAGGACTGTGTCTTCCCTTATGAATCTACCTGCCCACTACAATTATCATCTGATGCTTTGCTCCACATCTCATTGACTTCAGAGGTGTATTTGGCTGGGATGTGGGGCACAGTCTTTTAGGTGATAGCACCCAGGTTGTGCATCCCCAGTTTGGCCCCTTCTCTTCAGGTTTTTAGGCAAATGGTGAAAACATTGTCATTTTGCCAAACATTCAGTTAGTTTTCATCACTTTCTGCTGTTAGTATGTTCCTATGTCCTCTGCTGCTGGAATGTTTTAATGCTCTTTGTCTTTGTATGAATGTTTGTATACACGTGTGCACGTATACACATGTATACACACACACACACACACACACACATATTAGGGCCACTCTTTGAGAGATGAAAGGTGGTGTATATACAATTGTATAAAGAAATGTTTACTAAAATCTTGTTTTAGCAGGGCTGGGGAACCTGTGGCCCTCCAGATGTTGCTAGGCTACAGCTCCCATTAGCCATGCTGTCTGACGCTGATGGCACTTGGAGTCCAACAGGATCTGGAGGGGCACAGGTTCCCCAACCCTGTTTCAGTGTTTCTGGTATCAATAGCTTTGTGCTTGTCCTAGGCAAATGTTCACATAGATGAATGGGACACTGACAATAGACTATTAATTATGTTTTATTTGATCATATATTGCATAGTCAGTACATTATTTTTAAATTTAATGTACTTTAATTTAATTTTAAGGTTTTCTCCTGTGCTTATTTTATGATGTGAAGTTTTTAATGGTATATTTATTGTATGCCACCCGGGCACCTGTTAGGCAGAGGTTGTGATTCATAAATGTATTTAAATAAAATAATAAATAAATTGGCCTGTAGAGAATGATACACAACTGGCTGGGTTCTTGTACTGTTTACCATAGAAATACATCTACAAGACTGTGGGAGATAACTGGACTTGTTGTTTAGCTTTTGAATAATTACTTGCAAAGAGAATACATGTAGATGTTTCCATCTAATGATCATGAATAATATGTTCACACCATTGAATCTGAAGAATGATATTTACTACAACCTATGATATTTTATGGAGGTTTGGTTTTAAAATTAATTTGCAGTCCTTTGATCATTTGGATTCTTGACTTTGTTATGTCATTCTTGACTTTGTTATGTCATTTACACACAGGCCTGTGGCTTATGCTAGCTCAGCTTGTCTGAGCGTGGAAAGCTAACAGGCTCAGGCCTGGTTGTTACTTGGATGGGAGACCCCTCCTCTAGTTTCCTGCATTGAGCAGGGGGTTGGACTTGATAGCCTTGTAGGCTCCTTCCAACTCTATGATCTATGAAATCTATGAAATCTATTTCTTTCCCTCCTGATATATTTTCTTTCTCTCTTGGCTGGAGATCTGCTTATGCCTTATGTCAAGAGAAGAGGGTTCCCAGGTCAAGCTGAGAAAGGGAATCGCAAATCAGATTCTTGACAGAGCTTGTACCCAAAACTCATTGGCACACTTTTAAAAAAATTAACTTTTTTTCCTGGTCCTCTACTACCCCCTTCCCCTTCTTCACGCAGCACATAGTTAACCTGTGGAATTCACTTCAACAAGATGCAGTGATGGCCACCAGTTTTGTGTAAGTACTTATTTTTAATACAAGTTAAAACATTTTAAATAAATGTACAGCCCAGTTAATCATGGGAACCTTTTTGAACAATCAAAAGATTTTTTTATGTAAACAATTAATAGATTAAATGTTACATCTGTAGCATAAACTGTTCTAGTTTCCCCAAAGTATAAATGTTAATAAAGCTTTCATCTCCAGAGACTTAACTGGGGGCGGAAGGGGAAGGGTATAGTAGAGGACCAGAAAAGAAAAGTTAGTTTTTTAAAGATGTGCCAATGAGTTTTGGGAAAGACCGACAGTAGTAGTAGTAGTAGTAGTAGTAGTAGTAGTAGTAAATCACAAACACGGTTGCACAATTTTCAGGGGTTGGAAAAAAAACAACGACCCCAATTGTGCTTTTTTGAGGCTCCAAAAAAACAAAAACTAGTGGCTGATGAAAAGGGGTAGCAATCAGAGTGGGGAGGGGAAGACAAGGCAGGTTGTGCCATGAAGGACACTGGGGATACGTGCCCGAGCCAGCCAGAGGACTGAAGGAGGATGGGGAGAACAAGCCACAGGCGTACCGTGGATTCAGCGAACAACCAACCCAGCGTGGCTTATTCACAGGGTGGCTTAGCGTAATGTGAGAATGAGCCCTATATGTTCTCTTCTGTTTATGACTCAGATAGTTTCACCCCTCTGCCCCAACTGTGTTTTAATCAGAATTTTCATTCAGCTGTCAGGAAGTGTGGAAAATGCACATTAACTCTGGCTAATTAATGCTGTGGTTTCAAAAGTTTTTTTCCCTCTTGATTTCTAAATCATCTATTTAAGAATGGGGCTCACTTCAGATACATTTTTTTTAAACAACAACAAAAAACGCAATTCGTGCTGAAGCCTGTACTGTGCTTAGTTTAATTCCTGTAAACATCTGTTCTGAGACAAATCAGTGCATTTTGGCCATGTCTGTACGTGTCCCACAGAGGAATGCTTTCAGGCACTTGTTTCAGTGACTATCATAAGAACACTAAGACTGTAGTCTCAAAGTACTATGCAATCTTCACCCCAGTTAAAATGTGCAGAAAATGCAAAAATGAAAGAGCAGTAGGCTTAATGAAGGCAGTGAGTTTAAACCGATGATCAGTTGAAACAATTATTAAAAATGATTATGTTGGTTTTGTCCACAAACTTCTACAGCATTATTTTTGTGGAATTTCTTTGTAACCTTAAATTTATATTGGGGGAAAGCTCCCTGCACAAGATTTTGTTATGTTTTATATTATTGTTTATTTCTGTGCTGCCTGTTGGCCAAAATAGCCCCCAAAGCAGCTTATAAAGATTGATACAAATACAAAATGTAAACAATATAATAAAATACAACATACAAATGTAAAGCAGCAGTATCCCTATAACATATTTAAAACTAAAAAGAATAAAAATCCAAACACATCCTTCCTTATGCCTAAAAGCAAAACCCAATCCCCCAAGATACAGAGAGAGCTGGAGTGACCCTGTGCAGAGGCAGATGGGTGAAGCAGAGTGAATGTTAACATCAAGGGTGGGCTTTTCCAACAGTTTCCCTTACAGCATTGCCTCCCAAACTACAGCTCTAGTCCTTACAAGGTTCCCAAGCAGCTGGGTGGGGCACAACAAAGGCAAAAGATCACCCATGATGGTAACAACAGTCTCTCCCTGCAGTAGGTTAAAAAATGTGAAATTATCTGCAGAATAAGCATTTGATTCCTAGTTCTAGAACTATGGACTTACACACTATTTGGAAATGGAATTTAGCAAAGCTTTGCATAAGCAGTCTCTAGTTCAGGAGTTGACAGAAGGTAGATCTGGATCTACTAGTCGATGTCTGGGTGATCAGCAAGGATTTTTGACTCTGAATTGTTTAACAATAGCAGCAACAAAATGACTCCTCTCCTTCCCTGCCTAAACTATACTGTTGAAATGAAGAAACCAGGAGTGGATTTTTATGTGGAAGAATAGTGAGCTCTGTTCAGTTCCAGTACTCAAAATGAATTCCTGGGCTCAAGAATCCTATCATTTGAAGTGTGTGTCTTTTGCACCTGGTTCTGGTTAGTGGATCTTAGCGTTCTAGTGAAAAACAAAGTACCGTAGATCCTGCAAGCCTGAAGTCTGCCCGGCCCTGCTCTAGATCATGATCCCTATCTCCAGCTCTTTGCACCTCCACATTAAACCTGTCCTTGTGTGCTGGTTGCCCCTTTAGCTGCTCTGAATATGTACATTGAGCTAGCTAGTGGAAGTAAGTAATCATGTCTTAATTTGAAATATTTAGGGTATCTCGTGTGAAGATGTTCAAAGTATGCTGTTGTAGTTCTGCAGTCAACATGATTCTCTCTGAGCAGCCTTTCGGTGTCTGCTGATAGCACAGAGCAGCCTGGTACCCTCCAAATGTGTAGTTGTACTACAACTGCCACATCCCCAGCCATGCTTACTGAAGATAATGGGGTTGTAGCCCAACACATCTGGAGGACACCAGGTTGGGGAATGCTAAAGGAGTTCATAACATTTTATAGACTGATGCATAAGATTTGCAAAGTCAGCCATGTGGTCTCATGTTGGCTCTATTTCTTCCTATCTGGATAACATAGTCATGTTGTAGGATTATTCCTTCAAACCACAGAGCTTGTCTTGTATTCTGTAGAGTTCTGTTCCCTTACAATTTAAGACCTATATGAGACCATTGGGAAAAGCTGTATGGAGTTTTGAAATGAATATGCTCATGAGAATTCTGGCTTTCAATAATGCTCTTTTGGATAGTAGCTGGTTGCTGGCAGCTCTTGTTAGGGTCTGAGTGAACAAACTGAAGCTGAATCCAGACAAAACAGAGGTCATATTGGTTGGGAATTCCAACTCCGGAAGTAGATAGTCAGCTGATGATTGCTGATGTGAGCCCAGTGCTGGTCCCCCAAACATATAACCTGCATATGCTTTTTGGGCCGTGAACTACTTCTGGATTTAAAGATAATAGCAGTAACCAGACTTGCATTTTATCATCACCCTGACATCACCCTGTGGCATCTGAAGAGAAGGGATTTAGTGTCTTCATCTGTGGTCTTGCAGTTCTGTAGCTAGCTACTGCACTACTTCTGTACATTGTTCAGAGGACATTTGTTGTTGGCTGACTAATAAATAGAGTAAGTATAAATAAATACTGTGAGGAGTCTGGAATATCTATTGGTGCAGAATGCAACAACTTATCTCGTTGCATTATGAGCTCCCTATAGATCTTGAGGGTTTTCCTGGGAGAGTAGTTAAAGTATACCAGTGTTTTGCATCATGACAGGTGGTATTATAATGTATTCTGTAAGCAAAAATACATTATGGCTGCAACTATAAATCCCTCTACCACACACACACACAAATCCTAGGCTGACTTTCAGTGCAGTTCCATGCATGTTTACTCAGAAGTAATCTTCACTGACTCACATTGGACTTACACCCTGGTAAGTATGTATGGAATTGTAGCCTTAAACTGCAGTCCTAATCACACTTATTAAGGAGAAAGCCCTGTTGGACAGAGTAGAACTTCGTAAACATGCACAGGATTGCACTGTTGAACTTCTGTAACCTAGCATTCTACATCTAGGCTTGCTCTGTGTCAGACTAGTGCTCTGGCTGCCTATGAGAGAGCAAGTGTCATATCCTGAATTTTGAGGCAGAGAGAAAAAGACATCATTTTTTTTAATTCTTCTAATCAAGTGGATTCCAAACCTGCATGTGTTCCACACCTTTGCCTTCTGTCTGTCATAAAAGTGTCTTAGCCATTTTGGAGTGAGGCCTAGTATTTAGTGTGTGCGTGTGTGTATTAAAAAATCATTTATATTATGATTTTATTATGTTGTATTTTGGGGTCTTAATTATTGTGAACTGTCCAGAGAGCTTTGGCTATTGGGCAGTATAGAAATGATGATGATCACTTTAAAATGAAAATGCAGAAATTGAAAAGTTTAACTTTTAGTAATTAGAGGTAATCAAATTTAGGGTGAGTAGATGGAACAAATAGAAATATATTTCTTCCCTTTTTGCTTGAACCACTGTGGCACAAAGTTAGAGCACATGCTTTGCATGCAGAGGATCCAGGTTCAATGCCTGGCAAATCCAGGTAGTGCTGGAAATATTCATGCCTGAAACTCATTGTTGATAATACTGGGCTAGATGGACCCAAGATCTGAGTCAGTATAAGGCAGCTTTTTATGTTGCTATCATTGTTTTGGTCCCATGTCAGTCAATCTCAAAGCACAGTAAGAATTAGTGTGCAGATTAGTGAAAGCTGATTGGCTAAAGCAGCAGCAAGCAGTGGCCATGTTTGGAGATGTGACCTCTTAAAGATAATAAGATTATAATAATTTGCAAGTATCTTAATCACATGTGGTGAAAGTAACAGGTGCTTTAGAAACAGTATTGGCCAAATGTTCCCCATGTCTAGTGATAGTAGGACTTGAAAAATATACTGGAAATCCCTTGGTGCTTATGTTTGAGTTCGCACTTGCCTTTGATGCTGGTATCACATGTTTACACACTCTAGCTATATCAAAGTTTGAACTCTTCTGAGAAGTGTTACTTGCTCTGTTCATTACACTTGAATATTTTAGTAGTTAAGTTTACATTTCAGTAACTTGACAGCTTCTTTATGTAGTGTGTAAGGGGAATTTTGATGAGACAAATACTTTTTTTCTAACTGGGAGACCTGACTTACTCAAGGAATACTAGTTGGTGTTTAGAATTAATTTACACTTGGGAAGTTCAAGAATGTGTTATATGATAGCATTCAAAAAGAGAACAAAATTGTTCAGTATCAGGTGGCTCTCATATTCAGATTTTCACAAACAATGTGAACTTCAATAGTTGCTTGGTGTAAGCACTACTCATTTCAACAAGTCTTGTTGCACTGAAGCTCTATGGCAGGGCTTTCCAACCTTGGGTCCCCAGATGTTGCTGGACTACAGCTCCCAGAATCCCTTGCCATTAGCCATGCTGGCTGGGTATGCTGGGAGCTGTAGGCCAGCAACATCTGGGGACCCAAGGTTGAAGAGCCCTGCTCTATGGAGTGGTGATAATGACGCCAGATTGCAGAGGATAATGGGAGAATGGAAGCACAGAAGGTTGTTGGGTTTTGCATAGGCAGAACGAGATTACCACCTGACATCGAGATTATCACCTGACCTGGTGGGTGTCTCTTGAGTTCAAGTACACAAGGTCTCTGGTCACGAGACATAGTCTCAAGATGATATGACTCAGCAACCTTGGACAGGTTTGGGGTAAACATGTTGATGAATAGGTTATACAACTGGGGTGAGTAATATCCTATTTATAGGTGCAGGCAGGGTCTATGGTATAAAGCTAACACACTTGTTGATAGCTTTCACTCCTTCTTCTCCTTCTCCTCTCGTCTCACTCGACATGTATTGTTCTGGACTTCACTTCATCTAGCCTTACCACTGGGGTATTGGATTTGTATCTGCAATGATGTAGTGAGTAGGAGATGCATTGCTTGCCTTAATCCCATGTAATTGGGTCTTACAAATAAACTCTTTAATCTTTTCATAGGCTTCATAGATTATAGAGTTGGAAGGAGCCTACAAGGCTATCGAGTCCAACCCCCTGCTGAATGCAGGAAACTAGAGGAGGGGTCTCCCATCCAAGTCATAACCAGGCCTGACCCTGCTTAGCTTTCCACACTCAGACAAGCTGAGCCAGCATGAGCCACAGGCTGTTATTAACTGCTGTTATCCCCTCCTTCCGCCTGCGTGACTGGGACTGAGGGTCACTGGCTAGGGAAGCTTTTGAACCCGGGTCAGTCCAGCTCTCACATCTACAGTTTCTACAGTATCTACATCTACAGTTTCTTGGAGGCACCTATACTAGTTTTTCTAGAAGTGGGTCTAGTCCATCTGTCCCTCACGTTCCTCATGCAAAATACAGTACTAGTAGCACTGTTCATACTGGGGTTTTGAGCACCTCTATATATACATCTGGAGCACCTCTATATACACCTCTATATATACATCTGGAGCACCTCTATATACACCTGCTGCAATCAAACCCAACCCTGAGCAGAGTTCCAGCGTAACAGTGTAGTTCCAGTATAGCAATGTTTCCCAAGATAGCTTTGCAATAAAAATAGAAGTACAATAATAGAACAATAATAATACAATATATGCAATAAAACTATAGGAATAAAATCTAAAATAGCATAAACAAATGGCAAAACAGCATAAAACCCAATATCTGTTATGTAATATATTATATTCATATTTATTTATTAAATTTATATCCCATCTTTCCACTAAAGATAGTTCTCAAGGTGGCTAACAATACCTACATTACAGATAAAAGAACAAAGTTATAATGGGGAAAGTGATCCTATAGCCCTAAACGTCATCCGGAAGGCCATAGGATATATCGGATTCCCAGATCTGAGATCAGAGACAGAGCTCTCACCTCAGAGCTGGGAATTTGCGCTCTGATCCCCCTCCTGATGGTGCTGCAGCCTCCTTCGAAGTGGTGCTGCAGCCTTCTTCGAAGTGCCTCAGGTAGACTGTTGAAAACAGCCATCTAGCTAAAATGCAGAGCAGGAGGAGCGGGAGGATGGAGGTCACCTCCACCACTCTTCCCACTCTGCACTGGATGCTTGTAAGCCTCCCAAGTTCAGAGGCTTATGAGAATCGAGGGCGCAACCCATTGGACTGCACCCTAAAATATTAAAACTCATCAAATGTAAACATATGAACAAGAAAATTAGTGAGTGAATCCAATGCTTGGTGAACTGTGCTTCATAATAATTTGAAGAGCCTGAAGAATAAAAAAGGAACTCCACTATGAATGCTTGGTTGCCACAATCCAGTTATCCATGTAGTAAGTAATTTTTCTGACACCATCTGCTTAAGATCCCAACTGTATTGATACTTAAAAGTCAAGATCAAGTGAGCTTTTGCCCTTCTGCTCCACGGGAAGGTTTCTGTCTTTCCTGAATTCACCTTAGGATACCTGAATTACAGTTTCAGAGGTATGCCATCCCATTCAAACTCCCCAACTGATGCTGTCCCTGGAGAGGATTGTACCCAGCTCATACTGGGTGCCTGGAGCCAGAAGCAAGAGCCCCTCAGCCCCCCCCCCAATACCTCACTGGGCCGGTTTGCACATCACAACAACCCATCATGGCAATTTGCCATGGTGGGTTGGTTGTTCTGTGGAGTACCCATGATGAGCCTGACAGATGATTGGGCTCATTGTGGGTACTTTGCTCCCTCCCTCCCCATCCTTCCCCCTCTTTCCTCCAGGCAGTATCCCAGGGGACACTGTGGGAACAACGAGTCCCCTCTCCCTTCCTGCCATGAACCAGAACAATTTTCAGCTCACCGTGGCTTTTTGTCACTTTAATTTGGGGGGGGGGGAGATCGGGATAGCTAGCTGGCTTTCCCAATTCCTATTTGGGCAGCCATGAGCTGGCCCTTCAAAGTGCCCCAGTAGCACCTTGGAGTGGCTCCCTGTGGCTGCCCAGTATTTTATTTTAATTTTAATCCCATTTGCGCAAACGGACTCATTTGCTTAAGCACAAATGAGTGGATTTCAAGCCTCAGCTGAGGCAATGTCCAGGGCGGTGCCCAGTGCCAAGGGGCAACAGGTACCCACTGTGGACATTGCCCCAGCTGAGGCTTGAAAACCATTCCCACCCCACCCCTGGGTTTCTCCTGACAGGTCGCAGAGGGCGATCTGACAAGAGAAACCCAAGCCGTGAGGGATTTTGTGCTGAGAAGGGGATGTTTCGGAGATGTAAACCCCCCCTTCTCAGGAAGATCCTCAACTTTTCCCATTCTTCCACTTTAGTCCCCATGGGGGAGCTACTTTTGCACTTTTCCCTGACCCTCTCAGGCTCCCATTAAAATTGAGGGTTTGAGCAGGAATTGGGTGGATTTGTGCTGGGTCATACTCTGAATATGTCCCAGTCCAAATCCTCGAGATAATAGACATGAGTGATCTTTCTGTGTGAAAATTGGGGTTTGGGGAGATTTACAACCCCTTCTTATCAAGATCTTAATCTTTTCTCCCCCCCCCTTTAGTCCCCATGGGTTTAGTCCCCAGTTTTTCACTTTTGCCCAACCCTCTAGGGGCTTGGGAATGGCTAAAAGTGCATCCCCCCACTTTTTAAATGGAAACTGAGTTTGTCAGTAATATATTATCGGTCGTCCGGGTTCGGACACCACCGTGGGTAAAACAAACCCAAGAACAGCCCATGGGTTCTCATCATGGGTTGTTTGAAGAAGAAAAGAACCCTAACGATGTTGGCTGGGGCATGCTGGGAGTTGTAGGTCTTTTTTCTGTCTAAACGTGAAGAGGACTGTGCCCTAAGAGCTTCCTGGTTATGTATATAATGGATTTAACATGTATATTCTAGGAATTAGTGGTCAATATCTCTGATTTTTATATTGTGATAATTCCTACATCTCGTTGTGTTTTAATTTCTATTTTATGGCTTTTAAGCACAATATTTCTGTAAAATAAGAAGCCACTCCCCATTGTATGCAGTCATTCAATCATAAGATCCCTGAGGTTTTTTCCTGCTTGAAAGAATGTTTCATAAGTCTTTCCTTTGCCCTACTCTGCATAACACTGTAAGAAGATGACAAGATTTGTTGGAATTCCATCAGTTTGCCTCCTCTTGTATACAATTCTTTCATCTGTTGCCAATACTGCTGACTGTACAGCCCAGACATCTATATTTGGAATACTTTGCTTTCCCACTTATAGAGAATCAAGTTTTATTTTTATTTTTTATTTTATTTTTGTTCGTTTAGTCTTTCCTTGCTGCAAAGGGAGTTCCATGGATCCATACAGCTTTGATAGGGCCCCCGGTCTCATAGATCATAGAGTTGGAAGGAGCCTACAAGGCTATCGAGTCCAACCCCCTGCTCAATGCAGGAAACTAGAGGAGGGGTCTCCCATCCAAGTAATAACCAGGCCTGACCCTGCTTAGCTTTCCACACTCAGACAAGCTGAGCCAGCGTAAGCCACAGGCCTGTTATGCCTAGCATGTGCTTGAGTACTAAGGCTTTACGTGATATTTTTGGATCTGCCTGAAGGACCTTTTTTATTGTAATTATTATTTAATTTTAGAGAATTGCCTAGCTATGGGGCAGGTCCAAGTCATGCAGCGTAAGGCTGCTACAGTCCAGTCACATCTCCCAGCATTCGCTTTGTTGTTCCAGTCCCTCTTCTTTACATCTGTTAGATGTGCAGTACGTTCGTATGAATTTTTCCTCACTATTCCTTTATTTCAAAAATGTATAGCTCTCCTTCCGCAGGTCGCTGTGCTACATAAATTCTGCTGTGCTACATTTTTGCGTCACCATTTTCCATTAAGTAAAAGAATTGGTTCCACTGTTCCTCCTTCCATCAGTTTAGAGATGTTAGATCAGCCTTCCCCAACCTGGTACTCCCCGGATGCTTTGGACTACAATGCCCAGCATTCCTGTCCATTGGCCATGCTGGCTGAGGCTGATGGGACTTCAAATCCAAAACATCTGGAGGGCATTCAGTTGGATAAGGTCTCCTCCCCTTTTATATATTTCAAGTAACTGTGGAGTCTCTGAGGCACTTAATGTATCTGGACCAAATTTTTAGGTAGGAGTTGAGCCTGTTTCAGGTGTAAATATAGTGATTGCACCTGAGCTTTAATTTTCACTTCTGTTTCTGAAACTTGTGGAAAAAATATTGTGAATTTGTCACCTAGAGTAGAAGCAATATTTCAGCCATAATCCAATTTAGACAGTATGTACGTTGCCTCCAGTTTTGATTTTGGGATTACTCCAGAAGTTCAAATATGTCCAGGAAATGGGTAAACCCCAGTTAGGACACAATCCTATGCATGTTTAGATGAAAAAAAGTCATACAGCTCCCAGCATCCCTTCAGCCAGCCATGCTGGTAAACCTGTCTCATGGTGCAAACATTTTATTCTCTTTAAATAGATGAACCTTCTGTGCACCAGTTTTACAAACTGCCATTGGAAAAAAATTGTGGCAAGTAATCCTTAATGTGGTTTCTATTTAATAAAACAGAACTCTGTTAGTTTCACAAATGAATTTACACAAACTCTAGGTTTTCTGCCCAGTGTGAGCCTATTGAGCATAAAAGAAAGCACAAACAGGCACCTGTCTGACCCAGATAGTGGTAATAAATTGTCTAATGCAAACCTACTTTTGTTTTGTTCTGAATACCTCTGCTTGATGAAGAATCTGTAGGATTGAAAATTAGCAACAATCTAAACTGGTGATTTTTAAACTGATGTCCAAGAGTCCATAACAAACAGGAGGAAATTTAAAGCATCTTCCAGAGCAGTGACAAATGCTGAATTAACTTTTTACTGTAACCTGTTCTGCGCTCTGATTCAGATACACCAGATACATATGATAAAGGGAAAATGTGGTGGGGAGTGTGATCCTATCGCCCCTGCCCTCGATGCACATAAGCCTCTGAACTCAGAGGCTTACGTGCATCCAAAGCAGGGTGTGAGGTGTGGTGGTATTGACCTTTGCCGCCGCCGCCGCGCCTCCTGCCCTGCATTTCATCTAGACGGCCGTATTCAGCCGTCTAGATGAAGCTCTTTGGAGGGGGAGGAAAGGAGGCCGGGGCGCCATTTGGATATGGTGTAAGCCATCAGCCCCAGCCTTCTCCCCTCCCTGCCCCCTGGAACACCCCTTTTCGTTCTCTCTGAGGCTGATTTGTGACTTCGGGGAGGCAGCCGGCGCATTTCTTTCTGCACCAGCTACGGGGGGGGGGGGTGGAGCGGGGGCTCGACGTTCAGAGTCCCAGTTCCAAGCTCGCAAGACCTCATAGCTGGGACTCCGAATAATCCTATCCCCCCCCCCAGGTAAGGTTGGGAGGGCATAGGATTGCGGCCTAAGTAACAAGTAGGTGTTCTTCTTCGTGGTCTCTGTGCATCACACACATATGGGTTCTCTGCGCCTGCGCTGAGATCGTTCGGGAAATTTCTATAGCTGAGGTGGATTGGGCGGGAGCCCCTCCCCCTGCGCGTGCTCCTTAGCGCGGCTCCCGCCCGTCTCCTCAGTTCCTCTTCGACCGCCATTGCGACTACTAGTTCTTGGGTTCTTCTCTTCTCCTTCTTCGGATCGTAGCTGAGTTTGTTCTCCTTTAAAATAACTTTACTAGACTTTTTCTCCTCAGAATATCTTTTTCTATCGATTCTCTTTCATTCTATAACTTCTTTTTCAAAAAAAAAAAAAAAAATCTTCAAAAAAATCCTTACTAAATCCTCGTCTCTCCCCCGATCTTATCCTTCTCGACTATAATCCTTTTTTCCTAACTATGCCTCTTAAGGCGGCCTTTCGAAAATGTCAGCAGTATGGGACCAAAATCCCACCTGCTGACAAGCACCTGCTGTGCTTGCTTTGCCTGGGGCAAGGCCATAAAATGGAGACCTGCCAGGCTTTTACGAAGCAGGCCCGGAAACACCGCCAGACCAAGCTGTGAGCTCTCCTCTGGGAGCAGTCTTGGACTCGAGGTCAAGGAGCTACAGATCCCGATCCCAAGGCTCTCCAGACTGGAGAAGGCAGGACTATTATCGCCACCACCAGCGCTCGCCCCCTCGGGATCGACTCCATGGACGCAGATCCAGGACACCTACACCGCGACGGGATACGGCTGTGTCCCGAGCACCCGCCGTCACACAACCTACCGCCTTGACATCGACCGCTCAGCCAGTTCTTGTGCCTGCTGTTGCGGTTCACTCCTCGTCGGGATCGGCGTATCTGTCGGACTCAGACTCGGTGGTCTCCTCCTCCCATTCCACTTCCCCAGATGCGCAAGTGGAATCTAAGGAAGCGATCTCCCCATCTGAAGATATGGGCAGTTTCGCTGAGCACGTCAGCCGGATGGTGACAGCTCTGGGAGTTGAGGCAAAAACTGCGAAAGGGAAAGCTAAGGATGACATCTATGCGATCCTAAAGACCACCCAGTCCAACCATTTGCTCCTTCCCTTCTTGCCGACATTGCTGGAGACGGTGCAGGAAACCTGGAAGACCCCAGTCTCTACGAAACCAACAGCTAAGAGACTGGAGTCGATGTACAGGATCCAGGAGGAAGGAGCGAAATTCTTGTTTTCCCATCCGACCCCGAACTCGCTCATAGTAAAATCTGCGCAGTCTCGTGGGGGAAAACAGCATACCACACTGGCAGATAAGGAGGGCAAGACCCTGTTCCTGACTCCCAGCTGAGCAGGAGCACAACAGGAGAGAGGCTCCAGCTGTTTTTGGGACTGTGAAAAGGCAAGCAGGCTCCCAGAGAGCGAGCGAACAGGGAGAGCAAACAGGAGTTTGGCAGCGGAGTTCGGCAGGGGAGGTCAAGGGGGAGGTCCCTAAAAAAAAACAAAAAAAAACATATATATATATATATATATATATATTCTAGGAAGACAGAAACAGAGCACTATGGAAGGAAAGGACTCAGCAGTGGTGGTGACCTGCAAGGGGTGTGCAATGTTTGTTTTCCTGCCGGAGATCAACATGGCCTACACATGCAACAAGTGCAAGCTGGTCACGCTGTTGGAAGAAAAGGTCAGAGGACTGGAGCAGCAAGTGTCAACCCTCAGGAGCATAAGAGAAAGCGAGGAGTTCTTAGACAGAACGGTGGATCTACAGCACCAAAGCACAGTACAGGAGCCAGAAGGGCAACTGCAGGATGAGGCGGAGTCGGAGACTGCAGAGGCAAGGGAAAATAACGCAGGGGGAACTCCCTGGAAAAGGGTGACTGTTAGGAGCAGAAGAACTACAAGACACTCTGCGCCTGTGGAAGCAGTGGAGCTATGGAACTGCTTCCATGTACTTGAGGACGGGAGCAGAGGACAGCCTGCAGAGGACGGATTACCGGGCACCCAACGTGACAGCGAGCAAGAGGCTGAGGGTCAGTCGAGTGGAGGCAATCAAACCAAGGCCTACAGCAAGAGGAAGAGAAGAGTACTCGTAGTGGGAGACTCCCTCCTGCGGGGGATCGAAGCCAAAGTATGTCGCGAAGACCCATGGACTCGCCAGGTGTGCTGTCTCCCTGGGGCACGGATTAAGGATGTGACAGAGCAGCTGCCGAGGCTCATGCAGCCCACCGACACATACCCCTTTCTTCTCTTCCACGTGGGTACAAATGATACTGCCAAGCGGAGTTACAAAGAAATCACGGCAGACTTTGAAGAGCTGGGAAGGGAACTCAAGAACTTCGGGGCCCAGATAGTTTTCTCATCCATCCTTCCAGTACTTGGAAGAGGCATAGAAAGGGAAAGAAAAATACTCCGAGTGAATGACTGGCTACGAAGGTGGAGCCGACGTGAGGGATTTGGATTCTGGGACCACGGGCTACACTTCCTGGAAGATGGACTGCTGGCAAAGGATGGGTTGCACCTCACAAGGACTGGGAAGAATGTGTTTGGACACAGCATGAGGAACTTACCGTAATCAGGAGGGCTTTAAACTGAATCCAACAGGGGAGGGAGACATAAACTCGGGGGTACCAATGGAAGAAGGCCTCTATGCCACAATGGAGAGAACAGCTCCAGCGGTGCCCATTGATAGTCTACCACAAAATGTAGGGGGAAAGTCGGACTATAAAGCACATAGTCTTCAATGTCTCTATACTAATGCCCAGAGTATGGGCAATAAACAAGACGAACTTGAACTCTTGATACATGAGGGCAAGTACGACTTGATAGGGATAACGGAAACCTGGTGGGATGACTCCCATGACTGGAATACAGCAATTGAAGGGTATAACTTGTTCAAAAGAAACAGAAGCAACAGAAAGGGAGGTGGAGTTGCACTGTATGTTAAAAATACGTATCTCTGCACAGAGATACAGGAAGAGGAGCTTGACAGCCCCATTGAGAGCATCTGGGTTAAAATAAAGGGGGCAAAGAATAAAGCGAACATGGCGGTTGGAGTCTACTACCGACCACCCAATCAAGGAGAAGACGAGGATGGAACTTTTGAAAAGCAAATTGCCAGTGTTTCAAGGAGGCACGATGTGGTAGTAATGGGAGACTTCAATTTCCCTGATATCTGTTGGGAGACTTATTCAGCCAAACATGGCCCCTCCAAGAAATTCCTGAGCTGTGCTGCTGATAACTTCCTCCTACAGAAAGTGGAGGAAGGAACTAGAGGATCGGCTATCCTTGACCTGATTCTAACCAACAGAGACGAGTTAGTGGATAAAGTGGCAGTTTCGGGAACTCTGGGGGAAAGTGACCATGTTATACTTGAGTTCTTGATTCTAACAGAAGCAAAAGCTGAGTGTAGCCAAACACGTACCCTGGATTTTAGGAAAGCCAATTTTAACAAACTCAGAACAATGATTAGTAAGATCCCATGGCAAGTGACTCTCACGAGAAAGGGAGCCCAGGAGGGGTGGGAGTTTTTAAAAAAGGAAATTTTAAAGGCACAATTGCAAACAATTCCCACAAGGAAAAAAGGCAGAGGGCAACAGAAGAAGCCAATGTGGCTTCACAATAAACTCAAAGATGACCTGAAAACAAAAAAGGACACGTATAGGAAGTGGAAGGAAGGACAGGCTACAGGGGAAGAGTACAGGCAGGTAGCACAGAACTGCAGGAATAGTGTCAGGAAGGCTAAAGCTGAGAATGAGCTAAGGTTAGCGAGGAATGCTAAAAGCAACAAAAAAGCTTTCTTCAGATACATGCACAGTAAAAGACAGAAGAAAGAACTGGTGGTTCAACTACGCAATGAGGATGGCAAATTGATAACAGAAGACAAAGAAAAGGCAGAAGTGTTCAATTCCTACTTCGGCTCGGTCTTCTCCCAAAAGAGGGTCTATGACCCCCCTGGCAAACCTGAAGTGCAGACTGAAGGGGCAGAATTGCAGCTTGAGATTGATAGGCAAATGGTGAAGGAGCACCTGATTACTCTGAACGAGTTTAAATCTCCAGGGCCTGATGAGCTGCATCCTAGAGTAATAAAGGAACTGGCAGAAGAACTCTCAGAACCACTGTCTATTATCTTTGAGAAATCATGGAGGACAGGTGAAGTGCCAGACGACTGGAGGAGGGCAAATGTTGTTCCCATCTTCAAAAAGGGCAAGAAGGAGGAACCTGGGAACTATAGGCCAGTCAGTCTGACATCAATCCCCGGGAAGATTTTTGAGCAGATTATAAAGAAGTCAGTCTGCAAGCACCTTGAAAACAATGCAGTGATTACTAGAAGCCAGCATGGATTTGTCAAGAACAAATCCTGTCAGACTAATCTGATCTCATTTTTTGATCGGGTAACCTCCCTTGTGGACTGTGGGAATGCTGTGGACATTATATACCTGGACTTCAGCAAAGCTTTCGACAAAGTGCCTCATGATATCCTGATTAGTAAGCTAGCTAAGAGTGGGCTAGATGGATCAACTATCAGGTGGATCCACAATTGGCTACAGAATCGGACTCAAAGAGTGCTTATCAATGGTTCCTTCTCAAACTGGGGAGAGGTAACGAGCGGGGTACCACAGGGCTCGGTCCTGGGCCCGGTGCTCTTCAACATTTTTATTAATGACTTGGATGAGGAGGTACAGGGAATGCTTATCAAATTTGCAGATGACACAAAGTTGGGTGGAACAGCTAATACTCTGGAAGACAGAAACAAAATTCAAAGTGACCTCGATAGGCTGGAGCGCTGGGCCGAAAACAACAGAATGAAATTTAACAGGGATAAATGCCAAGTGCTGCACCTAGGGAGAGGAAACCAAATGCAGAGTTACAGAATGGGGGACACTTGGCTCAACAATACTACAAGTGAGAAGGATCTTGGAATTGTGGTAGATCACAAACTGAATATGAGCCAGCAATGCGACGTGGCTGCAAAGAAGGCAAATGCAATTTTGGGCTGTATTAATAGAAGTATAGCTTCCAAATCGCGGGAAGTGATAATTCCCCTTTACTCGGCACTGGTTAGGCCTCATCTTGAGTACTGCGTCCAGTTCTGGGCACCTCACTTTAAGAAGGACATAGACAAACTGGAGAGGGTTCAGAGGAGGGCAACAAGGATGATAAAGGGACTGGAAACAAGGCCCTATGAGGAGAGACTGAAAGAACTGGGCATGTTTAGCCTTCAGAAGAGGAGACTGAGGGGAGATATGATCGCACTCTTCCAGTATTTGAAGGGATGTCACACAGAGGAGGGCAAAGATCTCTTCTCGTTCATCCCAGTTTGCAGGACACGGAATAATGGGCTCAAGTTACAGGAACCTAGATTCCACCTAAACATCAGGAAAAATTTCCTGACTGTCAGAGCAATAAGACAATGGAATCAACTACCTAGGGAGGTGGTGGGCTCTCCCAGTCTGGAGGCATTCAAGGTGCGGCTGGACAGACATCTGTCAGAGATGCTTTGACCTGGATTCCTGCATTGAGCAGGGGGTTGGACTCGATGGCCTTGTAGGCCCCTTCCAACTCTACTTTTCTATGATTCTATGATTCTATGACTAGACTCCTACGGCCGTAGGATCTACTCTTCGTCTTCCCTCGGCCTCAAGGTATCTAACTATGAGGCGTTATTAGCTAGATACCAGATGTTTATCACAGAGAAGCTGGGAGACCTCTGTGATTATCTGCCAGATGACAAAAGAGACCAAGCGGCGCAGTACATCAAGGAGGCAACCAGCATCGGGGCCTTGCAGATGAACACTGCCCGCCACCAGGTCGACAGCCACGCCAGGTTGATGATCGGGTCCGTGGCACTGAGGAGGCACGCCTGGCTTCGCTCTACCAACTTGACTCCCGATGATAGAGCGAAGATCGAAGACCTTCCATTTGATGGAGAGGGGTTGTTCAACGCCACCACAGATGACTCCCTTGACTCCGCTCAAAAGGCCTTAGCGATGGCCAAAAAGATGGGGATCGTCCGTCAACCCCCATCACAACAATTTAAACCGCTGGTCTCGGTTTCCATACCCATCATCACATTGCCAACCATCCGGACAATATCGGGGTGGAAACCGTCGGCCTCATGCTTCACAACCGCAAGCACCGCAGCGTTCCTACCCTCAGCAACGCTCCAGGGGCTCGAGGAGAGGGGGCAACTTCACTCGATGGCGTCTTTGACTCCTTCGCCAGCCTGACCGAATTGTCTCCACTACTCCGACCAGCTCTCGACACCACTCTTCCAATCGCCTTGTCTCCACCACCTCAGGCACCTCTCTTCGGTTTTCGACTTCGCCAACACCTTCGGTCCTGGAGGACCATCACGACGGATCGCTGGGTGTTAAGCATCATTGAACACGGCTACAGGATCGAGTTCAGAGTCCTCCCCCCCTTTCTCGGGATCAAAACCACCCGTCCAACTCGGGTGCTCCTAGAGGAGGTGTCAAACCTCCTCCAAAAAGGAGCAATACAGCCGGTTCCTGCAGAAAACTTGGGGTACGGCCTATACTCCAGGTACTTCATCGTGAAGAAGAAGGGAGGAGGACTCAGGCCGATCCTGGACCTTCGAACGGTGAATCTCTTTATCCCACCGAAGAGATTTCGCATGGTCACACTCCAATCAATCCTTCTCCTACTTCGAAGGAACGATTGGTTTGCATCCATCGACCTCAAAGATGCGTACTTCCACGTCGCCATCCACAGGGACACCCAAAAATATCTTCGGTTCCGAGTGGGAGACGACACCTTCCAGTTCGTAGTTCTTCCATTTGGACTTTCCACCGCGCCGAGGGTATTCACGAAGTGTATGGCAGTGATTTGTGCGATTCTACGGGCAAGAGGCATCACCGTCTTCCCGTATCTGGACGATTGACTGCTAGTGGCTCCATCAAGGTAGGAGCTTCAACATGCACTGGGAGAAACCCTTCACCTCCTAGACAAGTTGGGACTCTGCCTGAACGTAGAGAAGTCGGTCCTTCAACCAGTAAAGGAGATACAATACATCGGCGCAAGGCTAAGCGTGTTCAATGGTCGGGCATACCTACCAGACGACAGGGTGCGAAATGTACTTACCCTCGCGAAAAAGGTTTCCAGACGGCCAATATGCTCTGCCCACACGGTTCAACGACTGCTAGGGAATATGGCCTCGACTATTGCGACGTACGATATGCGAGGCTACGCATGCGACCCCTTCAAACCTGGTTTATCAAAAAATTCAAACCAGAGAAAGACAAACCGTCCATCCGCTTGAATCTCCCTCGAACCGTAAGAGAGTCCTTGAGGTGGTGGCAACAGGAGTCAAATTTGAACGCGGGCATACCGTTCCATCCTCCGATACCAACCCGCATATTGACAACGGACGCATCGTTGCTGGGATGGGGGCCCCACTCAGACGATCACGTCGTGCAAGGCACATGGACAGCGACACAAGCCACCAAACACATCAATTGGCTGGAACCAGGGATGTTGAAGAGTCCTTGGTCTCGAGTCATGAGTCTTTGGACCCGAGTCTCGAGTCCGAGTCCGAGTCCTCGGTCCAAAATGGTGACCCACGAGTCACAAGTCACGAGTCACTCTCAAAGCTGACTCCACGAGTCCCTATTAAAATCAATGGGGTTTTTCCCCAACAAAATAAGGCTACTTCAGATGTGTGGTTTAAATAAATTCTAGGCACAAGTGTGCCTTTTTATTTCAAAACTCTGCAACTGATTTTGGCAAGAACAGACCAGGCAGACAAACCCAAAATAACCAGGCAGGCAGAGGAGGCAGGGAACCCCAAAGCAGGCAGGCAGAGGCCTTTGTCTTGGACAATTCAACTGTTGAACTGGTCAAGAAGAGACCAGGCAGGCAGAGGCCATTGTCTTGGACAATTCAACTGTTGAACTGGTCAAGAAGAGACCAGGCAGGCAGAGGAGGCAGGGAACCCCAGACAGGCAGGCAGAGGCAGCCAAACCCAAAATGTCTGAAAGGTTGCATTTTAGAAAAATGATTTTAAAAAATAAACTTGCTGTACTTCCTAAAACTTATCCATGTTGCATTTGAGGAACATGATTTTTTCTAAATGTTTGGCCCCCATTCTGGAACGGTGAGATCTCATCACAATTCCACCCTCACTGAACACCCACTCCACTGGTGATGAACTTGCTGGAACCAGAAACACACTCAGAGCAGCCACACAGTGTAATTTCAGGTCCTTCCTCTGCCTCTCCCAAGTACGCATCAATCAAAATAAATCTTGACACACTGTTGGGGCTGCATTCCTGGTAGCCGTCCATAGTGGCCGAGCAGCGGCACACCTCGCTTCCATGCGCTCTTCACCAGCAATCACGCTCCTCTCCACTCCTTCTGGCACAGCCCAGGGATGTTGAAGAGTCCTTGGTCTTGAGTCCTGAGTCGGGTATCGAGTCCCGAGTCGGGTATCGAGTCCCGAGTCGAGTCTCAAGTCCCATTAAAAATATTGGGACCCGAGTCGAGTCAGAGGGGGGACTCAGTCCGACTCACGAGTCGTCCTCGAGTCCAAGTCCCCATCCCTGGCTGGAACTGATGGCCGTTTGGAAGGCGCTACAAGCCTTGGAGCAATACCTCTCGGGCTGCCACATCCAGGTCGTGACAGACAATACCACGGTAGTCGCTTACATAAACAAGCAAGGCGGCACGAGATCGACATGCCTCACAGGACTGACCCTGCAACTCTACGAATGGGCTCTACCTCGAAGAATGTCCTTCGTAGCAATTCACATCGCAGGGAAGTCCAATGTGCTGGCAGACACTTTGAGCCGTGTGTCAATGCAGTCGCACGAATGGAAGCTGGACAGAAAGGTAGTCAGTTCACTGTTCCAACACTGGGGTTGTCCAAAAATAGACTTATTTGCCACCAGCGAGAACACTACTTGCCCCATGTTTTGCAGCAGGGTGGCCTCGGATCCGAAGTCGATCACCGACGCTTTCCTGATGGACTGGAACAACGACTTTTATTATCTGTTCCCCCCGATTCCGCTACTGACGCGTATAATTGCCAAAATATCTCAGAACAGGACCAACTGCATCCTGATATCCCCGTGGTGGCTGCGTCAACCCTGGTTTTCGCACCTGCTCAGCCTTTCGCAGGGAGATTATCTCCCATTACCACTGCAAGACAATCTACTAACACAACACAAAGGCAAGGTGCTTCATCCCAATCTGCATTCTCTGAACCTAATGGCTTGGAGGATCAGATAACAAACGATACAGACCTCTCCGATGCTGTAAAGGAGGTTTTGTTAGCAGCACGAAAGCCCTCCACAAGGCTCTCCTATGCTAGGAAATGGATAGCTTTCACCAACTGTGTATCACCCTTAGGCAAAGATCCAATTACATGCTCGATCTCGACCGTCCTCGACTTTCTCCATTCACTAATGACCCGTGGCCTTAAATTCTCGTCAATTAAAGTATACTTAGCAGCGCTGACAGCGTATAGAACTACTTCGACAGGGACGTCTTTGTTTGTGCGCTCGTTAATTAAACAATTTTTGAAAGGTCTCAGAAATATACGACCTCCAACCCGCAACATTATACCAGGTTGGGACCTACCATTAGTCTTAAAAGCACTAACAGAATCGCCATTCGAGCCCATGGCGAAAGCGGACTTGCGACTGGTGTCGTTCAAAACGTTATTTTTGATAGCAATTACATCGGCAAGAAGAGTAAGTGAACTACACGCTCTTAGAATAGATCCCCCTTACACAATTTTCCATAAGGACAAAGTCGTGCTAAGGCCTGATATAGTTTTTCTACCAAAAATGGTTTCAGAATTTCACCTGGGACAGGACATTATTCTTCCAACTTTCTTTTCGTCCCCTTCGTCACTGGTCGAGAGATCGATGCACAGCCTCGATGTCCGTCGGGCGCTGCTTTTCTACAAAGCCCGCACGGAGTCAATAAGAAAAACTAATCAACTTTTTGTATGCTATGGCCCCCCGAAATCAGGCCTGTATCTAAACAAAGACTGTCCTCCTGGGTAGTGGACACTATCGAGCTTGCTTATCAGTTGGCTGGACGCACTTTGCCAGGATCTGTGAGGGCCCATTCTACCAGGGCTCTCTCGACCTCGACAGCTTTCGGAAAAGGGATTCCCTTGCTGGACTTATGCAGGGCGGCGACCTGGTCTACCCCCTCCACATTCATCCAGCATTACTGCCTCGACGTTCGAGCCAGGGAGCAGAACGCATTCGGCAGGGCGGTTGTCTCTTCAGTCACCGTCTGACTACCGACACCGACCCACCTCCGGTAAGTCAGCTTGTTAATCTACCCATATGTGTGTGATGCACAGAGACCACGAAGAAGAAGGACAGGTTGCTTACCTGTAACTGTAGTTCTTCGAGTGGTCATCTGTGCATTCACACAACCCGCCCTCCTTCCCCGCTCGGTGTCTTCATCGAGTTCGATGGATACCAAAAAGGAAAGGGGTTGGGAGTTTTAATTTAACTTCACTCGATATCGAAGTGTGTGTCGAGTTTGAAGTTTTTTTGTGACATCAAGGAATATGAAATGTCAACCTCGGTCCCGAGGGTCGCAATAGGCGGTCTCAGGAAACTGAGGAGATGGGCGGGAGCCGCACTAAGGAGCACGCGCAGGGGGAGGGGCTCCCGCCCAATCCACCTCAGCTATAGAAATTTCCCGAACGATCTCAGCACAGGCGCAGAAAACCCATATGTGTGTGAATGCACAGATGACCACTCGAAGAACTACAGTTACAGGTAAGCAACCTGTCTTTTCTAGGTTTGCACAGGAACCATGTCACAAAGACATTTGTCAGTGAAGATGCTGCTGCTTGGGGCCATCCAGACTAGGAGCCTACAATATAACAAAGCTTTTAAAATGCTCTTGGTTGTAAATTTACAGACATACACATAAGTCCACAAATGTTACTGGTCCATGTCCTCACATGTAAACTATGTTTAGTCATTTCTGGCACAACTAGTATATGGAAATTTACAAAAGCCATTTTTATCACTGGCTACCAGGCTAGTAGCTATTTACAATCTTGAGTTATATTTTCATCTCTGCTTTAATTTTTGTGAGAACAGTATGGCTACAAATATCGAGCCACTCCCTAAAATATTCTTAGAATAACTTCAGAGACTAACAGTGCAATCCATAGAGTTCAGTGGGACTTACTCCCAGGTTAGTGTTTATAAGATTACAGCCTACAGGTGGTTTGTAGACTGCCTTTACAAAACCTCTTTGTCATACAACAGCACTTTGGTAAAAGTACTCTTCTGTTTCGTGTATATATTTCTAGCAATGAGAAAAACCCTCGGACCTCTCCAAGTTGTCAATACCTTCTATATTACTATAGTTATACTCAGCAAATAATACAGTTGTCCATGTGTCCTGAGCCAAACTTAAAGTATTCTTGCAAAAAGACTTAAAATTGAAGACAGATCTGAGCTTGAATTGGATTGTTCCTAACAACTGACACTTCCCCTCTTTTGCAGAAATAGCTTTGTCATAACTAGAGAGAGTTGCAACACCAGAAACAGTCCCACCCACTCAAAACAGCAAACAGAACTTCTGAACTTAGGGAAAGCAAAGAACAAAGTCCACTATGGACGTGTCTGTGCAAATTTTGGCTAACTGCTGTACTTAGTTGCTTTCAAATATACAGTGAAGAATGTTGAAGGAATGTTCTAATTTTAACAGAAGCTTAGAACTAGCTTTGATCTAATAGGATATCAGGCAACTGAATGCAGGTCTTTCTTGATATTTTCATTAATTTCAAAGTTTTAATTAATTTGAATAACAGGAACCATAGATTCTCCATAAAGGAAGCATTTCTGTCCCTAAACCAGCCTTGTATTATCAGGCGTTGCAATAAGGCTTACAACCCAATCTTATGCATTTTTACTTGTGATTTCAGTTCCTCTGAAATCAATGGGACTTACTCCCAAATTGGTGAGTATAGGATTGCAGTCTTGATATATTCCAGTTTTTAAAAATGTTTTATTACAAAAGGTGTCAATAGACTACATTCAATAACATATCAAGGTGCATTTGGGAATGGAAAATCCTACAACCAGCTTTATGAGCAGCAATGTCACTTCATCAGGGAACTGAATACTCACTACACAAGAATTATTTAAAGAACAAGCATCGGACAGGGAGATGCTAATGGTTAAAACCATTGCAAACTAAATCAGTATCTTGGCAGTGACCCTGAAGAAAGTATCCTGTGGTCAGACCCTGGTGCATCCACAGCCTCTAACAGCGCATTGCTTGACAGTAATAGGATTTCTAAGCACTACAGTGACTGAATCCCAACACAGGAACACCTCAGAGATCTAGCAATCTTTTTTTTCTTTTTGGTAAGCTTAGGTTTCTTCTTGCCTTTCCCATGTCCATCCCCATCTCCTTCATGTTCTCCAACACCATGTTGCAGTGACTTTGAAAGGCTTTGATATGCCCAGAAGCTTCTTGTTGCAACAGTTGATAAGTACCTACATATTGTTTTTGTTGGAGTGCATGAGGACAGAAAGGGGACATTTGTTGAACACTTCATGTTTGCACTTCTGCAGTTCCTTGGGTCATCTCATGCTTGGGCTTGTTTAAAAGGTTCATGACACCACCATTATTTTTTAGGTAACAGTTTACTTGTGTGGACAATTACTTCATTGCAATTTGTGATGGCCTCTTCCTGTACTTCAAGGATCATAGAGTTGGAAGGGGACTACAAGGCCATCGAGCCCAACCCCCTGCTCAATGCAGGAAACTAGAGGAGGGGTCTCCCATCCAAGTAATAACCAGGCCTGACCCTGCTTAGCTTTCCACGCTCAGACAAGCTGAGCCAGCATGAGCCACAGGCCTTCATATGACTTCTTTACATTTGACTTGGGTTGCACATGTATTACTCCAGCACTTCCATGCCAGTGCATTCTGAAATTCATGTGACTAGCATAGGCTGAGATGTTATATATCCTAAAGGCCTAGGTTTGTGTTGGCCTTCTAGTGTAGATTCAGTGGCAACCCCACCCCCATGATCTCCCCAGGTAAGGCATAAAGTTATGAAAATGTTATATACCATGAAATGCCGAACAAACTATTGAAACTTTTTTTTATATTTTAAAGCTGTCTTTAGACATGTTTCTAGCACCCTGCCATCACTTTTTAGGCAGTAGATGGATCTAAACGTTATGGACATAAGTATTTAGAATCTCAGAGTAAGTACCCTTTCTGGGATTTACTGTTCAGTGGCTACCGTTGTGAAGTATTTTGTCTGAGAACAAATAAAATTAAATTCTCAGAAGGGCAGAGTCTTGAGGGAAGACTTGACTTATCCAATGCCTGTTAGATCTTTTTTCAGATGCTGAATGCCTTACAGGGCCAGGTGCATTCTGATTACTTTAAATTGTTAGTTAAAAATTAAGGAGGAGGATCGTAAAAGCTATTTTAAATCCATCATCAAAATTCCATGTCAATCTGAAACAACCTTTCATTTTTGAAACGGAACTGGGCATATGTTAAACTATTTTTTCAGCTATATTATTTGCCTACAGATGGGTCACGATCTGAGCAGGATGGGCACTGTGTAGTGAAGTATTTCTCTATTGCATAGGTGGGTCACATGCAGGCTGTATGCACCTCCTTTCCTTTTGTGATGCCCCCAATTGCCAAATTTGTCATAGAGGTGGCAAAGAAGTGCAGCCATTTGCTGCCGAATTTTGTGGCACTGCAAAGGCTGAATGGGGCCAATTTAGCTTTAAAACTAATACATGCTCTCTCCCACTTTGTCTCATAGCTAAATTGGTCCTTTTCAGCTTACATGCTGCTGCCAAAATTCAGTGGCAAACTACCACCCAAATTTGGTGGCAAACTGCTGCATATTTACTGCTACTGCGATGCTGAAATTTGATGGCACAGAGGCAGGGTTATGGCTCCCAGTGGTTTCTAGGTGGGGAGAAATTGGCTCTCAGACCTCCAGAGGCTTCCCATCCCTGCTCTATTGCATACAGTATATGGTTTTAAAACGTATTATATGTCTGCTTGGTGTTGGCATGCATAGTGAGTGAAAATGAAACTACAGTAATACCTCGGATTACGAGTAACCCGGCATGCAAGCTTCTCGTAAGACGAGCAAAATCTTTGCATAAATTACAACTTGCAACACGAGCCCAGTCTTGCAATACGAGCTGCACTGGCTCCCGGGCAGGGAGACAAGTGGAGGCGCGGCGCAGCCACTCGCTTGGCGCCTCGCTCTGCTTTGCCGGCTCCCAGGCAGGGAGCCCCGTGGAGGGGTGGCGCAGGGCGGCCGCTTGCTCAGCCAGCGCTTTGCCCGGTGTGGCGCGGCTGCCGTTCGCTCACTTGGGCAGTGCCTCACCGTGCTGCGCCAGCTTCCAGGCAGGGAGCCCCGTGGAGAGGTGGTGCGGCGCGGACGCTTGCTCGGCCGGCGCCTGGCGCTCACTCACTCGGGCAGCACCTCACCGTGCTGCGCCAGCTCCCGGGCAGGGAGCTCCATGGAGGGGCGTGGCGGCGTGGCCGCTTGCTCGGCCGGCGCCTTGCCCTGCTGCCCGGCGGGGCGCAGCCACCGCTCGCTCGCTTGTCCGGCTCCCAGGCAGGGAGCCCCTTGGAGGCGCAGCCACCGCTCGCCGGCGCCTTGCCCTGCTGCCCTGCAACTTGTTAAAGTTGGAAAAAAGAAGGTGATTCCAGTGAGCCACAGATCGCCTCCTCTCGTCTCCCTCACACCAGCCATGATTCTTTTCAAAGCTAAAGTGCAGGTTAATTTGTTTTATTTTTACTTTATATGTACTTATTTTGTATTACTTTAATCATTTTTATATGATTAAATAGTTGTGGAACGAATCATCTGAGTTTCCATTATTTCTTATGGGGAAACTCGCTTTGATATACGAGTGTTTTGGATTACGAGCATGGTTCTGGAACGAATTATGCTCGTAATCCAAGGTATTACTGTATCTTGAATTCCTTCAGAGCCAAACAGCAGAGAGGTGGACACATAAAGCATAGTGTTCCTCATGTAGGGCTTTGTACTTCAAATATATATTTACAGATGTGTATTATGTGGAAAAATCTGGACATGTCTAAGACCAGAAGTTGCAATATGGCTTCAGAACCAGGCATTGACCTTATAGTTACTGCATTTTTTAGCAGTGACTTAGACCTTTGTGGGGCGAAATGGGTAGTCTTATTGGTTTGATGTGTACTTATGAAAAAGAAGAGTAATTTACTTTTGTGTCACAGACTACTTTGTGGCCACTCTCTGTAGTACAACCCCTTGAGTTATTTTCTCCCCACAGTATTCATCAGTCTGTGCCATAATATCAGTCATACTTAATGGTTGCATCCCCAGACCCCTTCTTTCATTCTTCACACAACAAAAGGGCATTTTTGACAGAGACATGGCTCAGTGTAGATGTAATACTGACTGATCTTCTAAAGCAGGAGTGGGCAACTTGCAGTCCTCCAGATGTTGTTGGACCGCAACTTTCATCAGCCCTAACCAACACAGCCAGTAGTGAGAGATGATGGGAGTTGCAGTCTTAACCACATCCAGAGGGTCACAATTTGCCTTCCTTGTTCTAAAGATTAGATAGTGCGCTATCTGCAGTGGACTATTGTTTGTTTTAGATTCCCTTGCTAACTGTTTTAGTTTATTGATTCTACCTTCAGCTTAGATTAGAAGCTCGTTTGAATAGCTGATACTATGCCTGAGCTCTGATGATCTGGGGCATAGGGTTGTAGATTATGGTCATCCTCAGTTGCTAGTTTCCTATAAATGCATTCCTGTATTGTTAACATTGAACTCCTTCAGACACAATGCCACACTATGGTTTGGTATTACATCAGGGGTGGGCAGCTTGTAGGCCAAAATATCTGGAAGGCCACAACTCCCATGATCCCTCACCATTGGCTGTGCTGGCTAGGGCTGATGGGATTTGCAGGCCAAAACTAGTTGCCCACCCCTGTATTACATTAAAAAGCCCAGAGGATCTTCAGACTCATATGGTGCCTCCTTTTCTCCCTTTTTTTCTCTACACACACACACACACACACACACTTCCAGACTTCCTACGCTATTTGCTGCAAACTATAGTTTGCCTTTTCAGACAAAACAGCAAAGAAGAATCAGAAGCTGCACAGGAGTGGAAGAGTCAATGCACAAGCCTGAGGATCCTCAGAGCCTGCCTGTGGCTAATGCTGGCTCAGGTTTTCTGTCTGAGTGTGGAAAGCTAAGCAGGGTCAGGCCTGGTTATTACTTGGATGGGAGATCCCTCCTCTAGTTTCCTGCATTGAGCAGGGGGTTGGACTCGATAGCCTTGTAGGCTCCTTCCAACTCTATGATCTATGAAATCTATGTGCCACATTCATGGGTCATTCCATGTAAAATCAACCAAAAAAAATGAAAAATTTACCTCACCATCTGCGATTTTTTTTTAAACTGGCATACTGGTAGACCAGCATGATAAATGAACATACATCAAATTATAGGTCATTATACCTCATGGTTCAAAAGTACAGTGTGCTCAAAAAATGCCCAAAACACGATTTTTCAGCGTTTGTGACTACACAAAAAGTATCATAACTTCCTTCAGAATTGACGTAGAAAGTAAATCATGGTGTCATATGAAAGCTCTCGAACTACCCTTTTATTTGATATGTAACATGAAGCATGCATGTGAAATAAAATATTCAAGGTCATAGTTTCTTTAATTTGACCTTGAATTCCAAAAAAACAAACAAAAAAAAGATTTTTTTCCTCAGATAACCCATGTTTACCTTGAGTATATGTACCGATTTCCAGAACGGGGTTCCAACTTCCGAACAGTTCAGAAGATGTGAATGTTCTTATACATGCACAGTACCTCCCTACAATAACTTCACCCCATTATACACACTTAAAACAATTTTTTGGAGGGAAATTAAACTTAAGCCTGCCCCCTCCCTTCCGGAGCTTCCGGGGCCTTCAGGCTGAAACCAAACCAGGCATGGGTAGGCCTCAAACCTTCACAGAGATATATCTTTTTGGATGTCTACATTAAATCAAGCTTTATTCACAGATTCTGATAAGAAAGAAAAAGGCAGGCCTGAAGCCATGACAAGTGCTGACCCCACTTCTGCTGCAATGTGTTCATGATTTTTCAAATTGTTGAATTCCTGCACACCATTTCTACAGGTAGCATAACTAAGATCTATTATTTCCCTGATGGTGCAGCAGCACAGTATAAAAATTGTAAAAACTTCAACAACTTAAGTAAGCATAAGTCAGATTTCGGTATCGATGCAGAATGGCACTTCTTTGCCACATTGCATGGAAAAGGGCCTTGTGATGGTTTGTGTGGCACTGTGAAAAGGTTAGCTGCTCGAGCAAGTTTGCAGCATCCGTATGAAAAACAAATCATGACCCCCTCATCAGCTCTTTGATTGGGCGAAGGAGAACATCACACAGGTTGCATTTCAATACACCACAAGTAAAGATTATGAACTGGAAGAAAAGCTTCTGAAATGTTGCTTCGAGAATTCAAGACGATTCCTGGGACACAGAAAATTCACGCTGTAATTCCATTAACAAAACACACTGTTGCTACTAAAAGATATTCATTTCAATGCGAATCCAGAAAATAGACAGTGACTATTAAAGAAGAACTGGAATTGCAAGAAATACGAGGATTTGTTACATGCGTTTATATCTCACAATGGTGGTTAGGTTGTGTTTTACAAACAGATGATCAGAGAGCAGAAGTGTTAGTGAGCTTTCTTCATCCAGCTGGACCAGCAAAATCATTTACCGGTATGTATCCAGATAAACAAGATGTCCTATGGATACCATCTTCAGATGTTTTAACAAAAGCTGATCCTTGTTGCCCAACAGGGCACTTCTATACACTAACAGACAAAGAGTGTCAAGCAGCAACTTCAAGACTAGAAACTACTGTTATGAAAAGCTCCTTAATTTAGGACTTGTTAACAAAATGTTAGCAAGTAATATTTGAACTGCATAAAATCTGATCAGCATATATAAAAGTAAAATAGAAAATCTCATCTATGCACAATAATGGTTTCTCAAGCCCACATCTAAATAAATCAAAATAACTATTCTAGTAGGAGTCCCATTTTGAAATCAAGTACATGTTTCCAGGGATGTTAAACGTTATTTAAAACAAAAGGAGGTTTTTTTGTCATTATTCAAGGTCAAACTTCTGTATATATATTTGAAAAAAAATAAAATGAACATGTTTTCCCCAAGCATACTGGTGAGTATCTTTTTTAAAGTACATATTTTAAACCTCATTCTTCTAAAAACAATAGGCCCTGCAACTTATTTTTTAATAAGCAGAACAAGTTCACCAAATTTTAAGCAATTTGCTTTCAGTTGGAAATATTCTTTGATTGATTTCATACCAGAATGACCACCCAGAGGAAGTATCATTATTGTACACAAAATGTCAGAAGTATGTTATTGTGAAGAAGAATACCTAATTCAGAGCTGCACAGTTATGACAGGGTAGCTTGTACTCGTGCACAATGTTTTATTCAAAACCTAAGTGATAATGCATATTTTCTTAAGATACGTACAGTGAGAGCAATTCATATGAACTATGACGCATACACACAGAGCGCCCCAAAAGATGTAACTCGTTTTCTGTTAAGAACCCCATTTTGAAAATTGGTACATGTATTAAGCACTGTCAGATGAAATAATAAAACAAAAATCACGGAGAAATCTTTTTTAGTTTTTGCAGAATTCAAGGTCAAATTTTACTATTTGACCTTGAATATATATTTATTCCACAAAACCACTTACGTTACATATCAAATGAAAGAGCATTTCAAAGGCTTTCCGTCAACACCATGATTAACCTTCTAGGTTCTGTAGAACTGGAATTACTGTAATTTTAATGTTGTCCGACACACACAAAATAACATTTTTCTTCATATTTTTGATTGCCATATCTCCAAACGTTTTTGTCCCAGAAGTCTAATTTTTGGAGCAGCTTATTTTCTCAGCAGACCAAACAAGTTCACCAAGTTTTTTTCAAAATTGGTGACGGTCAGGTAAATTCATTGGTTGATTTTACATGGAATGACCCTCATGTAATGCCAGACCATGGTTTGGAATTATGACCAAATGGACCTGTTTTACTTACCCCTATCTTTTGCTTTGGGACTTCTGCTCACTGGTGGTAACTGTTCATTGAATGGCTGAATGAGACATGGCTAGAAAACTATTTGGGTGTGGCAACTTCACCAAATACTGATTTGGGGTATTAAGTTCTCTTGCATCTCCTGATTCATTCCGCAGCCCTATTTGCTGTTGCTCTGTCCGCTGTGCATTGTTGAAGGCTATTTGTTTTCAGTTCTGTGGCATTTAGCCATGCTAGTACCACTTATCTGGGTTGTCTTTTTATTTACATTATTTCTGCTCCCTTTATTTTCCATTGCGATACTGCCAGTATGGCTTTTACTGCTATATTACAGTGTATCTCTTAGATCTACATCCGCAGTTAACTCGACATCTGTCTGCAGCTCAGTACCACTGTCTAGCCAGCGTGCTCTCATTTTGTACATGCTCCTTTAATTTTTACCTCCCAAGTGGGTTACTTTGCATTTGTCCTTGTGGAAGCTTATTTTATTTCTCACTGCCATTCTATTCTTGAATATTAGATCTGCCTCAGCAGTGCTCACTATTCCTCCCATGTTGGCATATCATCTGCAAATTTAATCAGTGTGCTTTCCATCCTTTTCTCTGGATAAGAAATAAATAGGGGGGAGGGATTGGAAAGCAAGTGATTCACATGACTAGAAGAAATGTACGGTAAGTTTATATCCATTGGTCTTCAGGATTGCAGGGATATCATCATTTGCAATTCCCTCCTTTTTAATATAATATGTACTGTAATGTTTAAATAAAACATAAGAGTAAATAATATTACTGTTTAATTTCTTGAAGATGTAGGTTGTTTAAGCAAAGTTTGATGTTTTTATCTTCTGATGTGTTCCTGTGTTAACATTGTTCTCAAGGAGACATCCTAAATCAGAGCTTCATTGCTGGTGCCTAGCAATTTAAAACATTTATTTATTTATTTATTTATTATATATTTACAGCGTGCCTTTCAGGGCAGGAGCCCTCTCAAGGCAGCATACAGGAATAAAATGCATATAATAAAACTCATAATAAAAAAAACCAATGCAGTAATTAAAATTGCAAAAGTTCCACACAACAACAAACACCACCATAAGACAGAACCTACAACACAATTGCAGCTATAAACCAGTCTTGATAAGACATAATCAAAGGAAGGTCAGAGTAAACAGGTAAGTCTTCAGGGCCTTCTTAAAAGCCTGCAATGATAGGTCCTTTTTCAGCTCTGAACAAGGTTGGTGCCTAAACATTTGATGTTGGTACCTGAGAATTAAAACCATTTTTCAAACCATGTCCTAGAGCTGGTGAAACAAAGACACTGAGTTGTGAATTGAGAAGTATCGATAGGAATAATATTGTTATCTTCATCATCACTGCTACTACTACTACTACTACTACTACTACTGCTACTACTTGATAGTTCAATTTAGCAAAATTTATATAAATTGTAATTTTTCTCTTCAAAATCAGTGCAAAGTTGACATACAATTATTGTGGAGGTGTAGCTTTACAGCAAGTTTTCACACTCCTCTCCAGTGCACATAAATAATTATATAAAGCCTAATGTTTTTAAAAGATATGCATAATATTGAATTCAAATTCTAACTACATTAGGCTGTAATCTGGCCCAACTTAATCTTAAACCAAGTATTCTTCATTAAGCTGTTTCTTTATAGCACTGTAACAATGGCAACATCTAAATAAGCTATCATATGCTTACAAATTTTCATCCACATGGCTCTCTGACATTACAGGACCCCAAACATCAGCAGAATACTATATTTCAGGGAAGTAATTTATTGACTTGGCTTCAACTCTTGTGTTTCAGTTTAGTAACTGGAAGAAAAAAGAAAGTGATTGAATGTCCTAAAATGTCTTTTTTCCTGAGAGATGACACACACTTGAATTTAAAGCTTTTGAACTGCAACGTTAATTATGTGAAACATTAATAACAATGGAAGAGTGGAACTGAAAAAATAATCGGCTAGGGATGAAACTAAAAAATATGCATTGTTTTTACTGTGTGTGAATGAGAGCGAATGTTCCAAGGAAGGCATTACAGAGAAAAAAATGAATACAGTCAAACTTAAAGTGAGGTTGAAAATCTCAAGGACATAAACCAAATAATTACTTATGCCTACTAAACATCATGCATAATATTTTCTTCATTCTATATTAATTGTTTATAGCTAGGGGTGTATGCATTATTGAGAAAGCATAGCATGAGAATGCTTGTATTGTTTTATCATCATCATCATCATCATCATCATATACAGTGTTGGCACTTTACTCTGCAAAATGTTTAAGTGGGTTTTTGGGAGAGATGCCCTCCTTAATAGCTGTAGAAAGGGGGGAGCGAGGGAGATCTATTATCATAACGCTGTGCTAATGTAGGTTCTGAGTCATGTGACTGCAGAAAAGGCTATTATCTCAATGAAAAGGAAACTGCTTTTTAGAGCAGCAGTAGAACAGAAGCAGGAGGAATTTTCGAGTGCTCCACCATGCTGGATTGTCTATTTGATCAGCAGCTAGAAAAGGATTAGTTGTGGCTAGTTTCTCAGCTGTCATTAGAAGCAGATGAGAGAGGAGATAAGCTGCTATGTGCGCACATCCTCACTCAGCATGTGTTTTAGTTTACATCTAGACAATGTTGGTTTAAGTTAATGCAGGGCAGATATTCCAATACGTTTTCTGCGTATTGCTGCTTGCTTTAATAAAACGGAGTATGCAGGGTGTGGATTTTATATTACACACTGAAGATAAAGGAAAAACTGATGAGATTTTACATTGAACTGCAGAGTCTGTGGAAGATTACAAGGTGTGTTTTCAGAAGTGCAATGACTTCATATTTGGTATGTTCATGTTTTCTGTATAATGTGGAAGATGCAGAGCATGACAATTGAGCAACAGCATTCCTTAGCAAATAGAATGAGGCTTTTGAAGTATATTCTTCAGTTATTTTTTTCCTTCTTCTGAAAGTGACTACTGATAACCTTGCAGCTGCCTTATTAACAGTTGTATTGGAAGCTAAATATATGCATACATAGTGTGTAGTAGAAAATGTGGAACACTAAGCATTTTTGTGAAGCCCAGCAAAACAATCTAAACCTTGTATATATGATAAGCCCATTTTTCAGGAGGAAGAGGGGCTCAAGGATACACATTCTTGAACTGCTGTGACTAAAATGCAATATCTTGTTTTTTAAATGGCTAATTCCTCTGTACAGATCTAAGGCAAGAGAAAGATGCGTACTTTTTGTGTTTGCTGGCCCAGGGCTTAAAATAGGTCAAATACGGAAGTAGTAAATACAATTACATCTAATAACTTCATTTTCTAATCCTTAGAGCTTCAGTCTTTATGGTCCTAGGTAGACAAGGGCATTCAGTTAAACATCCTGTGTATTTATCTGATGTTGTACATTCTGATGCATTTAACCATGTTAGCAATTCTTACCTTTCTCTTAACCTTGAAGGGAGAAACACTTAGAAATCTCAGCTTGATAGATATCAATATAGGCTTCCTCTGTTAGTTAATCCAATAGTATTCTTAGTCTTCAGTCCTATGTATACTTACCTGGAAGTAAGCCCCATTGATCTCAGCGAGACTTACCTCTGAGTAGATACGCATAACATAGTGCTGTAACCCCTTTTTCTTCCCTGCAGGTGTTTGAAGGTGGGCGTTGTCAAGTTACTATCAGTGCTGTATAGTGCTGAACGTTGTTATTTCTGTAAAGAATACTAATAATCTTTCCCACAATATTATACTCATGAATGATGCGTACTTTGAAATGCAACTAAACCTAACTTCTGCAATCTTTTTTCTTCTTCTTTTAAGTTAAGGTCAGGTACATAGCCATTACTGTAGTGCAAATAGTTACTTTGTAGGTCACCCTAGATATATAATATTGAGATAGTGATGGTAGTTCTGATGCTTTGCATCTTTTCAATGATTAATTTGCATATGGGCAAGGAATACTTTCACTTATGTTAAGACTTTGGTGGGGGTGGGTATGTGTGAGGAGGTCCTCTTGTAAATCTGAGAAAGAGATACAGAAAAAATGATTGAAACACATTGGAAGATACTATATTTTGAATTGTCAAAAGAATACTTTAATTGCCTACGCCAGTAGACCTGAGCTATGCAAACAATATAAAGCCACAAGACAATAATATTTACAAGTGGAAATTAACTCATCTGATATTAATGGTTCTCCCCACCATAAAACAGTTGTGCCCCACCCATGGCAGAGAATGCCAGATTATAGTACTTTGGTGGGTCTTCATAGATAACACATTGGAGCTTGTGCATTTCCCCCTTAAAATAATGTCCTTTAAGGGAAAGTAGTTGCTTGAAAATTACTGCCATTAATGTTTTCAGATTTACTCAAGTTATATCGTGTCACGAAATTTCTCATTCTGTATTGTGGAATCATTTTACAACAAATGCATGTGTAGAAATGTTTTATCATAGGGCATGATCCTTGCATGTGCAACTCTGTGCACAGGAAACGATAGGCCTATGTCTGATCCTTCTTTCTTCCTTTGCTCACCCTAAATGTCCCTCTGCATATCATGACCATTGCACAGAATGAGAAGCCCATGCATGCCTCCTGAGGACCACAGCTTATATTATAAGATGGTACTAATTTGTGAGCTGGGACGCTGGGGGGTGGGGAAGAGAAATGAAAATGTGGACCTGCGCAGGCCTCCTGTTTTGGGCAATAGCAACTGTGTGCTGTAGGCATCCTATGTCCTCCAAAGGTTTACTCTGGAGGGGCCCTCCAGAACAGTGGGAGAGGTGGTACTGGGGGCTGCAGAAGGGGAAATTGGCAATTCTGCTTAGGGGATGCTACCACCACCACCACCACAATTAAATGCAATACCCAATCCATAGAAGAGAAGGGGAGGTTAATTTGTCATGTTTGGAGAACACTGACAATGGAATCAGAGATGGGGGGAATTGACAGAAATCATGTCCTCCTCCATTCAACCAGTAGAAATGCTCCACTGGATCAGAAGTTTCCTGCAGATGAACGGAGAGCCCTTCTGTGCATGGGAAACAAATGCTGGATCCAACCATATGCCAGAAACTTAATACTGCCTATTATTTTGACTTATTTATTCTTTTAACTGCACTTTTCTCCAAAGCAAGTCTCCAAGTGCTTCACTAAGACCCTTCCCTTTATACATGAGTGCAACATCTTGGGGCTGCTCAAAAGTTCCATTTTCTACTTGGGAACTGATTTCCAAGTTTGGAATATATGTGCCTGAGCATTTGTGAACAATATGACTGTATATGAATTGAAGCTTTTGCCTGAAAAATACATACCAGTGACAACTGAAAAAGATTCAGTCCCCACTTGTAAATGGGGATCACTTATAAATGTATCACTTATAAATGATACTCTGCATAGGTGTGCTGTTCATAAAGTAGTCCAAAACTGTGTGGGCTCTCCTTTCGTCATACAGTTTTTCTGTAGCATTCTGGAGATGGTTGTTACACCTTATTATTCATCATTCTTTGGTTGAAAAGGTCACTTTACTTGTACCCTCAACCACTTATCATTGTAGTTAGAGCAGGCCTTCTGTGTCTACGTTCAGATCTATACAAAGAAGTTGACCTCTTTATTCTCCCCCCCCCCATGTGCACACGTACACACACACACACACACACACACAATTTGTCCCTTACTTGTCTCAATGTATTCATTTTGAGCTAACCTAGGCTTGTAAGTAGCCAATCACCTGATTGCCTGTGGCAACTAAAAATTGCCTACAGGTGGCCAGGCAGGGAAGTTTAATCAAATATGGTTCATTCCACCATCACCTCCTCATTAGATCCCCAATGCTATCATAAATAAGTACAGGAAAACAGACTATTAAAAATTATTGTAACCTAGTAACTATCATGGACTTGCTGGCAAGGTTGTGTTCTTCAGCACGTTTGCTGCAATGTCTGATGTGATTCTCTGATTTTGTCCACTTGTTACACTGCATTGTGTAGTGCCCTTTGATACTTAGTCATGGGATTCTAAAGGATGATGTGATTTACCAGGTTTTTTAAAAACGTTAATGTTGTTTTCATTTTAACTATATAAGAATCATGAGTTTCTTCCTCATGGTGTCTACTAAAATATCTATTCCAAAATGTTCATGTTTATTAAATAAATGTAAGGAACAGTGAAGTGTTATTAAAGTAAGGGACAGTGAAGTGCAACTGTGTAGGAAAAAAATTCATACCACCAAATAAACCTTTGAGTTCACTTGTGAGAAATCAAGCTGCCATATGATTGCTTCACCATTTGTCAAGCTTGCAAATCAACCCACAGTTATCACACTACTTTTCAACCTACTTTCAATAACTATGGTGTGTGTGTATATGTGTGAGTCTGTGTTTGTACATAACTGGGTTGTAGACTGGGCATATGCGGTGAAGCAGAGTTAAAGCCATATGCCAAATATAACATGAATTTCCTTAACCAGGGATGGGGAACTTCCAGCCCTTGGGCAGATTTGGCCCTTCTCCCTTCCTGAATCTCCTCCCCTGGAGGCTGCTGGAGGGTGGGGAAGGAGGTGGGGAGACGAATCCCTGCTATTATCACCAATTTGTTATTTGAAATAACAATTCCCTGTGTACACACTAAGGGCTTCGGCCGCGCCACGTCCTCCCGAATGGAGGGAAGGTATGGGGCAGGCAAACCTCCTGCCTCTCTCTGCACATAGTTTCTCCATTCAGAGAGAGGTAGGAGCAATTTCTCTTACCTCTCCATGGAGATAGATGTGAGAGTGATCCGTCTTGCCTCTCTCTGCATAGAGAAACTCCATGCAGAGGGAGGCGGGAAAAATTTCTGCTTCTCTCTGAACAGAGAGCGAGGCAAGAATGATCACTCCCACTTTTCTCTGCACAGATAAATGGATGATGTCACAGAGTGTGGCCTCAGGAAGGGGCTTCTCCCACCCCCTGAGTAACCCAGCCCCGGTGGTGAGCCAGAATGCAATCTGGCCCCAGGGGGTAAACAGTTTCCACACCTGCCTTAATCCATATTCTTGGCATGCTAGTCTGGTCATGTAACTTCACCCTCAAATTCATGGGCCTTACATTTAGATACTTAAGATAATTATAAGGTTAGAGTGGTGGCACAGGTATCGCTTCTTAGCAGTAGCCCTGTTTGGTGAATGTATTACTTATGTTTAATAATGAACTAAACAATGATCCCTGGAAGTACAATCCCATCCCAATGTCTTCTTCTTCTTTGCCTATGTGATTTGAGGCCTAGTGTTGTTGAATGGCATATGAGTCTAAGGCTATAGTTCTAAATATTTATCAGGGAATAAGTCCTATTAATTCAGTGGGACTCAGTGACCTAGTTTGCACGACGTGACAACCCACCATGGGTAACCAGCCATAGTGTGTTGTCATGTCATCCAAACCCAGTGCAGTTTCTGCAGGGTGGTTTATTTTTCACAAACAAGCCACCCTGAGAACCCATGGCTTGTTTTAGGGTTGTTCTTGCCCACAGTGGCTTGTTGTATCATCCAAACCCTGCAGGGCGTTTTTTATCATGGATTGTCAGGAATGGTTACAGAGCCACTTGGCAGGAGCAACAAAAACCCCTGCCATTCAGTTTCACTAGCTCACCAGTGACAGCCCTTCCACTGATACCAAAACAGCACACACCCGCAGCAGAAAGTGCTCTGAAAAGGGAAGGGGTGAGTTAATATCTCTTTTCTGGGTTAGCTCGAGAGTAGGGAAATTTTGAAAAGGTGGCAGGGTATTGAGAACTATGGAGAGATGTACAAATGTATCAACACTAAAAATTCAACACTAAAAATTGAGAGGATTACATTACATTGCTAAGAGGAAGGCATTGTCCCCATCCCCTTTGGGTGCACCTTCTGTTGCTCCCCCCCCCCTTTACCGGTGCTTTTCCGTTGGCAGCTGGGCACTTGGACCGTGGCAACTGTGCACAAATTAACCTATATGCAGTTTGGCCTGGTCCTCCTTTTGGCAGCTGAAACTGACAAGGAAATTGACCAGGCAAGACTACATATTGGATAGCCTTAAGTGTGTACTTTTGCACCTGTGAAAAACCAACCCCAAAAATAGTAATTTTAAAAATGCACAATTTTCAGGGGCAGAAAAATCATTTTAAAAATATAACCCCAGTCACACTTTTTTGAGGCTCCGGGGGGAAAGAACAAACAGTGGTGAATGAAAAGAGGTACTGATCAGAGCGGGAGACAAGATGGGTTCTGCCACGAAGGACACTGGGATATGTGCCGGAGCCAGCTGGAATAAGGTATGCAGAAAGATTCCTAGATTTCCACCTATTAAAAGCACCTGGGGACTGCTGAGCCAATCCAGATGGGAGGGGGCTCAGAAGAATAGGATCAGTTTTACGGTACTTTTCCTGGGTATGTTTTTCACAGTAGAAGCAGTCACAGCTCATATTGCCAAATCTAGACATTTTGGAAAGTTAGAGCTTCTTTCCCCATGCCATACATTTGTAAATATGTACTTATATCAGTGGCCATAGTAAAAAGAAAACTCCCCATAGTACATCTGCATGTTCTTTTGGGGCCATTGAAACAATTGTTATGTTAATATGGGAGGGGGAATGGTATAGGAGTAAAAGTATAGAAGCAGGTGGTTGTTGCTCTTTACCCTGAGAGGTCTTACATCTGCATTGCTGGACCCTGCTGTTTACTACTTCAGAATCTATTCTTTCAGTGTAGTTGGTGGGATAAAAGCCTAGTTCTCCGTGAAGTTGCAAACCTGTGACTGGGTTGTATCATTTCAGATTGTCTGTGGAAGCTCATAAGACTAAATGTTCCTTCATACCAAAAAATCCTTCATACAAAGGGTTCTAACCCCAATTAGGAGCACACTCGTGCATCTGGCACCAGTATTGTACATGAATATTGGTTAAGGGAAGTGGCAGAAGAGTGGGTATATGGCCAGGCAGAGAAGAGGTGTGTGTCGTGCACACACCTGAGAAGGTGTCTAAGATTGTGCTGGTGTTTTCAGTGCCCCACAAGCTGATCCCTAGGCTTAGGCAGACAGGGATATCCACTGGGGCCGGGATCCCCATGGAGTACAGTCCCAGGACTGTGTCACTGAAGAATTATTTGGCTTATGTGTTGTATCCCTCAGCAGCAAAGGGGTTTGAATGAACAGCTCCCACCCAATCCCCCTGCAAGGTTGCTGGCCAGGTAGACTAATCCTTATGCTATGCAATCACATCCTGTGACCCATCCACCCACCACACCATTGCCACAGTGCAGCACCCCTCTTCCCATCCTATGGGCAATGTTCACACCTACTGACTGCTCCCTCCCTCCTGCTTGCAGGGCTCCTCTTCATTGTGGATTAATGGAATCATGGGATCCCACTCCTGGCCATGTCACCTGTTGTTCCTCTGAGTCCCTCTTGGGCTGTAGCAGCAGCCAGACCTCCATGACTCATTGTGAGGCAGACGTCCCCACCTGGGCCCCTCCAGATGGTTTGGACTGCAAGTTTGATCAGTCCCAGCAAGCTGGCCAATGATCAGGGATGGGGAACCAGAGTCCAAGGTATCTGGAGGGCACAGGCTGGGTAAGGCTGGCCCATGGGATCCCTTCCTACCTGGGCTCCGACTGCAAATAAAGACAACACACAGCTCGGTAATACTAACTCAAGTGTACCAGCTGCAACATTAGCATGGATGTCGTCTCTGTAAGGAAAGAAAAACACAAGGATGATTGTCAAGCCGTCCCAACAGCAAGACTCTTGTGCCTTGGACAGTGACCAGACAGTTACTAGGATGGCAGATGCAGAATACTTTTGTGGGGCTGGAGCATGATGTGGACTACTGCACCTATGACATAACTGTCTGCATGGGTATTGCAGGGGTATAGGATCTTGGCTGAAGGGAGTTGTTTGACAGCCATACCTGGAGCAGACAGCAGTCACCTGCAGCAGTTCATGGTGTGCAGGCTTGCGGACAGGCCTTTGCCTTCAATGCAAAGGCCTTGGAGTGTTGTAGCTTAGATCAGTACCTGTTGGGCAGCAGCTGGTAGGGAGAAGGCAACAACGAGCAGTGGACCAAATCTGTGATGTATTAGAAAGTTCTTCGTGGTCTCTGTGTATCACACATACGGGCTCTGCACAGAGACGATTTGGGAAACTTCTAAAGCTGAGGAAAATTGGGCCTCTCCCACCGTCTCACTGCACATTTCCGTTCAGGTTCCTGCCCAATCCCTCAGTTCCTCTTCAACTGCCATTGTGGCTAGGTGACAGAGGGGACTTCTCTCGCCTTCTTGAACATTTAGTGCTGAGGCAATTTTATATCTCCCTATATTTTTTATTTTTTCTTCTAATCTCGTTCTATCCTTTTTTCTTTCTTTACATTTATAACTTTTATTTTGTGCCGTCTGTCTGGCAGCAAGGCCGTATTGAGGCAGATGCCTCTAAAGGCCCCCTTCCGTAAGTGTGGGAAATGTTGTGCCAAGCTCCCACTGACGAATGGTCACTCCTTCTGTTTGCTCTGCCTTGGTGAGGGGCACGTGATGGACATGTGCCCCCACTGCCGGGCTTTCACATGACAGGCCTGCAGGCATCGAGCAGATTGTCTAAAAGCGATCCTGTGGAACAAGGCCTTGGAGGCGGTGGACTCCTCTACCACGTCGACTGCGATGCCACCTCCAATCGACCTTCCAGCCACTCTGCCACACCAACCTGAGGTCGCGGAGGCCCCGTTAACTCTGGGTTGCAACATATCCTTCTCCGCCATGAAGAAGCTGGCAAAAAAGGCTCTCTCCAGGAAGGAGGATGCTGAGCACAAGGAAAAAAGCTCAAGAAAGAGATGAAGAAGGTGAAGTCTTCAGCCGAGAAGGTGAAGCCTCTGGCCGAGCCAATCCAATCGTTCCTACAAACATCTTCTAGCCCGGCTCTGGCTCCTCCCTTGGTCCCGAAGGAGACGTTGATTCCGAGGTAGCCTTCTCAACCACCAGTGGTCTCTGTCTTCAAGCTCCTCCCCAGAAGACTATGAATTGGATTATTCCATGACCTCCTACCCACTGACTGAACTTTCGCCAGATGTATGCGTCAGTTCCAAGCAAATGGACTCTTCTTCAGAAGATCTGGGCCATTTCGCTGATCAAGTCGAGATCAAGCGTGCAAAACCTGATGTCTTTCACGACCATACACATTTCTGGGAAGGACAACGTGCTTGCGGATGCTCTCAGTCGGGTCACCCTGACTTCATACGAATGGCAGATGCACCCTCAAATCCAGAGCTGTCTTTTTGGCCCCTGGGGTGCCCCCACTGTTGACCTGTTCACAATGGTGGAGAACGCGGCCTGCCCACTTTTCTGCAGCCAAACAGGACAGGACCCATACTCCCTCAGAGATGCCTTCCTGTACCCATGGACAGGAACCCTGTTCTACATCTTCACTTGGCTGCTGCTCCTGACAAAAGTTCTGGCCAAAATCTGATCAGACAACATGGATTGCATACTCATTGCCCCATGTTGGCCGAGGCAAGTGTGATTTGCACCACTTTTACACCTAACCAAGGGAGAGTATCGACGCCTCCCTCTGTTTCCATTGTTACTGACCAGTGTCTGCTTTAAGTATTGCATTAAAAAATAACAGAATGCTAGGATGCTAAAACAGCATGTCATAGTGGGTTTTGCATTGTTCGTATATAATTTGTGCACAACTTTAAAACTCTAGCATTATTGCTTATTTTGTCCAATTTACCCAGCTTGCAATTAGTACTATAGAATGAATGTATTGTGTTTGCTTGCAAAGTAAATCCAAAATGTCATATTTAGGAGGTTCAGAATTATTTTAATGAAATGTTGTGGCTTATAAATTAAAACAATTATGCATGTTTAGACAAAAAAAGTCTGTCTGGGGAATGCTGGGAGTTGTAGGACTTTTTTCTGTCTAAACATGCAAAGGATTGCACCCTAATATAGTTTTTATATTGGATTTCTAAAGAGTACGTTTCAACAAGTTGATGTTCTACTTCTTGCATGTAGCATTTTTATATAGTCAGGTTTAGGGTTTCCTGTGCATCTTACCTTTGGCTGTTCTATATTTTCATGCATCAATTGAGGTGGAAGGTAGGAAAAAAGAGCAAGTTAAGTTGTAAATCCAAAGAATAGCACATTCCAGTGGCTGACCTGAAAAATACTTGAATAATACTTCAGTTGAATGCTATTTGAAGTTCATGGCCATTAAAAACTTAATTGTAATTATAATTTTGCAGCATATTGCATTTAGTGGATTTATTCATGCACTGCTGTGCAGTAAAACCTACATTAAATAACTGTGTAACACACTCACTCTTCTTCCCATCGTAGTTAAAACATTGGAGGAAAAATATTTTATTTTAGTCCTGATATTGTGTATCAATATAGTGTGCATATTTATAATAATGTTATGAAAGAACTGTACACATATAATCTCTGTAGTGTGCCTTGCTTCTCAGCAGAAGACATTCTGTAAGTCAGCAGTAGCTTTATTGTCACTTTGAATAATAAGCATCTAAAACTAGCAGTAGGGAAGTTTTTGTTACGAAGTTGTGTCATTAACAAGTGATACTGTGTCTCCGTACCACTCACCTCACTTTTTCTTTTTAAGAGTATTCAAGCTTGTTGCTGTGGTTGAGACAATTCAGCCAAGAAGCATCTTGCATCAGTTGCAGAATGAGTGAAGACAGAATCACAATTCCTGTGTATTACTCATAGAATGCAATTTTCTTTTCTGTTATGGCATTAAAACCTGCTCTAGCTATTTCGGGGCTTATTAGAGGAGGCTGACGTAGCCTAATATGTAAGCAGCTCAGTGAATAGCTATATTAAGGACCTTAGTGTATAGGAATACAGAAACTAGAAGCCATTTTGTGCTGTTGATGTCAGACTAGCTAATTTTGTTCCCTGGTTGTAGTTATAGCTTAAAGCAGCAAAATGATGCTTAGATTTGCCAGCACTGAAGTTCTCCGGATTTGAAAGGAAGGCTTTAAATTTAAAGACAAGAGATGCAGAAATGTGCTTTTAAGTATCAGTAACCCTGGTCATGAATCTTAGCCATGTATCTGATGGTTGCAATATGTGGTAAAGAACTCCTGCTGCCCATTTGCAGCCTAATGTGTTCATTACATTGTCTTCCCAGTGGCTTCTGTGTGTTTACTAAAAAATTCATGAGCATTATTGGTTTTCAGTCAGACAGTGTGGAAGGCATATTTCCTTTTCTAATACATTGGTTTAAGGCTGTTTATATGAAAATCAGTATGAGACTTATAGTAAATTGGAACAATCAGTTAACATTTTGCATCTTCTACAGCATTAAACTTTAACTGATGGGTCATGATGACTTTACCTGAGGCAGGTCATGTTACGGCCATCTTTTGGAGAGGGAAGAGAGACTAAAGGCACAATCCTATGTATGTTTAGACAGAAAAAAAGGCCTACAACTCTGAGCATGCTCCAGCAGCCATGGGGACATGCTGGGAGTTGTAGGCCTTTTTTCTGTCTAAACATGCATAGGATTGCACCCTAAGAGAAGGGAAGAGAAAGGAATAAGGAGGATAGAACTAGATAGTTCTACATAAAAATAGTAAAAATAACATGCAATTAAAAAATAAATGTTGTGCTCATGTTGCAAGCTTGGGTTAAGGGTTATTTCTATATCTGGAAAGATTAATTTTATATCTTGTTGAAGCTGAAAGCAGTCTTTCCTATAGCAGAACTAGATGTGATGCTCCATCTTGGGCTACCACCAAAACAGCTGTCTCCAAGTTCTCTCCCCCTCCCCTCCCACAAAAGAGTCAAAAATGAAGAGTGCTAGCATGGAAACATGCAGCATAATGACATAGCAATACAGGTAAATCTGCCTGGATGGGAGAGATGTTGACATGGAGTTGTGGATTTTGATGCAATGATTTCTTTTATTTATTTAAAATATTTTAAACTTATAAAACAGCATAAAAACTAAAGGAATATAAAGATAAAAGGAATGTAGAGCAGCAATGTTTGAAAAAAGCCTGAGAAAATAATGAGGCTTTTACCTGGCACTGAAATTATATCAAAGTAGATGCCAGGTGAGCCTCTCGAGGTAAGGTATTCTGTAGATAGGGTACCACCACTGAAAAGGCTCTTTCCCCCCATCACACCTCACTTGGTCGTCCCACCCCCCAGGAAAAGGCCTTAGAATAAAATCTTTAAGGTCCAGGTAGGTACATATGTGGACAGGTGATCCTTCGGGTATTCTGGTTTCAGGCTGTGAAGAGCTTTAAAGCAGCACTTTGGATTGAGCCCAGGAACAGACTTGGAGCTAGTGAAGCTGGCAAAGCACCAAGGTAATAGTTTCATACCACACAGTAGTGATATGGGTTATCTTGAAAAATTTGAACTGGAAAATTTTCCCATGCAAATTATGGGTGTGTGTAATTTGCATGGGAATTTTTTCTGATGCTGTAGTGTAATCTAATTTAGTATGTTTATTTTACTTGTATTAGTAAACAAAGCTTTAAAAAAGTACCCTCCATTAATTTTTTTGTCCCAATACACCACACGTATTTGACCTGAAATACCTGAGGGGGGAAATTAAAGTACATTTAATTTGATTTAAATGTTATAATATGTAGATATTTTTTTACTGGAGTATGTTAAAAATTTAAAGGCATTAGCATGTCCTTACATTGTTTAACTTTAGAAAAAAAAGAGGTACTGAAAATATTGACACAGTAATAAATTTTAGCAACCCAAAGAGCTGTGCATGATATGCTGACAGCCACTCAACTATAACTTTGATACTGCCAAGCTTACCTAATATTGTATTTGCAATTGGCATCCATTCATTGTCATTAATGAACTTACGAAATTGAAATTTTTCCATGGAAAAATAAAACACTGGAAAATTTTCTGCCCCACATCATTGCCACTCAGACTCAGTTATCAATCTTGCAGTGTGTTCTGAACAAATTGAAATTTCCAGACTGTCTTCAAAGGCAGTCCTTTATACTGCACACTACAATAGTCCAAATGGGAGTTTTACAGAGCATGGATAATGGAAGCCAGACAAACTGTTCAGCAGTTGCCGAACAAACTGATTGCACTTCCCCTTATCTGTACCGACACACACATCCTATGAATGGTCATAATAATAAAGTTGGCACTATCTAGCTATAGTGCTACATAGTTATGGTGAACACATACTCACGTCTAGCATTGAATACACATTTGCATATTTACATATAACATACATGTCAAACATTTCTTTGGTAGCAAGATCCAACTCAGAGCCACCAGTTGTCCATCTTGGGCCTAGATGCAGCAGTCCAGCCTTCCTCAGGCTGGTGCCCTCCACATGTTTTGCACTTCAACTCCCATCAGCCCCATCCAGCATAGCTAATGGTTAGGAATTCTGGGAGTTGCAGTGCAAAGCATCTGGAGGGCACCAGTTTGAGAAAGGCTGCAGTAGTCCATATGTATCTAGATTGCATTATTTAGTAAACCTAACTTCTATATCCTTGTTATACTTACATGTGTTCAGCAATCTGTGTTAAATAAACAGCTTTAAACACACACAGTGTGTGTGTGTGTGTGTGTGTGTGTGTGTGTAAGTAAAGCTGTGGCTCTTCAGAGGCACCTAATTGTTTACTAAATCCATACTCTGACTTTAATAATATAATCTACAATAATATAGTAGATATACTTATAGATATTATTATCTATATAATATATTATATTATATAGATATTTATATATATATATTATATAATTATTATATATATAATATAATATAATCTATATTATATATTATAATAATATAATATATTATATTATTGTACATTACAATAATATATTATATTATTGTAGATATTATACTTATATAAGTATAAGTAGGTGCTCTGTTTAAAGTGGGATCAGGTGTTAAACAGGGATGTGTTATCGCCCCAACGTTATTTGCTATTTTCATCGCCATGATTTTACATCTTGTCGAGGGGAAACTTCCACTGGTGTGGGAATTATATATCGAACTGATGGAAAGCTTTTTAATCTCAGCAGGCTGACAGCAAAAAGTAAGGTAATTACAACCTCCGTTGTGGAACTTCAGTATGCTGATGATAATGTGGTTTCCGCACATTCAGAGGATGATCTCCAAACTATCCTAAATGCTTTTGCAGAAGCTTACGAAAAACTTGGTCTCTCACTTAACATCAAAAAAACCAAAGTGCTTTATCAGCAAGTGCAAGCTAAGCCTTTGGTGATGCCATCTATCCAGCTTGGCGGGACAATACTGGAAAATGTCGATCATTTTCTCTATCTTGGCAGCTATCTTTCTGTTACAGCTAACATCGACAGTGAAATCCAGCATCATTTGAGCTCCGCAAGTGCCGCGTTTTCTTGAATGAAACATAGAGTGTTTGAGGATCGGGATATTTGTAAGAAGACCGAAACACTGGTTTATGAAGCCATTGTATTGCCAACTTTATTGTATGCCTATCTATAAACGTCACTTCCACCTCCTTGAAAGATTTCATCAATGTTGCATCCGGAAAATCCTGCAAATTACTTGGGAAGATAGGCGAACAAATGTCAGTGTACTGGAAGAAGCAAAGACTACTAGCGTTGAAAAAATGATCCTTCAACGCCAACTTCAGTGGACCGGTCATGTTGTTCGAATGCCTGACTGCCGTCTCCCAAAGCAGTTATTTTATTCCCAACTCAAGGATGGAAAGCGGAATATTGGTGGTCAATATAAGAGGTTTAAAGATGTTCATAAGGCTAATCTAAAAAAATGCAATATAAGCATCGAAAACTGGGAAGCTCTGGCCCATGAACGATCTAAATGGAGGTTGGCCTTTCACAAAGGTTCCATGGACTTTGAAGAAGCCCGAGTGCAAGGTGAAAGGGAGAAACGTGCTAAGCGAAAAGCACATCAAACGAATCCTTCACAGGACCATCTTCCATCTGGTAACCTGTGTCCTCACTGTGGGAAGCTGTGTGGATCTAGAACTGGCCTCCACAGTCACTTACGGACCCATCGCTAGAGTCTACACAATCTTCCTTTGGAATTTCCTCCTTTTATCCCGGAAGACAATCTTACTCGGTCACGAGTGATCGCCTGATGATGATCTGTAGACACAAGCTGTTAGCAATGAACCTTTATTTCATTCTATGAATAGTGATGATTGTGTAGAGTGGAGGTTTTGAGTAGTTACAGATGTTGCAATAACAGTAAAGTTTGTAGGAAATTCATAGACTGTTCTTTATAAAATATTAAATAATCATCCTGGGATATGAAGGGAAAAGCTAGTAACTTTGGTATTGGATGTTGTGCTTGTATTGGCAGGACTATATCTCAAATTGGACAGTGCATCTTAACTTGCATACGTTTTCTGTTAAAATAGATGATAGAAAGGAATTGGCTGTTGTGTGTATGATTTGCAGAACCCTGATACAGATGAGGGAACACTTGGTAAATTCAATTTTCTTATTTTCTGTGAAGCTTTAGCAATGTGGCAGTTGATGGTTTTATTTGATTAACTATGTATTCTTCACTTGACCATAACACAGTGGCTTATTTGGATGGATAAATTTATTGATTTATTGATTTATTCTTTTTCTAACTCTACAGATGTTAAATTGTGCCATGCAGCCATATATAAAATAGAGCTGTTGTCTTCAGCTATATGAATTTTGTAACTGAAAAACAGGAGGTGAAAATGACTTCTGACTGAGTTTTTCCTTGGCCATATTCATTCCATTTGTAAACTCCTTTGGTCTCGGTCTCTTTTTACGTAGTGCATTGGAACACTAGCTCCATAGCATGTGTGGCCTCCCCACCACCCTTTGGTGTTTACCAGTCTATCTTGGGTACTCAGTCCCAACCCCTTAACTATGCAACACTTCTAGTCCATCACAATAAATCATCAAGAGCGGTTTAATATGGTTAAGGTGAGGGGGCAGGCAGGTAAGGGGTGTTGTAGCAAATACTCTGCAATAGAAATAAACAGGCCTTTTTTTTTTTAAAGGCTACTGCTAGATTAAAGGTGCAATAACCACAAGCATACTAACTTTTGGAAAGATGCGGTCTCTCATTGTTTCAGCGTCAGCTGATCCTAGATGGAAATACCAAATCTTTTATTTTTATTCTAGTTTAAGCTCCATTTTATTCCCCACACCGTTGTTGTTGTTGGTTCCTTTGTTCACCCTCTTTATACATTTCCTGCTGCTATGCTGGTTGCTTCAATATAACCCGCTTTTCTTTGCTTTTGCCCTAGTATACATCTTAGCTCTTAGTGGAATAAAACCAGATGGATTATTAGCCTGGCCTATGGACATGCATGTCTTTGTTGGCCTGATCAGGCAGGGAGTTTTCTTGGATGAAGAAGGAACTAATTTAACCCAGCCACTGGGAATCGGGATTAACTCCTTGGCATCTTATCATTTTTTGGATTACAAATACGTTGCGGGAAGCCTAACAAAACCTCAAATTGTAACAACTGCATCTTCCAAGCACTGGACATGGCAACGTTTGTTACAGTTCTGAGTGCAGTGCAGAAAGTAGTTTTAGATCGCTGCTTTGTGTCTATTGATACTCCCCCTGCACGCATGCACCCACACCCCTCTTCCCAACAACAAGCCTGTCTCCCTGCCTGCAACATGTCCTGTCACAGTGCTATGGTGCTGTTGTTTTTGAATCAGGACATGGGGAGGACCATCTAGCAAAGGCTAAAATATATTGGTGTAGCTTTGATTGATCATTTGAGCTCTGAATGTGAATTCGGGGAATTAAGTTTGAGAATTGCAAGTACTAGTGTTTGGGGGGGGGGTTATTACAAACTTCTAGCATCTGGGGGAAATAAGATAGGAAGTAGTAGAACATTTGTATCATTGATCCATTCTGCTTTTAATTGTGTGCATTCATTGGCAGTCATTTCTTTCCTTGCATTTTTATTTTTAAGTTTCTGCATTTTAGAAGTTGGAAGATTATCTCCAAGATTATTACTACATACTCAGGTTTAAGCCTCTCTTCTCATACTATTTTAGCGTATGTGAATAAGGGTATGCTGTCACAATGAAAGTAGAAAACTATTGGTTTGTCACTGATAAGAAGAAAGAGAGAATGGTAACAGTTTTCTGGCTCTGTCCTTTTACCTAATATCTGGTAGAAACTGGATTGTTCTCAATAACAGTAATTACATCCTGAGAATTTACTCAGTTAACTTTTTGGGGTGGATGTGTGATGGTACCCATTTTAACACCTTGGAGGAAAAGATTTACTGAAAGAAACTAAAAGTTTACTGTTCGGTCAGATGGGGATGGAGAAAAAATTCAGTGATCTGTTAAGCACTGCTGAAGTACTTTCCTAAATTATGTTTTTCTGATGTGTCTGTTAACATCTCCCACTATTTCTGTATTCAACACACATCCATTGGGATTATATACTTAGTGCTATTCTAGATGCTATTAAAAAAAATGACTGTATACCATTTTTAACTAATAAATACCACTGGTTGTTTTTATTGGATATAAAGCAGATACCAAGTTTCAAAGAAGCACCCTATTGGGATGTGCTTGGAGGCCTCATTAAGTCCTGGATCAACAAAAAACTAAAATCCTCCAAACAAAGGCTGCTGTAGTTGATTCTTACCAGGCTATTCTCTTGCCAATCGGGACATCTTCTTACTTTCAGTAAAAATGATACTTCCTGTATGAAGAATAGTTCCACTGTCTTCAGGTGTTTCAGGATTGATAAGAACTATTTATAATTAATAAAGCAAACACTGCAATTCTACAGCTCTCCTTTAGTTTTTTGACTCTTATTAAGAGTGTAAGCTTGGAATCTGCCCTGCACTTTGACCTCTAGGTATATCAGTTCATTTTGCAATAAAGGAAATAGTAATAACTGTGCAGGGTCTTTTGAGTATTCAGTGTGCTTTGCATATATTCTTGCAGTAATTCTTACAACAGTCTGCTCAGGTAGGTCAGCATTATCACCACTGAAGAGTGAGGTGGGGGTGGTGCAGAAATCCAGAGAGAGAAGGAGGCTTGCTGAAGCTGCTTAGTGTGTTCATGATTGAGGTGTGGTTTGAACCAGGGATTTCCTGGCTTGCACAGCCCAATCCTGTACATGTTTCCTCAGAGGTAGATACCACTGATTACAGTGGAACTTTCTCTCACATATGTTGACGGAGAATTGTAGCCAACTGTACTAGATAAAGCCAAAAAGGAAATGGAAGGATTGGTGTAAAATGGACTGTGGAATGTATACATTAACTACACCATGTTATCTGAACTCCCTGCTATTTTCATCTCTGAAATTAAATGCAGTTACCGTATGTGTAATTGTTATACTTAATTGCAGCCCTCACAGGCGTCTTGACCCTGCCACCACTGCTGAATTCCCCCCCCCCGCAACAATTTCTCCCTCCCCCAGATAGCATACAAAGCATTCTTTCCCCAGCACTAGTACCAGCGAAGAAAGCAATCTGTATCAGGATCGCTGGTGGTGTGTGTGTGTGTGTGTGTGTGTGTGCACGCACGTGTGTGTAATTGGCTTTCAATAGTTGAATATTGATATTTATTTATTTTAGAATATTTATATACTTTTCAACAACAACAAAATATCAGTATATACATTCCTTTATATAGTACAAGATACGGTAGCTTGCATGCTTGAATTATTTTCTCAGCAGGGCTGGGCTTCCATATGTACATCTTCTGCCCCAGAACAAAGGAGGAGACCCCCTCATCCTATTCCTGATGTCTACTCAGGTCTTGACTGTCAAGGTCTTGGTAGTGAGGTGGAGAGCAATCCCTCCCTGGAAGCATCTTTCCCCCTATTCCAAAGCAAATCCAGAACAGAGCAGATAACAATGTCTAGGTCAGCAGGACAGGGTTGCTCCTGCCACACAGTTCTTCCCAGAGACGGCTGGCTTGATTTAGATTTCATAGATTATAGAGTTGGAAGGAGCCTACAAGGCTATCGAGTCCAACCCGCTGCTCAATGCAGGAAACTAGAGGAGGGGTCTCCCATTCAAGTAACAACCAGGCTTGACCCTGCTTAGCTTTCCACGCTCAGACAAGCTGAGCCAGCGTAAACCACAGGCATTTAGTACTGCTTTATACCAGGAGATCTGTGGCTTTTGATATACTGTTGTGAATCTGTTTGCTTAATTGCTGTTACTTCTGTCGTTAATTTAAAAAATGTAAACCTCTTTCAGCATGATACATGTGTATGTGGATGAATAAAAAGACAATGACATTGTGACCTTGGTCTTGTGCTAAAATGTGTTCTCAAAATAAACAGGCTTAATAGCTATTTTCCAAGAGGCATTTGGAGCTTGCATGTTAAAATTCTCTTTAAGCTTAGCATTCCTTAATATAGTGTAAAGGCATTGTGGAATAATAAGGTTTTATTGAAGAATGGAAATATTTAATTTAAATCCCCCCCTCTCCATATATACACCTAATACTTCACAGACTACTTTCTTCCATGTGTTCTTTAGTTATCTTTAGTCAGCCAGTAAGTCTTCAGCTAATATACCATCTGTGTCCCATGTCTATACCATGATGGTGCTTAGAACCATTCTTGGTGGTTGAGCTACAAGTGTGGAACTTGCTTCCCTTGGAAACTTGCCACCCTTTGAGCTTTAGTGGTGTCTGCTGGAGGTTGTTTGTAAGACTTTGCTTAGTTAGGTTGGGTGCTCATGGCGAGGGGTAAACAGAAGTTAGTTGACCATTCAACATGCATTTTATGTTCATTTTCAGTTTATTTACTAGTTCTGTTGGATGAATTCAGTGCTGTTAGCTGTCTCAAGCCGTAAGGATGGGCTAAAAAATTAATTAACACCTTGTGGGAAGAGAAGATGGTTTAAGTCAGTCTTTCCCAACCTGGCGCCCTCCATATGTGTTGGACTACAATTCCCATCACCCCAAGCCAGCATCGGCTGTGCTGGCTGGAGGTGATGGAATTGTAGTCCCAACACATCTGGAGGGTGCCAGGTTTGGAAAGGCTGCTTTAAGGTGCGACAGGATAACTGCACGTTCAATAATCTAGTGAATGGCCTTTTTATTAGCTCTTTAAGGGGCTTTAGTTATGCTTCTAATTGACTGATCTGTGTATTTTTGTATCTTCCCCTCCTCCCAAGTTTCTTATTTGCTCATGCTTCAGCTTCATGATAACCATGTGATGTAGGCAGGCTGAGAGAGAGCAACTTTTTCAAGGTCAGCTACTAAGAAATTGGCAAAAGAGAGTAGCAAATGGTCAATGGTGTGTGCATGCGCGTGTGCGCGCGTGCAGAAAATCTGGTTTAACAAGACTTCCACCAGGGTGGGGGAGCAGGGAGCTCCAGTAATAGAAGGCAAAGTTTGGCACAGTAATTCGGGAGGTCCTTGAAAGCCATGAAGTTCTTGGGTTCAAACTAGATGTGTCACACATGATCCAGGAACAGGATCTCCCATGTCTGTTTTCTCCCCCAATTAAGTTGAAAGAAGCAACACCAGAGTGTAGGGTTAACCCTTTCCTCTTGAATTGTTTTTCCAATTTTTAAATCCTCCCTAACCTGCTTTTTGCCATTTTGGGGGGGAAACATGAACAAACAGGTATCATATTGGTACCTGTATGACCCCCACCCACCCACAGGACAAATACAGCATCAGGGGGCATATAGATCTGGAAAATGGTGTGTGGGAAAGGGCTGAATACCCCCTTCCCCAGCACCCTAACCCTTATGTGTATACAACATGTTGCCCTCTATATGTTTTGGACTAAAACCCACAGAATTTCCAAGCATTAACCAAGCTGACTAGGGTTTATGGGAGTGGTAGTCCAAAACATCTGGAGGACACCAGGTTGCCTACCCCTCAATTATATACTGTACCCAGTGTAGCTGCTTTCATGCTATTATCATTGACGGATTGTGTTTAAAAAAAGAAGAAAAGCTGTAGTTGTGGAACATACCCTGAATTGGGGTTCCCCTAATAAATGAACATCAACAAACATTTTGTCAAAAAGTCCTACAAGTGGTTCTTCACAACTTGTATTTGAAAAATTCAAATATTCAAGCATTCTGAAGGACTTGAAATTGGTTGTTTAATGCTAAGTCATCTCCAAACCCACATTTCAATATTCTTTTAGGCCAAAAAGTTGTTAGGTAGCTACTAAACTTTGTGTATGCATCGTATGTATTAAAGATGTATGTATTAAAGATTGCTATCTTATACACACTTACCTAGAAATGTATCCCACTGAATTCAGTAGACTTACTTCTGATTAGACCGCCAAAGGATTGCACTTGACATTGTTATAAACTTTCAGTAGCTCTTAGTAATGGGAATTTTTATCTGTTTTTTTCTATTTTTCATTGCTGCCATTAATATCAGGCTCATTGGTACAGTGTCATTCTATTGGTTCATTAGAAAAGAAATATCAGACCCTGATAGGTGGCAGTTCTCCAGGACATGTTTGCTCTGAGGACTGTGAAAGAGCTGTGTTGTGTTTTCAGAATACTTGATTTTTTCTGAAAGGAAAATAAAGCTGGAACATTCAGAATTGCAAATTCTCAAATGCATTATGATAAAGAGTTAAATTAGCCCTGAAAGTTCAGAGGTAAGGAACAGCTGATGGAGGAAATTGCCCACCCATGTGTTAGGTTGCTGTGCTATATACTTTGGAAATCCAAACTTTGAGCAACCGTACATGAAGGGTTTTAATCCTCAAGTTGGAAGCAAAGAAATTTACTATTGTGTGCAACTCAGTTGTTCAAAATAAGCATTCTTGCTTAAGAAGGGTTGGTTTATTGTCTATTGTATACAATGCAACAAAAAGTATAGATCCCTAGTCTTTTGAGGCAACTGATTTATAGAAAGGGATGGTGTAAAGTGACCAATGAAATACTAAGTGCTGAGAGAGAGAGAGATGTACCGGTATCTTTATTCTGATCATTCTGTTATCTTCCCTCTCTTTTCAGTTGCTGATATGTGTTTAAGATGAGTGGGATTGGTGAAAATTCCTCTGACCCAGCCCGGGCAGAGTCAAGAAAACGCAAGGAATGTCCTGATCAACTTGGACCCAGGTTAGTTAGAACGTTTTAGAGAACCTGAGGAGCTAATGCATTTTATAAGGATTTATAGGGGGAAATACAATGTGTATGGCTGAATGCATTATTAAGTTGCCATTGTAGATTGAATATTGCTATACAACTATTTGTTTGCTTTTATTGTAGCTCCAAATCACAGTACAGTTCATTCTCGGGCACAAAAAAAAGGGGGGGGGGGGTTGAGTGAACATCTTCAATTAAATTTTCAGTTGAAGGGTTTGCCTTCCAATTTCTATAAAATTTCCCAAGCTATATGAAGTTACTTAAAGTGGAAGACCGACAACCTGGTCTTCTGCGCGGGTTCAATGCTAAGGGGGTAGCGGGTGCTGGGGCGGGCCTTCTCCGAGGTCCCCAGCGCCTCGCCTTAGCCCAGAACAAAGGGATAACTTATAGCCACAAAAGTATCTTCTAGAAAACAAGTTTATTTACAAAATTACCTTCACAAACTCAGACCCACGCCAGCAATACAGCTTATCAGTACGGTACAAAGTAGCAAGCAAAAGCCTCAAGGACAACGTGATTTCAGGGCTCTCAGCTAGTTAGTTTAGCTCGGGTCCCGGCAGAGGCCCGGTCTACCCAAGCGGCCAGCTAGGTTCCCGGCGGAGGCCCGGTCTACCCAAGCGGCTAGCTGGGTTCCCGGCGGGGCCCGGTCTACCCAAGCAGCCAGCTGGGTTCCCGGCGGAGACCTGGTCTACCCAAGCGGCTAGCTGGGTTCCCAGCGGAGGCCCGGTCTACCCAAGCGGCTAGCTGGGTTCCCGGCGGGGCCCGGTCTACCCAAGCGGCTAGCTGGGTTCCCGGCGGAGGCCCGGTCTACCCAAGCGGCTAGCTGGGTTCCCGGCGGGGCCCGGTCTACCCAAGCGGCTTGTGAGTGATTTCAGCTTGGTTTCCCGGGGGTCCGGTCAACCCAAGCGGCCGGCCAGTGATTTCAGCTTGGTTTCCCGGGGTTGCTGATCCTTCGTTCCCTTACCCCAGGCATGGGCAAGATTGCTGATCAGGTCCAGAGAAAAGTTCCCTTGTGCAGGGTGTTTTATACCTTGGTGTTTCAGGTAGCCCCTCCCTCCGTGATCAAGTGGGTTGACACCCTCCCTGAGGGGCGGCCTTTTGGGTCAGGTGGGGTGACGCCTTCCCCCCCGTGGGATGGGGTCCCTTTGAAGCCACTTGCTTAATGGTCCCATCCTATGGTGTTGAGTGGCCATTTCTTAGGGGTGCTGAAGCGTCTGCCCTGGAGAGGTATTCAAGTCTTATGTAGATGGGGCTGATATGCAAGAGCATTGACAAACGTGGTGATGCTTCCTGCCTTCCCCCCTGGGGTGATTCTATGTAGATGTTGTTTGTCCCCTTTGGCATCTGTGGAGACTGGTTGTCTCCCCCCCCCCCCCGGGTCACTCCTTGGTGAGTGTGTGTGTGTCAGGCAGGGGGCTTAGGTTGGCTTTCTCCACACTTAAAAACAGCAACAACAGCAGTGTGCCTGAATTCTTTGTTCAATCCATTGTCCAGTGATTTTGTAAAGTATTACTTTCCAAACACGTCTTAAAAGTTTTTCAGATGTCACTTGAAAAAAGACAGGATCTTTTACCATAAAGATTTGGGAAATCTTTAGAAGCCACAGGTCAAAGTTGCACGCTTTTGCAGTGCAATGCATACGGGTAACTGTCATAGACCTTTGCATGTGAAGAGCAATGTTGTGTATGGCCCTAACACTTAGGTTATTACACTGCCAGTCAGTATATAAACTGCCTACACTCGGTATTTCTGTCATTATGAGCTAAAGAATGGGATATTAGGGTGGACTTGTTTATGTCTCAATGAAATTTTCTGCCAGTTTTGGATTGGGTAGGAATTTCTCTGGGATGCTCTCTCAGAACATCTGTTTCTTCCTTCAAATTCTGTATCAGAACCTATACTTTTCGTGAAGCCTTTTGCTTAATCCTTTAGTTTAGTCCTTATCCCTAACTGAAAAGAAATGTCAGGTATGTACAACGGCATTGGCTCATAAACTCTTGGTTCTCCCACTGGGCCACATCTTTGTTTGGTACAGTTTCATCTTTCTTCTGTTCTGTCTTTGTTTGTTTCCCACATTATCATAATTTAGATTGTGAGTAAGTTCCTTGCGGCCTCTTTTTGCTCATGAAACTCAAGTATGCTGGAGAAAATGAGCATGGGGGATCCGGGGATAGTGTTTCGTGGGCTGCAAGCTCATTACCATAAGGAAAACATTGCTGCTAAGTATTCATTTCTCCATATCTATATTGGGTGGCCTATTAATGTAAGACCTTGTGAATAAGGAAGGACATGGTAGAGGCTTATAAAATTACACGTGGTTCAGTTTCGAATCACACATGGTTCCAAATTGTGAGGAACTGTAGGGATATACGCGGAGCTCAATTGGCGGGTGGAAGTCCAGCGACTTCGCCAGGCTCGACCCCTCGAGCTCCGGTCGCCCTACCTTTTCCCCAGGCTCGAACTCGCATTCTCGTGAGCTGAGCTGGGGAAAGTGACTTCCTGGTTCTGGCGCTACGTTATTTACATAGAAAACAGCCTAATTTGCGCAGATTACAGTCTAATTTGCAGAAACGTAGTGCTGGGGACTCGGAAGTCCAGCGAGCGCCTCAGCTGGTGCTCGTACTCAGCTCGGCTTGCGTGGCAGGAGCGCTGGGCTCACACGCTGCAAGTCGAGTGCTGGGCAGATCGCCCATCCCTATGTGGAAGTCTACGCACATACAGCTATATGTGCAAAGGCCTCCTCACTACAGGTGTTTGTCCTGTATGCATGGACAGCTATGGGAGGAACTTCATTATGACATGACTTTGAGCGGGCGGGGTTACTCAGCACAGCCCCATTCCTGCTCACATGGTGAGTTTCACCACTTTTAATCACGCCTGAATAGGGCTCATGATAGCGCTTGTTCTGGAAGTTGTTTATTGAGAGGCAGGAAGAAGCACACCTCCTAGTGTGACGCACTGTCTCAAGAACTACAAGTCCCAGAGCTCTTGAATCCGTGCACTCATTTCCTGTGCTGTCACAGGGAAGCTAAAGCAAACAGGGTCCAGTAAAGGACTGGCAGCAAGAGGGAGAAGCCTCCAAATCCTGAGGTCAGTGGGAATTAGTGCTGTGGATAGGATTTACAGGCCACAAAACATATGTGAGTCAATGGCTTAGGCTTCTCTTCTCCAGAGTTCATAGGCAATATAAGAAAAAAATATTCATAAAGGCACGTATAAATGCATACAATAAAATAATGAATCATAAAATAACTGACCCTAGATCTCAGGCATTTGTCACACACACACACACACACACACATATATATATATATATATATATATATATAAGAAATGTATGGGATGCTGTGTGGCTGTAAGTAGAAACTGAGCAGCTAGAAAAGTATTGAGCTTAAAGAAAGGGGTAACTAAATAAGCTAAATGGCACCAGTCAATCATCCAATATTCAAAACAGACAAAGGATTGTCTGGTTGGGTTATAAATTTGTACCAGGCCAAGTAAATTAAAACTTGGGTAGTGGTGAAAGTCTATTAAACAACATATACATTGATGGTAATATATCATCACCCTATATAATACAGTCATGCCTTGGATTGAGAGCATAATTCGTTCCGGAAACATGCTTGTAATCCAAAACACTCTTATATCAAAACGAAATCCCCCCAAAAAAATTTGTACAGAGATTTTTAATTTAAGCCGTACTACAGTACTTGTATTGCAAGATGTCGCTTGTATATCAAGTCAAAATTTTTTTTAAAAAAATTAAAAAATTGCTTGTCTTGCAAAATGCTCTCAAACCAAGTTACTTGCAATTCAAGCTATTACTGTAATAGCAAACTCATTCTCCAAGGACCAGTCCTTGGTACCACTATTCAAGCACGACCAAATACCACTATCCATGCACATGCTGGGGGAACTCCTAGGTTTTCAAAAGTAGAAAAAAAAAAACTTGGGGACAACTTCTCCCCTCATCCCCTTGCTCAAATAGCCAAATGAATGCTGTGAATGCCTCTTTGAAGGAGGAATTGGTGCCAACCTCTCTAAAGGAGGCTGTGATTAAGCCACTCCTAAAAAAACCCAAATCTGGACCCAGAAGATCTGAACAACTACAGACCTGTTGCAAATATCCCTTTCTTGGGCAAGGTGTTTGAGCGTGTGTTGGCCAAGCAGCTCCAAGCTCTCTTGGAGGAAACGGATTATCTAGATCCATTTCAATCGGGCTTCAGGCCTGGTTTTGGAACAGAAACTGCTTTGGTCGCCCTGTGGGATGATCTTTACTGGGAGAGAGACAGGGGGAGTGCAACCCTGTTGATTCTCCTGGATCTCTCAGTGGCATTCGATACCATCGACCATGGTATCCTTCTGGATAGGCTGGTGGGCTTGGGAGTTGGAGGTACTGCTTTGCAGTGGTTCTGCTCCTACTTGGCTGGCCGATTCCAGAAGGTGGTGCTGGGGGATTATTGCTCTGCACCATGGCAATTATGCCATGGAATACCGCAGGGCTCCATTTTATCCCCCATGGTCTTTAACATCTACATGAAACCGCTGGGAGAGGTCATCCGGAGGTTTGGGCTGAAGTGTCACCAATATGCGGATGACACTCAGCTCTACCCTCTCTTTTTCATCAAACTCAGGTGAGGCAGTGGCTGTTTTGAATCAGTGTCTGGGCCTGGTAATGGACTGGATGAGGGCCAATAAACTGAAACTTAATCCAGACAAGATGGAAGTGCTGTTTGTAGGTGGGCCCTCTGTCCGGTGGGATGATATTCAACCTGCCCTAGACGGGGTTGCACTCCCCCTTAAAGACAGGGTTCGTAATATGGGGGTGCTCCTAGACTCTGAACTGTCGCTGGAGTCACAAGTGGACTCGGTGACAAGGAGCGCCTTTTATCAGTTTAGGCTGTTTTACCAACTACGACCCTATCTGGACAGACAGAGCCTAGCAACAGTGATCCATGCTCTGGTAACCTCTCGTTTGGACTAATGTAACATGCTCTACATGGGGCTGCCTTGGAAAATGGTCCCGAGACTTCAATTGGTTCAAAATAGAGCAGCGAGGCTGCTAACGGGGACTGGCCGACAAGAACATATTACGCCAGTCCTCTATGAACTACATTGGTTACCAATTGAAGTCCAGGCCCAATTCAAAGTGCTAGCATTGACATTCAAAGCCCTAAACAATTTGGCGCCAGGGTATCTGAAGGAACGCCTCATCCCATACATGCCTGCCCAAACCCTGAGGTCCTCTTCGGAGGTACTTCTCAGAGAGCCTCCTCTAAAGGAAGTTAGGAGGGTGGCTACTAGGGGAAGGGCATTCTCAGTTGTGGCACCCAATTTGTGGAATCGGCTCCCCAAATTGATGTGCCTGGCGCCCACTCTGTATTCTTTTAGGCGCCAGGTGAAAACCTTTTTATTTGCTCAATATTTTAATGGTTGATTTTTTATTCATTTATATTATTCTACTGTACCTCCAGACTGATTCTTTTTGGCTGCTTGGTTTTATTGTGTGATTTTATATTGCTCTGCATTTTATTTTATGTTCTATTTATTTATTTATTTATTTATTATATTTATACCACACCTTTTTTCCTGCAAGAAACCCAAGGCGGCTTACATAGTCCTCCTCCTCCTCTCCATTTTATCCTCACAACAACCCTGTGAGGTAGATTAGGCTGAGAGTCAGTGACTGGCCCAAAGTCACCCAGTGAGTTTCATGGCCGAGCGGGGACTAGAACCTGGATCTCCTGAGTCCCCGTCCAACACTCTAACCACTATGCCACACTGGCTCTTTTGTTTTTAAGATGACTGTTTTTATCTTGTTTCTCTTTGTAAACCGCCCAGGGAGCCTTTTGGCTGATGGGCGGTGAACAAATATACTAAATAAACAAATGAGGACTGAGCATGCTCAGTGGCCACAGAGTACATGTTGGGAAGAGAAATGGAAGAAAATTGTGGGGAAGGGGAATGGAATGGATTATCATGAAAGAAGACATGACTGACTGGCTGGAACACTGAACAAAAGCATCCCACACTACAACATTTTGTTGAAGGTCCCACTTGTAAATAAATTGTAAAGACCAGGTTGGCTAATGATCCTGGAGTTCTTTGCCTTGGCCAGTATCATGTGGCTTGACTCTCAGTCAAGTGAGCTATCTCTTCTGTAGTCAGGTTTGGTATTGTACACCTTGTTTTACTCTTTGGGTCTCCTTATAACGCTTCCTCTTTTGGTTTATGTGGTAAAGTCTGGGACAGAAAATGGTGTGTGGAGTGGATCCTGTCTTAGGACAGGTGGCTTGACCTTTTGGCCCTTGAGTCCTTTCTTTCCCTGTAATGCTGTGTGTACGCTGCACTAAAACTAAAATAAAATTCTCTGCCAAGGAAAGCTAAATTATGTGACCCATTTAAATTATGCAAATCATGCAATTGTATATATGTTGCCTTTAGTTTGCATAATGATTGCTCATCTGGAGGAATTTTAAAGATCCATATTGAGCACTGAGGCCTCATCCCTCAGGTTCTGGGAAACAGATTCTTACTACAACTTCTGAGATTTTACCCAGCATTTCCTGCACACTTTAAGTTGTTTGCAGCCACGAGGGCTAGAAATTGTTTTGTTTTTGTTTTTAAAGCAAAGCTAAGATTCTCAGGATTCTGAACTTTGCACATAATATTAAATTCTGCTCTTGAGTGGTATGGTTGTGGAACACTAGCCCTGCCTAGAGAGCGATAGTTTAAAAGCACTTTCACATTAGGTGCTTGTAACTTTGATCTGTTTTGAAACTCCCCGTTTGCAGTTGGAATGTGGCCTTGGATATTGTAGCTTAAATTATCTCCAAACCCCATGTAACAGCATCTCATCCTCGGTACAAATAGATTTGAATGTACAGCTCTCTTTCATAAAGTAGTAGATTCAGAAATCAAAACTTTTCAAACTGCTTTCTGTCACTGAGTTGAAATGGATTATTGTGCATTCTTCAGGTGGTGAGGTGGGGTTTCCCCCCCCCCCTTTTGGGACACCACAGGTGACATTAATCCTGTCAGCTGGACAGGTAGTAAACAAACCTGGATCAGTTACAGTGATGTTAAGCATTATTCAATGCGTTAAGATCTACTTACCAAATACCCTTAAAAACCATCAGTGAGTTTAAGAGGTAAACTTTGAGTAGTATGAGTGTGTGGTTGTTCATTCCCCCCCCCCCCATATTTACACATTTAAAAATGTGCTCTAAAATAAAATATTTATTGGAGAAATGAGAGTTGTTGTTGTTTTCTACATTTTGCCACTCTGATTTAATATTCTATTTTTCCACTTTGACCTGTTGATTTTCAAAAGTTTCATTTTTAAACATTTCTTCCAGTCCTAAAAGAAGCACTGAAAAACGCAATCGTGAGCAAGAGAATAAGTACATAGAAGAGCTTGCAGAGCTGATATTTGCTAATTTTAATGATATTGACAACTTTAACTTCAAACCTGACAAATGTGCAATCTTGAAAGAAACTGTGAAGCAGATTCGTCAAATAAAAGAACAAGGTAAGGAAAATGTTCTTAAATGTCTTAATATTTGGTCATGTTGTCCCCTTTTCCCACCCCCACACCCCACGGAGCTGAGATGCCGCTTCAGTTTCTTGGTATCACATACTTTAAATTATTGATAGGATTATTTGTTTAAACTTTTTTTTTCAGCTTATACTGTTGAACTGTGGATATCAAATTGAAATGTGTAGAACAAAAATGAACCATTCTCTGTATATTCCATTAAATGGAATTAAGCGTCAAAGTAGTCTTAGAAGGAGTCCTTTAGGGCACAATCCTATGGCTGCTAGACAGATCCTAGACCACCATAGGAGAAGTCAGAGTCCCAGATCTGACCTCAGAAATGTGCTCTGAGGTTGGAGCGGGGACTCTGACTTCAGAGCGCCCCCCCTCCCCTCGCAGTGGCGCGGAAAGAACCATAGCGGCTGTGGCTCCAAGGTCAGAAGACCAAACTCGGAGATGGCGTTGTGTGGGTGTTCTGGGGAGGCAGGGAGGGGAGGAGTCAGACTCTGCCAGCATACAATATATCTTGGTGGTGCCTCAGCCTCCCCTCTTTGTGAGCCAGGGCAAAAGACTTAGATGGCCGAAATTGGCCATCTAAGTCTTTTGCAGGGTGGGAGGAGCGCAGAGGCAACCTTCGCCACCACGCTCCTTTGGATGCCCTTAATACTCCCAAGTTCAGCGGATTATGGGCAGCCACATTGGATTGCGCTCCTAGTATAGTTACTGGGTTGCACAGTGTATCCTAGTTTAGAATAAAGGGAAGGTTTAGATGTGTGGGATATAAAGGCTTGCTTTACGGTTCACTATACAAAAGTATAAACATTTTTACTAAAATATCCTTGAATCCTAAATTACAGCATTACATTTTGAACTGCAGTAGATTTGAAGGCCTTTGTTCAGAGCTCTTGTGACACCTTAAAGATTAACAGACTTATTGTGGGCATATGTTTTTGTGAGTTAGATACTTGAAATGCATAGGTCTGTGACACTTATATGCAGAGCCAAAAAGTGTACAAAATAAGAACCGTGACCCCTTCACAACAGCAATCAGTGTGATAACACTATCTGTCTATCTGTCTTGTGCTAATTAGTATTAATAGATAGATAGTGTTATCACAGTGACAGTGATTCACTATGTTGAATGTGTTGCTTACAAATGTCTGCTTACAAATGTCACCAGTCTGCTATCTCTTGCATATCAAGTCCTTTTGGCCTCGTTGTTCATTATGACATTGTTCATTATTTCCCCTCATCCATCCATCTATCTATCTATCTATACTACACACACACACACACACACACGTGTGAGTGAGTGTGTATGTTTATATATAAAGTGCCTACTAACTTGGTACTAGTCCATAAAATGTGTGTTACAATTAATCTATTAGTGTGTTCTGGCAAAAACAAGAGTCTTGAGGCATCATAAAGACAGTGAATTTCAGAAATTGTTTAGTGCTCTATGATCTAATAACAGACAGAAAGCAGTCTATGAAGTAGATTTTATGTGGCTTGATTGGGTAAAAAATGATTTTTCTGTGGTGGCAGCAAAAATTGGAATTTAACAACCTGGTCTGGATAGATAACAGTTCTTCAGATGGTTGAAACTATTGTAGAGATGTAAACACTGGGACACCACAAGTATCTGTGTCTGAACTAGTGCTTTTTACTTCATAAAATTCTGAACCGAGTGACAGGTGAGGTGGCCAAGTTTGCAGAGGATAGAAGTCCGGAGGAATATCTTCAAACTAGGTGAAATTCAGTGGAAGCACAATCTTATGCACGTTAGGACAGATATACATTCTTCCTTTCACACATGCAATGATTGGTTCAGAATTGGCTCTAACAACTGTAGAAAGTGATTTTAAGATCTTGGCCTTACAGAAAATGTTAGCTTAGTGTGTTGTGACAAGAAAATTCAATGTTCAACATTTATTAGGAAAAGGCTTAAAAATAGAATACAATGGCATTATGCTTATAAGTCTGGGTGAGGAAGAGACTGGTGTAAGTTTGTTGGGCATGAATTTTGAAAGGTATACTTTTGTGGAGGCAGGTCTCCTCCACTGATAGCCATTCCCTCTTCTAGTTTTTTGGTTGGGTTTTTTTTTTGCCTTTTTCCTGGGAGTAACACATTATATAAGGCCTACTGCATCAGTGCGTGTCCTACTGCATCAGAGCTGCTTGCTCCTGCAGTCCACTCAGTAGAAGCCTGAAACTCTATGTGGGTATGATAGCTAACAGGTACTCATCACATAATGTGACTGCAAAGTCACCTGACAATAGTGGTGGTTGACAGCTTGGTGTCTGTAACATCGCACTGGGATGGTGGTCATTATGCTAAATGCTGTATATTTTTAAAATAGGCCTCCTCCTTCTTCAGTAACAGTGTTGTGATCATGTAGCCAACAAGAAGGGTGATTTTTTAAAAGATGACACCAAAGTGTTGACCAATGAAGAGTCCAATGAGGCGATCTGTGGAGTCACAACACTCACTGGTTTTTCATAGCCTGTCTTTTTCTGTCTCAGGGGACTTTTAGGATATAGATTATTTGCCTTCCCCAATCCTGAAGGTTTTTGCCTCGTTATATGTGGGTATGAGACTTTAATACTCTTATATTAATTATATTGATTGATTTAAATATCTATATGCTGTCGTTCCCCCTAGAATGTGCAGTTTCCCAGGATATTCATATCATGATTCAGTTGGAGTTTCCTTTCAGAAAGCTTGTGACTATGGGGTAAATTCCCTTTTCCTGTGTCTCTTTCTTTGTTTTCTGCCAGCATGTGCTTGAGGGACTGCAGGGGTTGACCTCTGCCTCCTAGCCTTGAAAAATAGACTTTGGTGCTTATTACTTTGCATAATTATATTATCTGTGGGTACAAGACTTTAATACTTATTCTTATATTAATTTTATTTATATATTTATAAACCACTTTTCTGAACCAAGTCCACCCAAAACAGGGAACAAAATATAAAGAAAAGTACAGCAATATAATAGTGTAAGAAAAATTTAAAATATAAAAAGTACAAAACTAAAAATACATATTAAAATATAATTCAATCAGTATAGAAAACATTTTCCACAATTAAATAGCAGCATCAGCAGTAAGGCACATTATAACAATACAAGAAAAGCCATACTGAATCAGGCCAAACAGTGGCCAACCAGCTGCCTGTGGGAAGCTCACAAGAAGGACAGCGCCCTCAATTAAAAGCCATTCAAAACAGGCAGGTTTTCAAAGCCTTATTAAATACTGCAACTGAGGAGGCCAAATGCATATGTTTTGGGAGGAAATTCCATAAGGTAGGGCCTCTAATGAAAAGGACCTGTCTCTACTCCCTGCCCAGTCTATTTGAATTTAAAGGTGGGCCAGCGAGTAGGGCCTTAGATGCTGATCTTGAAGCATCAGCAGGTTCATATGGGTGCAGAAGTTGTACTTCTACTTGTCATGTGTGCTATGCTACCACTGAAAGAAACCCAAAGCCTATGTGCTGAGGAGAAAGACCGCATTCTGTCATTTGATACCAGTCTATTCTTAATATGAGAGGAATATGTGTATACACCCCTGGTGCCTAAATAGAGGTGGGGACAAGGTAGAGACCCCCTAACCTTACAGAAATATAAAAGAGTCAGAACGATCCCTCAAAACTACCCCGTGGGAGGGTTGCGCTTGCTTATGTTCCTCATTCTGCCTAGGTATAATCCTGGTAACAAAGGGCAGTGCACAGTGCTAACCCTGGGAGACATTTGCTGGCAGACTGGAAGGAAGGACAGCTCTTTCCTTATCCAGCACAATGAACCTCTAGGCGGAACAACTCTAGATTCTCCCAAGGGTCCTCCTACTCGTTCCCTGGTGGCCACTGCCCAGGACAACTCTGGGAAGGCACTTCACTGTATTACAAAAGCTCTTTCCAAGAATCCTCTTACCTGTTGGTTCCCTGAAGATTAATTTCCTCTTCACAAAGCTAGCTCCAGGGACAAAGGGAATGCTCAGTGCACTCTTCACATCAGAAGTGATTGGAAGGCAAGGAATTGGGTTCAGAGACAGTGCACCAAAGGGGTTGGGTCTTCCGTTCACTGTGAAATTTATCACAAGGGTACAGACTTGGTTCCAAGGAAGCCCCCCTCCCTTCAAGGAATATCCAAAGGAATAAGCACCTCCAAAAGAATAATGCAGCCTTCCCCAACCTGGGGCCCTCCAGATGTGCTGGATTCCAACTCCCTAGTATCCCCCAGGCAGGCAGCTGACTGGGGGATTCTGGGAGCTGTAGTCCAACACATCCAAAGGTCTGGGGAAGGCTCCAGCAGCCCGCCTCCCAGTAATTTCTTATGTGTACTCACCTGTACCTAGATAGATAATTGCATGTAGGTAGAACATAAAAATATCAAAACTACAATCTGACTTGAAATAACGCCAGCTTAGACTTGAATATGATATTGGCCCGCCTATGATATAAGTCGTAAAGAAGCATATAACTTTACAGTTTGTTCTTGCAACTGTGTACTGCTTTGTAGTCACTCATAAATATGTTTAAAATCTGACTTGATTTTTTTTTTTCTTATCTGTGCAAGGATTTTTCATTTTCGCTCATCTTTATGCTGTGCAGATAAACCAACACACCAGGAAATGAATGATGCACAGCATCCACTAAATTCCTGTGCTGGTGGTAGATTCCTTAAGGTAGCTGGTGGCTTTGTCCTAAAATACCCCATATATAGAGTCAGTCTAGGGTGTGGGGGGAATAGTGACTGTGACCACCACCAAAAATAAAATGGTGGCCACACCATTTTTTGTGGCAGCTGCCATTCTCCCTTCCTTGCCCCGCTTGATGCTACATAATAACACTATATCTGATGCATTTTGGGGGAAAGAAGATAGCATCCAGCAGCCGTCTTAAAGAGCACTGCTGTTACCACCTCAGAAAAGGTTTTTTTTAAAAAACAAACCAGCAGCTTAAAAAAAAAGAAAAGGGAAAAAAAATCTGTTGCAACCACAGCCACCCCACCTGCCAAAGATGAGCCCACCGAAACCTCGGAAGAAATATAACCAACCCAGCCCAGAAGCACTAAAATCCTTCCCCATTCACCCCCTTGAATGGGGTATGGAGTAGGGTACTTCTCAACAGCACTAGTTAATAGTTAGGTCAGTCAACCTGGTGCCTCCAGATGTTTTGGACTGCAACTCCCTTAGGCACCAGCCAGCATGGCAAGTGGCCATGGATTATTACACTTGATAGTCCAAAATACCTGGAGGTTGCCTACCTCTGAGTTAGGTGCTGTGTTGTTCTAGGAATGGGATGTTGCTTTAGCTGTAGCAATGTAAACTGCTCCACGCACCACTGGAATGGAAAATTTGTTAGCTTTAGGTTTTCTGATGTTTTTCAAAGAAATATATCTTGCCCATTTTTTATTGTAATGTACACTTGACATCCTTCGAAGAAAGTGTATTCTTAAACTTCAGAATAAACATGTCTGTGTAACATAATAGGGTCTCTGATGTAGCATCTATAATCATGGCATATAATTCTCACCTGGAAAATTAATGTTAGGGTGTCTGTGTTTACTTGGTTTGTTTTGATTCAGGACTTGAAAATGTACATAAGCAGCGCTATGCAACTTTACCTGTCAGACTGGCCTTTCTGATTTTTAAATGTAACAAATTCCATTGCTTTCCTGATATTTCAAAGTCTACTGACAAGGATCAATGATCAGCATGTTAAACATGTAGCAATACACTGCCTGGTTATCAAGATGGTGATGAACAATCTAGCTGTTAATGCTCACGTTACATCTGTCAGCTTTCATTTTCAAAATAGGCTTATACACCAAGCACTGAATTATGCTAATGACATACACCAGTTTGACAAAGAAAATAAGATGAACAGTAATTGAACAGTTCTAAAAATAACCTGGGTCACACATAATGACAAACCTTGATTTAATTAACCATGGTTTCTTGAATCATGGGTTGTCACTACATGTGAACCCAGAACTATGGGTTAACTATGGGCTGTTTAAATCACAGTTTCTCATTACATGCAAATCCAGAATCATTAGTTGTTCATGAATTGTTTCACCAGGCTACAGAGGCAGCGGGCAAGAGCGGTCAAAAAAAACCCAGCCTTGTTATGCCAGTACTGCAGTGCCGCAAGGCAGTTGGGATACGGGGAGGGAGCAGGTGACGGAAGAGGGAAACAACTCAGGGGATAATAAAGCAAAACATAGTTTGTTCAATGGTCTGCCAGAAAAACCCTGGGTAGGGCAACAAACCATGGTTAAAATAAACCATGAGTTAGCGTTACATGCAAACCAGGCAAATGTCTTAGTTGTCCAAGTATGTACCTTTGTATTCTTTACATCTTCTTTAGTTACTTGCTGCTGTCTGTGCTGATGTGAAAACGTATTTTATGAACCATTCCTGGTTACCAGAGTCTATTTGAGAAAATGTTGGGTTTATGTTTCTGTAGGGTGCCATAGAGACAACTGGACTAAAGTGTCTAATGCAGTAACATTCTAGGACTCTGGTGCCCTTTCAGTCTTCTTAAAGCTCCCCCCCCCCCCCCCAGCACCTCAGTCCTTCTATCACCAATGCTTTGTCCTTGAGTTGATCAGCTTTTTTTCAGGTTAAATTCCATAGGTCCAAGGAGTAGGATATATAAGGATCACCTCTTGTGGTGGTGTGACATTGCATATTTTTTCTGTGATGTCATGTGCCTATAATGTTGTGTAATTGTGTCTTGGCTGGGCTTTTGAACAGTAAGAGATTTCACTCTTGCATAAAGATGAGGATGCTGCTGTAAGGAAGTAACCCTGTGTCTTTGATGCGAATATAAACTACCGTACTAATGCATTTATTATCTCTCCTTCCCACTTTTCCCCCTTCTGGGCCTATGCAGCATCTGTGAACTCAATCCCTGAGTTCCACACCCAAATTCTATATTGGTGTGCTAACTCCTATCTTAGGAAAACAGTTATGTTGCTACTTGAGCAGCTGGAGTGTTCCTTCATCTTCAAATATAAAATAGGAAAGGTTTGTGTGTCTACTTTTCAGAGAAAGAGGCTGGTATGCAGAGAACCCAAAATGGCTTAGCAGTACTAGTCTTTCTTGGAAATAGACATGTGACCCTTTCCTATTTAAAGACACCTAATGACTTCCAGGAGTATTTGCATGACTAAGTGCAATCCTAAACATGTTTACTCTGAAGTAAGTACTGTTGCATTCAGTGGGGCTTACAGGCAAGTGTGCTTAGGATTGCACTTTTTAAAATGTAATGCATAAATTGCCCTCATGCTGCCAAGCCTGGTCTTATAGAAGTAGAGAATGTAGCTCCATTTTATTATACTCTGCTGAATCAGATGCTTAATGTGCACATATAAAACTTTATGCAACTTGTTTTAATGCTTTAAATAAATTACTTTAGGGTTTCAGTGAAGAGACAAATAAATAGTCATTCTTTTAAAAAAAGATAAAGAAAAGAATGAATGAATGAATGAAAACACTTAAGAGGTTCTGTTTTAAATATATGGGTATGTGGTTTTGTTTAGTTTTCTCCTTTCATGCTTTCTAAGTGATATATTTCAGAGAAAATTATGCTAGAAAGTAATGCAGCAGTTTACTTATTTAATCATAACCCCAAAGAAAAGTGTTGCTGTCTCCATTTAGGTAGTACCTGCAGCAGACAGAAGAGCTTTAAAAGGGTCGCTTCTTCCACTGTATATCAAAGCTTTTGAGTTAAATGTCCAGTTAGCTTGACTTTACAAGCTCTCTTGCCTTGGAGTCACTAATTTTCTAACAATGTAAGCCATATTTAGGGAATGGAAAATGTTAGTTTCTCTTCCGGCACTGGTAAAATGAAATGTTGCTGTTTATTTATACAGCTAGCTTAGTAAGTGTGAAATTGCATGTGGCTTTGCTAATGTTGGTGGAGTTGCATAACCTGGAGACTGGTTGTCTTGTTGGTTACTTGAACAGTGTTTTTGCTTTTTTAACCTTCTTGAAAGCAATCTCAGGATTTAGAATAAATGTCACCGTGTTTCCATTTTTGAGGGACCTGTTGATTTGTTGCCTAACCTTGTTAACTTAAAATATTTTAAAGGCCATGTGCAGCTCAGTAGCAAGTACAGGCAGTCCCCAGGTTATGAACGAGTTCCGTTCTTAAGAATGTCTTTAAGTCGAATTTGTATGTAAGTCGGAACAGCATAGCGTTCTATATGTTATAAATTACTCAGATCGCGTAGTATACTACACCATGTATTCTACGTAAACGACATAGCGCCGGGGAACCCAGAAGTCCATTCTTAAGTATGGGTTGTCTCTAAGTCGGACGTTCTTAACTTGGGGACTGCCTGTAATGTTATTTAACCATCATTATTTGATGGTTCAACATATATGGATTTGTATACAAAGCTGCAATATTTTTATTCGATGCTGCATCTAAGAGTACAGCCCACTAAACAGTCTGCAGTTTGTCTGAATGTTTAAAAGGTTATAACTTACCAGAGTTTATTGTTGCAACTGAAATCCAGCACAAGAAATATGTGGGAGGGAAGCATACTTAGTTGAGTCATCAACAGTGACTGGTGTTAAATTGCAAGCAACAAATCATATACTACTATGCACTCTTTCACTCTACATCACTGATCAGCAACTAATTTTTAACAGGGGCCATATTTGAACTCTCTGGATCTGAAGGACCAATAACTTTGGCTACCCATTAACTCACTTCCATGTGAACTGAGATGCAAGCAAAGGGCTTTTCCTTTCACGTGACAAGCAGCAGAGATCTTGGTGTTGTTTTTCCCCCCTTCTGCTTTCAGCTGCTACTTTGACAGAGCATCAGCACATCCCATCCTTTTTATTGTTTGCTTTAAACATAGTATAGCATTATATCTGCATTGATGCTAACCAAATTCCTTCATAACCAGGGTTTGCAAACTCACCACTTTGGTTAAAAGGAGAAATCTCATTAACATTAACCATTGTTGGCACCAGTGCAGATGTAACGCTACACTATGGTTAAAGCAAACCCATGGAAGAGTGGGAGAATGCATGCAAAAACATTCCCAACAGCCTAAATAAGATTAGGAGATTGGAAACACTAACGCTGCACTGGGTGTCTCTTCCTTTTTTCAAACCATGGTTTTCAATTCTGGTTTACAGGCAAACTATGGTTTGAACAAATCAGAGTTTGCCCAGTTGGGTATAAACAGGAAGTCAGGAAGGGAATTGGAAAGAGAAGGAGGAGGGTGCATTTGAACTCAACGCTAAGACCTGACAACCAGACCATGTTTGTCTATGCCTAAGTGTAAAACAGTAGGAAGGGGTTCCTTGATATCAGGGGCTGTCCTGGGGGTTGCATGGAAAGCCAGGTTGGGTCTTTGGGTACAAGTTACCTATCCCTCCTCTACATCTAGATCAGGGGTGGGCATATTGTGGCCCTCCAGATATTTTGGCCTACAACTCCCATGATTCCTCACCATTGGCTGTTCTGGATAGGGCTGATGGGAGTTGTAAGACAAAACATCTGGAGGGCCACAAGTTTGCCACCCCTGAACTAGATATACAGTTTCTTTTGTCAATTGTGGATTCTGTTGAACCAGTTGTATTTTGTTTTGTATGGATTCTTTTGGCATACTTCCTTTCAGATAGATCTTTTTTTTAATTTATTTATTTAAATTTTTAATTTTTCACATCTTACAACTACTAATGAATACAACAACAACAACAACAAAATACAACATAAACATTGTGCACCCCCCCACCTCTTGGGACCAAGTTATATTTCTCACCCCAATTTTTTTTTTAATTTTTTTTGTATATATACAAGATATTATTCTATATTCCAAAAATATAACAAATCTTGACAAGGTTTGTTCCCCCTCCCCTTTACCAACACATAATCCAAAAATTTACCCCAAATGTTCACAAAGGTGTCTTTCTCCAATTGTCCTTTTTGACACTTAATATTACAAGTTAATTTATCATTTAACGCGATATCCCATACCTCTGTATACCATTCATTAATTGAAAACACATGTTGAACCTTCCAATTCCTAGCTATCATTAATTTTGCTGCTGTTAACAAATTCACAATCAATTCTTTTGTATTTTTTAAACAAACTAACTTTTCTGTAATTGTTAACAATGCTAATTTTGGGCAGACTTCTAATTCCATTCCAATTATTTCTGATATTTCTGCAAATACTTTCTGCCAAAATTCCAGAACATTTTTACAGCTCCACCACATGTGGGCATACGTAGCTTTTACATTACATCCTCTCCAACACAATGCGGAGCAATTTTTATCTATCCGATTTAATCTTACTGGAGTTAAATACCATCTCCATACCATTTTATAAAAATTCTCTTTTATCCTAGTTGACATAACTCTTACAATACGTCTATCCCAAATATTTTTCCAACTTTGTTTCGATATTTCCTCATCAAATTCATTATCCCATAACACTTTAAGAGAATCTTTATGCTCTTCTTCATTTTGTAACATCGTATATAAAGCCTTTGTTGTGCCTCTTGTTGAAACATTACCTTCTATAGCTTCTCTAGTCAAAACTATCTTTTCAAAATTGGTTAGTTCTCTTTCGCTGTCCATTCTTGTCCTCCACTTCTTTAACCACAGTTCCAATTGCATTGAATTTAACCATGATATTCTATCTCTTCCTACTATTTCTATTATATGTTCTCTAATCTTCAATTTTTCCACCCAATCCATTAATTTAATCACCTTTTTTCTCCTTTATAGCTTCTAGATGTCTTACATTTTCTGGAAAGTCCTCCATGACCACTACCGGAGTTAACGGGGATACCTCTGGTGTAAAAATTTTCCTCGTGCTATTCCAACTCTCTAACATACTCCTCAAAAAGGGATTTTCTAGTCCTTTTATAATATTATTTATATTTTTCTTAAATAATATATTCACCATCATGTTTCCTAATTCTCGTGATTCTAATTCCAACCACATTTTGTCTTTCCCTGCTATAATGTCCAAAATATGTCTTACTTGGTTGGCTAAATAATACCACTTTATATTAGGAAGACCTAAACCACCTATTTTTTGCACTTTATACCAACTATATTTATTAATCCTTGATCTTTTCCTTCCATTACAATATTCATTAATAATTGATTGCCAATCTTTAATTTCTTTTTCTGTAATCTTTACTGGTAACATCCTAAACAAAAAGTTTATTTTAGGCAATATCTTCATTTCCTTTCAGATAGATCTGTGTCACTGGCTCTCTAGTGGAATCAGTTGCCTTCGTGAGCCATGATCTGCCTTGACTCGTTGTTAACATGTGTTTGTGTGCGTGCGCACATTCATTATAAGTGTGTATGCCATTATAATTCTGTAGTATCAGAAAGGCACATTTGAAGAACACAACTGGAATGTTAACCAGTTTCAAATCCTACCGCTCTTCTAGGAAATGCTATGGTCCTATTTATTTATTTTTATTTATTATATTTTTAAATCGCCCATCTGGCCAGTCACCCGGCCACCCTGGGCGATGTACAACAGGATACTTTTGTATTCCTATTCAAGTGTTCTGTACCTGAATGGGGCAACATGTGAGGAGAGGGAGAGCTTTAGCCCCATCCCTCTCCATCATCGCTTTTCATCACTCTCAAATCATGGAGGGTGATTGAAGAGGAGACCCTCTTGTACCCATGGAGGCTCTCCACACAAGCCAGAATGCTGCTTTTCCAGCATTCTGACTCATACCTGAATAGTGCTTATGACTATTCTGTGAGTCTTGCTCTCTGATGCCTCACATTGTTCCTTGAACTCCCTCCTTCTTACTCTTCAAAAGACATAGCTACATTCTTCCATGTTAACCCGCTTAGATTTCTGGCAGATTTCTCACAACTACAGGCTGCTTATTCTTTGGCTCAGATTGTTTTATTCAAGGTGAAGTAGTTGTGTGAGGTTTCTACCTTGAGTCCAGATCACAGCTAGGCAAACTTTTGCCAAGCCTCAGAAAGTGTATTTTGCTCCTTGCATATCCTTGCACTCCCCCTAAAGGATCAGGTTAATAGTTTGGAGGTACTCTTGGATCCAGCATTGTCACTAGAGGCACAGGTGGATTCGGTGGCACGGAGCACCTTTTATCAGCTTAGGCCGATATACCAACTACATCCTTATCTGGACAGAGATAGCCTAGCTACAGTTGTCCATGCTCTGCTAACCTCTTGTTTAGATTACTGCAGCGTGTTATACATGGGGCTGCCTTTGAAAACAGTCCAGAAACCTCAGCTGGTCCAAAATAGGGCAGCGAGATTGTTAACGAGAATTGGCCAACATGATCGTATTATGCCAGTACTTTTCCATCTGCACTTGCTGCCAGTCCATTTCTAGGCCCGATTCAAAGTGTTGGTATTAACATTCAAAGCCCCAAATGGCTTGGGACCAGGTTACTTGAAGGATCATCTCTTCCCATATATACCTGCCCGGATCCTAAGATCGTCTTCAGCAGTCCTTCTCTGGGAGCCCCTGCCAAAGGAGGTGCGGTGGGGGGCTGCTGGGAAGAGGGCCTTTTCTGTTGTGCACCAGGTTCCCAGAGAGGCTCACCTGGCTCCTACATTGTGCTCTTTCTGATGCCAGGTGAAAACCTTCCTATTTTCCCAGGCATTTTAGTCTTTCAGTTTCTGTTTTAAATCTGTTACTGTATTTTAAACTTTGCATTGCTGCTAGGTTTTGCTTTGCCTTTTCCTTCTATTTTATACTGTAGTTTTAAGCTTTTAGTGTATCTTATAATGTATCTTACGTTGTATTTTTGTGGTTCCCTGACACCACCCTGGGGTAGGGAGAGCATTTGGACATCACCTACCACTGCCTTGGACTTGCAGGGTTACAGTCTGGGTTGTATAGGCTTATTAAGCAAATGGTCCCAGTGTAGGGCTCTCCCCATTTGCTGTTCTTGCTTGCTGTGGATGCAGATGCAGAAGCCCTCCCGTCTTGCATGAGCTGTGGTGGCAGCAGAGGGAAGTAAAAATTAGAGGTATAAAGGAGGAGGCACTAGTAGCAACTATAGACAACTGTTTCCTTAATCTCTGTTTGAAAGGATGATCTGGGCTCTTGCCTTTGTTCAACATGTAGTAAGCTTTGAGCAATAAAAGTGTTCACAGTAGCTGTCACTGACAGTGCTTCCCTGTTGTACAGGCAGTGCTACACTTGAAGGCAGTTTCTGTGGGACCTTCCTTTCACTGTCTAACAAAAGATGCCATGTACTCTGTTCAGTCTGACTCCCTTGTGTTTATTTTTGTTGGCTTTGCTGCATACAGTATTGTTGCCTATGTTTTGTTCTTAAGTTTCTGTGCTGTTTGAGAAAGGAATAGCTTTTCTTCCTGTGAAGCAGAAGCAAAAGGGACATAATCTTAACACCTCAGAGCTTCTACTGGTCATTTGCACACCACGACCGAGTCACCATTGATTAAAAGAGCTTTTTCATAGCTTTCTATTTGATGATGTGGGATTCATTTTCGAAGCAACTCAGGCATTCTTGTCAAAGGGAAAGTGATAAAGGGCCCTTTGGAATTGAATAAAAGAGAGCTTTTCCATTCAGATCATTTTCTGTTTGTGCCTAAAATATTCTGCCATTCAGGTGGTCACTGAAGCTAGAAAATAGTACTTTATCAGTTTGAACTAGAAAACATAACTGTCAATTTTATTGTAGTGACTTATTTTTTAGCCATTTGAAGGAGAGTCAGTCACCTCCAGCATTTGAAGTTATATAGGCTGATACGATTGATGAACATGTATGAAGATGGAATTATGTGTTTCTGGAAGCATTTCTTAGGAACTGGGTAAGCAGAGATCTTTGGTATGAGTTGGACGAGAGATATTTCTGATTTTAAGGGATATGTCAAATGCCATTGTAGAAAGATGGCATATTGAAAGCCAATCCCACCTTGGTTACTTTCATTTTACATTTATTTTCACTCCTGGAGGAACATGCCACACCATAGGACCTTCTCCAGTCAAAGCATATGCTTTGACTGGAGTTAAAGTGAGTTAAAATCCATTACAGATCTATGCTAGAGTGACAAGTGGTCCTCATTTGAGATTTCTAAAGTGTGATATACTTTCATGGACACATCCTCAAAATGTTCTCCTCGGGTACTTTGCACACCAACATGTGTCCTTAATATTTATGCCTTCAGTTCCCAAAATTCTTCAGAGATCAAGTCTCAGGACTGCAGTCCAGTGCAGATGTAATGCTGGCTCCCTGTAACCACCTCTGCTTTGCGAATTTGGAGCCAGCCTCATTACTTACACATGCATACACATCTCTTGTGTATTTCCTCTCTGCCTTCCCTTGTCATCTTTAACCATGGCATAGCATTATTTCTGCACTGATGATAGCCATCGGTGACGCTGCCCAGGGATCCCACCTTAACCACAGTTTGAAACTCAGCATTGGAAATGGCTTTGTAAATCCTGATTTGACAAAATGAATGCTAATGCTGCCTGAACCAAAAATTGCTTAAAAGCAATGGATTTTATGTAATCTAACTGGGACATTTCAAATACTTTTCACTTTCATAGTTCAAATATATATTAGGTTTAGAGGTTTGGTGTCACCACCCGCTCCCCTGCCCAGAATAACTAGATGCTAACAGTATATTACTTCCTAATTTCCCCTGGGTTGTATAGGCTTATTAAGCTGCATCTGATGGAAAAGTTGCCTTTTGCTGTCTGAAGCGAGAAAGTGGTGAACCTAAGTATCAAACAGCATGTAAGACATTCTGCTAGCACAGTAGCATTTGCAACAAGATCAGAGTTACAGCTTTGGGCTGAACGAGTCCATTTTCAGCATCTCTTCGGTTCAGCTGTTTCTTCACTAAACTAATTTACGCAATTGAGCATCGCCAGCGATAAAAGTGAAACTAAATCGGCTTTCTGTTGTCAGACGTCAGATGAATAGAAAAGGGAAGGGAGGACTAGCATTGTTGGTAGTTTGGGATTGGCTAATATGGCTGTCACTCTCCACAGATTATGAGAAGAAGGTTTCATTTGCTGACAAGGGGGCCGTGTGTTAGGAAGGGAGTGAAGCAAATCTTCACTCTCAGTGAGTAAACAAGCTGGGAAATAGTGCAGCTGTGCTTTTTAAATATGCACTGGAGGAGATTTCGGCAAGCTGATGATATATCGTGCTTTAATGTTGAAAAGATAAGCACGTTCGGCGAGTGCAGGAAGGGCCTTGTGTTTTTATGTTGGCAGAATGCTTCCTAATGAATAAGAATGTGCTGGCTTCACACAGCCATATGGCAGCTTTTCTAATTTTAGTTCAGTGCAGATGCATAATTCTCCCTTGTTTTACCTCCTAAAACCTTTCTGTGGTGATGTGTATCTCTTCCTGTAATGTCTTAGTTTTTAACAGTAAATGTGCCTGTTGTTCTAATGGCACCTTTAATCCGCAAAGGTATATTGTAAAATGTAGCTGGAGCTTCTCTTTTCTTTCTTTTACGTTTCTAAAAGACAAACATGGCAGGGGATGGCATAGCCTTCCTGCTGAGCCTTAAAATTGCAGCGGTAGCTAATAACTGTATGTACTCCTTTGCAAAACAGATGAAATCTTGTGTGGATGACTGACAGTTTCCTGCTGATTGAAATACTGCTATGCGTGATTGGCTTACTTACTTGCGTGTAAATAATTGATTCCTATGGGGATGTTTTTTCCCTTTTTTTAACCCCCCCCCCATTCTTAAACCCCCCCTTTCTGGAGCACCAGGGTCCTGATCCAAATTGGGGCCGTGTGCACTTACACTAAATAAATAATCCAATAATTGAAAGAATGTTTAGTTTGGCCCTAAGACATGATCATCAGGGGCTCATGTTGTGATAATGTCTGAAGCTTTTAAAAAAAAAAAACCTTCCTGAGAGTTAATACAGTGTATGAATACCTTTCAAATACTTTTTTTACACTAGTTGGGTATCTGGTGTGTCTTCACCTCGGTATTATGTTTTTTAAATGAATTTGCCTCTTACCTTTCCTACTTGACCTCCTCTTGTCTGTACAACTGTCTCAGTTCCAGGTACTGCTCTCGGTTACCCATACAAACTAGGATAGGGAAAGCAGATTTCACATGGGCTCCAATCTCAACGCTGGAAGAAGTTAAGTGGTTACATACAATGACAGGAGTAAAACAATAGTAAACAGGAGTAAAGCAGGACAGAGTACACACAATAACAGGAGTTTATGCCTACTTTTCTTACTTAACTCAGACATCTTCCAGCCATATTATTTATCTTTTAGCTGTGTCTCTTTCTTCAACAATAACTTACTATGTAGCAAGATACTTCTGTGGGCATTGGAGCTTCTGAATTAACCAGGGACAAATCAGAGAAATAGTGAAATGTAACATTTGTTTAGACAACAGAATAAAGGTTTCAAGGGCTTCACAGCTTGAAGGTTCTCACAAGCTGTGCTAGTTTGTTGCAGCAAAACCAGCAGTGTCTTGTGGCACCTTTAAAAAAAACAAAAACAAAAAAAATACTATGCCATTAGTTTGGTAGACTAGATTCCATTTCATCAAGTCTTCAGATACAGAGTGAGCTTTCCAAAAGTTTGCATTTCCTCTCCAACTTTTCGCTTTCAAATAATATTTTGAGAAATACTACTATAAAAACTTTCTAGAAGAACTTTTCATATATATGACCCTGGCATGATTGGAAATGTATACCTCTATGTTTTTGTTGAAATAAATTGATTGAGAATCTGCTATTTGGTACTCTGACCGCTAATGAGCTAACTAAAATAGTTTTTATCTCCTGTCCAGCCAGATAAAATGTACAGAGTTCCCAGATTTGCTGCTGCTGTTTAAAAACTTAGAAGGGTGTGTGTGTTAAAGTATATGTTGCAAAGGTGTATGTATATTCATGTTTTAATATTTTAGTTTCTTAATTCCTGCAAGTAGTTTTGATTTCTTTGGTTTACATTTTTCAGTTTCATGATGATACTGTTAAATTAACAATAAATTTGGGTTGAATGATAAAAAAATCATAAATTCATATGAATAAGAAAATAAAAGGAACAAAATGGCATTCTGGCTAGATGTCAAAGGCTAGTAGACAGGGCACTGTACAGTTACAATAGTCCATAGCTTATGTCAGATCCAAATAGTCCATGGCATCTGTTGTGGTTGACGCTGGAATCATGTTGCCACTTTCCACATAAGCTTTTTTCCTTTACATCAGGGTGCAATAGAAATTTGGGAAATTCAGATTGCATTCTCTGCCATCCTCTTTGACAGGTCAAAAAATGGTTTTATATATGCTATAAAGTTTGTAAACCATGACATTTGGAAACGGCTTGTTTTGTCTTGTGCAATAACGGGATTTTGTTGTATATTTATTCTGAACTCTTTGATGTAGGTTTAATCATTCAAACTTGATGGAATGTACTAAAGGTCATAGTCCTTGTGTGGTATAGCTTTAGTTTCATAATGAACACTTTGCCTTTCCTAAGCAGCACCTGTTATGCAAGTGCGAGTTGAGTAATGTATTTTATTCCGTAATTATCAGTGTGGGATGTCTGATTGTCCACAGATGTAGGAAGTGTAAATTGTTGATGCAAGTAAAACAGTCTTAATAAGCTTTGATTTGTCAGTAATTCTTAAAATGGCATTTGGATCTCACGTCTATTTTTAAGCAGCAGTAGTTTGCTTTTCATAGAAAGAACTGTTTTCAAACTTCTTTATGTAGGTCTTATCAAAATAGCAGTAAAGAGAGCTCTTTGGAATTTCAGCATAACACAATGTTTTAGGATTTACAACTATATCTTTGTCATTCTGTTAAATCAGAACAGCAAATTTTAAGACTTAAGTACAACTTGTTCCTGGGATTTCTACAAGTAATGGGCTTGCTTATTTTGTAGTCAATCATAGAATCATAGAAAAGTAGAGTTGGAAGGGGCCTACCAGGCCATCGAGTCCAACCCCCCGCTCAATGCAGGAATCCAGGTCAAAGCATCCCCAACAGATGGCTGTCCAGCCGCACCTTGAATGCCTCCAGAGTGGGAGAGCCAACCACCTCCCTAGGTAGTTGGTTCCATTTTCTTATTGCAATGGGACCATGGTTTTCAGCTCATGTTGTGTGTCTGTCCATCTGCACAATAGTAGGGGAAAATAGTGAGACCAAACAGATTCCACAGGCCCCATAATCCAAGGTGCAATACTGGCACAAAGCTGTCTAACAGCTATAGTGATTTTTTTAATGCACTTTCAAAATACACCTCCTGGGTTTCAATTGTATCTATGTTCGTGGTAGGCATTCAGTACTATGGCTGGCAATTCACCTGATCCTGGAATATGCTTTGGATGTGGGTGCATTGCTTTTGAATACTTGAATTTGCAGTCTGGGTGTACTCTTGGATCTGGTATGCTCCTGGATGCCTAGGGAGCAGTGGTAGCCAAGAGTGCTTATCTACCAGCTTGGCCAGTACACCAGCTGCACCCTTTCCTGGAGAGGACTGATCTTCTAATCATGTTAATTTGTGCTAAAGAGCACTCAGATTGTGTTACTGTGACATGCTCTATGTGGACTTCCTTTGCAGAGTTCCCAAAACTACAATTGGTTCAGAATGCCAGGATGTTGAGTGGAGTTGGCCACAAGGAAAATATGAGAATGAATTTGGATCAACTTCTTTGGCTCCTGGTTGGTTTCTGGTTTTGCTCTGGCCCACAATATACACAGAAGCAATAAATACTTCTAGAAATCATATCAACGGTCCAATAAAACATATCTCATAAAGAACCACCAAAAATAAATGGGTCTTTAAGGCTTTTTCTAAAGGTCTGTAATAATGGAACATAGTGGACCCCAGCTGATAATATGTTCTACAGACGTGGGACCTCTGCAAAAAAGGCCCTCTCCCTCATCCTGCCAACCTAACTGCTTTCCGAGTCAGGCATATGAGAAGGGCCTCTCTTGCGGATCCTAAAGTGCTGGCAGGAATTGGTGTTGTTGCATCTGGATGGATCTGACAGTGTGACTAGCTCCACTCCAGCTTGCCATGCCTCTTTGCTATAATTAGTGGCAAGCATAATCTTCTTAAACAGCTCTGCTATGTTCTTTAGTTCATAGTGTATGTGTGTGTTTTCCCCTCCTTTTTTCTGTGCAGAAAAAGCAGCCGCCGCCAATGAAGACGAAGTGCAGAAAGCTGATGTATCATCTACCGGTCAGAGTGTCATTGACAAGGATGCACTTGGGCCAATGATGCTTGAGGTGAAGTGCATACGGTTTTCTATATTTAGAATGATTTGCACTATTTTGATAAGATTCTGCTAAATTAAAACAATACAAATTTGAACTGTATAATTTCCAGAGGGGTGGCTGTGTTAGTCTATTTCAGCAAAAGTGACAAAGGGTCTTGTGGCACCTTAAAGACTAATGCATTTATTATGACAGAAGCTTTCATGGACTCAAATCCACTTTATCAGATATAAGATTGTCAAATAGGGATTGTGCACAGAGTCTGCACCTGCTCCTGTTGAATTCCAAGGGTTCTGTGACTTTGTAATACCATCTGAAAGACAAAGAATAAAATGTTGCATGCATGTTCTGCTAGTTTTTGTTTTTGTCCCTTCATGTCATTTCTATGATTCGGTGTCAGAGCATTCTATCCTTGAAGGGAAAAAGAGCTGACTAACATTCTTTTTTCCACCATTTCATATTGAAGACTACAGTTGAAGAAATAATAATCCACCTTATAGAAATAGAATTCTCAGTGGGTAATAGAAATCAAGTTTTCTATAGCATGCCAGGAAGGATGCATCTGTAGGCTGTGGATGACAGAGCAGGAAAGTATTACAAATGAAAATATAGAAAAAACTCTTTACTTCCATTTGATATATGTATTATTTTAAATAATTATCCATTATCTTATTTGCAAATACATGAATAGACCATTTATGTCAGTGCACCTAATGATACAGCTGGAGCAGAACTGAGGCCTACACTTCATTCAGTAGAGAGAATGGCTGCTTTTATATACTACCAACTTTATTGTATGCCTGCGAAACGTGGACTATCTATAAACGTCACTTCCACCTCCTTGAAAGGTTTCATCAACGTTGCCTCCGGAAAATCCTGCAAATTACTTGGGAAGATAGGCGAACAAATGTCAGTGTACTGGAAGAAGCAAAGACTACTAGCATTGAAAAAATGATCCTTCAACGCCAACTTCAGTGGACCGGTCATGTTGTTCGAATGCCTGACTGCCGTCTCCCAAAGCAGTTACTTTACTCCCAACTCAAGGATGGAAAGCGGAATATCGGTGGTCAATATAAGAGGTTTAAAGATGTTCATAAGGCTAATCTAAAAAAATGCAATATAAACATCGAAAACTGGGAAGCTCTGGCCCATGAACGATCTAAATGGAGGTTGGCCTTTCACAAAGGTTCCATGGACTTTGAAGAAGCCCGAATGCAAGGTGAAAGGGAGAAACGTGCTAAGCGAAAAGCACGTCAAATGAATCCTTTACAGGACCATCTTCTATCTGGTAACCTGTGTCCTCACTGTGGGAAGCTGTGTGGATCTAGAATTGGCCTCCACAGTCACTTACGGACCCATCGCTAGAGTCTACACAATCTTTTTAGAATTTCCTCCTTTTATCCCGGAAGACAATCTTACTCGGTCACGAGTGATCGCCTGATGATCGCCTGATGATGATCAATAATACAAATTCTGGTTTAATCAGGGTTTTCAAAGTGTGTTTCATTTTCAGCTGGGTAGAAGACAAATGTTTGTTACCAGGTAGAGCGTACAATAGAATACTGTGCAAGGAGCATACTGCAGCCCAATTTAGATCCTTAAATCCTGGTTCTGTTCAAGGTCACTTTTCCAATGCCCAAAGGGGCAGTTGCCCAGGACTCACCACCTTCAGGGGCTCACCCAAGACTGGATTCCAAGCTTTCATTTAAAAAAGAGCAAAGAATGTGCAGGCAATATTCTGTCCAATTGGTTAGTGAGAAATGATCTTGGTCCATCTTCCATTGTCTTAGCCAATGACAGAAGTCACAGCTATCACTGGCATGTAAGGAAATCGGTCATATTTTAAAAATTATTTTATTTATCACATTTTTATACTGCTCAATCGCCGAAGCTCTCTGGGCAGTTCACAATGATATACATAGAGATAGAAAAGCTTAAGAGTCACAGTTCAGTTGTGTGGACAGGAATTTTCCTAGTTCATTTTGATGCTATTATGTATGTTTTTCTCCCCCAGGGCAGAAGTGAGAGCTGCCCAAAGAATACCATGGAGAAATCCTAGATTTTAGCATAACCGTGACTGGGCATCAGCACATCCACCCAGAAACAAAAGAGAGCAGGAAACATGGGTTCATGTTCTTTCTAACAGGTCTTTTTTCATGTGGGAAAGGGGGTTTTGGGGGTGGAGGGGAGGGGTAAATATTTACAAATTGCCCTGCCATTGTCAGTATAATGCCAATCCAGTCCGTTATTTCCATATTGCCAGTTAGGAGGGTTGTGGCTTATGATAGCCGTGCATTGTTGCAGGTTACAGGTGGGGTTGAGTCTGAATTGGATTTCCAGCCAAACTTTCCCCATACAAAACACCTCAGAGTGTAGCAAAGGTAAATCTACTTAAATAGGTTTCTCAAGTTCTTCCGAGGCTAAATTGAGTGCCGAATTGCACACGGAAGCCTTGTGCTCCATTAACTAATGTGGATACTGGTTTCACTTTAAATGTTTAAAAACTAAAAAAAAAAATGTTTTTATAAATTTCACACAAAATTATAATTAGAGCATTAACTCCTCTTTTATGACTACTTTTAATTTGAGGGGAGACATGCTGCGTAATTACAAAGTTCTGGATTTCTCCATATATATTTCTGGACAGCTGTCACTTCCCTGGGGGAGATCCTAAAATTGCCTCCAAAATGAAAATGGAAGCTGGGCATTGTTTGTGACTTCCCAAATCTGGTTCCCCTCCATATGTTTTGGACTACAACTCCCAGCATCCCTGACCATTGGCAATGCTGGCTGAGGCTGGTAGGTGTTATAGTCTAAAATGTCTGAAGGGCATCAGGTTGGGGAAGGCTGATCTAGACATTATAAGTCTATACAGGGTTGCCACTTTCTGGAAAGTCAGGGAAATGGGAATTGGTCAGGGAAAGTCAGGTTAAATTGTGATTAAGATATACGTACTCGTATAAAGGATTTTTTGAGATGGTGTTGCAAGAGGACAGTCTGCACTTAAGGCAGTTGGAGTAGAGAAGCAGCAGAAGTGTAATGTAATGATGCACACATATTCCATAATATGATTATATGATTTTGAAAATGTTTATTGGCTGATGGTTGTTAACAGTAAAACAGAACAAAATGAACCTGCATGTGATAGCATTGTTTTATTATGATTAATATGATTAATGACTGGCTGACTGGCTTCTTGCAACTGGGTAATTTGTGCATTCAAACAAACTGGAATCAGTTTCACTTGATTTGAAGATGTGAATATTTTGACAGGGATCAGCAAACTGGCTAGCTGGACTTCGTAGCCAGCCATTATTTCTTCTAGCCAGCTGTAAAGTCCGGTCCTGCCACAGTTTGTCTCCCAGCTGGTGTACCAGCCAAAAATGGACATTGTAGCACTTTGCAAAACTCACTTTGCAAGCGCTGGTGGGAAAAGGGGTGGGGGTGTAGGAAGGACCCATAGCAGCAGAATCTTCGGGGGGTGGGGGTGGCGGCAGGGTACTCATGTGCCCATTGGCTGCCTTCACTTTTCCAAGTGTGGATAATCCAGGGGCACATGAAGTCCCCCCCCCAAACAAACCCAAGGATCATGCAGAAAAGGGTGTTTGGGGACCACCCCCTCTGTTGCTCCCCTTTCCAGCAGGATCCTAGGGGGGGTGATCACAAGTCCAAGTGCCCCCTCGGTTTTGCCATTGACCCTGAGTTGCTAGCACCTCAAGAAGCAGCAAAACTTGGGTGGATTCTTAGTGCTGGGGGCACGTGAATTTGACGTTACTTTGACACATGTCAAACCGAGCCCTCCTGTCAGTGGAAATCCCCTCCAGTTTTGAAGGTTCCCACTATGCTAGCAGTGGGGGGACACTTGCAAAACTGGAGGGCCACTAGGGACACCTGATCTCCCCCAAAGAAACAAGGGGATCACATTGCGAAAGGGGGGGGGAAGAGCCCCTTTCCACAAACAGTGATATCCCAGGGCTTTGCAAGGAGCTGACAGGTCCAGACCTATCAAACCTGTCAGCTCTTTGCAAATGGGGATAATACTTACCTGCACCCTGGGGTAAGCACTGTACAGGGTGGGTGCCTGCTGGTTTTGGCCAGTAGGCACTCACCCTGGCCAGTCCCCAGCCCAGGCACTTGCTCACACTAACCCGCTCTGCCTGATTTGCACAAATCTGGCAAGTTGGGTTAAAAAAATTGAACACAATTATTTGCACACGTTCTCGGTGCAATTTTTTTTAAAGAAAAAGTGGGACAACCATGGGCAGCCCCCCCGGTGCACTTTGGGGGGTCCTTGGAGGGGCACCTCGTGGATGCCCCCATGGGGATTGTGAAAGCTGGCTTGACAGCCAGCTTCGCAATCTCCTCCCAAAAGAAAGATTTCTTTTTAAAAAGTCAAGCTGCACTGAGCTCGAAACAGCTTGTGGCTGCAGTGGGGAGTATGGGAAGCCTTTGCCCGCTGCCCCAGAATGCCTCCTGGGCATTTCTGGGGTGGCTAGCAATGGTGGTAGCCTACTAGCCACTTGGCAAGGGTAGCAAGGGGTTTTTGCTACTCTTGCTAAGTGGCTTGCTTGTAGTCAGGGTTGACTCACGATGGGTCATGTTGTCGGTGTTCGGACGACATGACAACCCATTGTGGGTCAAACAGACCCTACTATAAGCCATGGCTTTTCAAGGTGACTTATAACCAAACCCATCCTGGGTTTGCATGGCACAACAACCCACCATGGCTTATAAGCCACAATGGGTTGTTGTGTCATGTGAACTCAGTCTCAATGTTTAAAGAAGCTCATATTGAAGCTCCTATCTTGATTTTAAAAAATTGCCTTTCAGTACTTGTGTAGTTTTAAACCATTTAATAAAACCATGTTGTGAGGATAAAATAGAGAGAAGGAGGAGGATTATGTAAGCTGCCTTGGGTTCCTGAAGGAAAAAAGGCTGGGTATAAATATAATAAATAAATAAATAAAAATTATTTAATGTCATGTAACCTATGAATTCTTTTAACATGAGGTTATTTTTTAATGGTGGCCAGGGAAATTGACAAAAGTTGGTCAGGGAAATGGAAAACGAAAATTTAGTGGCAACCCTGCTATAATCTTCTTGTGAGCTCTGAAGTTAGTTCATTGTTTCATGTGCTTAGGGTAAACCTGTAACCAATCCCATACTTCTTCCCTTCCTCTTACCCACAGATCCTAATGCACCTCCATGGTCCATATCTATATATTTCCTCTTTTATTTTGTTAATTTTTTATCATTAATAAGGTACAATCCTATGCGCGTTTGGACAGAAAAAGTCCTACAGCTCACAGCATTCCCCAGCCAGCAGTGCTGCCTGGGGCATACTGGGAATTGTAGTACTCCTTTCTGTCTGAACAGGCATAGGATTGCATCTTTTAGTTTATCAAATTTTATTTTATTTTCATAAAAGCAAATTAAGCGAAGGAACCCCACTAGTTTATACATCATCCAAGGTCTTATAGTGGATCTGTTTCTTTTATACATCTTCACTAACCGTAACAGTGCAATCCAATACGTATCTACTAAGAAGTCAATCCCATTGAGTTGAATGGGGTTTACTCTCAGGTAACCCTGTGTATAGCATTGCAGCCTGTGTGTGTTACATTGAACATGCTTTCAGAAATAGCTTGTTCTTGATTCAGCACATCTTTGTCAAATGGTATTAGCCAGGAACTGCTTATCATTAAACATCTACTAAGTTTTCAGGTTGCATGCAGGGCTGTCTCAACATATTTTGGAGCACTAGGCAAGTACAATTTTGATGCCCCACCCCCAGGAAAGGGAGGGTGATAGTAAGCACAGCTGAAGTTGCCCCAGGAGGCCGTCTCTCTGCTGCTGCAGAAGGAACCTCACAAGATCACCTCACCTCAGGATAAGCCAGCAGGCCAAATGAATGCAGGGACAGATGATCAACTTGTCCAAGTTGGGAAGTAGGAAGCTGTGCCTGTTCCAGATTCTTGTATACTGCAGCGCGGCAGTTCTGCTCAGCCCAGCTCTTTTTTCCCTGAGCTCCCTCTTCTCCAGCGCACACTGAGGTGCCTCATGTGCTCCTTGCAGTGACTCTGATTGCATGTTCATTTTCCCCCCTTCACTTTTTTGAGTTTTGCTGCTGAGAATTTGGGCAGTATCCAATACTGCTGGTCCGGTTATGCTGTTGACATACCACTAGTGTAAGCAACCTCTAACGCTATGCCAATAGCATAAGCTGATGTGACAAGTTTCCCAGGGAAGCCCGTCGTGCCAGCTTTCACTATTGGCATACTGCTAAAGGCCGCTTACACTAGTGGTAATCAAGAGTGTAAGCGGACCAGCAGTGTTGCATATTGCACTTTGTGTTTAGCCTCTTGATGTACCCACTGAAAGCTCATATCTAATTGATATATTTTGAATTCAGCCCATGTGTTTGCTCTTTTTTGTACAGTATAATATGGATCAGAAGGTTTTAGTTATTCCTAGGCATTTATGCTCTGTCATGCTTTCATCAGTACAGCAGGTGTTGCTAAGCAGCACTACTACTTTTCTGTTTGAAAACTTCATATTAACTTTTTAAAATATTCTTATGAAGACCAACTGCTTTCTCCTCTCCCGCCCTCAATCAAGGAAGAAATTAAAAATAGTAGGCTACTTGAAAGCTTAATGTAGCAGTTAACAAAGTCTATTTTCTGTCTATGCAGTGATTCAGGGTTAAGGGGGTTTAAGAGAGGATGATCATAGCATAGCTGCTTTTATCTTGATCCAGATTCTCAACAGTGAACTAAAACTGTATTTTTCCCCCCTAACCTTTCAGGCCCTCGATGGATTCTTCTTCGTTGTAAATTTGGAAGGTAATGTGGTGTTTGTGTCAGAGAATGTGACACAGTACTTAAGGTACAACCAAGAAGAGCTGATGAACACAAGTGTGTATAGCATCCTGCATGTAGGGGACCACAATGAATTTATCAGAAACCTGCTGCCAAAATCTTTAGGTACAGTGCTCCAAAAACACATCCATTGTTAGGGCATTTTTTGTTTTGTTTCATATGTTGCTGCTGTAATTGCTTGAGTTTAATGTCCCCTAATCTCATAAGATACACATTAAGAGCTGTTTTCCTCTTCTGATCTTGCCTGTAAATGAATTTCTCAAATGAGTCCTTAATTTACTACTTTTGTCTTGGACCTTATGAATAACTTCATATAACAATTGACAGCTGTAGAGTTCACATTGCTTATCAGTTTGAATCTTCATGAGCTGAGCTGTGTTATTTTTCCTGTTTTAAATCTAATTTAGTGATGCCACATGGGGATTATAATGTCTAGAAGAACCTATTTTATCAGAGAAGATTGCCAGTCTATTGGACATACAACTTCTTTTGTCCCTAAATTCTGATGTGGACTTCTTCTGCTCCACTTCCCCCCCCCCCCAGTTGTTAACAGAACAGTGTAATGCCTGTATTCTCAGTGGAGTGTGTCCCCTGGTGGTGTTGGATGACTTCTGGGTGTGTCCAAAGTTCTAGGGAAGGGAACAGTCCTTCACATCTGGATGTCTTAAATATCCCCTGGCAGAGGACCTTAATTGATCTATTCCATTGATTTTTCCCACATGATACTGTATATACACTCAGAAATTTAGCAGAGATCTGTGTCATGTTCCACCACTGGTAGACATGTGGTTGTTGGCTACACCAGTAGGGTCTTTCTCGATTGTCATGCCCAGGCTCCAGAACTCCTTATCACAAGCGGCCTGGATTGCCCTTTGATGGTGCTCCAGTGGCTGAAAATGATACTATTTCCTGGGGCCTTTGGCTTGGATACTTAGATGTTTCCACTCCCTATTACAATGTTATTTATGTTTTATTATGCTTCTCAATGATGTTTCAAAAACATTTAAATGACTTGTTTTTATTGATATTGCTAATAGCAGCTTTGAATGTTCTTTGGAATAGAAAGTGTGGAATAAAAGTATTTTAATAAATACTAGGAAGAAAGACCTTGGAGAAAGCTTTTCTCTGGGGGGCAGAAGGGGTGGGGCCAGAGGAAGAATCACTGAAATGTATCCCCCTCCCCCAAGAGCTTCTCCAAAATGGCCCTTGGGCTGAAAAATGTTCCCCAACCCAAGTAGAGTAAGTTCAGAATGGAGCCAGAGTTCAAAATGAGAAACTTATTAGCAGCAGCTACAGATACAGCTGCTCTCTAAGCAGAGAACAGTGTTTTGAGCTCCTCAGAAATAGCTATAGTCCTATGTCTGCCTATGTGATATATGCTGTTCTTTGAGTTGATGTTTTTGATCTTTGCGTGTTGAATCCATATCTGCTTATGTTCCTAGTACTGTTTGAAACTGCAGTAGAAGAGTTTGGCTTTCTCTTATATTGCCAGCTCTTCTTGGTCATTAGTACATAATGTTTGCATAATTTGTTCCCATAAAGATAACCTAAGATAGAGACAGTGCTTCATTTTATTTTATTTTATTTATTTATCTATCTATCTATTTATTTATTTATTTAATACAATTTTCTTTTTAGTATTTTTCATGGTCTTAATCTCTTGGCCACTTAATAAACTTAATTTGAAGAAACCTTGTGGCTGGGAATAATTTTCATCAACCTAAAGGCAGCTTCACATGATGATCTTTTCCCCCTATGGTGAAATAATCTGGACATGAGAAAAACACATACACTGACACTTTTGAAGTATGGCATGAGTGTTTATTTTGTGGCAAGTACATAGGTCAAGAATGCTATGCAACAAAAACATTGCTTTTAAGCAGCTCTAAATCAGCTCTAAATTCTTCACTTACGCTGGCATGGGCTGTAATTTAATATTGCTTAGACTTATTTTCATCCCCTTCCCCCTCAATAGCTAGATCATCTTAAAGAATGTAAATGTGGCATGTCAGAACTTGTTGGTCAGCAGCTAATCGTTGTGTATGATCTTTGTTTTACTCAGTGAATGGGGGACCTTGGTCTGGTGAAGCTCCTAGGCGCAATAGCCATACCTTTAATTGTCGGATGTTGGTAAAACCTTTAACTGATTCTGAAGAAGAAGGCCATGATAACCAGGAAGCACATCAGAAATATGAAACTATGCAGTGCTTTGCTGTTTCTCAACCAAAGTCCATCAAGGAAGATGGTGAAGGTAAACAAAACATATTTTATGTGATTATTGTTATGTCTGGTCTTTCCTAAATGAAATAGACTTTTAAAATTAAGGCTAATTTAACCAAACTTTTGTGTCTCTAAATTAATGGCGTCCTCGTTCCAGTTCCTGTCAGAGTGATCACCATTCACTATTCATTATAAATAACAGGCTATCTGACCACTTTATATCTTCTGATCCCCTGCAAGGTGTCTTACTAGAACACAGAGTAGCTGAGCATCCTTTTTTAAAACTACATTAAAAACAGACTGACATCCAATATGTGCAGATACATTTGCATACAATTTGCTTACCATGAGTGCATGTTGGAAGTTACTGCATCCAAAACACTTTGAGGTGGCCCTAAACTGATTTGTATGGAAGTAAGTCCTCTTTATTTCACTAAGACTTACTCCAAAAAATGCATGCTTAGAAATTAGGGTATAAATTGGGCAAGTTGTTGTAGGATTTGCTGCAGTGAAAGCATACGCAGCATTTGCCTGCTGACTTTTCTCTGGCAACCCTGGATTTTTCTTCATTTAGTTTTCAGAAATTCTGGCCAACTGTCTACTAAATTGCTTATTATTTTCTTTTGGCTTACCTTGAAATATGAGATGTATTTTTGAGGTGCTGCAGCTTTGAAATGTTTCAGGTTATAAATATTCAGAAGTGTGTTCACACATGGCCAGTGTTTTGAGTGAAATATTTAAGCTGCTGCATTCCAGATGTATATGATACACAGATGAGAGAAAATAAATGCAGTTGCTTATTTTTGTAATCATCTTCTACGAATGTTGAATGAAATCTACATGTTAATGTAATATTAATATGGTTGAAGTGTAAGAGAACCCTGTCAGAACTTTTTCACCATCAGCTAGTTGAAGACAGCAAGAACTTCAATGGGTTCAACTGATGTATAGACCCTTCTCTACCTACCTTTAGTCTACTTAGGAACCTCTTTAGCCTGAGGGGGGTTGCCACATAGTGCCCCCTTAGTTGTTAGCACTTCAGAGCCATTCAGATATGTTAGAAGTCTCTGTATTTAGCATTAGAGATGTTCTGACATGTCTTGTTTGCAATTCAGGGCTTTAAAGAGCATCATGGTTTGAGGTGCATGAAAGCAGTTATTAAGGGATAGGGTACTATTGTTCATCTGTTGGTGGAGTTGGAGTGTTGAGGATTGAAGAAGGGGGTTGGTTGAGGATGTCTGTAGTCAGTGGTGCACCTAGGCAATGTTAAGGGTGGTTCCATCCTTAAAGGCAACCTAGAAATATTTAGGCAGACAGACTCTGGACTTACTGATCTTACAAGAAAGCCTTCTGGGCGTAGTAGACTTACAGGGACCTTTCACTTTGGATAGTAATCTGTTGTCCTGCTCATTCTGCTGAGTGTGGCCCTGGACATTTGCCCCCAGGTCCTGTCCTGAATGAGTCTGTCTATGGTCTCCATATATGATGCTAAGCATGAGGAGGAAGGGGAAATGTGTGAAGGATTGTTTAAGTGTTTTGGAGTCATTAGAGAAAGAGCTGATTGATAATTGCTGGGTTCCTTCTGTGAGTGAAAGTACAGGCAAAGGGGGTTGGAAGAAGTTTCGATTGTTATATTTGGAAGTGTTGGAATGTTGAGGACCAAGAAGTTGATTTGGGCATTGCTGTGCCCTGTCAGTGAGCTTGAGAAGAGATTTGAATTGAAATCCTTGCAGATGTGAGTTAGGTGACAAGGAATGGGTAGAGTGAGATAAGGGAAGTATGATGAAAAGAAATAGGTCAAGGCTTTTAAAACTTGCATTTTATCTTTCTAATGTTAATTTAGATTTTGCTTTGAATGTAGTGTAACTTCTCAGAGCCTCTTGGAATAGGCAGGCTAAACAGCCAAATAAATATTCTTTACTGGTTCCCCAGAGACAGGTTTAACATTCACTCTATAGCAAGGAAAAGCCAGTTCTGCATCATTTTTTAATCTTTAATGCCTTACTGAAAGCTTTTTTTAAAAAAACAAGCATTTTGTGTAATTCTGCATTGTTTTGTCAAATCTTTTCCTCTCATTAAAAATAATTTTGTTCCATTCAAGATCTACAGTCCTGCTTGATTTGTGTGGCAAGAAGAGTTCCAATGAAGGAAAGGCCACTTCTGCCCTCATCAGAGACGTTTAGCACTCGTCAGGATCTGCAAGGTACCGCAAGAGCGCATGTCAAATCTTTGCTATACAGTAATACCTTGGATTGAGAGCATAATTCGTTCCGGAACCGTGCTTGTAATCCAAAACACTCTTATATCAAAGCGAGTCTCTGGCGGGCGTGAGCGGGGCCGATTTTGGCCTGCTACACCCACTTGAGGCGAGCAGTTACATCCCTACTACTTGTCTTGCAAGACCTTGCTTGTTTATCAAGTAAAAAAAATTTAAAATTTTGCTTGTCTTGCAACACGCTCTCAAACCAAGTTACTTGCAATCCAAGGTATTACTGTATATTTAAAAAGCAACAATGTTGGTATCTCTTCTAACAATGGCTTTATATATACTTAGGCAAAATAACATCACTGGACACTAGTACCATGCGAGCAGCTATGAAGCCTGGCTGGGAAGATGTGGTGAGAAGGTGCATTCAGAGATTCTATGCACAACCTGAAGGAGATATGTCTTTTGCCAAGAGACATCATCAAGAGGGTAAGGCTCCTCTATATTTCTTCAAGTTGAAATGTTCATTTGGAATATTTACATTAGGAAAGAAAGAACAAACTCGTGACAGGTCATAATTCAGAAATTTTATAGGGGCTCCAATACAAACATGGAGTTCTAGGGAGTACAAAGGCTTCCCAGTTCACTGCAGCATCAGGAAACAATTCCATGCATGGATGAGGATGGCACTGTATTCATTTATCTCAACATTTATATCCTGCCTTCCTATGATAAAATCATAAAGATGGCTTACAAATGTTTTTATCTTCAATAAATATAACAAAAAAATGGTAATGCAACCATAAAATACAATGAAAACAATAAAATACAATCTAAAAACAGCATTAAAAGGCAGTAAACATACAACAGGACAGACTGACCAACTTAAGTACCGTATTGTTCTGTGTATAGGCCGCACTTTCCCCCCCTAATGTAAGTCTTTAAACTAGGGGTGTAGCCTACAATCGGGATGTTGCAAAAAAAAAAAAAAAAAAACCCAATAAAAATACCGGGGGGAAAGTATACTTGGAACGATACGATATTTTAATACGGTATATTTTAATTCTTATTGTAACAAGCAGCCTTGTTCAACAGATGACCCCCCTCTCACTCACTCCCCCCCACAATCAGTCCCCCTTTCTCTCACATTCTCAAACACACACTCACCCCCCCACATCCACACACAGACCCCCCCCCAAACTAGCTCACACCCGCCCCGCACTCTCACACATAGGCGGAGCCCGCCGCCTTTGCAGGCAAGGCGCCGGAATGAATCCTCCGCTTCCCTGCCCGAGCTCACCTCAGCTGGCGAGGAGGAGCGAGGCCGTCCCCCGGCGGCTCTGGCGGCCTCCTGCACTTCAGGCGGAGTTGCTGCTGCCGCCGCCAGCTGCCACTGCCAGCTGACTCTTCACTAGCCATGATAGCCCAGCGCGGGCAGCCGAGGGTGGGGAGAAGGGTCGCTGCCTCCGCCTCAGGAAACAGGTGGGAAAGGCCTTCTGAGGGCACGCTCGCCCCGGGGCCCAGCTGCCGGCGGTGGCACCAGCGCAGCGGGCGGCTGAGGGCAGGGAGGAGGGTCACCACCACCGCCTCAGGAAGCAGGTGGGAAGGCCTTCTGAGGGCGCGCTCGCTCGCTCACTCGCCCCGGGGCCCAGCTGCCGGCAGCAGCACCAGCGACGGCACCAGCACGGCGGGCTCGAGCGGCGCGGAGAACTGCTCCGCGCTGCTCAGAAAATCGAAAAATTAATCAGAAAATTTAAAAATAGCACCAAACTTTAAGGGTGCAGCTTATAATCAGGAGCGGCCTATACTCAGAACAATACGGTATAAATCACAAAACTACCGTACTTACAATGCAATATTGCAATGAATGTGGGATCCTGTGCTGACTGGGCCTGCCCCAGGCCCGTGAGGTGTAGATTGGGCTGCATAATTCTTTTCAGAATATACCTGTTGACAAAAATACTGGAATACTTTAAACAGAATACAAAACTGAGGTGGGAAGGAATTACAGTTGACCAATTCAAATATAGATTTAGAGAGGCCTGTGGCTTATGCTGGCTCAGCTTGTCTGAGCGTGGAAAACTAAGCAGGGTCAGGCCTGGTTATTACTTGGATGGGAGACCCCTCCTCTAGTTTCCTGCATTGAGCAGGGAGTGGACTTGATAGCCTTGTAGGCTCCTTCCAACTCGATGATCTATGAAATCTAAGAGCGTATGCAAACATTGAACCACTGAACGATGCATTTTTCCTGTCAGAGTCCTATACTCCTGAGGAATTATTTGGATTACGTGACAACACCATTTCCAGGTAGCAATTTTGGCTCTCTCTCTCTCTCTCTCTCTCTCTCTCTCTCTCTCTCTCTCATTCACACACACACAAATAATATATTGGTCTAGAAGCATTCTAACCATCAGTCACATGTTGACACATGTATACTGGGTAGACTAGTAACAAGTAACTGTTAATTGCAAAGTGGTGTACTTGCCAAGCTGAAGAATATTGGAATCTTGCTTTACATTTGCTACTCAAAAGTTTAGATGTGTCATGCATGTCTAGAACAGCATGCATGGACAAGAGAGCTGTTCTGCACAGTATGTTTAATAAGAAAGTGCTTTGTCTGCTATGCAGGAGCTAATGAAATGACCTGTAACAGTTTTCCTAGAGATACATGAAAAGTGCAAGCTTATTAGTTTACCTTAATTAAAGGTCCCTGTAAAGTCTGTCCTTCTCTGGTGGACTATTTAAATTTTGTGGGTTTCCACGGTGAACTGTTTAGATCACTGTATGAGATACTCACACTCTAATATAATATATTTTCTGGAGTAAAACATGATATTGCTAAAAGAAGGCACAATTAATATAGATTTTTAAAGAAGAAAGAAATTGTGCCATGTTAATTGTAAAGTGTAATAAAGACTGGACTTTGATTCTCAAGAAATCTATCTTTGGAAGTCCCACTTGTTTCTGTAAAACTGTGCAGGAAGAATGTACTGAGTACTGTAATTTGTTAGTGCGGTCTTTGTTTTTGGAGAATTAGGGAGACAGTTGAACATTAAGGCCTGAAAGCATGGGGCTGCATGGAGTAGTACAGTTCCTGAGGTTTTCCTTTCCTGAAGTCAGAGAACCCTTCCTGTGCTGGAGCAACTCCCCAAATTTAAAGGAACTTCAGAAGCTGTCTTAGACACACCACAAGGTGCTGCTGCAGATGAAAGTCCTGGTGTGCACATGTACAGGGGGAACTTTGAATTGTGGCACAAATTTGGGGGGGGGGGGCGACACTTTTTTCCCTTCCATCTTGTTAGAACCTTCTCTGCTACAGGAGATGGCATACTCCAGGAGGCTAATTTAGCATATATGCTGCATCTCTATACCAACTGAGGAAGATGTATGCCTCTTCCTGTTTAATGTGGCATGCAAGTGAAATTGCAGTGAGCTCCAGTGCTGTGAACTCGCTGCTCATCAGGTTTACATTAAACTGAGGGCTGAAGATTAGACATCTAGCTTTGGATGTTTGGATGAGTAAAGAAGATGGCAGCAGTAACTAACCTTGGGTCAGTGCCAGAAAAGAGTTTGAAATGTCTTCTGAAATGTGACTTCCATTGCTGAATGTAAGGAGTGCCAAGTACAGTCCTATAAATTGAATATAAGTATTTTGTTTCTTGGTTTTAAATGGATCCTGGAACAAGAATCTTATGCAGGACTGCTGTGAGGCATAAACAGGGCAGGTACTATGCTTCACCACACAACCCCAGATTCTGAACAAATTGTTACACAGATTAAATCGTATTTAATGAACAAATTGTTAAACAGATCTAAATCTGTTACACAGATTAAATCTACACAGATTATTTTATTTATTGTTTAATATATCTTTTTTATTTTATTTTTATGTTATTGGTGCAAACTACTGTAAACATGTGTTTGTTTTAAACCTGGGTGGGCTATAATTTTAAATAGAAATAATTTGTCACAGTGGCATTTAAACATACACACACACACACACACACATGCGCGCGCTAAAAATCCCAAGGCCTATGGCTGTGGAGTGAAACCCCCTTGGTTTTTAAAATGGTTTAACTTTAGTGATCTTAACATCAATTCTGTTGACAAGGGAGTGTTGGAATTTCCTGCTCTGTACTAAAAGGACTCTTGCTGCATAGAGCTCTGCCCAAAGGTTAGACTGAAACAATGACATACCTTCAGTGTGAAATTTTACTTTACGTTATTCCACAGTTAACACAGACTTTGTTTTTTCTTTGCATTCTTACTCTTCATAAACCCATCTGGTTGTTTAACGTGTGTTTCCTGTTTTCCTCCTGCCAAAATAATAATTTTAAATGTCTATTATGCTGGTACAACTTGAAGGCAGGAACAAGGAAAAAATCCTACCATACCAGTGTTGCAAGTCTGGAGGAGGGGGTAGAGGGAAGTCTGTCTAGCACTGTGAGCATCTTGAGTGTCACTGGATATACTACATGATTGATAGAAGAAAATTGCAAACACATCTTGGGTCAGTAATAAAAATTGGGTTTTTGTGCACCAGAGGAAACAAGGATGATGTCAAGGATAACTTTTTTTTCACATAGCACAAACTTTTTGGTATGCCTTCAGAATTTGCAGGTGGGGAAGGGCGAGGTAAAAATATACTTTCATAGGATAGCAGCACTGTACCATAAGCAAGCATGAAGATGTTTTGAGCCAGTTCAGGAAAATCAAGACTGAAACTAGTTCATCAAGTTTCATAGTACAGAAAGCATTAAAATGAGATAGAAATCATCAATGTTAATAGCTGATTATTTCCATTTAAAGATAAGGCATAGTTGAAGCTCCATATCTGGAAAAACAGACGGTTTTTCATTGGGTTTTTCATGACTAACTTGTCTGGATATGCCTTTAGTCCTAGCCTCCTAGCATTTAAATCTTGAAAACTCAGATTTAGCATAGGCAGATGCATTTTGAAGGAAAATGTAGTTGCTGTAAAGTTGTCATTACATGCGAATGGGCCTGTAGCTACTTGTTACGCGCAAACCGGGCTAGTGCCTTGACAAAGGCAACTCAGTGAGTTCATAGTCAATGTGAGATTTGAATGGGGGACAACTTGGCAGAGATCTCATTATAGTTACCTACACTATCTCTCTCATTCGAAAGTACTTTCCTACTATCAGAAGAAGATAGTTGCAAATAGCTAAAAGCTCTAATACAGCTAAATTCTATCAAGTTTTGGACATAAGAACAGTCTTTGGGTTTCTCTATACTATACTTGGGACAAAAGGAGTACCCAGTTCTATATATCTAATTGTAAGCACTTTGAGCTCATATGACCACCATCTCCAGCTAATTGCAGGAATGCCTGATTGAGATATAGGCAAAGCATTCACCTATTCCTGGTCATGTCATGGCTCAGGTTGGCATATGTTCAGGCATCCCTGGAGATCCCAATCTATATTGTATCATTGTAAGATCTATTCCTAGTTAACATCTTTATCTTTGTTGGTGTTCTTCAATAGTTTTGTTTTGTTTTTGGAAGCAGAATGGGTTGGCATGCTTTGTGGTCATCAATTGGAGACTGTCAGGAATCTAGCTGCAACTAGCTTTGTCCCAGGCCAATTAGTTTTAATTCTGAATTTCTGTCTCCTATGTTTGGGGTGGGTGGAAATCTTTCCTGTTTCTGATTATTGCCCAGAGACACTGTCAAAAGAAAATCCACAGGTAAGTGCCCAGTTTTGCCAATGTTGGCACCATCTCTCACTCACTCACTCACTCTCTCTGTGTATTAATACTTTACTGTGCTTGCACTTTGGTCTTAATCTGCAAAACATTAGCTTTTCCTTTAACACAGTCTTGCTGATTTTGCAAAAGGAATTATTCTTCTTGCTCTCTTAGGAAGGCAATGTTAATGGCCAGAGTCCACATTCTCATGTGAATAATCCTGCAGCAGTGTGAGTTTCTTACTACTTTTATCTTGTTTTTGCTTGCTTACAGTGCTGAGGCAGGGACTAGCATTCAGTCCTGTCTATCGATTTTCTTTGTCTGATGGCACTATAGTTGCTGCCCAAACGAAGAGCAAGCTCATCCGTTCTCAGACTACTAGTGAACCTCAGCTTGTAATATCCTTGCATATGCTTCACAGGTAATTTATAGGAATTTGTTATCTTGAAAATCTTGAACTCTACTTTCTATGTACAGCTGCAGCAAGAGTACACAATCTACTCTAGTTTGTATTGTTGTAAGCTGATGGCCCTTTTTAGCTCTGTTGGCATTAGTATGACAATAAAATAAACTACAGATTTTATTTTAACTATTTCTGTTTTCTAAAAAACCCGCAACTCTCTCAGTTCTCACACATTTGGAAGTGAATCTTAATTATCTGAGTGGAACTTCAACCCAACTAATTTGGGACTGCATTTGAAGACACAGTTGGCGTTTAAAAGCTGGGGGGTTGTCACTTTGAGATCTACGTCTATCCGGAGTACTCTGCATAAGATAAATACTTCATGTATACTAAATATACATTTAGTATATTTTGACCCTCCTCCCATCTACAGTAATTATTTCCATAACAGTTGCATCTTTAACTCGGGCTCATTCCTATAACTTTGGGGAGGAAGGAAGGGTGTCTGGTCTGCATTTCTGGAACAGTTCTGTTGGATACACTAAGAATATATGATATTTTGCATGATACTTTATAAGCAGTAACGAGAACTGATCTGACAATACCAGCTCTGTTTCAGACTATGTAAATATTCATTGTAGTTCCAGATCACTGCCTCCTAAATAGTTGAAACACCTTCACTCTTCCAGAAGAGAATCAGTATTTGGGGAAAATGACAGACAGCATGTGGATAAATTGAAATGACTGATTTCTCCAGAATCTGCCTTTCCCCTTCAGTTAAAACAAAAATGTTTGTGTTGTATCATTAAAAGCAATTGTATAGTTGTAGTGTGGAAAGCTAAGCAGGCTTGTAGGCTCCTTCCAACTCTATGATCTATGAAATCAGAGTTCAGTTTTGGATTGTCATGGATAGGTTTTAATAAAAGTGCTCTTTCCTTGCTTATTCATTATCTGCTGACTACTGCAACATAGTTAGGACTAAAACAGTTGTGCAGCAATTACTTCCTTTGACTGCACTCATCAAACTAAAAGCTGCTGTTTAACAATTTGAAACTGCTTTTGTTGGAATTAGGAGGCCTTTTTACTATTTCATGGGTGGCTGCTGAGACAGCAAGTTAAGCAAGAAATGCCAGGCTACAACTTACATATTTATAAGAAAATCAAGTTTTTACCAGCTACTACTCTACACAATCCGAGAAACAGGATATTAACATGAGTATGAGTGTGTGTGTGTGTGTTACATAATTTCCCCTTTCACTTCAGTCATCTCTTGCTAACAAGAATTGACTGGATAGTTTCTCTTTCGCCTCAGCTTTTCTTCTAGTTCTCATGCCACTAACAGGGCAAAGTTTAAATGTTTCAGCTGCAGAACTTACAGTGCAAACACTGCGAAGGAATGTCTAAACCAGTGCCAAAAATGCTATTAAATGTAGTTCATAAAGCACTTTTCCTTCAGTATTCAATTCTGAAACTTCTAATTTCTTCGAAAACTTTGGGGGAGAGGGAAAACCACTGGTAGTTCCCATATTTAAGGCTTGAGAAAGGAACTGAGTACAGGTGTTTATAAGTGTTAACTTTACAACAGAACAAAAACCTTATGTGCCAAAGAAAATCTGCAAAGAGAACTAAATTTGGATAGCCTTCAAAGAGATTTCTTGCACATGTCTTCCCTCCACTTTTGTTGTGGAGATACTACTTTTCCCCCTCTCAAACAGCAATATCTTGTTCCTGAAAAATGTGGTTCTTCCCCAGATAGTGCTACTGTGTAGAATGTAATTCCCTACGTATTCCGGACAGCTATTAGCTATTGCTTGTGTTATATATGGTGATGAGAGAGGCTATGCAGGAAAGCTCTTTTGAAAAGGCACTCAGTCCAGGGAAGGGTGGGAAGGGAACTTGCCCTGAGATTTTGGACAGTAAGTCCAGTGAGTCTTAGGGTAAAGCTTGTTTCCCCAGATTCCCACAATAAGCTTCCCTGGGTGATCTGCTCAATCTCTCAGACCTACACCAACTGAAAGGCTCAAATGGTAGAAGGGTGGCCGGGTGACCGGCCAGATGGGCGATTAATAAATATAAGAAATAAATAAATAAATAAATAAATAATAAAATAAAGGGAGATGTATCCTCTTCTTTATAAGCTAGTTATGCTGATGCACAGAGAAGAGATCACAGCGTCCAAAACCTCTGGGCAGTGGAAAGCATAAGCTTGTCTAGTGATTCCTTGCAGTAGGGAATGGGGTATAGGGGTCTTTCCCAGATGCCTTGCTAATAAGTGCCTTCTGTCTATTTCCCCATGGCCAAAAGCCCTGGAATAGCCTGTTTCCCCCACTCTACAGAGTCTTTGGAAGCTTTCTGCAACCTCTGTTCACTCTGTAGCACATATTAAGCAGCTCTTGTTTAAAAAAGTCTGAGAGAAATGCAGCTACGTACCTCTTTGTAGAACCGTTGGCCTTTTCCCTCCTCTCATCCAGTCATCTGTTGCATACATATAAAAGGTCATGCTATTACGTACTTGTAGGATTATCCCACAAAGGATAAAATGTGGTTGGGCATACTGGCCAAGTAGAAAACCCTCCATCTCTACTCCCCCCCCACATCTTTGTCTCTAATATACATGCTTCAGCTTGTGTACACACACAAAATCCTTCTCTAACTAGACTGATCTCATTCTGAACTTGTTTGCAGTAGGGTTTTTTGCTTTTTTGTTTTGGCTCCCATACTTAGAGAACCATGTTGTAATTTTGGTTACAACCATGTTGGCTCCCATACTTAGAGAACCATTTGGGGGGAGCTGTTCTTTGAGGTGAATTTAAGAAGTTTGTTTTTTCTCTGTAAGCCTTGTTGTCAAATACGAGAGCAGTTTTCAGGGCTATAAAAGATGTGTTCACGTGCATTCAAAATGCCAGCAACTTCTATTCATTTTTTCATGCAGGAGTGTGGATTTGTCTGATTCTCACAATTAAAATGGTAAAAAAATTCCTCTGCTGTTGAGAGAAACTTGTAATACATTGTGAGATCTTCTATGGAAAATATATTATTGTAGATATCTAACTGGAATGTTCTGTCTTATGTATGCAGATATTAAAGTAGCTGTAGAGGCAAAAATGTAGTAGATGGACCTAGGAAACATGGGTTCCATTTCCAGCTGGAGATTCATTGGGGGTCCTTGTAAAACTCAATGGGCGGGTTTGCACATCACGCCAACCCACCCCGGCAATAAGCCACAGTGTGTTGTTTGTTGCAAGAACAACCCACGGTGCACCCGACAGACGATTGGACTCATCGTGGGTTGTCACCCCCTCCTTCCCCCTCAGTCCTCCAGCCAGCATCCCAAGGGACTTTGCAGCTCAAGCCACTCTCCCCGCCGCGATTGGGAGCTGTTTTGGCTCACCGCAGCCTTCCCCCCCTTGTTACCATGGTTCTCCCCCCCCCAGAAATTGCTTTTCATGATCTCTGTTTTGACAGCCACTGGCAGCCCCTCTGAAGTGTTCAAGTGGCACATTGGAGGGGCTGTTAGTGGTTCACTACCACCTCTTTTTTTTTTTGTGCCCCAAAATTTGAACAAATAATTTCATTAGTTTATTTTTTCATTATTTTTTTAACTGGACTTGTGCAATTTCAGAGGTGCAATTGTGCGCATTTCTGTGGGTACAAAAATGGGAAGCCTTGCCTGGATAATGCCCCTGTGAAAAAATCGTAGGGAACCCTGTCAAAAAAAAAAACCCTTTTAAAAGGAACTGGAGTTTTGACAGCTACCTGTCAAACCTCCTGGCTCCAGTAGAAGGGGGAGGGCTGCACTTTTCCACTTTCCCGAGCACCTAGAAACTCAGGAATGGGTGGAAAAGTTGGGGGCACTGGGACCTACCGGGAACACAAAAAACCCCTGAGGATCCCAGTGCCAGGGGGGATAAATCCCTCCATCCCCTTTTCACAAGCAAAGATCACTCACATCTTTGGTTTGTTTGAATTGACAGCTCGCCTTTTGACAGCTGTCAAGACAAAGCAAATGGAAAAAGGAAACCCTAAAACCTATTTGGAGCCTCTCTGGGTCAACATCTATGGTTGGTACCTGCTGCATTTTGCCCCCCCCCCCGGACATTACCAAGGCAAAGCTTCCCATTTTTGCACCTGCAGAAATGCGCACAGCTGCACCTGCAGAATTACACAATTCCAGCTAAAAAAATTCTAGCGAACGAAACTATTTGCACACATTTGGGGTGGGTTTTTTGTTTTAAAGGGTGGCGAGCCACTGACAGCCCATCCAGTATATCACTTGGGCACTTTGGAGGGACTGTCAAAAAGGAGATTGTGAAAAGTGATCACCAGAAAAGGAGAAAAAGAGGGGAAAAAGCTGTGGCAAGCCAAAATGGCTCCCTATCGCAGCGGGGGACAGCGAGCCAGTCACAGTTGCTCCACCATGCCACTTGGGCATCAGTGGGGCAGCTGGCACTGGCTGTGGCTCGGGCAAGCTCAGCAAGAGCGGCAAGGGATTTTTTGCCACTCTTGCCAATCAGCTCACTTGCTGTTGCCCACAACCCATGGTGGGGACAGTCATTTGGGTTCAGGCAACATGCCAACATGGGTGAAATAAACCCTGCTACAGACCATGGGTTATCAGGGTGGCTTGTTGGGGGGAAAAACAAGCCACCCTGAGGAAAGTGGTCTGGGTTTGATCTACACGACAACCTACCATGACTCACTGCCCATGATGGGTTGTCGTGTCATGCAAACCAGGTCAATATCTTTGTCACAGTCAGTGTTGTGGTGGCTTGGGAGGTAGTTTGCTGAAGCTACCAGTGCTTGCTGCTGAGTATTGGTGCATGGAGAATGGAACCCTGTGCTCCTAACTGGAGGATGTTTTGAGGATGTGCAGAGCTTGCTAACTCAGCACTTTGCAGGTGCATGGCCACTGAGTGACTAATGGCTCCCTGCATGGGTGCAGGCCATGAAATCAGGGCCCTAAGTTCCAGCTCCCCCATGTAGTGATGCTCAGCAACAGATTCTAGTAGCCTGCAGTAAACAGTCTCTGTTCCCATCTGTAAAATGGTGATAGCAATCATCTTTGTCAAAAAGGTAATTGTGGTCTGTTTTCATTTGTGGTTCTCCCCCCCCCCTTTATTCATTTTTCTTTCTGAACAATATAAATGTTATTACACACCCAATGCTTAGGAATAGTCAGGATAAAACAAGTACTATCCTTACTTTGCACTTCGGGATTGTGAAAATTATATTTTGTTGTGTCTCCTTCATTGAGCGTATGTGTAAATTATGATGGTTTTTTCATATTGCAGGGAACAGAATGTCTGTGGAATGAACCAGGATTTAACTGGACAAACAATGGGAAAGCCATTGAACCCAATTAGCTCCAGCAGCCCTGCGCATCAGGCCATGTGCGGTGGGAATCCAGGTCAGGATATGTCCATCAGTAGCAATATGAATTTTGCCATAAATGGCCCGAAGGAACAAATGGGCATGCCGGCGAGCAGATTTGGTGGTTCAGGCGGGATGAACCATGTGTCAAGTATACAAGCATCCACTCCTCAGGGTAGTAACTATGCACTAAAAATGAATAGTCCCTCTCAAAACAGCCCTGGCATGACACCAGGTCAGCCAAACTCTATGCTTTCCCCAAGGCATCGTGTGAGTCCTGGAGTGGCAGGAAGTCCTCGGATCCCACCCAGTCAGTTTTCCCCTGCAGGAAGCTTGCATTCACCTGTTGGCGTTTGCAGCAGCACAGGAAATAGCCATAGTTATACCAACAGTTCCCTCAATGCACTTCAGGCTCTCAGCGAGGGGCATGGAGTCTCTCTAGGGTCATCATTGGCTTCACCTGATGTAAAAATGGGTAATTTACAAAATTCCCCTGTGAGCATGAATCCTCCCCAGCTAAGCAAAATGGGAAGCCTGGACTCTAAAGATGGCTTTGGACTTCATGGGGAACAATCGGAAGGTACAACTGGACAAGCAGAGAGTGTCTGCCATTCAGGAGAACAGAAAGAAAATAATGATAACATGCCCCAGGTTGTCGGTGGTGAGAGACCTGATGGACAGAACAGACTGCATGATGGCAAAAACCAGACAAAGCTCTTACAGCTGCTGACCACCAAATCTGATCAGATGGAGCCTTCATCTTTGTCTAATACTATGGGAGATGCTAACAAGGACTCCATGGGAGGTTTATCTGGTTCTGGTTCAGCACATGGAACCTCACTCAAGGAGAAGCATAAAATTTTGCACAGGCTCTTGCAGGACAGTAGTTCTCCTGTAGACTTGGCCAAGCTCACAGCAGAGGCCACAGGCAAAGAACTGAGCCAGGAGACCGGTAGCACAGCTCCTGGTTCAGAGGTGACTGTTAAACAGGAACCAGTGAGTCCCAAGAAGAAAGAAAATGCACTACTTCGCTACTTGCTAGATAAAGATGATACTAAAGATATTGGTTTACCAGACATTACCCCCAAACTGGAGCGGTCGGACAGTAAGACAGACCCCTCCAGTAGCACAAAGCCAGTAGTTATGAAGACAGAAAAAGAAGACATGCGCTTTGAGCCGAATGACCAGGTAAGGGAAAACTCTTTTTGTTTGTCATTCAGCAAATTCTATATATCAGGCATAGATATGTAAGCAGCTCTTGTTCAGTATCTCTGATATCTTCCCCTTATGCAGACTGGGTTTTTTTTTTTTCCCATGGGGGACCAGAGGATGGGTGTTACACTTGATTTCATATGTGTTTGGAGGCACTCACCTGGCTTTTATTTCCAACATCTGGCTGGCTGAAAGACCTGCTCTTGTGCTTGCTTGCCAGCTAGTTATAATCTGGTTCTTGGTACAACATCAACAGGGCATTGGGGGTAAGGAGGAAATATGGGAAATGGAGTGGCAATCTGTAGAAACAGACGAAACTTTGTGAAATTCAGTGCCTGACATCTGAGTATTGTGGGGAGGGTTTTGAAAGGCAACTTTGAGAGTGGTGGGAAGTGAAGTGAGGGGGGGGGGGTTCTGTTTGAAAAAAGCACCCCAGTGAGCCAATATAAAGAAGATCATTGTCCCATGTCAAGTGTACAAAAGCACCCTTAAACTATATGAATGCTTCTGTGCAATGCACCACAAAAACAAACTCTAGAGTGAGAAAGTGAAAGAATCATGGTTGATACAGAATCATCTTACTTGCCACAGGAAGTGTAACCTAAATATAGATCAAAGCCTAAAACCATTTAATAATGCTAGAACAGAGAATATTTTAAATTGTTCTCCTTTCCTCTGAGTTTTCCTTTCATCCTCTCTTTCCGCCCAGAACAAAAGCTGTAATGTTCTTGCAGTACCTACTGGGTAGGATTGTTTAAGCTTCCCTTCTCAAGTGGTGTATGTTTAAAATAATTGCTAATTTCAGTGTGTAGTTTTCACTGTAAATACAGCAATGCCTTGGCAGAGTAAATATTTTATAAGGAGGAGTTTGATGGGGAATAAACACAACATTTCCCTTTCAAGTATAACGTTTTCTGAACAGGAAACACTTTGAAGCTTGCCCCAGTACCAAAAATAGCATTATTCCAGGTAATATATTTAAATAGTAATTTTCCTGCCCACAAGGTTGAGTCTCCCTGATTTAGAAACATCTAAAAGTTTCTAAAACTTTGATCTCTTTTTTTATTGGGTTTTTTGGGGGGGTTACAACTGGTTACTAGGTTTCGTTCATACATGCATTCCAAAAGTACTTGTTTTAACATATGTATGTAGTCAGTGTTGGTGTAGGAGGTAATAATGCTAATATTGTCTGAGGATGCCTCTTCCCTGTAGCTCAAAAGTGGTCTGGTGTGTTGATTTGCAAGGCTTGAGCACTGTTCGTATTTTGACTTTTTAAAAAACTCCTGCCAAATTATAAAGGAACCCTGTGTTTCCGCAGCAGTGGGCTAACTCTTTTAAAAATTGCTGTCCCTGAGCTTTGTCAGTGTGTGTGCTTTCTTCCCAAGTTATTGGCAGAAATTTTGCTTCTCTGCGTCATTGTAGGTTGTCATTCTTAAACATTCTTTTTTTAGAAAACACACATACAAATAAATAGAAACAATAGTATTCTACCATTAACAACAAAGAAATAATGGAGAAATTAACTATATAAATCAGGCTCTTCATCCCACAAGCTAATAAAAGACTAAAGTCAGGTGGAAAAGAGGTTGCATGGTACACAATTTATGCTGTGTATAATGGGCAAAGTCAGTTGGAAAAGGCAGGAAGGTAGACCCAGTTTGCTAGTGCTGATGTTTCTTTCTTTCTTCTGTGTTTAAATACGGGTGTTTGATCCTAGCCTCACATCACACATGGCATGCACAAACCACATAGAGTCCCTGCCAAATTTGAGCTACATGTGTTCATCAACATATTTTATTTATTTTATTTATTTATTATATTTATTAATCGCCCATCTGGCCGGTCACCCGGCCAGATATGGAAGCAGTCTTACATTGAAATGGTGGATTTAGAAGCAGTGGTGGTGGACATTTAGCTGAATAGAAAGCTGTAGAAAAGCAGGTAGAGTGCTGGGGCAAATTCAAATGTCACAGGAAGAGGATCTCTATGGCTTCTGGTATGATGTGTAGCTTCCAAATTTTTAAAATATTTTTAATGTATTTCCCCTACCTACAAGTCATCTGTGGCATGCTCCCAGAGATTACGGTACTTTAAGGAAGGCGGCTTTGGTTCGTCTAGGCTGTGCAGGCCCCAAAGCTCTGGGATGGTGACTCTGGCCTGTGGCATCCCCCTAAATATGATTTGGGAAATGGGGAGAGATGAGGCAGTGTTCTAGATGGACTGCACTCATTCAAGGTCCAGGCAGGTAAGGTAGCTGCACCTGTGATCAGGGCAATTTTAGTCAGAGTTCAGCTCTGGAACCTCCTTTGAATACCATATTTCAGCCCTCAGACCAGTGCTCTAATTATGGGAGGAAAGATAGGGAGATCTTAATGAAATCCAGAAACCCCACCCCAAGCTCCCTCAATTTTTGCTGAGTCATGCCTCCCACAGCTTTCTACAAAACTGGGGGGAGGGGGAGAGCAGCACAAAAGTTAAGTGGCCGTGAGCCCCTTCTGCACCACCACCCTTAAAATTTGTGCACTGCATGATTGTAATAAAAAGGAGAGTGACTAACTGTGTGTGTTCCTTCAGTGCTTCCATGTAAATTGGTAGAAAACATTATTAAGGTTAGTGCTGTCTGAGAACAGTCCTTACTGATGTTGTGCGGGGGGGGGATGATCCGCTGCTTTGTGTTTCAGAGAGAAAAGTTTATTATTGAATTCATGGATGGCATCTGAGCACTGTCAGGAATGCCAACAAGAATCAAAGGGAGGCACTTCTATTTATACTAAATAGTATCACGGTAGAGATCAGGTAACAATGAGTCAGTACAACTAAACTGAGAGACAATTCTAAAAGGAAACACCTAGGTCTGACAAAAGGTCAGACACTGCCATCTTCCAGCCATCATGGCTTTACATAAGGCACTGATGGCGAACCTATGGCACGGGTGCCACAGCTGGCACGCAGGGACCTCTCTGTGGGTACTCGAGCCATTGGTCACCAGATCGCGAAAAGACCGTCCCCTTCTGCAAAACACTAATGATCTTGTTCTTTCTCACAGTGTGGAACAATGATTTTATTCTAGAATTCCTGTTACAGAATTCTTTTCTACATTGTTATCACATTTAAAAGATTTTGAAGAATGATGCACAGAGCATGGCTTGGATGTAAAGCCCTAACAGTTGACCCGAGTGCTGCATGTGTTGCTCTCAAACTAATGGAGTATGAGCCAAGGTTTGACAAATTATCAGCATGCATGCAATAGCAAAAATCACATTAATTGTGCAAAAGCATGCCCAATGCAAACTTTTACCTAATGCAGTGTTTGCAGTCCAAGACATAAAGTGTTTAAAATGTGTTAAGCACGTTTAGTTTTCTTGTTTATCTTGCTCATCCTAGTACAGATTTACTTTTACTAATCCGACACCTGTAGAAGCAGGGAAAGGACCCGGGGTAAAGCTTGCCCCATACAATTTCAGTCTGGCATATAATCATATTACAAGTTGAGAATCCCTTATCCAAATACATGTGCCTAATTATTTAAAAAGTTTGTATAAATTCCCTTCAGGCTATGTGTACAATGTAGTACTATAATCATTTTTTGAGTTGATTTTTTTTCCAACAAAAAACTGTTTGTATCATTGAAAGCTCTGTTGTGTTTTTCTTTAAAGACAAAATATGTTAATTAAAGATACAGTTCGGACAACTGTATGAGTTGTTTTTCTAAAACTAAAACCTCGGTATTCAGGTTTAATTGCAGTGTTGGCACTTTGAAATAAATAAGTTGGTTTTGTGTTGCAGTTTGGGCACTCGGGCTCAAAAAGGTTCGCCATCACTGACATAAGGTAATCAGTGCAGTCTTTTGTAAGGGGGGAATGGCTCACAGTACTCTTTAGAATAACAAAGAAGAGGCTAGGCACAACCAATAGATGAGTGATTGGCCCATCAGGGTTGTTTCTGGAAAGTGAAAGAAAGGTCTCACTTGCCCTTTCAGGCCTTTCTGTTAAACTGAAGCTTGAACAAAATTTACTTCTACATTGAGGAAGAATTGTCCTAGTTCCAGTGCAGGGGAGACTTCTCTCATTAGCCAGATTTGTGATGAAACTCTGAAAATGGCAGCCCTGTGTCAAATTCTCCATATAACATTTAAGCAGATTGATTCATGTAGCCACATTATCATGTCATCCATTTCCCTACCCCCACTCCATATTAGTGGCTGCCCTTGGTGGGCGGGGTGGTGGTAAGGAAATTGAGAAACAGGTCAGTTTCCCCAAACATTATGGCTGGTGGTGGCTTTGGGATAATACTGGTCTGCCGTTTTTGGCAGCAGCCTATACCAGGAGTCTGATCTTGTCTTGCCCAAAATTATTTAGGATGGTGAAATCCTTAGCAGTCAGCGAAAAGCTCCAGAGGAACCCTTCAGTCTAGGTAACTAGACCAAAGAATGGCAGAAGTTATTCAGTGTATGTAAGTGCAAAGTGTTATACATTAGATGGGGAAATCCTACCTTCACACATATGTTGAGTGTCGTCTAAATTGGCAGGAATCGCCTTGGAGTCATAGTGAAATACTCACTGAAAAGATCAGTGTGCTGAGGCAGTAAAAACATGTGTTTCTTAATTTTTGCTGTGATCTTCATGTGCTTCACAAAACTGAATATTGACATCAATTGGGGCAAGAATTTCAACTTTCCTGAATTAGCCTGGTTTAGGGGTTTGGGGGTTTTCAATTTACACCCATCCACCCGTTTTGAACTTCCACCAGTTAAAGACCACCAGAAGAACAGATGGAAACTGATTCATTCATTCTGATTATACTAAATCAGACCCTTGGTCCATCTACCCTGGTCATGTCTACTTTAACTAACACAGCTCTTGACAGTCTCAGGCAGCAGTCTTTCCCAGCCTTGCTACCTGAGAGCCTTAGAACTGGAGACTGAACCCTGGAGTGACCTTCTGCATGCTGACTTGTCACTTCTTCCCAGTAAAGACCTGGGCCCAGCATGAAGGGAGGCAATAGACAGGCAATAATTGACAACCCCTATGGTAGGCAGCTATAACCAACCCCTTTAATATCCAAAGTTGCTTCTATATATGTGTCTGTAGGATATAAGAATTATATTTGTAAATTCTTTATTTTTAAATTTATTGGGAATTATTTTCAACTTATCCACTTTTTATTTGTGTTGTTTATTTTACAAAGCAACATACAAAGGTTAAAATATGCAAATGATAAGTAATTGAAAAAGAGAAATTCAAATAAAATACATTGTACTATATATGCAAGATGATGATGATATGATGATGATGATGATGATGATGATGATGATGATGATGATGATATATTTCTATACCGCCCAACAGCATAAGCTCTCTGGGCAGTTTACAATTAATTCTCATTAAATAATTAATGATGTGATAAACTCGTAATACAGTGTTCTCCAACCTTGGGTCCCCAGATGTTTTTGGCCTACAACTCCCAGCATGCCCCAGCCAGCGTAGCTGGGAGTTGTAGCTGGGAGTTATAGGCCAAAAACATCTAGGGACCCAACGTTGGAGAACACTGCTCTAATAGCTTCATCAGATAGTGTATAATTATATTTACTGGAAAAAGAAAAAATTACAATCTCTAAAACACTGGTGGTATTTCTTAATCAGTCCATTGTTTAATACAAAAATCAAGTTTACAAAAAATGTAACACTTGGGCTTTAACATTATTTTGTGTAAGATAGTATTCTAGAAAGAAATGAAAGAGTCCTGGTTACTAATAGTGTTAGGCATTGCATCTATTTTTCAAGTTGTCTAGTGCACAATTGTAGTCACTTTATTCAGGGTCATTATATCCCATACTTTCTGAAACCGTTGTTTAGAAAAGGGTGTTTTTATAGGTCTCCCAATTTTTTGCTAATCCATATTAATTATTAAATTATTCTTTTTTTGTATCTGAACTTTCACATCTAATAGTAATGCCATTTTTGCTGATAGTGAAAAATCAGTTCCAAGAATCTCATCAATGACTTGTTAAACCACTCTCCAATTTTTAAAAAGTTCTGTGGCAATTTCACCAAATATGCAAGAAGTCAGCTGTCTACACAAAACCTAACATTTCATTGTATTAAGGCTGTGTATCATCTTAATCCAGGATATAGTACCACTGATAAAACATTAGCAGCCCTATCCAATGTGGGTGCCCATGACCCTCCGAACTCAGAGGATTACGGGCATCCAATGGAAGGCGGGAAGAGTGCAGCAGCTAGGATTGATGCCACACTCCCCTCGCCCTCCAAAGCCAGTTTTGGCCTTCTAAATGTTTTACCCCTCCTCACAAGGAGGAGGAGCTAAGGCACCACCTGGATTCATTGGATGATGGCAGTGCCTTACTCCTCCCCTCCCCTCCCCCAGGAACGCCCCCCCCATGCCAGCTCCAAAGACAGTCTTCCATCTTCGGCACTGAAAGAACCACACCGGCTGCGAGGTGAGGGAGAGAGCAGCAGCACAATTGGTCTCTGGTCCTACCCATTCAGCAGGTCACACCCTCGATGCTATTTTCAGCTCCAAACACACAGATCTGTGGGCGGAGGTGATAAATACCTCTGTGTTGTCATGGACAGATCATTTTCTGGTTAGGGCTAGTATCACGGCTACTATCCGCCCCTGCAGGGGTGGCGGACCTATTAAAATGGTCCGCCCTCGAAGGCTGATGAATCCCCTTGTATTCCAGAACGCCTTAGAGGGGTCCATGGCTGGTATCGTCGACGGTCCTGTTGAAACCCTAGTTGATAGATGGAATCAAGACCTAACTAGGGCTATTGACACGATCGCCCCCAAACGTCCTCTCCGGCCCGCTTCTAACCGGGCACCCTGGTATACAGAAGATCTCAGGGAGCTGAAGCGGAAAGGACGACGACTGGAGCACCGATGGCGGAAAACTCGACTCATATCTGACAAGACACGACATAGAGAACATCTTTGTTCCTATGGGGTGGCAATACGTGCAGCGAAGAAAGCTTTCTTCTCTGCACGCATTGCGTCTGCGAATTCGCGTCCAGCTGAACTATTCAGGGTGGTGAGGGGTCTAACGCAGACAACTTCCCCCCTGAATCCGCTTTTAGAGTCTACGGTTGTTCGCTGTGATGCCTTTAACGATCATTTCACAGATAAAATCTCTCAGATAAGAGCCGACTTGGACGCCCTCATTGTAGCAGAGGCAAACAATGAAGTGTCCAGTAACTCCACAAGTAGGATTACACTTGATCAGTTTCAGTTGGTGAGTACCGAGGACATGGACAAGCTGCTTGGTCGAGTGAGGAGGACTACTTGCCCTCTCGATCCCTGTCCTTCCTGGTTGGTCGTCCAGGGAGGAGATGCAGTTAGACGACAGTTACAATGTATTATTAATGCATCTCCCCAGGGAGGGAAACTTCCATCATGTTTAAATGAGGCGGTGGTACAGCCGCTTCTTAAAAAGCCCTCCCTGGATCCCCTGGACTATAACAACTATAGACCAGTATCAAATCTTCCATTTTTTGGGCAAGGTGATTGAGAGGGCGGTTGCCTTCCAACTCCAAGCAGTCTTGGATGACACCGATTTTCTAGACCCATTTCAAACTGGCTTCAGAGCAGGATACAGAGTTGAGACTGCTATGGTCGCCTTAGTGGATGATCTACGCCTAAGTACCGACAGGGGGAGTGTATCCCTGTTGGTGCTTTTGGACCTCTCAGCGGCTTTCGATACCATCGACCATGGTATCCTTCTGGAACGCCTGAGGGGATTGGGGGCACTGTGCTCCAGTGGTTCCAGTCCTACCTCTCGGGTAGATTCCAGATGGTGATGCTTGGGGATAGCTGCTCCTCAAAAAAGGAGCTGCTATGCGGAGTGCCACAAGGTGCCATTCTGTCCCCAGTGCTATTTAATATTTACATGAAACTGCTGGGAGAGATCATCCGGAGGCATGGGGCAGGGTGTTATCAGTATGCTGATGACACCCAAATATATTTCTCTATGCCTTCGGTAACAGTGTCAGCTAAGGATAGTGTGTCTCCTCTGAATGAATGCCTGGAGGCAGTAATGGGCTGGATGAGGAAAAATAAACTGAAACTGAATCCAGACAAAACGGAGGTGCTTGCTGTCAAAGGCCACAACCTGGGTTTGGAGGTGTGTCAACCGGTTCTGGATGGGGTTACACTCCACCTGAAAGACTGTGTTCACAGTCTGGGGGTGCTTCTGGACCCGTCGCTTCAAATGACAGCTCAGATAAATGCAACGGCTAGGAGTGCCTACTATCAGCTTCGGCTGATACGCCAGCTGCGCCCCTTCCTAGAGTTGGAAGACCTAAAGATGGTAGTGCACACGCTGGTAACTTCGAGGCTTGACTTCTGCAGTGCGCTGTACATAGGGTTACCTTTGTACCTAGTTCGGAAACTTCAATTGGTGCAAAATATGGCAGCCAGATTGGTCACCGGTACATCTAGAGGTGCCCATATTACACCAGCTTTAAAAGCATTACACTGGCTGCCAATCAGTTTCCGGGTGACATATAAAGTGTTGGTTATCACCTTTAAAGCCCTACATGGTTTGGGTCCAGGTTACCTGCAGGATCGCCTTCTCCCATACAATCCGGCCCGCACACTTAGGTCCTCTGGGAGGAATTTACTCCAGTCGGCCAAGACTAGGCTGGCGAGTACTACCCAGAGGACCTTCTCTTCTGCTGCTCCCAGACTGTGGAATGGCCTGTCGGAGGAGACTCATCAACTAGACAGTCTTTTGGACTTTAAAAAGGCCATAAAGACTGACCTCTTCTGACAGGCCTACCCAGTGGAATTTTAAGAGTTTTAAAGAATTTTTAGGATACTTTTAAAGGTTTTAAAGAATATTTTAATAATATTTGCTGTGTTTTTAACTACTTATGTATTTTATGTTTGGTTGTTCCCCGCCTCGTTCTGAGTGGAGAGGCGGGTAATAAATTACTACTACTACTACTACTACTACTACTACTACTCCATGGGCGGAGTCCCTGCTGTGACCTCAGAAGGGATTTCTGAGGTCGCAGGGAGGACTCCAACATATCCTATGGCCCCCCAGGCAAGGTCAGGGGCCATAGCATTGCGTCCTAAGGAGAGTCACTGAAGGCTAATAGTGTTTCTTTTTAATTTCTTCGCTATTGTCAGTCCCCAATGGATTCTTGTATGTAAGTTGGAGCATATGCAGTAATGCTATTTCAGGGAATCTGAAGTAATAAATTATAGATTATTTATTTTTGTTACTACTGAAGTTCTTTAGAATTCTTATTTGAAAATACACAAAGCCCCAAAATTATTATTTGACCTCAAAGCTTGAGCATGTAGAGGTTATTAACATATGTGTAAGCTTCATGGATACGGATCTATCAGTACTACAAAGAGCAAAATTGTACTTGTATAAAAAGCACACTGGTCGCTATTTATGCCAAATTTTGCAAGCCACTGCTTTATGTGCCATCGCAAGATAAGTTCTTACAATTATCTAGAGGCTATATGCAAAGTTATGGAATAATCTGGATTGGTTACCATGTAGGCAGTTTATTGGATTGCTGCTTGTTTGTCCTGCATTTACCAGTACAGAGGGATTATGTGATTTTTCTGTATGCTAAAACCCTTTTCATAACATACGTGATTGTTTTGGGGAGGTTCACCTTCATCTGGCCAGCTTTCATTTTCTGAAGAATTTTTGAGTTCCCTCACTTCAGAAGGTTGTGGTTTTGTTTGTTTTTTCCATCCTGAGGCGGCATGTACCTTGGTTGACAAATTTCTCTGATTGTCAAACCAGTAATTTCATGTAAGCAGGGAAATTTTACATTCCTTCAAACTAAGATTCCAGCTGTGTAGGTACTTTCTCACTACATGGACATAACCTCTGTGTTTTTTTCTTTTAAGTCTTCTGTACTGTTCTGCCAGTGATGAAAAGCCCAGGCAGGCTGTAAAGCATTTTTAGCCATGTGGAAGTAACTATTCTATAGAATGTTTTTAGCCCAGTCATAAGCAAGCAGAATTACAATAATGACAGAGTGTTGGTTTCTGTTGAACAAAGATTCTTTGTTATGTTCATGGAAATCTGTATCCTTTGTGGCCCTTGGAGATATCTCTCTGCCAATTCATGGCTGGGCTGTGGGGAGAGAATATTACCAGTTTGCTTTTAAGAGAGAGCTTTAATTGGTCTGCTTTGTGCTTCCAGAAGGCATAGTGATAGGGAAGCTTGAGGACTCTGGGAACACACACAACCAGTATTCCGTAGCCGTCAGACCAGAACACACTAGACCGTTTTCTTGTAGGAGTAATACCAGAGACCCCAACTGATTAAAGATGTGTTGGATGCTACAGATGATCATTCCATTTCCTGGTATTTGGAATGCCATAGTTAGAGAGCTTGTCCTCAATATGAAAAAGCTTGTCTTCATATGAAAAACACATTTTCTTTTCCCCCCCTTTTGTTAAAGCCTGGCAGTGAGCTAGATAACTTGGAAGAAATTCTAGATGATCTACAGAATAGCCAGTTGTCGCAGCTTTTCCCAGACACGCGACCAGGTGCTTCAGCAGGATCGGTTGACAAACAAGCCATCATCAATGACCTCATGCAGATCACAGGTGAAAACAGCCCTGGAACACCTGTTGGAACCCAGAAACCCACAATGAGGATCTCGCAGAGCAGTGAGTCTGAACTATTACGAGATCATGAAAGCATACCACTGCTCCGGAATCTACTTAGATATGGAGCGTTATACAAATACTGTAAATAAATAATAATAAAGAAAAATGTAGCCTTTACGAGAGTGCCTATGAGTCTTTCATACTGTTGTGGAGTTTAAAAATCTCCAGTAATCAAACAGCACCATCTGCTGTTCTCATTCATGGGAATAGAATTTTGAAGTCACATGTGGTGTAACCTCAAACCAAGATATTGTCCTACTTTGGTAATCTGAGTCACTGTGAGAAGACTCAGAAGTCTTTTTACAATGCTGAACTGCTGAAGAAGTTCCCCACCAGAGCCAGTTTCCCAGATACTTATTGTTCCCATGGTTTGGTACAATGTGGTGTTTGTTTCTATTGCTGAACTATACTACCCCTAATATATGTACCTACCCTGAAAGATATGCCAGGAATACTAGCAGGTTGCTTGCTAAGGGATGTGTTTTTTTGTTCTCTCATTTGCTACACGGAAATCTGTATCTGTGTGTGGATCACTGTTTCTGGCTGGAGCCAAACAAGTGAATCTGTTTTTAAGCCACTAAAAAGTACGGCATGGGGGGGGGAGGGGATGAGTTAAAATGAACTGAATTACCTAATCTAAAGCAAAACTTGAATTTTCTTAGTCTGAAGTGCAGTGTCCCTATTAAGGCAAAGTTTTGCGTGTGAAACTATCTTCTGAAAATGAGCAGGTTACATTGCTTAGATATTTACTTTTCAACTAGCCAAGATACTTCCAACATATATGTTGATTTCTTTAATATGTTTGCTAAGCTGAAGCATTTTTTATAAATGCGTTTTGAATATTAATCCTGTGCAAAAATCCATACATCCAAAAAGAGTGAGATATTTTTTGGCAGGTGGGTGGTGGGAATAGATCTTTCCCAATCATGACATTCTTGTATTCATTTCTCAAGCCAAACAATTACAAGCCATTCAGCTCAAGAATGTCAGTTCAGAGATCAAAGAAAACTTTTCTTTTAACCCATCTCATAACCACCAATTCTCCCCTGCATATACCCCTAAAGTCATTTTCCCACCAACCAGGCAACATATTGACCAGGTTTGGACAACACACCATGGCTTGTTGTGGGTTATTTAACTTAGGACAGGCTGGGGCTCCTGTGGGCACCAAATTCCCTATGCACCCCGCACTCGCGGATTTTCGGGCCAGGCAAGTGTGTATTATGCAAGGATTAAACAGCCTTCGCATAACCCTAAAACAGATACTGGCTGGGTTCACACGACACAGCACCCCATTGTGGGTGACAAGCCACAGTGGGTTGTTGTGTCATGTACGAACCCAGACCGATACTGGCAGGGTGGCTTGTTCATGGGGCTGTTGAACCCACGATGGGTTGTTGTGTCATCCGAACCTGAGCGACCAGCCCATCATGGGTTGTGGGAAGCAAGTAGTGAGGTGCTTGGCTAGAGAGGCAAAAATCCCTTGCCACTTTTGCTGAGCTAGCCCGGGCCAGCCACCCCCCTGATGACCAAGTGGCACGTTGAATGATTGGCACTGGCTCGGTGCCCCTCGCCATGATCACAGGCCCTTTTGCACTCACCACAGCTTTTTTCTCCCTTTTACCCTTTTACCCCCCTTTTTTCGGAGATTGCTTTTCGCGATATCCAATTGGACAGCTGGTGACAGTCCCTTCAAAGTGCCCAAGCTGTGCTTTGGAGGGACTGTCACTGGTTCATCACCCCCTTTTTAAAAGAAAAACAACGGCCTGAATGTGCAGGGGGTGGGATTTAGCTGTCCAAACTCCAGTTCCTTTTAAAAGGGATTTCTTGACAGGACTATTCAGGGTTGTTGTTGTTTTTTACAGGGACATATGCAGGCATGAATGCATATAGTTCTGTGAAAAAACCATGCGTCAAACCAACTATCAAAAAAAAAAAAAAAACACCTTTTAAAAGGAACCAAAGTTTTGACGGCTAGCTCCCATAAAAAGGGTGGCTTGCACTTTTCTACCTTCCTGAGCACCGAGAGTTTCAAGAGAGGGTAGAAAAAGGAGAGGAACCTGAGAAGAATCAGGTCCAAAAAATATATATAATCTTGACGATCTCACCGTGAAGCGGGTGGTCTACTGGCCACCCCCTTTTCATGAGCAAAGATTACTCACAGCTTTGGTTACTCAGCTCGCCTTTTGACAGCTGTCAAGAGAATCCAAAGTAAAAGCTCTTTGCAGCCTCTCTGGGTCAATGCCTATGAGGGATGCTTGCTGCGCTTTGACAGCAGATACACACACACAGCCAGGACATTGCCCAGGCGAGGCATGCAATTTTGGACCCAGATATGTATGCACTTGCGCAAGTCCGATTAGAAAAAATAAAAACAATAGAAAAAATTTGCGCACATTTGGGGTGCAGAAATATTTTTTAAAAAAAGAGGTGACAAACCAGTGGCAGCCCCTCCAATGTACCGCTTGGGCACTTTGAAGGGGCTGTCACTATCTGTCAGATCAGAGATCGTGAAAAGCGATCTCCAAAAAATGGAGGGGAAGCTGTAGCAAGCGCAAAAGGGTTGACAGTTATGGTGGGGAGGACAGACAAGATGGGTCTTGCCGTGGGCTTCCCTGGGATTCCCATGGGGGAAGAAGAGGGGACATAGAATCATAGAAAAGTAGAGTTGGAAGGGACCTACAAGGCGATCGAGTCCAACCCCCTGCTCAATGCAGGAATCCAGGTCAAAGCACCCCTGACAGATGGCCGTCCAGCTTCACCTTGAATGCCTCCAGAGTGGGAGAGCTCACCACCTCCCTAGGTAACTGGTTCCATTGTCTTATTGCTCTAACGGTCAGAAAATTTTTCCTGATATTCAGGTGGAATCTGGGTTCCTGTAACTTGAACCCATTATTCCGTGTCCTGCAAACTGGGATGACCGAGAAGAGATCCTGGCCCTCCATGGTGAACCCATTTGGCTGTCGGGCGCACCATGGGTTGTTTCCCAAACAACCTACCCTGCATAGCTTATTCACAGGGTGGGTTGTTGTGACGTGCAAACTCGCGTCATGGGTTATGTGAAGGTTGTTTAACCCTCACATAAGCTACGTTCACCAGGTTCACACAACACAACAACCCTGAGTGGGAATTGCATTTTCAAAATGGTCATCGCACATGCCCTGCACGTGCTGCAGCCTCACCGTGGGTTAAATAATCCATGGTGGGCTGTTGTGTCATGCTGACAGCCCTAGTGTAAGCTCCTTGAGGACAGGTACCTGCCTAAAAACTTTTATCTTTACCTGGCTGTGAGTATTGTTGAAGTGCCAAGTGAGCTAGGGAGAAAGAGAGAGAAACTAGGCACTTTCTTTGGCCTTCCAATAAAATCTACCTGCTGACCACCACCATGTTGAAGGGCCATCAGGAGAAAAGGAAGAGAATTCAAAGGAATACATATCAAAGGTGTATCTATGCTTGAGCTACAATAATATTAGGATTTATATACGGTATTGCTTTTGATTGTTCAAAGCATTTCACATACATTATCATTAGTAATCCTCACTATAGTCCTGTAAATTTATTCTCTTAGCCCTGCCTTCCCTCAAACTGGTGCCCTCCAGATGGTTTGGACATAAACTCCCATCAGCCTGAGCAAGCATAGGCAGTGGTCAAGGATACTGGGAGTTGTAATCCAAAACATCTGGAGGGCACCAGGTTGGGGAAGGCTATCTTAGCCTCTGTGCTACACTAATGTAAATTTCTGCAAGTTGTTCTTTAAGCCATTGATGATACTGTTTTGAAGCATGGTCTCAAAATTATTATTTTTTAAAATCCTCAGATTATACTTTTATTTCCAGTCTTTAAACCATTCCTTCCCCACCCTCCCCTATCTCTGTCCAGCTTTTTCTAATACAAGGCAAGCACAGTTGGGAAGGATATTGCCAAACCAGAATTTACAACTTGATATCGCGTTGCAAAACCCATCAGGTGCTGGAACTTTTCCACCCATAAGAAACAACAGCCCTTATTCAGTGATACCTCAGCCCGGAATGATGGGCAGTCAAGGAATGATGGGAAATCAAGGAAACCTAGGGAATAATAGCCCAGGTAAAAAGAACTCAAAAAGTGCTCTCTTTCATGATGTTTCCCATGGCTGAGACTTGATTCTGGCTCGTTTAGACCCAGTAAGCTTTCTATTTCTAGTGGGAGGCTAGATTTTTCAAAGGCACATGTTTACTCCCTGGATGGATAGCTCTGTGCAGAGAACAGTAAGAAGAGCAGCTACATCTGGCTATATCAGTCACCCCCAGCAGTAAGTGACAGCTGACATCAGAGGTATTGTATCTGGGACAGCTAGAGTAGTTGAGGTTTAGAAGACTGAGAACCCAATCCTATGCATGTTTGCTTAGAAGAAAGTCCCACTGAGTTCAGAGGATGTACATCCATGTAACTGTGTAGGACTGGAGTCTTAAACTACAATCCTAAAGACGTTTACCTGGAAATATGTTCCATTTGAAATCGGTGGGATTTACTTTTGAATAGACATGCTGATAGTTCCCTCCAAAAGAATAGCAAACACTGAAATGTCTCATAAATTCAGTCTGATTATGGAGGTCTCTGGAACATGTTGTTATCTGCCATTAGATTTATGATTATAGGAGCGCAGATTTACTAGATTATTTCTGGGAAAGCATATTTCTTTGTCAGCATGAACATTTCATGTGTCAAATTACATGTGTCATAACAATTATCTACATGAAATTAGGTCATTGTTCCTGTCTACCCTTACCAGGCTTAGCTCAGGTGCAAAATTTGTCATATATAACTGGTCAAGACATGGTAATCTAAAGAGAATACAGTAGTAGAGTTGGGGGTGAGGGAGACGTTGCCACTGAAATGCCACCAGATTTAGTAGACTACTTTAAAAAACAAAAACATTATTTCACCAAATGAAGGAAATAGTTCTCCTAGATTCTTACAACTTGCCCATCAAAGAACCACCAAAGCTCAGTCTAGTGCTCTATTTGAGACCTGATTTTCTGTATTTGTTAATAGGGATGATTGCTGGTAGTACACCTCGGCCTACTATGCCATCAGGAGACTGGGGAACCCAAGGTGCTGCCGTGAGGGTGACCTGTGCTGCAACAACGAGTGCTATGAACAGGCCAGTTCAAGGAGGCATGATACGTAACCCAACATCCAACCTTCCTTTGAGACCTAACAGTCAACCTGGTCCGAGGCAGATGCTTCAGTCTCAAGTCATGAATATGGGTAAACTGGAGTCTAATCATAGTATGTTCTGCTTTTTTAATGGGTTGTGCATGATGACAGAAGGCAGACAACTAGATTTAACTAGATGCAAATATAGAGCTGATCAGGAAATGGGTCACTGACAATGCAGCAGACAAGATTTGTTCTACAATTTTTTTGCTATAGGTTTGTAAGTCTCTGGGAGCAGATACAAAATTCCTTTAATAGCTCTACAGTTGTGTGTTACCTGAACTGCAACCTTGGGCTCAAAGTAGTCCTACCATGAGTGTAGTACCCACATGCAGAGGGATCCCTTTTACAGTATAACAAAGTGTAAATTGTGTTTAAGAAAAAGATGCTGTATGTAGCAAGCTTTTTCAATGCCATTGTCCTTCTGAAAACAGTATTATTGATTCCAGTGAGATTTTATATGTCATTTTTCTTCCTAACTCAGGGGCTTCTGAACTGGAGATGAATATGGGTGGTCCCCAGTATACCCAACAGCAGGCTCCTCCCAATCAGACTGCACCATGGCCAGACAGTATCTTGCCTATAGATCAGACATCCTTTGGTAATCAGAACCGGTGAGTCTTTTATATTTAATGGCAGGTATGTGTCCATACATCTTTAGAAATAATTATTTCAGTTTATGCATTATATGTGGATAGAATTTTTCCCATTGACACTTTCACAATTGCACACTCTATTGAGTATATTTGCTTAAGTCTTGTCCATACTTACTAAGCAGTGTGGTGTGGTGGTTAGAGCGTTGGACTGGGACTCGGGAGATCTGGGTTCTAGTCCCCACTCGGTCATGAAGCTCACTGGGTGACTTTGGGCCAGTCACTGACTCTCAGCCTAACCTACCTCACAGGGTTGTTGTGAGGATAAAATGGAGAGGCGGAGGAGGATTCTGTAAGCCGCCTTGGGTTCCTTGCAGGAAAAAAGGCGGGGTATAAATATAATAAAGAAATAAATAAAATAAAAAATTACTGCACAGAATTGGGATCGTAGACGTAGATAGGTATAAACTATCAATTAAATAGACATGTTTGGTGAAAAAAATGGTGACCTACTATACTCTTAATAGTATAGTAGCAATTGGTCATTATTACTGTAATTGGTGCATCTACACCATTATTGATCTTGCCCTTGATAGGCTCTGCTATGTGGGCTTTTCCCCTCTTACTAGAAATGCAGATTCATTTCAATTTTAGGTGGTGTTAAAAAAGTTAAAATTCCATCTGGAGCTATAAGGTTGTGTTTGGCTTCAGCAAATTTATGTTGAAAGCCAGATTAATATGTATCAATTCTATAATTTACAGAATTGTGAACACACTTCTAAAATTCTTATAATTTATACAAATCAATATAGCAAATCAATATAGAATGGAACTCAATGCATTCGATAAATCTCTAACTAAAACTTAAATTTTAATAAGGGAAGAATGGGTAGGTTTAAACGTCTTCTTAGTGCAAGGCTTTAAAATTTACTTTAAAAATTAACTTTTGTAAAGTAGAATAATATAAATAATCTGTACTCATTGCTTTGAGTGTAAATTGATGGGATTTAATTTGCTTAAAGTAAGTTGGTTTAAGGCTTATTTGTAATATTGTCTTTTAGCCTTTGCTGCATGTTGTCTGGCTTTACCATATTTTGCAATATTTCCTTAGTCATAATGACCATATGCTCAAAATACTGCTTACATAAATAACTGGTCAAATTACAAACTAAATTAAGGTTCACTACTGAATCACTGAAAACTACCTGCAGTCAATGTAATATTGTATTGGTGTTTGTTCTATTTTATTGTTTATGTTCTGTTTTAATTTTGTCACTTTGAACCACCTTGGGCACAACATAGGGCCCCAAAGGCAAGCTAGAAATGATTTTATAAATAAACAAACAAACTAGGGAAAAGGAACTACAAACCTTTTACTGATTGCCCTTACATTATTTCTTGTTAGAAATGTGTAAGGAAGACTCTTTAATTGTGGCTTAATGGCCATTATCTTATATAATCTGTTTAAGATCAAGCAGGAAGAACAAATAGCTAGCTGCCTTTACTCATTTATATCAATAAGGCTTCTGCTGATCTCAGTTTTTATCCTGGCTCAAAGCGGGAAGCTATGTCTCAGGTTGGTTCTCAGCCATATACAGTTTGTAAGGTTAGATTCTGTGCCATGAACTCTTCTAAATCATTGGAGGGTAATACTAACACCTCTATTGATTCTATATATATTTCTGACAGGTACTTGGTTTTTATCACAATGCCTGCCAAACAGTATTTCAATATGGTTTGTTTGGCATGACTATGCAAAGGGCTGTAGGTTGCCTGTGATCGCTAACTGTGATCATATGATATTTAACTTCAGCCAGCTTCCATTTTGAAATTAGCACTGCAGGGAGAGGATCACCTTTCCCATTAATTATGTCATAGATGGGATAAAAGAGATTAATACATTTAAATGGAGTCAATTTAATTTTAGTGAGGTTAGAACACCAAACTTTATAACTATTTCTTACTTAAAGGTAAGATTGTTTTAACAGATCAATCCTGGAAACAATCTTGTTAAAACAAATTAATTTATTTTATATTATTTATATGCCGATTTCCACCACCACCACCCAAAATTGCTCAAGACAGTGTACAAACCCAGCCAGAAAACTTAGAATCCAAAACAATATCAGAACTTAACAGCTGACATATAAATGTCAAGAAATAAATTTTCTTGTCAAGATTTAGCTGCTTAGATTTAGTCGCTTCAAATGACAGCTCAGATAGATGTGACGGCTAGGAGTGCCTATTATCAGCTCCGGCTGATACTCCAGCTGCGCCCCTTCCTAGAGTTGGAAGACCTAAAGACGGTAGTGCACGCGCTGGTAACTTCGAGGCTTGACTTCTGCAATGCGCTGTACATAGGGCTAACTTTGTACCTAGTTCAGAAACTTCAATTGGTGCAAAATATGGCAGCCAGATTGGTCACTGGTACATCTAGAGGTGCCCATATTACACCAGCTTTAAAAGCATTACACTGGCTGCCAATCAGTTTCCGGGCAAAGTATAAAGTGTTGGTTATTACCTTTAAAGCCCTACATGGTTTGGGTCCAGGTTACCTCAGGATCGCCTTCTCCCGTACAATCCGCCCCGTGCACTTAGGTCCTCTGGGAGGAATTTACTCCAGTCAGCCAAGACTAGGCTCGCAAGTACTACCCAGAGGACCTTCTCTTCTGCTGCTCCCAGACTGTGGAATGGCCTGTCAGAGGGGACTCGTCAACTAGATAGTATCTTGGCTTTTAAAAAGGCCATAAAGACTGACCTCTTCCGACAGGCCTACCCAGTGGAGGAGGAGGAGGAGGAGGAGGAGGAGGAGGAGGAGGAGGAGTCTCCCCATTTCATGAGCAGGGGCCTGTACTCACTCGTCAAAACCACCTGTGTGTGTTATCTTTTCGGGGGGGGGGGTCTCTAGGATTGTCACGGCCAGAGTGGAACTCTTGACAAATTAGACAGAACAATGTCAGCTGGGCTGTGATGAGAGCTTTTCACTCCCCCACCCCCAGTCCCCTCCTGAAAGCCAAAGAAGTTATTCAGCCTGTTAGTGATGGGCTAAGGAGGCTTGTCACTGAGGAAATTATCCAGCCCAATCAGGATTGGCTAAGGAGGCTCACCTCACATTTGTCAAGAGCCAGGAGTGGGAGTATGAAGCTGGGGGGCAACTGTTGCCATTTGGTGTTCATGTTAGTCTTTGTCTTCGTCTGCCTGTGCTAACTCACTTTCAGGCCTGTTTGCTATTGGATCCTGAATTGGGCCCTGTCCTATTAGAAGACTCTTACATAGGTAAAGTATAGGATAGGCTTAGGTATTGATTTGTCATTTTGGCCTGCAGCTTTGTTCCAAAAGGTTTTTCCATTATTCCAAGGGGTTTCTCTGGCTTTTCTCTGATTCTTTCTGATTTTTGCACACCTTTTTTTACCCCTTTGCCCCTTCCTTATTGTAAATAAACTTCACATCTATTTCAAAGTGTGTGTGTGCTTTATTCCACTTAAGCTTCAGTACTAAATTCAGAGCCTTCTGTTTTGGTCTTGCTGCTCTTTAGAATTTTAGGCTTGGGACTTGGAATAGATAGAGGATGTCGGCATGAACCCTTATTTCTGTGCTCCAAGTGTGTCCTGAAAAGTCTGAGAGTTGCCTGGCTCAGGCTGAGGCGGATGTAAGGGGTGCTGGCAGCCTACTGGGTAATTTGTTGTGCCTGCCTACACTGCAGGGAATTGGGAGTTGGGCAACCCCTTACCTTCCACTCCCTTCACATTTTATAGGGATGTGCACGGAGCTCGACTGGGGGGTGCAAGTCCAGAGAATTCACCGGGCTCAGCCCCCGAGCTCTGCTCGCCCCACCTTTTCCCCTGCTTGACTCGTGTTCTCGCAAGCCAATCCAGGGGGAAGCGACTTGCGGTTTCAGGCACTACATTGTTTATGTAGAAAATAGCGTAAATACGTTAAAAACGGCCACGATTTGTGTAATTTGCGCAAATTACAAAAATTTAACATATTTTATGCTATTTTTTACCTAAACAACGTAGAACCAGGGACCCAGAAGTCCAGCGAGTGCCTCAGCTGGCACTTGCGCTCGGCTCACGCACCGCGAGTCAGGTGCCAGGAGGGGCGCCCACCCCTACTTCACAATAAACAACACAAAAATAGCACTACAGTAAACATTTTGGGGAATGGGAGTACACTTAACTAGACAGTGAAATGGAAAAAATAAAGAGGTCTGAGAGCATGTCACTGCTGAACAACCTACAGGGGATTAGTAAGCAGCAGAAAAGTAGCAGGTAGGAGTATGGAGTCTAAACTTTTCCTCTACCTGCCACTTTCATCCTTTTCCTTTTGTAGTTTCCAGACATGTTTGCTGCATTGTGGGGTGGGAAAACAGCTGAACAGTGTTACAGGAGGAAAAACAGTGAATGGGGAAAGGCAAGTGTTACCCACACACCTGTTCTTTTCTGCTGCAAATAGTGTCATCCTCCTGCTCCATTTTGGCTGATTGGAGACCTAGGTTCCTCCAAACCTCAGGTCTGCTGCTGAATGCCTAGTTTGGCTCCATCCTATAACTTAAGGACACAACTAAGAAGGTCCTGCTCTGTGTCTTCATAAGTGATGGGGCAGTAGGAATTTAAAAAAAATACAGTGGCAATGACACATAATGAGAATGGGATATATCCAGTGTTGTGTAAATGGACGTCTGCTTGTGCAATGGGATTTTCCTTGCTCTTCTCCCCCCTGCACCCTCCCCCCACTCACCTCAAATTGCTCTAGAGGTTTCCACAACCTTCTGGAGCAGATTGGAGGGTTGCAATGGGAGGGGGAAATCCATTCCACCAGACGGACACCATTGGATACAACCCAATGTGGTTATTGCACACATGATCCTAAATTCACAGATTATAACATACAATTTCATTATTGCATATTATGATCTGTGAATTTAGGATCATGTATGTATTGTATTAGCACCTGATGTTGCCTTTTTCATCTACTTATTGTAGTTCTTACTCTTATTGTTGCAAAAGCAAAAAATTATATTTTGTATATGTGATTACCCGAGTAGTTGGCTTTTATTATTTGCCAATCTCCTTTCACAGTTTGATTTCATCATCAGCATGACCAAAGAATGCTCAGTTTCACAATCTTCTCTTTTTATGCGATCAGGAACAGGCAGTGATCTTCTTCGGGTACAGAATAAGGAAACAAACTGTCCGCTTCAGTGTTGTCTGATTTAAATGATCTGATTAGGGTTATCAGTAGTCATATAGCTTGTGATAAAATTAAGCTGTCAGAACAGAGTGAATTGTCATAAATAAGATGATAATGTATTGGTGTAAATCAGTTCAGTCACTTAGTACGTACTGCAATTTCCCAGAGTGATGCAGTTTAGGAAGTAGGGCCATCAGGCCTGGAAAGGGGAAACAGCTTCCTCTCACAGCTGACTGAATCTGTAACATTGTATTGAGATTTGTGACTTTAGAAATCTTAGGAAAATATTGTTTGGGTCTCTAGGTTGATCTTCCCGATGAGGCCGAAAGTGTGTTCCTATTTCTTCTTGTTCCTGTAGTTGCTTACCATGCCACATGATTTTCTTTGCAGGCAACCATTTGGGAGCTCTCCAGATGACCTGCTGTGTCAGCATCCTGCCTCAGAGTCTCCAAGTGATGAGGGAACCCTCCTTGACCAGCTATATTTGGCACTAAGAAATTTTGACGGTCTAGAAGAAATTGACAGAGCTCTTGGGATACCAGAACTAGTCAGCCAGGTATTTCTGCTATTATATATTTCTGGAAATGTATTTAGTTAAGGTATTTCAGCAGTAAGTGTTCTTTGTCGTATGCCTATATACACCAGTTGCTGGGGAACACGAGTGGGAGGGTGCCGTTGCATTCATGTCCTACTTGTGGGCTTCCAAAAGCATCTGGTTGGCCACTATGTGAACAGAATGCTGGACTAAATGGACCTTTGGTTTGGTCCAGCAAGGTTCTTCCTGCATTCTTAGATTCTTATGACTTTACCACCAGGTGTAATATTCTAAATAACCTTCCACATATTATTATGAACATGATTTCCTTGTTAATGTTATGTCCCTTCCATTTAATTTGAGAATGTCCTGCAAGCACCTTTACTTCCAGTCCCTACACAAAATCATTTCAGAGAGGGGGTGGGATCTTAGGTTGCAACTGGCCCTACGCTGCATGTAGGGTGCAACATGTCTGATACTACACACACAGAGTGTTTAGGAAGTATGGAGTTGAGAGCTTCCAAGCAAAACTCACTTTCCTTGGAGTGAGGTCACTTTTCTTCGTGGTGGTGTTCTGCCTCAGTTCCCTATGGCTTGATAGATCAGAAAGTAATAGCACTCATCATGTGTAATACAGTCTTGCTTCCTGGATCCCAAAAAACATTTGTGAAAGACTACCCAGTAGTCGTCTTCTCTCAACCGCATCCTAATGTATGATGTTTGCAACATTGTAATGGCAATTGATGATGCTGGATTAGGCTCTGCCTCTATGAGTGGGCAGACAAGGCTTCAACCCTTGCAAATGGACAACATACAATCTGCATGACATAAAACTTCTGAAAGAAAGACAGCCCTGCATATTCGATACCACTATTGGCCATATGTTGCCACTTCAGATTAAGTTTTAAACTAAGCTTTTACATGTTCTTTCTAGTCCAACAACATATTTTGGAGAAATATGACTAGATTGTCTCTACAAGTTTAAATCCCTGCTAGTTTGACGGCAAACTACATTTTATTTATGAGATCCATGATCAGATTTTCCAGTGTTTTGATTTTTATTTAAAAGCACCTGCAGGTAGGAGGAAGCACCAAATTTGACCAGAGCAACAGCACTACATAAGGCTTTATTTTTTAAAAAAATCCCTGTACGTTTTCCCCAATACTTCCCCCAGAGCTGCTATTAGCTCTGCTGTGGGGACTTTGGAGCTAATAGCTGCTGTGGTGGTAGAGGTGATTGAGGCTCAGAAAATGGCATTGGGGAAAGGGTTAAACACCCTCTCTCTGAGCAGCACTTCTCTGATTAAATTTGGAGCACTCCACAGCTGCTTTTAAGTAAAAAAAATCAAAATATTTGGAGGCCTAATCATATATCTCCTGTTGTGGTTTGGCCCTGGTTCATTGCAGCAATCTGAGCCAAGATCAAAAGAGATGGCAAGTCTGAAAAATGTATAGAGTAGGGCATCTTAAATTGGACTAGTTCAGATGTAACAGGAAACCATAGTTTCCCACTATGGGAACAAGCTTCAGCAAGCCTCAGGCTTATGCACTTTCCCCTCTCCTCCTCTTTTGCACTTGCAAGGGGGGAACAGACACTTTAGCATCATATTTTAAGCAAACCGTAGTTCCCTGTGACATCTGAACTTAGGAAACTGTGGTTTGTTTAAACTATGATTAGTGAGAACAAGCCAGGATAAAACCATTGTTTTTTCTGATCACCATAGGTGCAAAAGAGGGAGTGGGAGCACACAAGCCCCAGGCTCATCCAAGCACATTCACATGATGGTTTCCTTTTCCGTCTGAACCAGACCTGTGTATGTCAAACAGTTGCTCTCTATGGTCTCTGAGCAGTCATACATATGGGTTCTAAATGTTTAATTCTGTGTCCATATACATATTTACGTTTGTGTTCTTTAGCAGAGCCAAGCTGTAGATCCAGAGCCATTCTCAAGTCAGGAATCAAACATCATCCTAGAACAAAAGGCGCCTGTTTTCACACAGCAGTATGCATCTCAGGCCCAAATGGCCCAAGGGAACTACACACCAATGCAGGACCCAAACTTTCACCCAATGGCGCAGCGACCAGGTTATGCAGCACTGCGTATGCAGCCTCGGCCTGGGCTGAGGCCTGCTGGCATAGTGCAGAACCCGCCAAATCAGCTGAGGCTACAACTGCAACACAGACTTCAAGCACAGCAGGTATTTCATGCTTTTATGCTCTCTGTTGCTGCTTTTACCAGCATACAGTCATAAAGAAGCACAGTAGGTGGCTTTCAGGTGATTTGATTTCTCATATGGAGTAAATACCAATATAATAATACATGTTGACTTCGTTTTTCTGATACTATGTATTCAGCTTTATCAGGAATATTCAGGTCTGTTACGCTTGTTCAAAGCTATAATTATGTCTTCTGATATCCATTTTGGTCATGTAGACTGCAATGTAGGTCATGATGTAGGCGTTTAATTTTTTTCCCAGATACACAGCAGTATTTCTATGCATACCTCTCTGAGATCTGGCAAGATATGAAACTGGGGCAAGCGTGTGTCTCTAAAAACAATGGCAGAAGAAAATCTCCCACTCTTGAGATGGCAAAATCTATTTGCAGTTGTCCCTTTCCCAGCAGTTATTCTTAGGGTATGCTAATGCTACATGTTGGGACCATTGTTGAAGACTGGGGGAGTTGCCTTCTGTTATTCTTTAGTAGGCATCCAAAGCCTACTTGTACTACTTTCACTGTTTTAAAATACCCATAGTTCATCTATGCAGGGAACAATCAAGGCAACCTGTCTTAAAACCATATGATGCATGCAAGTATACACACTCATAGGGTGTAGGAGTGAACTTTCTACACAGGCAATAGTTTTTTGTCTCAAGGTAAGAAAAAAAGGGCGAGGTAAGAGAGAAAGGGAATCAAAACTGAGCAGGTTGAAAGTGTAGGTATGGAAGCACCCCTACTGAGTAACTTTGCCTGGTGCTCATCTTTAACTGACTTTATATTAGTATCATTTTCTTACCGTTGTCTTCACCTTGTGATTATTTGAGGTTTTATGACAGTTTTAACAGATCTTGAACACAATCTAGTCTATGCCCTGTACACAGCAATGCAGCTCTGTGTTCACGGGGGGGGGGGGTATGCAAAGAGAGAGGATGTCAGTAGTAAAGAATTCCTATGCATGGAGCAGCACACACAGGAGGTGAAGGGAAGGAAGCAGTGACAGAATGAATTGTCCCCCATGTTTTTGGCTGCAAGACAAAGCCATTATTGTTCATTATGTTCAAGTGTGAATTCTCAATCAGATAGAATCTTTCAAATTACAAATTCCTAAAAGATTTCAGATTGGATGCAGACTTAGTCATATTTAGAGTAGACCCATTGAAATGATTGGGACTTAAATGGGTCTACTCTAAGTATGACTAAGTCGGGATCCAATCCATGGGCTACAGTAAAGACTTGCATTTTGTACATGTGTGTGATACTGACTTGATTCAGACATAACATCAAACTATGGTTTGACATTACATGAACAAGTTAAGGCTTGAGCACTCCATCTTCCCCTTTCACATTTCGATTCCCTTCCACAGTTTCTGTTTGGTGGCAGTGCACAGATTGCTATTACATCCAAAGTTGTTAACTATATAGTCCATTGTTAAAGAGGAAATCGGGGAAGGCATAGGGAGCCTAAGACATGTTCATGTAACACCAAACCATAGTTTGGCCTTACAACTGAAGCAATGCTTGTGATTGAGGCAGAATTCTTTCTTACATTTTTATGATTAATTCCTTTTGGATTTCTTAACATATTTTTTCTTGTCCTAGAATCGCCAGCCACTAATAAATCAAATCAGCAATGTTTCTAATATGAATCTGTCTCTGAGACCTGGAGTACCTACACAGGTGAGGGAACAGGTACTGAAAGTTTTCTATTCTACAGACATAGTATTCTAAGATTTTAATTAAATGATACTAACTTTAGGTGTCATCATCTCTGCAACTGCAAGATTCTAGTTTTATGTGAAGCTAGTAATTCCACTTCTTTCTTCACAGCCCCCTTCAAGAATATTGTAGCTATCTGTGGAGCAGGAAATTAGAAGGCTTCTTCATGATATACCAGAAGGTGTAGTTTGCTATGAATGGCCCATGCTTACATGTAGCTTTTTGAGAGAGAGGGAGTGCTTTTTCTTTCCCCAAGTTGCCTAAGTAGACCACATGAGAACAGACCAAAGGGCATGCACTAAAAGCTCCTACTCTACTCTAGGATCTTCAGGATGTATCAGCAAGATTCCTTGCATCAGTTCCAAGGGAACTTGCTGATATTTCAGAGAGTTGGCAGTCTGTGTCAGCAGGTAAGAACAACATAGCAGCTGGAGACACTCACACAAATAGACACATCTGACTTTTTAACCAATAGGTTTCTGCGTCTGTGAGATACGAGATGCAAATTGATCATGTTTACTGTTTCAGGACCTCTATGGGGAGTGTATGCTTTTTTTCTGAAAGGTGGTATGTGAGTGGGGAAAACGCGAGAGCTATTTTTAATGTGAACATTTATTCAAATCAGTCTAGCTTCTTTTGTTCAGTTTGCAGAAGTGCAAAATCTAATTTAGGCATCACTTGGGGAAATGACCATATTCTAGTAGTCATTCATGTCAGTTACCTGTGGTAATGTACTGATCTGTTTTGGAATTTCTCACTCCGAAGTGAGGGGCCGTAGCTCAGTGGCAGGACGCACGCCTTGCTGCTGAAGGTCCCAGGTTCATTCCCTGACATCTCTAGGTTGTTTGTTTGTTTTTAAAGGATCAGGTAGCAAGTGACAGGAAAGACCTTCTGAAACCCTGGAGTGCTGCCACTTGTCAGAGAGAAAGTAGTGGTCTCAAGGGACAAATAATCTGACCTGGTATAAGGCAGCTTCCCATATTCAGTGCCAGAAACAAAGCTCTCTACCTGATTGTCAAGTTACAAGTTTCTTGTTTAGCAAACTAGGCCCCTGAAAATGTCTTGCTGGATGTATGTGTTGATACAGTTTTTGTTTTCCCTGTAGGGGCCGATCAATTCACAGATGCTAGCCCAGAGGCAGAGGGAGATATTGAGCCAGCACCTAAGGCATAGACAGATGCAACAGCAAGTGCAACAGCGAACTCTGATGATGCGAGGACAAAGTATGAATATGACACCAAGTATGGTGGCCTCTGGTGGCATACCAGCAACCATGAGCAACCCACGGATTCCCCAGGCAAACCCCCAGCAATTTCCATTTCCTCCTAACTATGGTATTGGGCTTATATCAACACTTTTCATCAGTCTTTGCTTCCTAACATTCTCCACTTCTGGATCACAGCTTCTCTCTTACAACTCCTTGCATGGCTCCTAAATGAGTTCAGCTAACTGGGAATGGTGGGAATTTGGGGTGGTTGGCTATTTGTACTTGTCAGGAGTAAGTTTATTGGAATAATTACCTAACATATAGACTGGGTTCGCACAACAACCGATCATGGGTAACTAGCCACGGTGGTTGTTGTGTCGGTCCAAACCTGGACCACTTGCTGCAGGGTGGCTTATTTTGGGGGGCAACAATCCACTCTGACAACCCATGACTTGCTCTAGGGGTTATTGGACCCGTCAGACAGATCCCATTGTGGGTTGCAGGAAGTGGTTAGCGAGCCACTCAGCAACAGCAGCAAGAGCCCCTTGCCACTGTTCGTGATCTCGCCCATGCCACCGCCAGCCCCTCCACTTATGCCCAAGCAGCACTTTGGAGTGACTGTTGCTGGTTCACCACTTTTTTTCAGTGCAAGAAATGTACGTAAATGTCTTCATAATTTTTTTTAAATTAATTAAAATTTATAATATTTTAATCAGTTACCTGTGGTAAGTACTGATCTGTTTTGGAATTTCTCACTCCGAAGTGAGGGGCCGTAGCTCAGTGGCAGGACGCACGCCTTGCTGCTGAAGGTCCCAGGTCCATTCCCTGACATCTCTAGGTTGTTGGGGGTTTTTAAAGGATCAGGTAGCAAGTGACAGGAAAGACCTTCTGAAACCCTGGAGTGCTGCCACTTGTCAGAGAGAAAGTAGTGGTCTCAAGGGACAAATAATCCTTCCATTTATTTATTTATTTATTATTTAATACATTTTTATACCGCCCAATAGCTGAAGCTCTCTGGGCTGTTTACAACAGTTAAAATCATAAAATACAATATAAAATTTAAAAACCACAGATTAAAAACAAACAGCAGAGCTAGCAGCAGCAGTTACAATAGCGGAGTTAAAAACAATTACAAGATTAAAATGATTAAAATGCCTGGGAGAACAGAAAGGTCTTCACCTGGCGCCGGAAAGAATATAAAGTAGGCGCCAGGCGAACCTCTTTGGGGAGCTCATTCCATAACCGGGGTGCCACAGCAGAAAAGGCCCTCCTCCTGGTAGCCACCTGCCTCACTTCCTTTGGCAGGGGCTCTCGGAGAAAGGACCGCTGATGCAGATCTTAGTGTCCGGGCAGGTACATATGGGAGGAGACGATCCTTCAGATACCTTGGCCCCAAGCTGTTTAGGGCTTTAAATGTTCGCACCAGCACTTTGAATCGGGCCCGGAAACAGACTGGCAATCTGCATATATTCTCAGAAAAAATGCACAAATTTTCCAGACACTTGGCCGGGGGGAACCAAAAAACACAGAGGTAGCAGAATGAGATGGAGTGAATGGGGTGCTTCCCCCACCAATGTGGTCCCAATCACTCTGTCCCATCCAGCCGCCTTGTCTGGGGTTTTTGGACAGCTGGTAGGGAACTGCAGTAAGTGCCCTGAAAAGGAGCTACAAAAAGGGAGTGGCCTGAAGATCTCCCCTTTCTGGACTAGCTGGAGACTTGGGAAGTGTTCCAAAGATGGAAGGCACTGAGAAGTGTCAGTTCAATACTTAAAATGCAGAGGATTACCTTGCTGGGGGGGAGATCTACGCCCACCCCATTTTGGTGCACGCTCTTTCACAGTTTCCCCCCTGTTTGCCTGTGCATTCCAATTGACAGCTAGGCACTTGACAGCTGTCAACTATTCACAATTTTGCCTATATGCAGTCTCACCTTATTATTCTGTTACCATTTGACAGTTGTAATTGACAAGTTTAGACAAGGCAAGACTGCATATATTGGAAAGGCAAAATAGTGCACTTGTGCAGCTCCAAAAGACCGACCCCCCCCCAAATTAAGACATTTGTGCACAGTTTGGGGTCCAAAAAAGAATACGACCCCAATTGCACTTTTTGGAATCTCTGGGTGGGGGAGGGAAGGTGGAGAACGAAAAGGGTTGTGATTGGAGCAGCAGTGGACAAAAAGGGATTACAATCAGGGAGACAAGACAGGTTGTGCCATGAGGGACACTGGCTGCAGGACAGAGGGAGAAGTTGGGGGAGAACAACTCACAATGAGCCTTATCATCTGTCGGGCGCACCGTGGATTATTCCACGAACAACCCACACTCTGTAACTTATTCACAGGGTAGGTTGTCACGTTGTGTGAACTTGTTCATAGTTTCCGTAAGGAGTCCTAAGTAGAGATCAAAATTAGGTAAGGCTGTGAAGTTCATCCCCTTTCTTCAGTAACCTCAAAGAAGACCATGATATTGAAGGCTTCAATCAACATTTTTCCCCAGTGTATTTAATTAAGCTTCTGGCCTTGTTTCAATCAGCTGACAGCCCTGAATTTAAATAATGCATGGGTCCCTCTGATATGATCAAACATACTCATTTTTGTAAGCTTATTTTGGTGCCAGCCTGCTAAATTTAGAAATCCCTTTGTTTTTGTTCTTCATATTATTTATTAAGGTAGTAATCACTAAGTATGTAAACTCATATTGTAATTTTCACATCTTTAAACAATGAGTCTGTTCAGAAATTACTTGGCCATTGGGTTCTACCCATGGTGGCATATAGTGCAGGCCTCAGGCCCCTAAAAAAAAAGTGGGGTTTCTTTTTGCAACAGTCTCCCTGGATACAGTCCCATAAGAGTCTCCAACAGATATCAATTAACGCTATTGACTGTGGGGGGGGAGGGGGGCAGGGTATAACAGTGACGTGCCCTGCAGTATATATGTCAAGAAAGCAGCAGTAGAGAAGAAATGAAAATTTTGCCTTGTTTTATCCTTGCCCGGTAAGGTATCTTCAAATAGATTCCAATATTGTGGCCTTCTCCAGCCTGGTATGCTCCAGATGTTTTGAACCAACTCCCATCAGCCCCAGCCAGCATGGTCAATGGTCAGGAATGCTGGAAGTGGTAGTCCAAAACATCTGGAGAGCACCAGCATGGGGTAGGCTGCACTAGTATATTTACCGGTATAGCTAAGGTCATTTCAGGCTCCTACCCTGTGCTGTCTGAATTGCCATGCATGCACATCATGACTGAAGCACCTGTTCTGTATTCTAGGAATAAATCAGCAGCCCGATCCAGGCTTCACTGGAGCTACCACTCCCCAAAGTCCTCTGATGTCCCCAAGAATGGCTCATACCCAGAGTCCCATGATACAGCAGTCTCAGGCCAATCCTGCCTACCAGTCCTCTACAGAGATGAATGGATGGGCGCAAGGGAATATGGGTGGAAACAAGTAAGTTATCAGGACTCAGAATGCATTGCAACCTGGCTGTGATTTGCAGCATGTCAGTTTTGGCCATTGTCACATAACTCACCCATATGCTTATTCAGCAATCATCCTATGACTGTTCTTTTCCTGTGACTGTTAGTTAAAGAATAGATTCAGTGTTTGAACTTTGCCATCCACATAACACAGCAGCTTGGCAGCCTGACACTGAAATCTTTGTTCAAAGCACCACAGGGGGGAAAAGAGGGTAGAAATTAAAGGAACCCTTAGGTGTAAACTACATCTCCCTTTAACATGAGGCAGCATTTCATATGAATTGTACCTTCTCTTGTGCAGCTATATATATTTTTTCTCCCGTGCATTACCAGCCATAGCTTGATAAGTGGTTTACACACCTTTTTTAAAAAACAGGGAAATTCCCTTACTAGGTGAGACATTCCTGTCATGCTTCTGTGATTGTAGGGAGCCAGATACAACTATAGAAAAGAAGCTATTTTTCAGTAGAATAAATTGTGATTATATCTATTTAGGGTGCAATCCTATGTCCCTCTGACCTTGTCTGGGGGACACACACACATAGGATTGGGGCTAGAAGGCGCTGCAACCTGGGAAATCCATTCCAAGGTCACATTGATTGCAGGTGCAGTTCTTTCCACGCCGGCAGGGAATCAAACATGGAAGACTGTTTGGTTCCCCCATGGGGGGGGGGCGTTCTTGAGGGCGGGGAGGGGAGGAGTGACATTCTGCTGGATTCCAAGGAATCCAGGCGGTGCCTCAGCCTCTCCTCGCGAGGAGAGGTAAAACGTCTAGACGGCCTAAATCGTGCTTTTAAAATTACCTACAGGAACATTACAGGATTTTATGGTGGGATTTTTCCACTGTACTCTCCTTTTTACTGTCAAGGATTCTGTGTTTTGTTAAGAAGATCCATAGTAAAATATATGCAATGTGTGTTTATGAGCCATGTGCTAAAAATAAAGATAGTGACTGAACTCTTATAGTGCAATTCTATACATGTCTACTCAGAAGTATGTCCTTTATTAAGTTCAGTGGGACTTGCTCCCAGCTAAGTGTGTACAGGGTTGTAGCCTAAATTTGATATAATTTTAATTTGTTTGTAAATCCTAGCCTGGAATAGTCCAAGGCTCTTTTTCCTTTAGTTTTCTAGGATCTTGTCCATTATGAAGAGAATTGCCCCTAGACTCCTTGATCTTATAGGGTTGTGCTTTCAGAACATCTGTCTACTTGTGGACAACTATACAAACACACACACTTCTGTGTCATGGCACTGATTTCTCTCAGATGAACCTGCTAAATTGACAATTGTGTGCAGATGGCCCTAAGGTCTGGTCAGAATATTTTAGCTGCCGATTCATCTTGATAATGAAAGATAATCAGGAAAAACAGTGAATCATCACTCTCTTGTAGATGCTAGAGTAGATTTATGTAGCAAATATCTAATTTTGGTGAATTGTTGGGGCAAAAATATTTGCACACCTAATCCCGTTAATTATAAAAGCAGAAAAAGGGATATGCACTTTGCACACTCATATCAGACTTCAATTATTGGAAGTGATCCCTACACACACTGATGGACTCGTCAGTTGATCCTTTATGTGTTCAGGAGTATATGAAGCCTGTGTGGCTTGTAACCTGCTCCTTTTGAATCTGACATGCTGATGTGTACTTCATCCTGTAGCATGTTTTCACAACAATCTCCACCACACTTTGGGCAGCAAGCAAACACCAGCATGTACAATAACAACATGAACATCAATGTATCCATGGTGACCAACACAAGCGGTATGAACAACATGAATCAGATGACAGGGCAGATCAGCATGACCTCAGCAACCTCTGTGCCTACATCAGGGTTGTCCTCCATGGGTCCTGAGCAGGTGAGAACTCTCGGCCTGGAGTACTTCAGAAAAGGAACTGCTTTTAACATTGTTAGTAAAGTATTTTGTTCATACTATATTAATCTTATTGGGTTGTTTTGGAAAAGCAAGGGCTTCCAGTTAGGGCAGCTAGACCTTGTTCTGTCTATAGATGTGCAGTTTACATCTAGCCCTCAAGTACTTATCGCACTGGCTTTGCTGAACTATCAACTCTGTGACTGCTCACATTTACTTGGTAGCCATCTAAGTAGTACAGGCGGATAGTAAGGCACAGCAGCAAACAGGAACTGCTATGTGGAACTGGTTTTTCTGGCAGGAAATATGTATATAACTTAACTGTACCTGTTAAAAAGTCTAAGTGTTAGACTTTTTTTTAAACTTAGATTCAAGTGAAGACTAAGTAAATACAGTTTTGTACTTTTAAGGGTGAAATCTAATTAAATTGTTCCATTGACAGATTCTCTCCCTTGCCCACCCAGTGCACCCTCAAAATCTGCTCTGGAGGGTTGGGAGATGCTCCAGAGCAGGTTTTTGGGAAGTGGGGGAACTTCAGGGGCAGAGAAGAGGAGAAATTCCCATCATGCAAGCAGAAGGATTCTGCCTATGAGTCCTATCAGAAACCTTAGACAGCCACACACACACCACTAAAAAGTAAAGGCAAAAGTATTCTCTGGTTCAAAGAAATCATTTTTTAAAATTGTCAGGCTACACTGGTGCAACTTTGGATGTCATCTTCTACTTGTAACCAATAGTTAGTCTAATACATCTTTTTCAGCTGGAGTTATCAGTTTTAACATTTTCTCTGGAGAATACCCCCTTTCAGAATTACAAACTTAAAATAGCGCAAGTCAGCAAAATTTTTATACAAAAAGATGTGGGCTTGAGCACATGCATGACACCTTGTATAAAATGCACCTTCTTATGCAGACTGCTCTCTTATTTTTCTGCTTTCTTTATTACATGAAAGGTGTGTGTACATACATGCATGCTGTGCTGTGGTTTGTTAAAAGCCATCTCCTATTTCTCTGGTGGACTTACAAATTAGTTTTTTCCCTACCTTAGGTTAATGATCCTGCCATGAGAGGAGGCAATCTTTTTCCAAACCAGCTACCTGGAATGGATATGATAAAGCAGGAGGGAGATGCATCACGGGTAAGAAACCATTAACATTCCAACCTTGAAACTTTTAAAAACAGGAATGGATAGAGTTTTCTCTGGTCACAAGTAATGTAACTTTTCCTAGATGGACTTCTAAGAAGACTTTCCTGAGGAATTCCTCCTTCCATCCATTATTGAAGAAGTATCTTGTTTGCCACCTGTATATGCTCAGAATTGTGAATTTAATATCAGCTCAGCAATATGCTTAAGGACAGAAGTGCCTCAAAGCATATATTATTACATCATCATCATCATTATTATTATTATTATCATCATCATCATCATCATCCATTCTTTCATTTCATTTCTATACCGCCCAATATCCAAAGCAACAATTATAAAATTTTACAATAAAATACAATATAAAAATACAAACAATAAAAACAATAAAAATTTCACTAGACATTTTTAAAATCTTAAAATTACTTAAATAGCTAAGACAAGATTATAAAAAGTAGACTGGTAATATATATATATATATATATATATATATGGTCTATATATGGTCTATTCACATGGCCTCTACAGGATAGGTTACTCAGTGCAAAATACAATTTCTTTAGCAAGCTAGATCACAGTTTGTGTTTGATTCTCTTTTTTTGTCATTGTTATTTTCTGTACCTGAAAGTTCTCATTTTTGTGCTAATCTGAAGTTTACAGAAGATCAAAATACATGTACATGCATACTCAATGAAATATTACTATTAATTCCTCTTTGGTTTTTTGGTTTTACAGAAATATTGCTGACCCTGAAGATTGCTCGTATCTTCAACTGACTGGGCTCCCCAGCCCAAACTACTTACCAGTTTGAAGAGCTGCATATGTTTGGTTTTGCCTGAACTGTCCTGCCAGTCAGTTCTGCTGGAGAAAGTAGAGTTTAGTGCTGCAGAACAACGCCACTCTGAGTGGAATCAAAACCATTGTTGGTGTAAAAGCAGCCTCCTCTTTGACAGTCTGAAGCTGGCATACAGACAGTTGCTCAGTCTGTTCACTGCATTCACCTTAGTGCAACTTAGATCTCTCCTGCAAAGTAAATGTTGATAGCCAGTTTTCATAAACCGTGCCAGATTGAATGTATTTAAATGTATGTATTTAAGGAAAACCAACCATGCTCTCATTCTGTTCTGTTTTTAGTTTTAGATTCTGATATCTTTGTTTTCCTTAGCTACACAGTCAAAGGATTCCATTCCATCTGGAAATCAATGGTTTTATATTATGACCTTCACTTTGGGAGGTAGAAAGTAGGCTGGATGATGACTGCCAGAGTGGTGGATGAAAAAATGTGGAGAATAAACATCTTACTAATTGGTTTGGGGAAAAGATATCTAGTGGCTAGGTGTACTGTGTTAGAAAACAAATGCAGTCATTTTTAATAGGTTTACATTTGTAAACAGGCTAAAGTATGCTGTGAGAGGGCTGTTGATCAAGCTTTTTCATCACTTTAGAAAAAATCTTGAGTCAAACACACAATTTTAGTTCCCATTTTAATTGATTTCAGCATTTGACTAAACTTTGCATTCCTTTTCTCCTGCCTTCACTTGCCCTTTCTCTGTTTCTTTTCTGATAGGATAGAGAAATGAGTAAACCCCCATTATATCCCTAGATCTGTTACCTGAGCTCTAGGTTGCAGCTTGCAGGTAACTAATTGCTGAATAATGACTAAATAAGGGTGCATCTATTGGTGATGGAAGTGGCAGGATTGAGGCATAATATCAGAGCTAAAGGCATCTGATTTAAACAATATATTTTCATTTTCCCATCTCCACAACTGGGGAAAACAATGACTTAAGCTATGGCAGATATCACTACAGAGTTAGCCATCATGTGTTCTAATTATTTTGAAGCAGTGTGGACTACAAGGACATTTTGTAAGGTACATTAAAAAACAACAACAAGTTTCTATGTAAACAAGCAATAATTTAAGTTGAAGACTTTAGTGTTTTAATTGTATAATTTTGTGAGGTATACATGTTGTGGAGTTGATTTCCAAATGAGGTACTTCAGTATTAAATTAGATATCTTCATAGCTGTGTATGTGTCTCCTGAGGGGGGAAAGTGTTTTGTAAAGGATCACAATGCCTTGATTAGACCTAATTTGTAGGCTTGAGACTCTTCATTTTCTAAACCTTGCAATTCTGCTCATAAGTCATTTATCTAACCTTATATTATATGCAGCCACTGTAGGAGCCAGTTCTTGACTTTTTTGTATGTTTATATTCTTTCTTAATAATCTTAAGAGAAACTGTTGTTCAGCAGGCCACTGCTTAAGGTGGTTTTACTCTTGCCTGCTATGGTTTGAGTAATCTTTTAGTATAAGCTGGCATCAGTTTCTGAGGACTTGAAATATCAGGAAACTGATTGTTTTCGACCTCCTGTTTCTCTCTTCTCCACAATCCTCACACTTTCGTACCTGAACTCAAATTTTGGATGTTATTTAAAATGCAATGCATTTTATATTATCTCAATCACCATTCATGTCTTTGGGAGTGGAAGGTTTGTAACCTTGAAATCTTGTTTGCTTGTGATTGTTAAAATATACGAAGAGTCTGGCTTTCATAGTGCTGAAAAGAATATGTTAAGGAATATATAGAACGCATTTCAAACCATTTCTTTCCTGTTGAGTGGCTCTCCTGTTACACAGGGAGAAACAGCAATTCTCAGCAGTCACCACTTTGTAAGTTAAACTCAAAAGTAGTATTCAAACAACTGAGCCATCTGGTGGAAATCAAAAATAGATGTCAGCCCTGAGCTCCATAACATTGAGAAAATGTGTTTTCTTTTTAATTAAAATTATGTAAGAATTAACCTAAATATAGAAGAATTAAAACCCTCTGCATTGGATGATAAATTTGTTTACCTTTGAAATAATTGTAATTATAATTGTCAAACCTGTTTTAACAGATCAGTAGGCAAATAAGTAATTTTAAATAGGACTCCAGAGTATATCTGTATCATTTGCTGATACTTCAGTTGAGTTTAAAACAGAGTGATTGCATCTATATCACAAACATATTTGGTTCATTGAATTTTTACTTTCATCTAAATAAATGAGATAAAGGCAAGCAAGTTTAAGCATTTCTTAGTATGTTAATCATGCTAGAGGCAAAGTTAATGATGCCAAATCATTTTTTTATATATATAATCAGTATTTCTTATTCAGTGCACAATAGAATTGCTAGAGACAGTAATTGGGGTTTAAGTTGGAACACAAATAATTGTTCCCTGATATTAAATGTGAAAGACTTGAGACATAATAAGTCAGAAAAGTACACATGATATATAACTTCACAGGACAAAGCTCCATTCAACAAGTTCAGGTAAGGTGATAACATTAAATAATGGATCTTTTTCAACATTTAACTAGTTACTCAAAGTTTTAAAATATTGCCCCCCACCTGTCTTTCTATTGGTCTGTATTAACTGAATACAATGTTTTTGTCATTTATACAATGCATTTTTAATCTGTGTTTAAAAAATGGAGTTCATATGGGCTTAACACAATGAAAAGGGTGGTTCAGCTCTACTTGCAAAACCCAAAGATACACAATCAGTTTTGAAATGCAACTTAAGCCATTAATTGTTGGTGTGAATTTAAAGTTTTCTAGTATTTGTATGGTAGTATTGCTGCCTAAGAGCAAAAGCATTCTCTGCACAAAAGAAAATTACTGTAGTGGCTTTGGTTTTTAATTAGAATTTTCTCCCTGGTGTTTCTTTGTAGACTAAAACAAAATCTTTTCAGTTTCTTACTACAGGTAAAGCTATGTGCAAGAACCTCAAAATGCTAAAATCTAGCATAATGCCTTAGATCTGTTTTTAAGTCTTGTATATTCCTACATAGCTGTCTGATGTATTATATTTGTATAGTGAATTGTGTACAATTTTGGAATAAGTGCATCATCACTTAGCTTTCAGTCGTTGAATAGAGATGATGGACACATTTCTTTAAACATTGACTCTTTTTTTTTTCCTTTTTGTCATTTGTGGGTTTTATTTGTACAGTTCCTCATGAAGTTACATCTGAGATGTGTATGAGTGTGTGTATATGAAAAGATTATACGAGGGTAAAACTAAGCAATATATAAACTATGGTTCTTCAGGAGAAAGCTTACAGTGTTTTCAGGTTGTGATTTATTTTCAAGACTGAGTTGACTCTGAACATCACTTTGTTCACCTGCATTGATGTTTGTATTTCTAGTGTGAGCAGTTTATGCAAAGGTAGATATATTCAGAGAAATTTTAAATACATTTATGCAAGTTAATATTGCTTTGCTGATGCTATTTGCTTATTTGATGTTAAATAATGCTATTGTAAATAAAGAATTCTGTTATTGCATCATTTAATAAATTTTAATGCCTTCGGGTTTTACATGGCTTTAGACATAGCAACATTTCTTCTGTTGTGCCTTTTGTGTCTCTTCACAGCTAGAAGGGCCAGAGTACTCCAGTGGTAGATGGCAAAGATGGAGCCAGTTTGAACTCCAACCATAAGCTTCCTCATTGGCCTTTTATTTTCACTTCTCTTGTTCTAGAGCTGGCAAGCTTAGGTTGTTCCAGTAATGGGCTCTGGGCCTGAATTCAAGTACAAGTAGCACAGTCCTGTGTACACACAGCGTAAATGCATATGCCTTGAAAACCTATGGACCAAATCTGGCCCATGTACGTTCAATTACTGATCCTACCCACCAGTGTTGCTTGGTGCTTCCTTCTACTACCTGTGTTTCCTTCTACTACCGCTCTATCCTGTAGCCTAATGTAAGACAGGATAAGGCGAAAACATTAAGAGGAACATACAGTGAATTAATCCATTGCTTCTGAGCTATTAAGAAGCAGTGAGGGTATAATGATTGCTTTATAGGGTTGTACAAACGAGCCTCGCCGGGGCAGAACGAGGCCGAGCATGGCCCCGCTCACGCCCTGGCGAGTTCCAGGCCCGAATGGGCCAAAGAGGACGGGTGAAATCGTTCGAGCGGCGCTGTGCGCTGCTCGAAGAAAAAAAAAGCAAGACTTCAAACAGGTACGAGCGGCAGCGAAATAAGGCCGGGCAGCACCCCCACCCTTATTTAAACCTCTAGATTGCTTGACCGCCGTCCGATGCATTTCTTCCTGTTATTTCTTCAAGGACTGCTACAGCAAAGATAAAAGGAAACAACTGCATGAGCTGAGAATGCAGTGTGGGGAAAGAGCCACAAGTTGGAAGGATATGTGGGACGGACTATAAGGAAAATAGCAGTGGAAGAACTTGACTCATTGCTCCAGCATTTTGCTACTACTGTTTCAATATTCATATCTAAAGTAAGCGTACAGTTCTGCCTAATGTAAAGTGATTACAAGAAATGCTTTAAGAAAATAGCAGCACCAGAGATAGCCATTTCGTTCTGATATTTGTGAACATGTCTGTGAAATCTCTAGCAGTACAATATCTCTAGGCCATGCATATTTGGTAAAAGATAGTTTGTAAACCCTTTGGTACATCTGACTTAATGTTTAACTCAATCAAATCAGTGGCAACCTGCGTTTGGAGGGCAAATTCAAATCATTAGCACCTTAAGAACTACCTGTACACAGAAATACTGCATATGTCAGGGCAAGCAGAACCAATTCCTCAATTCTGGAGGAATGTCACTGGCACACAGACATTACAACAGCAGAGAGAGAAAGGTGCAAGTAGGTGGATGAAAATGGTTCATTTTGGGTAAACAGACACTGCTGTTACAGATCAGGCCTCTGTTCTTATTTGCTTGCTCTTTGCAGACCACCACCACTTACTTCATTTTCTTGTCTTACACAATACTTAATTAAGCTTTCAGGATACACTGCTACAAGCATAGATGGCTACAGATTGGTCATAGAACCAGTGGTGCATCTACGTAATTTTAACCCTGGATTGAATGGTCGGGGGGGGGGATCTTTAGATGACCATGTGTTACTTCAGTTGTGAAGCACACAACTAATGTTTCTCTTCTCCCACCCCCACCATTCCATGCTCTACAACTGCGACTACATTACTGATAGAACAAAACACCCAAAAAATCCCTGATTAAAAAAAGATTCTGAGCATGTGCAGTTTCACATTTTAAACTCACTGAAAGCATAGTACCATCATAACTACAGGAATAAAAGGGGAGTTTGCTTCTGCTTTCCTGATACTAAACCATTTAAGGCACAATCCTACGCATGTTTAGACAGAAAAAAGACCTGCAACTCCCAGCATACCCCAGCCAGCATAGCTGGATGGGGCATGCTGGGAGCTGTAGGTCTTTTTTCTGTCTTAAACATGCATAGGATTGTGCCCTTACTTGAAAATAAGCACCACCCTTGTTACAGAAAAGGATAATCTTATGTTTGAAGTAAGAATCAGTTGAGCATCTGTAACCATGTGCTTGCCACCCCTGATTATAAAAATGTTATTTTAAAATAAGGATACTGCATTGAGCAGAGTCATAGGTGGGCCCAGTATGCCTATGCTGGCACAGGTGCAGATGCCAGGTTCATTTGCCGCTGGCCTCATCACCTGCCGCCCTCTGGGTAGTGATTCGGAGGTGGGACAGGGCTGGACTTTGGCACCAAGGTCCAGCTCTAGCTGCATCACTGCATAGAACATAGGTCTATCAATGGCTCATTAGCCACATGGAACCACTATGTTGAGAGGCAATATCTCAGTACCAGTTGGGGACAAGCAGCATGACAAGGCTAAAATATCTGTCTGGCTACTTGGACACAGAATACTGAACTACATAGATGTTGAGTCTGATCCAGCAGAGCTCTTGCAATCTTACCTTAAAAGTTATGATGTGGCTAATGTTTGAAAAGCTTCCAAATTAAAACCCTGCTACAATATTTGTTCTTTATGGTCGTGATTCAGAGAGACTATAATATATGTGCATGAGGAAGAACTATATGTACGCAGACATGCAGCAGCTTGCACTGCTGAAGAGAGAAGTCATTTCGTAGAATTTCAGGCCCCAATTTAAGAACAATTGAAGCAAGGGCAATTCCTGGCTTCACCATTATTCTTCTAAAAAGTAGGATGATCATGATAGCATGGCATGAATACAGCACAAGACAACTGCAAGTAATAAAGAATTAAGTCTTAAGTGTTGAGATTCACATTTTGACAAATTGGAAAGGATTTACTTCTGAGTTGGTTTAGCGCTATGTTTACTGAAGAGAATACGAAGTTCTCTCAATTGTCTGTTGTACCAGTACATACAGCTGGGTTACACTCAACTACTCATGTAAAAAGCAGGCATGTATCAGAAAAGACCACCAGTATCCCAGTCTGCAGTGGGTGATTTACCCAACGACTATTTTCCTGGTCTTTGAGTTATCGAGTTGATCCCTCTTCTAGTATCCTTTTCAGGGCAGAATGAAAGACAGACAAAGGCTCCTCCCAAGTCACATCTTTCCTTCTTCACAGACCAGTGGAGCTCTGTGGTCTTCTTGCAGCTGCCATTCCATGTCTCTCAAAGGTGTGCAATTAGTGTTCCTGTTTTTGCGCCAATACTTTGAAATGGGAATTTCTGAGGAAAGGTGGTGTGTTTTTTTAAGCACTTTCTCCCAATATGCTTGTGAAAGTCCAGACAACCATAAATGAGCAACAGGGTGGGAATACTTTGGAGGTAACCAATCCATCCTGCATGCATACATATATTCCTCTGATGTTGCTAGTAACACAGTTCGGGGCCTTTTTAAACATGCTGAGAAGCTGGAGTTCTTCATGGTCTCTGTGCATCACACACATATGGGCTCTCTGCGCTTGCACAGAGTTCGTTCAGAAGATTCTATAGCTGAGGAGGAGAAATCGGGCGGGAGCCCCTCCCCTTCGTGCATGCTCCTTGACGCGGCTCCCACCCGTTCCCTCAGTTCCTCTTCGACCGCTCATACGAACAGTCGTGTAGGAAGTTTCTCCTCTGAGAGTTGTTCTTGCTGAGGCCTTGTGCTGCACAGTCAAGAAAGAAAAAAAGGGAGAAAGGTAGACTTCTGTTTTCAGCCCCCTTTTCTCCTCGCCTTCCCACCCCCCTCTCACATGGGGCCCCGGACGGCATTCCGCAAATGTGTGAAATGCGGAGCCAAGCTCCCTCCGGCAGACAGCCACTTCTTATGCCTGTTCTGCCTTGGAGAGGGCCACATGGTCGACACTTGCCACCACTGCCAGGCTTTCACCCGCCAGGCTCATAAACACTGAGCGGATAAGCTCAAAGCTGGCCTATGGCACAAAGCGTTGGAGGTTGTAAAGGCCCCACTGGTGTCAGACACTACTTTGCGGCCTAAAACTCCGTCTCATACGACCACCAGAGAGGCACCTGTGACTCCCGGCAAATCCATTGAGACCCTCTTACCTAAAAAGAAGCCTCACAAGCCAAAGATGGATGCAGAGTGCAAGAAGAAGCATAAGGATTCTAAGAGGTTGAAGGACGCAAAGCTCTGTTCTCCCTCTTCACTCAACAAGCCTCCCGAGAGGTGCCAGCCTACTCCTGTCAAACCCGACCGACCGCTCCGAACAGCAGGTGCATTCTATGAGTCTGTCCCCTCGCTGACGTCTACACAGGCTTTGACTCCCTGCGACGGCAAGCAAGCTCAAATCCATGTATTGGGTGCGAGAGGAAGACACCCGAGTTTCTTTTCTCCCACCCAGGGGGAAAGGCTAGACTCCTTTGGGAGACAAGTCTACGCCTCCACTCACTCGGCCTTGGAGTAGATGGGTACCAGGCCACTATGGCACGTTACCAGCTTTTCCTCTGGGAAAAGATTGGGGTCCTGTCCTGTGTAACCACCTACCCAAAGAACACCGAGAACTTGCAAGGGTCTTCTATTCCAAAGCCATGGGCATTGTGAAGCTGCAATTGAACATGGCTAGACACCAGGCTGACTGCCACAGTAAGTCTATGGTGGCAACCGTCGCCCTTCGCAGGCATGCGTGACTCCAATCCTCATCCCTCACCCAAGAAGTAGGAGCCAAAATAGAAGACCTCCCCTTCGACAGTGAAGGCCTTTTCCATTCCTCAAACGACGACTCACTCAACGCGGTCCAGAAGGCACGAGCCAACGCTAAGAAAATGGGATTAGTCCCGGCCACTCAGCCGAAACAGTATCGTCCCCGACGTTGGGGCCGATTTCAGTCACCCTCCACACGATACCAGCTGTACTTTCCGAGGGCATCTGATCGTCGCTCTCAAGAACACCAGCCACCACCACCCACAAGACGCTCTAATACCCAGTCTTGTTCCCGCAAGGGAGCAGACTTTGGCAAGCATCGAGTTTGAAACTTTCAGTTGCCCGCCCAGCATCACCCTTGCACTGCCTCCGCTGACATTTACAAACCACCTCTCCCGGTTCTTCAGGTCTTGGCAGACTATCATGTCAGACCAATGGGTCCTCCGGATCATAATCAAGGGATATCGCATCGAATTCAATGTCCTCCCTCCCTTTACCGGCACCCGCTCCACAAGGGCCACTCCACCACTCATACAAGAAGTCGCAACCCTGCTGTCCAAGGGCCCTGTCCAGAGAGTTGCACCAGGGCACCAGGAGACCAGCTTATATTCAAGATATTTCATGGTGCCGAAAAGGGATGGAGGACTGCGCCGTATCCTAGATCTAAGGGGTGTGAACTTCTACACACCAAGGAAGTTCAGGATGGTTGCGCTCCAGTCGATCCTGCCCCTCTTTCGCAGGACCGACTGGTTCATCTCCATAGACCTGCAGGATGTGTACTTCCACATTGCCGCACATCACAACAGCAGACAGTATCTTCGGTTTCTGTTGGACGAAGCGGCCTATGAGTTTGTCGTCCTACTGTTTGGACTCTGTACGCCCCCCCCCCCGAGTCTTCTCAAAATGCATGGCTCTAGTGTGTGCAAGCCTCCGGTCCAAGGTGATAAAGATTTACCCGTACCTGGATGACTGGCTCATCGTGGACTCGTCCAGGGACATCCTTTCCTCAGCACTACACACCACACTGAGCCTCCTAGACGACTTGGGCCTCCATATCAACCCGGAGAAGTCAGTCCTCAAACCCACCAGAAAAGTCAAATGCATAGGGCAATGCTAGATGCAGACACTGGCCGGGCGACCTTGCCACAATGTCACGCCAGCACCATACTCAAACTAGTGGTGAAAGTACACAGTTCACTGTCTTCTTCTGCCACAGCACTCCAGCGGCTACTGGGACTCATGGAGTCGACGATCTCAGTCATCCTGTTTGCCAAGCTCAAAACTAGGACGCTCCAAAACTGGCTTTTAGTGCACTTCGATCCCGAGTCAGACAGCCCCCGGTCTCGGATGCAACTACCACGCAAGGTGCGAGACTCCCTCTTATGGTGGCTCCACAAGCCAAACCTATTGCAGGGTCTTCCGTTCGTGACAACAGACCCATCCAAGGTCCTCACCGTGGATGTTTCCCTCACGGGCTGCAGTGCCCACTGAGAGCGACATGTCATCCAAGGTACGTGGACCAGCGCAGAAAGACTCCAGCACATCAATATTCTAGAAATGAAGGCAGTATTCAATGCCATCACTGCCCTAGAGCACCTCCTCAGGGGACATCGGGTGCAGGTGACTTCGGACACCACCACGATAGTCACTTATATCAACAAACAAGGGGGCACCCATTCCAGCTCCCTCCTGGCACTGACCCTCAAACTTTTCCACTGGACGATCACCAGGCGCATCGACATAGTGGCCACCCACATAGCGGGCCACGAGAATGTGCTTGCAGATGCATTAAGCCGCCACTCGTTCAGCCAGCACAAATGGCAACTAGACGCCCAAGCCAGGAATTCCCTCTTCCACACTTGGGGCACACCAACTCTAGACCTCTTTGCCATGGCGCAGAACACGGCATGCCCCCTCTTCTGCAGTCGAGGGGGCAACGACCCCAGCTCGCTCACGGACGCCTTTCTCCTCACTTGGGACACCGGGCTTCTCTATATCTTTCCCCCACTCCCATTGCTGACCAGAGTCATTGAAAAAGTCAGGCAGAACTGGTCCAACTGCATCTTGATTGCACCTTGGTGGCCCAGACAACTGTGGTTCCCTCTCTATAACAAGGGATTTATATAGATTGATTCAAAATGCAGAGGAACAAGAGGATCAGCTAAAGGCAGTTTGGGATAATGAATTTGAAGAGGTGACCTCGAAGGTGGGGTGGAACAATATATGTGATAGACGGATTGTGAAAGTGATTTCAACTAGGATAAAGGAAAAAATTTATAAGCTAATTTGGAGATGGTATTTAACTCCAGTAAGATTAAATAGAATAGATCAGTGATGGCGAACCTATGGCACGGGTGCCACAGCTGGCACGCAGGGACCTCTCTGTGGGCACTCGAGCCATTGGTCACCAGATCGCGAAAAGACTGTCCCCTTCTGCAAAACACTAATGATTTTGTTCTTTCTCACAGTGTGGAACAGAATGATTTTATTCTAGGATTCCTGTTACAGAATTCTTTTCTACATTGTTATCACATTTAAAAGATTTTGAAGAATGATGCACAGAGCATGGCTTGGATGTAAAGCCCTAACAGTTGACCTGAGTGCTGCATGTGTTGCTCTCAAACTAACGGAGTATGAGCCAAGGTTTGACAAATTATCAGCATGCAGGCAATAGCAAAAATCACATTAATTGTGCAAAAGCATGCCCAATGCAAACTTTTACCTAATGCAGTGTTTGCAGTCCAAGACATAAAGTGTTTAAAATGTGTTAAGCACATTTAGTTTTCTTGTTTATCTTGCTCATCCTAGTACAGGTTGACTTTTACTTTTACTATACCGACACTTGTAGAAGCAGGGAAAGGACCCGGGGTAAAGCTTGCCCCATACAATTTCAGTCTGGCATATAATCATATTACAAGTTGAGAATCCCTTATCCAAAAATACATATGCCTAATTATTTAAAAAGTTTGTATAAATTCCCTTCAGGCTATGTGTACAATGTAGTACTATAATCATTTTTTGAGTTGATTTTTTCCCCCAACAAAAAACTGTTTGTATCATTGAAAGCTCTGTTATTGTGTTTTTCTTTTAAGACAAAAGATGTTAATTAGTTCGGACAACTGTATGTGTTGTTTTTCTAAAACTAAAACCTCGGTATTCAGGTTTAATTGCAGTGTTGGCACTTTGAAATAAATAAGTTGGTTTTGTGTTGCAGTTTGGGCACTCGGGCTCAAAAAGGTTCACCATCACTGGAATAGATTATACGGTAATTGTTCTGCATTTTGTTGGAGAGGATGTCAGGAAAAAGGGACATATGCTCATATGTGGTGGAGTTGTAAAAATGTATTGGTGTTTTGGCAAAAGGTTTTTGCAGAAATATCAAAAATTATTGGTATTAATTTAGAGGTCTGTCCAAAATTAGCATTGTTATCAATAATGGAGAAGCTTATTTGCGACCAAAATACGAAGAAGTTAATTGTAAACTTGTTAACTGTGGCCAGGCTAATGATAGCGAGAAATTGGAAAGTGCAACATGTTTTCCTAATAACAAACTGGTATAAGGAAGTTTGGGACTTAGCCCTAAACGATAAACTAACTAGTAGTATCAAATGCAAAATAGGATTGCTAAAGAAGAATAATTTTATGGATATATGGACTTAATTACTAGACTACGTATTAATAAAGGGGAAGGGGAGCATGCCTTGTCAGGATATGTTATATTTTTGGAATTTGGAATTCATTTGATCAAGAGGATGGAAGTATATTAATTGGTCCCTTGGAGGGTGGGGGGTGTGTGCACTTTATGACTTATCGTATGCTGTTTAGGTTATATTTTTGTGATATTCTTGTATTTTGTTATATTTTGTTTTGAAAAGTAAATAAAATATTTTTTTTTAAAAAAAATTGTGGTAGTTCTGGTAGTTCTCCTCCTAGAACTATCCTGAGGCAGGTACCGGCCCCTTCACCTGAGCCCGACACTCCACCTCACGGCCTGGCATATTCACTAGCCTGCCCTCCCGGACTCCCAGCCAACGTCGCCCGGATCATAGCCGCACGCAGACCTTCTACTAGGCGATCATACTCTTAACAAATGGAAAGCCTTCACTGCGTATGCTGCGACTCATAACCTCGACCCACTGACATGTCTGGTTCCAGCACTCCTCCAATACATACCTCCACGATCTCATGTCCAGGGGCATGGCCTTCTCCTCCATCAAGGTGCACTTGGCGGCCATATCAGCACATCGCCCGCCCCGCCCCTGGGCACACTCTTCACTGACCCACTAGTCCGACTATTCCTCAAGGGACTCCGCAATCTCCTGCCCCCTGCCCGCACCATCGTCCCATGCTGGGAACTGCTGCTTGTCCTCCAAGCTCTCACCAAGCCTCCCTTTGAGCCAATGGCCACAGTCGACGTTCGACTGCTCTTGTGGAATACAGCCCTCTTGGTGGCAATCACGTCCACCCGCCGTGCGGGTGAACTGTGTGCCCTTCACATGGACCAGCCATACCTCGTGTTCCACAGGGACAAAGCAGTACTGCGCCCCGACCTGGCCTTTCTGCCGAAAGTCGTCTCCGACTTCCACCTCGCGCAGGACATAGTGCTTCCTGCCTTTTTTCCCACACCGTCTTTCCCAGTCGAACAGACCCTCCACCTGCTGGATGTCAGGCGGGTGTTAGCCTTCTATCAGGACAGGACTCGACACTTGCGAAAGACTCCGCATCTCTTTATTTGCTACTGCGGTCCCTCCGCCGGGATCCCAGTGTCGAGTCAACGCTTTGCCACTTGGATGAACAAGTGGCAAAAATACACAAAAGTCAGGCACTAGCAACAGGATCCTCCTGCTCCTCACTGCCATGAGTCAGCTGCCCATGCTCAACAAGGTACTATGGGGATGTCAAGAAGAATACAAAATACCTGTGCATAGAAGCCATCATGGCTCAACTTCTCAGTAACACAGAAGTCTGAGAATCCCCGAGTGGCTACTTCGCATCAAAGGCAGCTGTTTTCCAGCTTTAAATAAACTGCTCCGTGATGCCTTTCCAACATTTTCAGCTGGCTGTGCAGTTTCATTTGTGAGATACATGCATGCACCCTTTCCCACTGAGCAGTGTGCTGGTCTGGAGGTTTGTGTGTGAATGGGAGTTTCCAAAGGCTGGTTTGGGCTGCAAAATCAACCTTCCAGCGCACAGCAGGCTCTGCTTGAGAGAGTAACGATTCTGCTTCTTGGGTACAGCGGAGCAGATTTTTCCCTTTTGGTGATAGATGGGAAGGAGATGAAAAGTCACCCTTGTGGTTTCCACAGCTCCTGCATGATCTGAGCTTGGTGTAATTCTATGCATACTTTGCTCAGAAGTCCCCCTATGTTTAATGAGGCAATGGGGCTTACACCCTAGTAAATGACTCTGGTTACAGCCTAAGGCAGCAATCCTAAATGCACTTTTTAGGAAGTAATCCCCACTGAACACAGTGGGTTTACTTCCAAGTAAGCATGCATAGGACTGCACTGTTAATTAAGCTCTTAAGGGGGCTTGGCAATTATCACTATATAACAGATGGAACTGTTGTGGTTTATTAGGCCACTCAACTGCTTAAGTTGTTCAAGCTTTATTGAGTGTGTACTTAATGAATGTTCAGTTTGGAGTTTAATTTGAGCAGCGTTTCACTAAGTGAAGTGAAGTGAAGTAGTCATGTCAACAGAAGCTGGGTGGCATGGCTTGGGGGGAAATAACCATCAAATTGCCCCACAACAGGACCTGGGCTGAGGGTTGTTTCGCCCTCATACAAGCCATGCTGCCCGGGTTGGGATGACACAACAAGCCATGCCCAGGCAGGTTATTGAGGAAATGGCACCCAGTACATGCCGGAGATCAGAACAAGCCTCCATAGCTTGTTGTGAGCCAAAGCGCATGCCAGGTACTACTTCCATAATCACCGCCCTGGCGCGGCTTATCATGCTGTCCAAACCCAGGCAGCATGGCTCATTGGAGGGTGAAACAACCCTCAAATAACCCTACAAGAGCCCATTTGAGGGTTGTTTAACCTTCCAGCAAGCCATGCTTCCCAGGCTCAAATAACACAACAAACTGCAGCTGGTGAGTGATTATGGAAATCATGCCCAGCATGTGTCAGCACAAGCTGGGTTGTGGTGCATGCCGCATGATTTTTGCATATTCAAGCTGTGACCGTGGCTTGTTGTGTCATGCAGATCCAGTGAGGGTGGGTTGTTGGCATGGTTAACAAACCACCTACTACATATAACAGCCCATGAGTTGTGGGTGGCTTGTTAACCACACCCAACAACCCACCCTCATCAGGTTATCCTGACACGACAAGCCACGATCGTGGAGCATTCAGCGGAGCATGTACAGAGCAGAAGACAAAAACCATCACCATGTCTTACCATCTGGCTTTGAAAGAAGGCTTTTAAGCAAAATCATGTCCATACCCCCCTTTCAGCTGATACACCTCTGCTCTAGTGCAATTCATAGAATCAGCATGGTAGAGTTAAAAGGGGCCTATAAGGCCATCCAGTCCAACCCCTTGCTCAATGCAGGAATCCAAGTCAAAGCATCCCTGACAGATGGCTGTCTAGCTGCACCTTGAATGCCTCCAGAGTGGGAGAGCCCACCACCTCCCTAGGTAGTTGGTTCCATTGACTTATTGCTCTCTTGGTTCTGGCAAAAGCTGCAGCACCGTTATTCTTTATTCATTCCTCACCCCAGTAATTTCCTAGGATAAACCAAGTCAAGAGTTTGTGTGATGGGGAAATGCATAAGATTTCCTTAGGGAACAAAGCAATGCCTGCAAAGAATAGTCCTAACCTCCTTTGGTTTTCTTGCAGAGTTTGCTTTGCTTAAGGTGGGTGTCATAAAGGTGTGGCTTTGTGAGTGGCACTGCTGAACAGCTCTGAGTCACTCTGTATTCCTTTCTATTTGTATTCAGAGACATACTGTGGACAAAGTAAGTTTTGTTTTTCAGCTGTTGGTAGCTGATCCGCTGCTGATTCTCAAAGGTTGAGACACTAGATGCAGAATAACGATCCTCAAATGCAAAGCACTAATCCATGACAGCCAGTGTGGCCTAGTGGTTAGAGTGCTGGACTGAGACTGAGGAGACCCAGGGTCAAGTCCCCACTTGGCCTTGATGCTCACTGGGTGACTTTGGGCCAGTCCCTGACTCTCAGCCTAACCTACCTCACAGGGTTGTTGTGAGGATAAAATGGAGAGGAGGAGGAGGAAGGTTATGTAAGCTGCCTTGGGTTCCTTGCACGAAAAAAGGCAGGATATAGATTCATAGATCATAAAGTTGGAAGGGGCCTACAAGGCCATGGAGTCCAACCCCCTGCTCAATGCAGGAAACTAGAGGAGGGGTCTTCCATCCAAGTAATAACCAGGCCTGACCCTGCTTAGCTTTCCACGCTCAGACAAGCTGAGCCAGCGTGAGTCAGGGGCCTGTATATAAATATAATAAATATGGCCACCACCTACTGGAAAATAATGGGGGGGGCAGGGGGGAAACGCACAACTAATGCTTACATTCTGGCATAAATGCCTGAAATTTTAACAAATCTCCATAAAGACCAGATTTCTACATTTCTTCATTTGGAGAAAAGACCCCAAAGAAAAACCTTCAACTCACAAGCTCTGGAGTTCATTTAAAAAGAAAGCCCTGTCTATCAGACAATCCCAGGGAAGATGGTCTGTTGTTCCATCCACTCCCCAAACTTCACAGAAAGCAGAATCAGATCTTGCCAAAACAGCTTACTACCTAAAGCTCAGCGGCCATTCAGAACCTGGAATTTGATGGCCTTTTAGCAGTTAACATTTTATATAAATGTTAGCTAATTAATTACTGAAGGCTACAGCGTGCTGCTGAACGACTCACGCAGCCCCGCCTCGCGGCCAAGGGCCAACCTCCCGCTCCCCCCACCCACCCCGATGCGCTGCTGCAGTACTCCTGTCCTGCCTCCTGCCTTTGCGCCCCCTGTTCAGCTTGCTCCGGAAAGCATGTTTTCTCTCTCGTTGGCCTCTTCTCTTTCCCTTTAGTCCAGCGTTTCGGAGCAACCTGCCGGAGGGATCGTTTCGGAAGGGGTCTTAAGAAAAGGAATTGCTGTTTCAAAGGACAGCCCGCTGGAAGTGTCCTCTTGGCACGACCCCGCAGCACTTATCCTTCTTTTCAGAATAGGGGAGCCGAAGGACTCCTTTACTTTTCTTTGCTGAATTTCCATCCTTTATCTGTTTGTTTGTTTGTTTGTTTATTAGCATTTATATACCGCCTTATCTGCTAAAAAGCCATCAAGGCGGTATACAACCATTTAAAACAATAAAACCTTAAAACAATAAAAAAAAAAAACCCAAGAACATTAAAAACATTAAAACTGCACGTAGTTATTAATCGCCCTGGGCATACTCCATCCTAAACACGCGTTTATATACAGCTTTCGTTGATTTCAGGGGAATTTAGTTCTAAGTAAGCGTGACTGGTATTGAAACCAAAGTAAGATTGCCAGCGCAATCCTATACATGTGTACTCAGAAGTAAGCCCCATTGAATTGGATGGGACTTACTCCTGTGTGAGTGAGCATAGGATTGCAGCCTAATGGATTCAGGTAGACTCCTTTCCATGGTTTGTTCATTGCCTGCAGTGCAGAGTTTAGAACACGTCCTGGCGCCCGGGGATTTGGAGGCGCCGGCAATGTTCCGCATATAATTCCCCCACCCAAAACAATATGTGTTATTCCGGGGACGAAAGCGTCCTTAAATATTCTGAGGAAAGGCCCTGAACGGAGAAAGAGTGCTCTTAACCCACCCACCCCAGCCGTCGCCGCCCCCGACCCAGAAAATATTTTGTATTAACTTATATATTTCATTTATTTGTTTGTTTGTTACATTTATATCCCGCCTTTTCTTCCAAGGAGCCCAAGGTAGTGTGCATGATCTTCCTTCTCTCCCTTTTACCCTCACAACAACCCTATGAGGAAGGTTAAACTGAGAGACAGTGACTGGCCCAAAAGTCACCGAGGGTGCAATCCTATGCATGGCCTAGTGGGAACTTGAACCCGGGTCTCCCCAGTGCTAGTCCAACACTCTAACCACTACACCACACTGTATACTGAAGACAGAATTATATGCAACACGCTTAGGCTACTTCCAAAATTGCCGTGAGGTGAGATTAGTAAGGAGGCAGGCTTCTGCTTCCGTTTCTCCCCCGCGCCCTGCTTCTTTTTGTAATTGTATCATTTTAGTGGCAAGTTCACATGATATAAACACAAACAAGAGGGTAACTTTATCTTGCTAGAATCCGTTGTTTGGATATAATGAGGGCAGGTTCCAAATTGTGCATGTGTTCTACAAAACTAAATATATTCTGAATATAAAAACAAGTATCATGGGACTTTTGTCCAAGTAAGTGCTTCGGACCAGGCAGGTAGAATATAGCAATAAATATTTCAGTGCTCTCTCTCTCTCTCGCTCTCTCTCTCTCTCTCTCTCTCTCTCGGCGTGTTTGCACGACACGGGAACCGCGGGGGAGCAGAAGTCCTCCGCGGTTCCCTTATCGTGCGAACCGGCCCAGAGAGAGAGAGAGAAAGAAATTTTAACGTTCATTCAGTTATCTTTCTAAAAGCAAAGCAGTCTGGTCAAATTGTTTTTAATTGTACTATTAGGGGAGCGATACCTGGAGTATCAGTTTGGTAGAACACTGGATCTGGATCGTTCTTCATGTTTTAGGTTACAGTCCTATGCAGTCTACAAACCACCTGATGTCTTAGGCTGTATTCCTATACACACTTTCCTGGGAGTAATCCCCACTGAACTCAACGGGGCTTACTTCTGAGCAGACATACATAGTATTGAGCTATAAAATGACGAATTCCAACAAAAACATCCGGAGAATCTCAGTACCTAGAGACTGTGGGTAGTGGTGGAAGAAATTGTCTTTGCCTCTGAAAGCACCCGTAGTTTGCAACAATTTTTATTTCTCGTGTGACCCTTCAAGATCTTTTGAACTTCTCTTTTGAACATGCATTGCCTTTGGTTTGCACGTGTGAAAGTAATGTAGTGTTTAAAGATCGTTTAAAGGTACGATCAGGTTTGTACATCGATTGATGGCTATGCCAGTAAGTGGGTCTAACATTTAATTTCAACCCTTCTGCGTTCTTTTTATATCATCTGTATCAAATACGTTCTCTCTCTCTCTGGGCTTGTTCGCACGACACGGGAACCGCAAGTCCCCCGCGGTTCCCGTGTCGTGTGCACGCCGACCGGGGGTGCCCCCGCGGGAGAGCCGTGCGTGGGACGCTCGCAAAGTGACCATGGTCGGTAGAGGGGTAAGCCCCTACCGCGCGTGGTCACCGTGCCGTCGGAACAGCGGGCGGCCGTCCCGCAGGGTCCCCACAGAGACGGCAGCCCAGAGCGGCCGGAGCCGCCGCCGCTCCAGCCTGTAGGGGCAAACGGCCCCTCTGGGCATCCCGGGCCTCACCCCCTACCGCCGGGAGACCCGCACTGCGGTGCGGGGACTACGGGGGTCTGCCCACGCGCGCGGGGCGCCGATCGTGTGCGGTGCCCCGCCGGACCCCGCGGACGTCCCCGTGGTTCCTCCCCCGCCGGCAGCCTGGGTCGTGTGAACCGGCCCTCTCTCTCTCTCTCCCCTGTAGAGTTATACACTTTGGGGGATCCTCCTTCCCTGCCGCGCGCGCACGTTTCTTCCTGTATGTAAGTGTCTTTTATTAACAGGCATGGCTCCCTCACGCCAGGATGGGGCAGACTTCAGGTTTGTAGGTTCTACTTTATTTTTTTACTAGAAGACCGGGATCCACCAACCGGAACCTCGTGCAAAAAGCATACATTTAGAATTAAAGCATGCCGAGCCCCAGGTTTTGTTCTAAGTACCAAAACTGAAGAGAGATCAAGGACCTTCCACACAAAAATCCGCCCCCCCCTCCAGGTTTCTTTATTTCAGCAGTATAATTTAGACGGGGTGGGGGTGGGGAGTCATTCTGTTGTGACTATTGTTAAACAAGTAGGAGTCAGAAATCCTTGCCGATCTGCTTCAAATCACCCAGCACATTCCGGTCTACCTTCTGTCCAGCCCTGCCTTTCGCGTCTCCTCCTTCACTTCCCATGACTGTGAAGCGCAGACGTTTCCTTCGCGCGCGCGCACACTCCAGTCTCTGGTGAAAATGACGCGGCCGAGAAAAAGCCTACTCGTCACTGGCCTCCCCCCCCCCAGCTTTTCTTTTCTTCAAAGAGGCCGCTGTTGTAGCCGAGGTCAGAGGCATCCTCCAGGATTTCCTTACCGTGTCAGTTTATTTATTTATTATATTTATACCCCGCCTTTTTTCCTGCAAGGAACCCAAGGTGGCTTACATAATCCTCCTCCTCTCCATTTTATCCTCACAACAACCCTGTGAGGTAGGTTAGGCTGAGAGTCAGTGACTGGCCCAAAGTCACCCAGTGAGTTTCATGGCTGAGCGGGGACTAGAACCCGGATCTCCTGAGTCCCAGTCCAACACTCTCACCACTACGCCACACTGGCTCTCACCGGAGGAGTGTGAAAGTTGGAAGAATTTTGCTTAAAATTGATACATACCGTTTTCTCCCCACTTTGTCACCTTCATCTAAGACCGGAGATGAGTATTAGGTGAAATTGAGAAGACGTTCCTGGACATCATTGGAGTCGAGGAACTCCCGCAGGGTCCTTAAAACGCTTGAAAACCTGCACAATTTTTTGGCCATTGGGAACCCGCCGTCGAGGATCCCGTCTAGAGAGGATCCCTCCCTTAAAGTAAACAAACAAATAAATGCATGCCGAAACTATGCAGGATGTTATAATAATGATGATGATGACGATGATGATGCAGAAATGGAAATGTACAATTATCTAAGAAAAACGTAAGAGATGAGAAGAAAGGACTAAAACATAAAACAAGGATCGAAATTATGTTCATTTGGGCAGTAATTCCCTAAGGTGCCTTCGAAATGTACCTCTTCCCTCTGCACTTTCGCTTGGAGAGAACTTTCGCTCAAACCGAGGAAACAAACCGTGCTCTCAAGCAAATGCGTTTACGAGAAAACGAGCCAGCAGCCCAAGGCGGCCAGTGGCGCGTGCTGTGGCGCTGCAGCTGGTGGCGTCTGGGCGCCTTCTCAGATGCAGGACCGAGGCAAGCGCGGAGCCGGTGCCCCGCTGCCGCTGCCCCTCCCTGGCTGGGGAGATTCTGCTAGCAGCCCCCGCAAGTTTGCTTCGCACGAGCCCTTTTTGCTACACACCGAGGCAGGTTGGGGCTGCGGGGAAATCATTAAGGAGGAACTCTGCTTGGGCTGGTTCATTTCCCCCGCGATTTTTCCTATTCGTTCCTCATTCCATCCTACTTATTTTAATGCCTGTAGTCAACTGATGGTTGTTTCTGTTTAATTCTCTGCCCCATAGTCGGACAGCTGGTTGTCCTTCCCCTTTATTCGTAGGCAGCGCCTTCTCTCTTCTTCTGCCGCCCTTCTTCGGGAACTTCCTCGTAGGTCCCGCTTTGTCCAGAAAACGTCCCGTGCAGCGCAGCTCTATAATGATTACTCAGCCGGAAGGCCCCATTGTGTTCAATGGGGCTTACTCCCAGAAAGATGCGGGGAGGGTGGCAGCCGCTACGTGGGATATATAGGATTGCTGTATGCTCCCTGGACATGTGTCTCATACACAGAGTCACACCCCTTTGCACTCTCAGATTAATTAATGCGACATAATGATCGGTGACGGGTTGGCTCTTTGCAGTCGCTAACGCGGATTAGAATCGCCGCTTCTCCCGTAAACTGGTAGGAAATGAAGTTCCCTGGCTGACGGCGTGGCTAGACGGGGGTGCGCAGGGACTCCTGCCTCTGAACAGAGCACTCTTGGATGTGCGTCTTTCGCATATCCTTAGTGCACATAGGACTAGGAATGCTTTTACAGTGACTCCGGCAAAACCTTCCATTCTCTGCTGAATGCTTCACGCCGATGCTCTTTCGTCAGAGAACAGAGGAAAGCCTGTTTCAAACCGAACCTAAAGTTAGCCAGCGTAGGTAAACGATAACCAAGGAGAGGTACCTTCAGGACTAACAGATTTATTCTGACATAAACCTTCGTGGACACGGTCCACTTCATCAGATACGCAGCACCCAAGAAAGCTTATGCCAGAATAAATTTGTTAGCCTTTAAAGATGCTTGGTTGTTTCTTGCTGCAACAGACTAACACGGCTACCCCTCTGGAGAAGGATAGGTAATCACTACTAAGATGTGTGATGAAGCAAGTCTCTCCCCCCCCCCCCCCATTGCTCTGTTCAAGCTGCTTTTGGACCAATAGCTGGTGCCGCCTAGACTCGCGGGGGGGGGGGAGTAAATGATGGGCCTGAGAGAGACTTGCATTCCCCGCGTGGTCCTCCCAGGGTGCTTCTTTTAGCACCATCTGCCCACAAGACACGTGGCTCTTCCTTAAGTGGCTGCTTCTAATTGCGTCCAGCAGATCGTGGCAGCCAGAAGCAGCTCCGCGATCCTCCTCTGAGCGGGCAGAAAGGCGGCAGTAGGTTGAGCCCCTCTGCCGAAGTGAGTAGCTGCAGCAGCTTATTGGCAAACTTCCCCGGCGAGCCTGCCTCGCTGCAGCCGGAGCTGGGCAGAGGCTGGGGTGGGCTAGGCGGAAGGGAAAGAGGCTGGGGCCGTCATCCGAGCGCTGCCTGGGGGAGATGCTCGCTTCCCAACGAAAGGCAGCGGGTCCAGCGGCTTGCGAGGGGATTCTGAGTCACGATGCCACCACAGCCAGCAGGACGGAAGGATCCACCCCGCTCTTTGCAAGCGTTGGCTCCTGGACGGGTCGGGGAAGAGCAGGTCCAACCTGCACTGCTGGGAGACTGAATGCGGGGCAGCCGGGACCTGCTTGCGTCCGATGCGCCCTCTTTCCCCAGCTGCTGCCTTGAGCGTGGCGGTCCGCGCAGGTTCCTCTGCCCCGCGGGCCGTCTCAGCCGTCGGGCTCTCCGCTGGTCAAGCGGAGAGCAGCAGTGGGGCGCTCACGGCCCGCCCTTTCCCTTGCCAGCCTTGGAGAGGGAGATGGGACGGCTCGGGCTCGCCAGCGTGCTCTGCCCGTTGGCCTCGCTCCTAGGCAGGCCCTGGGGCAGAGGATGGCCGGGCGCGGGGGGGGGGGGGCTGCGCCTGGCGGAGCTCCCGATGGCGCTGGCCAGGTCTGCCCAGGAGCCAACGCTGCCGCTGAGCTCCCGTCGACCCTGGGGACGGAGGCGGGTTCCTCATGCTACCAGTTAGACGGCCCGCCTGGCGCAGCTATTCCGGGGCTTACAGGCGAGGCTCTTCTGGTGCCACCGCCCTGCCTCAGGCACCGAATTTTCCGAGGGGTCTAGACAACAGTCGTCCTCACGACTCGTCATCCTCCCCTGTTATCCCACCGCTTCTTCCGTCTTTTCTCCTACCTCAGAAAACCCGTCAAAGAGAAGAAAAGACGGCCTAGCTGCCCGCTGCCTTCTAACCGGTAGCGCTTGGAGCCCTCCCGAGGCAACAGAAAAGGCTTCCCCGCCTGGTGCTTTCCAGATGTCTTGGCCAATGGCCGGCGTGCTGGCAGTGTAGTCCAAAACAGCTGGAGGGCACCAGGCTGAGGGCGGCTGCAGTAGAGCCTACCTGCTGCGAGCGACACGGTCGTCGTTACAGAGGGGTATCAGGTGGCGTTGAAAGAAGGCTGCAAAGTTCTCCACGCTCACCTGGGAATAAGTTCCATCATGGGACACAAAGGGGCTTCCGGGTAGACCGGGATATCGCGATGTACTGTGGCATAAACACAGAGGTTTAAAAAAAAAAAAACACGTATGCATGTTTACTCAGAAGAAAGTCCAACTGTGTTCAATGGAGCTTAGTCCTAAAGAAGTATGCATGGGATTGCAGAAATAAGTCCTACATAGTTCACTGGGGCTTTCGACCTAGGAAGTGTGCTTTAAGGCTGCGGTCCTACAGCGCAAGCTCGACTCAGAAGTAAGTCCCACTGCGTTCACTGGGGTTTACTCACTGCAGACTTGCAGTCCTATGCAGCTTTAGGCAGAGAAAAAGTCATACAACTTCCAGCATGCTCCAGCCAGTATGGCATGCTGAGAGTTGTAGGGCTTTTTTTCTGTCTTAACTTGCATAGGATTGCACCCGTAGTCTTCGTTAGTCTTTAAGGGGACTCTTGTTTGTATACAGAGAAATGTATGCTCCAGAATCGGGCTGACAAGCTGGAAGGATTCAGGGGAGAAATGGCGGGCCAAGGGGAAAAACCTAAGAGGAAAGTCTAAAGGAACGGAGGCTACAGTTCTATATCCACTGACCTGAGAGTAAGGCCCATTAAACTCAACGCGACTGGCTTTTGAGTAGACCGCAATCTTGAACACACCTCCTAGAAAGTATGTTTCACATAAACTAGAGGGGGAAAGAAGAAATTTACAGCCCGATATGAATCCAAAGTATTTATTGCGTTCACTGGGGCTTACTCCCAAGAAAGTGGGGACAGGTTGTATGCCGTGACAGTGCGATCCTGTACAGGGTCTTCTCAGAAGTCCGTCCCCTTGAGTTCAGTGGGGCTTACTGCCAGGAAAGCGGACAGATGGCGGCTCATCAGCTTGATCCTGGACCACGAGGCGGTTCTCTGGATACAAACAAGAATCCGGAGGAACCTGAACGTCGACTTCCTTGCAGCCCGCGCTTTCCTCGTGCCCCACACACCTATGTTGGTAGATTTTACACACCCACACGGGTGTGAGCGGGGAGCATGCCGGGAGAAGATAAGGCGGAAAGGGGGTGATGGCCGCAGGCTACAGGAAGTTCGCGGGGCCGTTTTGGGATCTCGTTTGGTATATAAACACGGCGGCGGGAGCGACTCCCTCCCTCGACAGGCTGTCAGTGACGGGCCACTGCCCCGGGAGGAGGCGGAGGAGGAGGCGTCCCGCCGCTGGCCGAGGTGACCTTAGCCCGCGCTGGAGGTAAGCTTCTCCCCGGCCAGGTTCCTCCGTGCCAAGGCGGCCGCTGCGGCGTCGAGGGAGGCTCGCGCGCTACTCATCTGTGCCCGCTTTCTCCTCGCAGGTTCCCGAGCACCCGCGGGCGGCGATGGCCTCTTCGTTGGGAAGCTCCCTCTCCGAAGATCCCCGCGGCGGCGGCGAGTCTCTGCTGATGCTGCTGAGGAGCGGCTCGGCGGGGGGCGTCCCTTTCGGCCTGCTGCCGCCGCCCCCGCCGGGCTTCCTGGAGGCGTTTCCCGCGGCGGGCACCTTCCAGCCCCCGGCGGCGAGGCTGAGCCCTCCCGGCTCGTCTCCGCTGGCGCCTTTCCCGCGCCTGCCGGCTGCCTTCGGAGAGCCCCCGCCGCCGCCGCTGCCCTGGTCCACGCCGCTGCTGGCCGCGCCCTTCGGAGCCAAACGAGACTCGCCGCGACGGCGCCTCCCCGACCGAGCCTCGCCCAGGAAGAGAAGCCTCGATGGAGCGGCGGGCGGCGAACGGCGCCCGCCCGGCTACCGCTTCACCGCCCAGGAGCTCCACGCAGTCCTGTACGGGTCCGGGGCCGTGCCCGGCTGGAGGCAGCAGGGCGCCCTGGTCGAAGAGGGGCGCCCTCCGCGCAGCCCCGGTAAGGAAGGCGCCCGAGGAGGCGTGAAGGGAGGTGCGCAGTAGGAGACGCGGGTGCCTTGGATCGTGCGCCTTCCCGGATTGATTGATTATACTTCTGTCTCTCCTTTTTTCCTGCACGGAACCTAAGGCGACTTATAGTCCTCTCCATTTTTATCCTCACAACCCTGTGAGGGAGGACAGGCTGAGAGTCAGTGACTGGCCCAGAGTCACCCAGTGAACTTCATGGCCCAGTGGGGACTAGAACCCGGGTTTCCCGACTCCCATTCCAACATTCTTAACCAGTCAGTCACACGGACTCTCTGGGATTTAGGGGGCTTCGGACAGCCCCAGCCGGGCTCCGGAGCCCCCTTGACAGAGGCGCGATTGCTCAGGAGTCAGTCCCGTTGAGTGGGATGTGGCTCACCCCTGCTCAACTGCCTTCCCCCGGGGGAACTGGCTGCGATCCTGTGCACGTTTGCTTGGGAGGAATCCCCGTGGAGCACAACGGGAATTGCATCCGAATCAAGGTGTGTCGGGGATTGCGTCAACTCGACGGGACTGGCTGTGAGGGGTCGGCCGCAGGAAAGTCGGTTGCGGGTGATAATGCGATTCTCGTCTCCCTGGAAAGGCTGAGTAGTTCCCTAGCGTGGGTACAATAAGGGATTCTCGAGCCTGCTGTTTTTCTACTTGGGGCCGGATGGCAATTCTTTTTCCAGTTACTAGTCTGGAAACTGCCCGGGCTCAATCGGCGCAAAGCAAATAAATAAATACAGTCAAAATCCAGAACGATTCAAGGTAGTTGGATCTAATTCGAGAGAAATCTAGTAAGCCCTAGAGCAGCATAGAACTCTTCTCCAGCGTGAATAATCAAAACGGGGGTGGGGGAGAAGTGGTCTAAAAGGAATAGAGCCTTAGTAGTTCGGTGTGAATTTTAAAAATCTGAGCGGTCCTCTGTGGGGAAAAATAGTGACTATTGGCTGTGGAAACCAATTTATCTACGTCTCTTCAACCCAGCAGCTTCTTTGGACCATTGCACCATTTATCTGTCCGTATTACTTAACTAAGGGCGCAATCCTATGCATGGTTGGAGAATGCGGGGAGTTGTAGGACTTTTTTTCTGTCTAAACATGCATAGGATTCATTCAACTGTGTTTGTTTGTTTTTTTAAGTCTTGGATGTGGAATTAGTGAATATTTATTTCATTCTTTTCTCATTCCATTTAGAATGTTTTAACCATTTAATTAAAATGGTGAATGTTTCTAGCCAGATACATTGCCCACTATGTGACCTTTATTCAATATACACACACGATTCAGAAGGGTCCCTCTTGCAGGAAGACCATTTCCTAGCATAATCCCAGTGGTTGAACTGTGGGTGGGCAAGAGCACTTGCAAGCGTGTCAAGAGTTGTTTCAAACCTTGCCCTAGCAGTTGTGAAGACAGAAGCCGGGCGCGGTAGGTTTATTTCGGATTAATTACTCCAGTGTTCTAGGGTTCGAGTTTGGACACGCTCCCTTGTCTTCCTTACTCCAACTGCAATCCTTTCCCCACCTACCTAGGAGTAAGCCCCATTGAACGCAATGGGATTTGCTTCCGAGCAGACATGTACGGAATAGCCCTGTCCTTCCCCTTTAGGAGCTGTGGACGGTCAGCCCTCCCGGTTGGACAGATCTTCTCTGCAACTCCCCGAAGGTAGCTGCATTTTTGTTTCTGGGGAAGGGGAATTGGCTGATCTTTCTCATGAGCGGCGGCATGAGTGCTCCTCCTCCGGCCGGTGACCAACCCTCCTCCCTTCCTCCCCCGCTTCCTCCTCGCAGGGCTGACGGTGTTGCAGACCGTGTACGCGGGCGGCCCGCAGCTGGGCGTCTTCTGCACCGAGACCATCCCGAAGGGGGTCCGTTTTGGCCCTTTCCAGGGCAAAGTGGTCAACACCAGCGAGATCAAGACTTACGACGACAATTCCTCGATGTGGGAGGTACCCGCAGTTTGTTACTCCTGCCGGAGAGCGGCTAGGCGCTTCCTTTCTCTGGTCAGAAGGGCCGGACTTGGAGGTGGGCGGAAGGCCTCCGAGGGTCAGCCGCGCGCCAGGGAGGCCGAGATGCACGCTCTCTGCAGCGCATACTGTCTAACTTAAGCCCCATTCATTTCATGGGATGCGCCCCTCTGGTGATAGCCGGCTCGTCACAGAGTTTACTTGGAAGTAAGTTCCCTTGATTTCCAAGGGGTCTTACTCCCAAGTAAATGTACCCCAAGTTGGCAGCCTTCGGAGAGATTGAGCACATTCAAGAATCCGTTCTGGCTTGTATTCCCACCTGGACAGAATACATTGCTGGGAGTGGTTTTTTCTGTCTAGGCATACATAGGATCGCTCCCTAAGCCTTAGATGCAGGGCTTCAGCCCTCAGAACTCGGCTACACACAACTGGGGGCTGCATCTGGTGCCTAGGTGTTCCTGTGGGGAGAGAAAGGCCTCAAATATTGATTCACCTAAGAGAAAACTGCTGTGGAAGAAATCGCTCTCAGGAGCCTTCTTCCCACAGGCTTGATTTACTGTACAGTTAGGTCCTGTGCCCGCCTGTTTCCTGGTGCGAATAGGTAGTGAGATAGGATAGCTCTCCCTCCTCCCCAAGCCCCTGCAACAAACAAACAAAACAACTGTAAGCTTCCAGGCTGCACAGAATTCTGCTGCAATTAAAAGCTTCACCCCAGATAGGTTTCCCGCTAGCGCATGGCTCTCCAACCTTGGGTCCCCAGATGTTGCTGGCCTACAGCTCCTAGCATAAGAAGCCAGCATGGCTAGTGGCAAGGGATTCTGGAAGCAGTAGTCCAGCAACATCTGGGGACCCAAGGTTGGAGAGCTATGCTCTAGCGGCTAGAGGAATAGACAAAGAGCAAAACTAGCTTGGAAGTAACCCTCTCCGAGCTCAATAAGCCTTGCTCCCTGCTCCCAACAAAGTGTGCACAGGATTGGAGCTGAATGCCATTTTCCTGCTATGGAGAAGGCGGGTGGGGGTGGGTGGGTGAATCCCTTCTGCCAGAGGCAGCGTGGCCGTCCCCGGGTTGCTGCTCCTCCTCCTAAGCAGGCAGGTCAGCGTTTTATGTGTCCCTCCGGCAGATTTTTGAGGAGGGCCGCTTGAGTCATTTCATCGACGGCAAGGGCTCGTCGGGCAACCTGATGTCGTTGGTGAACAGCGCCCGCTTCCCCGAGGAGCAGAACTTGACGGCCCTTCAGTGCCAGGGTCAGATCTACTACGAGACCTGCAAAGAGATCATGCCCGGCCAAGAGCTGCTCGTCTGGTACGGGGATTGCTACTTCCAGTTCCTGGGTATCCCCATCGGCCTGAAGGGAACAGCGGACCAGCAGCGAAGCCAGCAGTACAACGAAGGTCAGTTTGCACCCTCCCAGGCGCTGGGGGTGGGTGGGGGGAGATGCCGTCTTGATTTGACCTGCAATCCTCAGCACGGGGAGCAGGGAGTGACCCCTCCCCCCAGCTCAGTGGGATTGCTCAAGAGTAAATGGCTTCGGATTGCGTGGTTGGAATCTCTCCACCTTCGCCAAGGGCATAGCAGAAATCACCCGCAGGACCGCCCTTGTACAAGTTTAACTGATACAAAAACGAACAAGCCAGTATCTTGAAACTAGTGGGCTTTAATTTCGGTAACAGCAGGCGCAACCCGCGCGCCCAATCCTTCCTCTTTCCTAATTAACGCGACTGCCAAACCTTAACGCGTTTAAGTCACGACCAAGGACTGCCTGGCATGAGCGTGTGTTTCCAAGCGAGGCTGCCAGATGATCCTGCAGGTAGCAGTGCAATCCTACCCACACTGACCTCTGATTAACCGTCACTGAGCATAATGGGGCTCTCTTCCGACTCCCGCGTACACATACATAGCGTTTTTCGTTCTGTGGGGGCAGGAGGAGGGTCCTTCTCATGTAACTTGGGTGTTATATTTTCAAGGCAAAAATGTATCGAGGCGTGAGAAATGTGAATATTTTGGTCAGAGGCGCTGCCTTCTGAGCGCGCTTACACCTGAATCAGGGTCCCAATCCTCTTTACCTGCTGGGCCTTTCTCCCGCTTCTCCTGCTCCTGGAATTTGTATTTGGGGAACGAATGTGCTTCCCAGCCCCAGCCCCTTCAGCAGGTCTCTGTTGCAAGTATCTTTTCGATAACAGCTGGTTGGGTAAACCTGGGGCTGCCGCCGCGGGTTTTGCATCTCACCTTTTGTGCTTTAGGTTCTTTAAATCTTATTTTGTATTGTATTGATTTTTACTGAGCTATCTTGTCTGCTCTTTGTGAAAAAATGGGACATAAATTAATGTAATGAGGAAATGCTCCACTGGCTTCCGTTAGGTGGCTCCTATTTGGGGAGGGGAAAGCTGTCTTTGTTTTGGCTTTAAAGTTACGTTTATTCTCTCCTTCCTGTCTGATCTCCCCTCCCACGCCCCATATGATTCTTCTAAATCTGCAGTTGCTCTGTGGTAATACTATGCACTTAAGTAGGTTTTAGAAAGCACAGTGTACTCTGTAGAGTATCGTTCACAAGATCCTGTAAGGTAGGTCAGTATTATCTCCCCTAACTCGGGGGCGGGGCGGGGCAGAGAGCTCATGAAGGCCAGATGCAGCCCGTACAGTGTTTATTCAGGAGTAAATTCTATTGTCTTTTGTGGGCTGTACTCCCTACTAAGTTCTTAAGATTGCCGCCTCAGGGAGCAATCCTATGCATGGTTAGACAGGAAAAATTCTGGGGAATTTATTTATTTATTATATTTATACCCCGCCTTTTTTTTCCTGCAAGGAACCCAAGGCGGCTTACATAATCCTCCTCCTCCCCCCCATTTTATCCTCACAACAACCCTTGTAGCACTTTTTATTTTTGTCTAAACATGCATAGGATTCGCTTAACCCACTGCCTATGCCAACGCACTCCAGTGACGCTGTTAACTAAGGTGAAAAGCGATTTGGATTTTGCCTCTTCTAAAAATTATTCATGTACAAAAATAAGTGTTGCTCCAATGAAGAAATTTTTTAAAAAGGACTTTAGCTAGAGAAATACGTACTTTTGGGAGATGAAATAATGCATTCATCTCGGTATGACTGTTAGAAGGGCAGAGTAAGTGATAGTGGAAATTTCAGGAAGCGAAGAAAGTGAACGGATATTAATTTGGCTTTCCGTTTCAATATCCTGAAGGTGGCAGTCCTCAAGAACCTGGGGGTGTATCATCCTTTCTCATTCAACAACAAAACAAGTTAGCTGCTCCCCTTTCCACTGCCGGCCCGGCCCCTATGAAGCACTCTTAACTTTTGAAAGTAGCTCCTGTCAATCAACGCAGCCCTGACTGGCTTTTCCTCCCACCCCACCCCCGCAGAGTCTCTGGAGGGCTACAAATGCGAGCGTTGCGGGAAGGTGTTCGCCTACAGATACTACCGGGACAAGCACCTGAAGTACACGCGGTGCGTGGACCAAGGGGACCGGAAATTCCCCTGCCACCTCTGCAGCCGATCCTTTGAAAAGCGAGACCGGCTGAGGATCCACATTCTCCACGTCCACGAGAAGCACAGGCCTCACAAAGTAAGGGCGGCACAGCCGCTTCGGCTATCCTGGGTGACGAATACTCCCATCTGGCTTTTCTCTTAGAATCTGGAGATAAGGATCCTGCCCTGCTCTGCCACGTCTAAAGCAGCTGTAAGGAGGAGAGTGCTTTAAAGCATATGCATTAGTGGTAGCAACCCCCTGGGATTTAGGATTAGCCTTGAACAGCGGGATGGGGAAGAGAGAGGCACCTCGAATGGTCAGGGGGTCTCTTTTTCTGTATCGTGGATTCTGTGGAACTCTGTCGCGTTACGGAAGGTCTTCGGTCATTTTCACAAGGCGCACGGCCTTTCCCAGCCTGGTGCCTCCCCGCCCCCCCCCCCATGTTTTGGTCTTCCAACTCCCATTGGCCCAGCAGGAATGCTGGTAGTTGTAGTCCAAAGCACCCGGAGGGCGCCAAGTTGGGGAAGGTTGCAGGAGAGGCACTGAGCGCGCGCAGCCTTACTCGGGAGTAAGCCCCATGGAACGCAATAGGGCTTGCTTCTGCGTCCACGTTGCTTTGCATGGCTTCCGGCTTTACGGAGGGTAAGCCGCCATTAAATTCCCTGGTGGGGCTTACTAGAGAGTAAATAGGATCGTGTCTGAAGGCACGAGACCGAGAGCGTCTCCGGTACCGTTTGTGTCGCAGGTGTGCCGGTGTGAGCAATGCGGAGGACGCGTCGCTTTGGCGTTTTCGGATAGCAGGTGTGGCAGGGCGGGGGAGATCGAGTTGACCTGATAGGGGTGGGGGGAGTCGCCGAAGTCTTTCCTTCCTTGGCGGTGCAGTGAGAGCGTGACCAAGACCTCCGGAGACGGACGGTGTGTGTGTTGTGTGTGTGTGTGTGTGTGTGTGTGTGTGTGTGTCCCTCTTGCCGGCTTGGGCTGGGAGGAGAGCTCTTTTAGGCTAAGAAGATTCCTTCCTCTTTGATATGCAAAGGTCAGTTGTCCGCCTGTATTTGTTTTAAAATTGGATTACTGATTTATTGGAGTAAATGTTGAACCTCCACTCTAAAAGTGCGCTCGCTACTCAAGAATCTTCTCAGCGCGCCCCTTATGGGGCGAAATGAGGTGAAACATTCTCCAGGTACCTGTTTAAACCAGTGTTCTAGAAATAACCTTTGTGAGGTAATAGGAATTGTTATAAAATTTGTTTTGCATTTAGTAAAACTTGTTTTGCATTTAGTAAAAACTGCACCGCACTTTTTAAGGAACGGAATTACAAATGGGAAAGTTATAAAGCTATTTTAAACATAAAAGCTTAGAGGAGAGTTTGATGTCTGTGTGTCGTCGTCGTCCCCCCCTCCCCCCTAGATTCAGTCATTCCATTTTACTGAAATTTTTGGTAGTCTCTCCAATGTTTTCAAAAAAGAGGGAATTCCCAGAAGTGCCTTATTTTAATAGTTTCGGAGTTCTTTGCAGGGGGAAGGAGAAAGAGTTTTTATTTAATGATACATAAAATGGAACATATCCTTGTTCACTCAGTCGGAGATGACATTGTTAAATGGGGACTTTCTGCCATGTAAGTTTGTATAGGATTGTGCCTCAGACTATTATCCCATACTTACCTGGGGGTAAGTCCAACTGAATTTACTTGGGCTTCTGAGTAGACATACATGGGTCTGCGCTGTTAATTCTTTACAACCTGCACTAGCCAGCTTAGAGGTATTTCTTCACTTGGCCACTATGCCAGGCAATAGCAGAACATTGATACCTCTGTTTAATTGGTCAACTAATTTGAGGTGGCAATATGTGAATTAAACCTTATGATCAATTGTTCAAAATGCAGGACAACTGAAGGATCAGACCCAAGATATGACAAAAATCCTTGATACCTGCGGGATCTGCCCTAAACCTCACCTAGGTTTGACCCAAGTATACTTACACATTGGCTTCTTAATTGGCTTCTACCTGAAACAATTACAATTGTTACAAGAGCTTTGGCTATTAGTAGTAGTAGTAGTAGTAGTAGTAGTAATAATAATAATAATAATAATTATTATTATTATTATTATTATTTGTTTGAAATATTTGTAAACTGTATTTTAATATAATCCTGTCATAAAACAATTACATATAAATATCTAGTGGCATATACTGTAGGAAAAGTTTATAATGTTCTTTGTGTTTAAATTCTACCAGTAAGGAAAGCATCATGTCTATGTTTCTCTTTCCTGGGAGTATGTCTCATTGAATTCAATTGGACTTGCCTTGGAGTAGATATGCATGGGATAGCACCATAGTTAATGTGAATACATAACTGTACCTGTTCAGTCCCACAAGCTGAAGGCAGTTTATAATATTCTCACTCTTCTCCCCCCCCCGCCCAGCTTGAACCAGCCTATCCCCTCCAAAGGGCAACCATCCCACCTTTCCAGTCCTTCCCAAGCTTATTCTTTTGGCATATCAATACTTTAAAAAAAACAAGGAAACAATAAACTTTCTCAACTAGCAGCATCTTTACCTTGCCCAACCCCAGCTGCTCATAAATCAAGGATGGGTATATTTTAAAAAATGCTAAAATAGCTATAAAGCAGATTTCTTATAAAAAAAAATATCAACCAATCTCTGCTTTAAATGTATAAATTCTTTTGAAATTATTTAGTAGGCACAAGTGTTATTAGAGTGTCAGGTAAGACTATAGCCCTGTGCCAGATGTCAATTGAGTGTATGTGTTTTGGGGGGGGGGTCATGATCCCAGCCTTGCTCCCACTGTCCATACTTCAATCAGAACATCTGCATGCGAGATATAAAAGGGCCCAGGGCGTGGTCTGAAGGCACATGAAGCCGCCACCTTGCTGAAGCGAAGCAATTCCTCTGATCACTGCTTCGAGGGGGAGACTGCCTTGGAACTCCCATGTAGCCACCTTGAGTTCCACAATGGAAGAAAGGTGGGAGAGGAGGAGGAGGAGGAGGACTGTGTAGATCACAAGTGGCACAGTGCAGATGGGGACTGCTGCTACAATTATAAGTTTTGATGTTCACAGAACACTGTCTCCTTGATGTGCTTAATCTGTATAAGTTGAAAGCTTGCATATTTCTATATCCTGCGGAAATTGTTCTTTATAAAAGGAGATAGCTTTATCATGCCTCTCATACTCCTACTGAAATGTGCATATATCTTGAACATTCTGCAAGTGCCATTACTATTCTGTTTTCTCTCTCATTTCAGTGTTCTGTATGTGGTAAAAGTTTCTCTCAGTCCTCCAGTCTAAACAAGCACATGAGGGTGCACTCTGGGGAACGGCCTTATAAGTGTGTGTACTGCAACAAGGTGAGAACAGCGTTGGCCCTTGAGGGTTTCTTGGGAAGCTTCAACGGCTTGTAGAATGCCATGCTCTTGTGGTGTGTTCATCTCCGCATATTAAATCTATTAGGGTACACTGGCTTAAATCCAGTGTTGTACAAGCAGACTTCCTCTTGCTCTCCTCCTGTAAACACCACCCCGCGCTTGCCTCCCAAATCTGCTCCGGAGTGTCCTTAAACCCTCCATAGCAGATTTGGGGGGGCAGGTAGGGGGCCACCGGGGGGGGGGAGTGGGAAACCATTCCACCCATAGTTTCCATTCCACTGGTGGCTGGCTAGGGTTGAATGCAACCCATTCTGTTTATCTTTGAGTCCTGGCCACGCTAGACATGATGCAGAAGATGCATGGGGGGGGGGGGAGGGTGTCTCCCAACATGTAAATTATTTTTTGCTACAGCAGCGGGGGGGGGGGGGGATGGCGACTCTAAATTTGTTCAGATCAGCAGCAGGAAGGGAGTGGGTGCTCCATGCTTTCCCAATCAAAATTGCACCACAGCTACTTTTCTCCTTGCTGGAAACTACATCGCAGCCACTGGCAGAGAAGATGCAGTTTTGACTGGGAAAGCAGCCTGAGAAAGAGCTCCGCATGCATGTGTGCAAACCCACCCGCACAAACACTACACTGCTGCACTGAGCACATTGAGTTCAATAAAGATTTCATAGGTCTCCCATGTCACATCTCATCTGGCCCTTACTTATACAGTTTTGGGCTGTAATCCTAGGCACACTTACTTGGAAGTAAGCTCTATTGAATTCGGTGTGACTTACTCCTGAGTAAACATGCCTTGGATTGTGCTGCATGAGAGATGTGAAGTATCTCTATATAGGCTTTTAAACTTAAAGCATTGTGGTTGATCTTGGAAACCCTGCAGAACTGAATTGTTGCCTGTGGAATAGTTTTGAGGGCTGTTGAGCCTTTGGAGAAAAGCTTTGATTGGCAAAACCAGGCTTCGACAGGTAGGGGAAGGTGTTGAAAAGTAAGTCTGTGACTCATATGGAAGGGGATAGATTTGGAACTGCTCCTTTGAGATCTTGCTTTGAGGAAAAATATGAGTACAGCGACACAGGTGGCAGATACTACATTTCAAACTTGTCAATGGAGAAGGAGAGCATTTTGGGCTGGGGCTTCACTGGAGATGTTGACCCCTCATGTACCTACCATCTGAACAGACTGTTGTAAAGCAAAATATGATGGCACCCATCCTCTATTGATAGTTCTTATGACCCGGTAGTCTTTGTCATGGTTATATCCTGATTTCCCTCCAGGGAGCTTATGGCATATGGCAGTGTACATAGGGCTTTCCCTTTATATTCTCACTGCAGTCCTGAAAAGTAAGGATTGGCTGAGAGATAAGTGACTTGCTCAGGGCCACCCAGAAACAGAATAGCTGCGCTGAGCTTTGAGCATAGGTTTCCCCATCCATACCCACCTTGCTAGCTCTGAACACTGAGGCTCTGCTGCCATAGGTAAGAGCCAGGAAAAGATGTATTCTCCCACTGATTTCCTCTAATCTTCATGGCTGTGATAGCTTTCTGTGGAAATATTTTCCACAGCTTAATTATATGAACAGTCCTTTTGTCTTAAAAGTGTGTGCGCTTGCGTGGGCATGACTACTTTCAATGAAAACTGGAATCCAGAATCTCTCCTGTAAGGAAACAGGCTGGCGAATTATCAACTTGTATCTAACCCTTTCTTCACCTGAGGGGCTACCTGAGATGGGCTTTTGGTTCTAAGCGCTAGAGTCTTAATTGCTCTCTTATTGTCCCCTCTCCCCCATCATCTCCACAGGCCTTTACCGCCTCCAGCATCCTGCGCACTCACATCCGCCAGCATTCAGGAGAGAAGCCTTTTAAATGCAAACACTGTGGCAAAGCATTTGCTTCGCACGCTGCCCACGACAGTCATGTGCGGCGTACTCACAATACTAAAGACAAAGGCCGTGCGTGTACTCTGTGTGGTAAAATATTCCAAGAGGGAGAAGAATTCCGCTTTCATATGAAGTTCCATGCAGGTCTTTAGCCAGAAAGTGATTGGGTTCTTACCAGCTCTGTCTACCTTTCGATGGTGTTGTATATGTGTGCTAAAGTAGTACCAACCTACCCAATGACCTTGAGATCCTCTGGGCATGATGTTCACCTCTTAGTAGAATGAGCAACCAAAGGGCTATGACCAACCATGAGGTGTCAAAGATCTTGTGGTGACCTTCATACCAAATTAAAATACCACTCTTGGTGAATATTTCTGCCCTTGCCATACATGGTCATGGTCTTCTGTGTCAATAGTTCATAATTAATGTCTGCTTAAGAGGAAAAGGCAAGTGATTATTAGTGAATTTACCTTGCAGTTGCTCCCTACTTCAAATGGCTTTTTAGATTCAACAGCAAGCATGACCACTTCCCAATTTGTTGTTGAACCCCATTGTATCATTTGATTTGTTGCATTCTTTCAGCGACACATATGGTGTTTATCCCAAAACAATGAAGTTGCTCTCGAAATGTACAGTTAACAGGACCTATTCGAATAGCAAGGGGGGGGAAATATATATAAAGGGTTTTCACATGCCCCTGTAGGGTCAGCAAGCTGACTACAGGCTTCCTGTGAGTGGAATTCTGCACATGGGACATTCCCAATGGATGTGATTTTTACTGATTCCTCCTTCCCTCTGAAAAACTTGGAGGGTTGGGTGGGGGTGCTCTGGAGCAGCATGGTATGCAGGGCTACAGGAGGAAGGATTCATCTGTGGAAATCACTCCCCCCCCCCACTTCTTTCAGTGGGCGTTTCTGCTGGATCTTGGTCTCTTCCAAGCACAAAAAGTAAGCCTTCCAGGAAGAGATCAAATCCATTGTGTTTTACATTTTGAGCTGGTCTCTGTAAAACCTTCGTTTTATCTTCATTGTTATGAATGCTGTTTTGGGATGAATATAGCCTGCACCACTTTCCAATATGTGGGGTTAGTGTGAGAGCAGCTGAAAAGGAAATTTGAAAGGGGGTGGGGAATAGCCATTTCAAGACATGAATTTGTATTTTAAACTAAATAACTGTTCTGTGTGCACATGTTCATCATCTATTGATGTACAATATCTGAGTGGCTTTTATTGAAAAGATTCCTATGAATAATAAACTTACTCCTGTTTTACTTTTGGAATGCCTATTGCAATCTAGTTCTCTGTTGTTGTTGTTGTTGTTGTTAACATTTCTATACTGTCCAATAGCTGATGCTCTGGATGGTTCATAAAACTAATTTTAAAAACAATTAGAATGGAAGAACACAATAAAACATTATATAATAAAAATCTAAGAAGTTTAAAACAACAGAATGAAATCAAAGTAAAAGCCAGCAGCAGTACAAAGGTCTAAAAATATACTTTTTAAACAAACAAAAAATCACACTTGGAGATCAATATAGAGTGACCATTTTATTTATTTATTTATTTATTTGTTTGCAGAAGGGACTTTTGGTTCATTTTGAATTCAGGTTATGAAATAGGGATTACTGCCCATAGAAAACTATTGGAAAATCCAGAAATTTGGTGTAGCTGTGACTGGACACTTGATCTGTAACCATTAAGAAAAAAACACCCTGCCAATGTAGAGTGTGCCTTTATATCCATATTGTGTGTGTGGGCCAGGGAGATAACCCACACTCAGCCACAATGCCCCATCTCAGCCCTGCAAAGTAGGGTTGTTATACCCATATTGCAGGCACGACAGTGTAGCTCAAGAGTTATCTAGTCTACTGGCGGGTTGGTTTCTTTTTAGGGCAATGCAGTTGGTGGGGCTGTGAAGTTGATGGCTAGGAGACTTTCTATAAAGTTTACTAAGCCAGTCTCATTGAGGTAAATGGGCCTTAATTTCATGTTTTAAATAAAGGCCACCCAGTCATTGAGAGCATGACCCTTAGGATTGTGTCCTAAGATAGACTTTGTGAAGTTCAGCCAGCCTGACCATGAGGCGAGGAGAGCTTCATGGATCAGGTGACATATTGGGAAAGTGGCAGTGAGTGGTAAGAGTGCCTGCTGGCCTGCCCATCAGCCGGCCATACACATGCCAGAGGGGAAAGTCCACTATGGCACTACGGAGCACCTGGCCGCCAGCCAGCTGCTACCTGCTCACTGGCCGCCTGCTTGCCAGCCACTGGCCCATCCAGGTGCCACCTGTGAAGTGCCTGGCCTAAGGGCTGTGTTGCCTTCTGGGGCACCACATGCCAAGGGCCAGCCCACATCCACCACCCTTTCATTCACTTGGGATGTGGGCCATTGAGGCTTTCCCCAACCCTGATGGCAGTGCTGGGGGGTCACAGTGCATGGAGAAGGGAAGGGTTAACATTGTAGCACATCCCACCAATCACTTTAGGTTTTTTTTGTTTTTTTTTAAACTACAGGGAGTGCAGAATCCAGATTTTCGTCTTTACTGAATATTTAATTCTTGAAAATGAGTTTAATTATTTTCTTCAACAAACCAAAGAATGTGAAATTCAGCCAGTACAAAAGATTAAGGAATACTGAGCGGACAGTTCTAAATATCAGCTTATTTGCACTTTAAGTGGAGTGGGAAAAGCAAAATGGTATGAAATGTTCAAGCATCTTCTGTAAAATATGCTATATAGTCTATGCAAAATTGTAAGAAACGTAGGATAGTCCATGGTTTGCACTAATATTTATTGTTGCTCAAATGTGATGTCTGTCTTGCTGTTTTGATGGTTAAAATCCTGCAAAGACAGGTATTTATAAAATAATTTACACGATTGTTAAGATCTGTAGGATATGTATATAACTGAATAAAACTTTAAAAAAATATTTGTAGAGAACTGAGGTTGGTGTGTTTTCCTCTTGCATATTTGCACTTGTCATGAATGTGTAGAACACCAAAGATCCCCAAGATGGACTACTGCAGGGTGTTGTGTGCTGGGCTCCCTTGACAGATGGCTTGGAAACTGGTTAGTTCAAAGCACAGCTTAAATAATTATTTCCCCTGTTTTTTAAACCTCTAAAGCCCCACTGCATTCCGTTTTTCTCTGTTGCTTTTATTCTGCTGTTTCCACTGGGTTTAAAAAAAACAAAAAACTTATGTTCATTTGTATCGTATTTTTCCTTGTGAGTCACCCTGAGAACACTTACGTGCGGAAGGTGTGGGATTTAAAAGAATAAAAAGTAAGTAGAGCCTCTCAGTCTTTTCCTTGAAATCAATAGGCGCTTGAGTCATGGTGTGCCTTTACTGAGGAGCAGATTGCAGAAATGACTTGAATATTCACAATGGCCACTGGCATGCAACACAACCCACCATGGCTTATTTAAGCCACAGCGGGCTGCAGTGATCATGCAAACCAGGCCAAGTTCTCTGTCAGTAAGTTCCACTGCAGTGGGGAGAACTGATTTTTGCCTCTTCCTCCCCCCCCCCCCCGAAAAGCTGCTCTAGATGGTTGGGAGGTACACTGGAACGGCATGGGGACTGCCAGAAGAGGGGGAATCTGTGGCAATAGCTTTCCCCTTTCCTCCAGTGGGGCATCCTTCCATGAAGAGAAGAGCAAGCCTGGATCCAACCCATTATGTTCTACATTTTGAGCTGGTATCTGTAGTAAATATTTGTTTTTATCCATGTTATGAACGTTGCTTTGAGATGAATGCTGGCTACCTTTCCCCCTACACCCTTCCTCAACCTAGTGCCCTCCAGATATTTTGGACTATAAATTACATTAACCCCAGCCAACATGAGGAATGGTCAGGGGTGATGGTGGTTGTAGTCCAAAACATCTAGAGGGTGCCAGGTTGGGAAAGGCTGGTGGCCAAGATTCTGTGCTATCCAGAATCTCCCAAATTGCACAGACATAACGTGTGTGTGTGTGTGTGTGTTTTAAATGAAGCTATCACTAACCTCACTATTCTAGGTGTAGAAAAAGTGTGGTAACAAATAACCATTTCTGGAAGCAGATATGTACTTCACCACATGGGAAGCTTATTGTCTGCAGCTTGTGGCCACACAAAGTAAAAGTTGGGCAGGTTTGCACAACACGCTAGGTCACCCTGCAACAGTGCACCTGACAGAGGATCAGGCTCGCCACGGGTTATTCTCCCCCCCCCTCCATCCCCCTCAGTCCTCCAGCCAGGATCCCAGTGTGGCTCACGCTGGCTCAGCTTGCCTGAGCATGGAAAGCTAAGCAGGGTCAGGTCTGGTTATTAACTTGGATGGGAGACCCCTCCTCTAGTTTCCTGCACTGAGCAGGGGATTGGACTCTATGGCCTTGTAGGCCCCTTCCAACTCTTACGATCCTGTGATCTAGCTTGTCTCCTGCTCCCTGCTCTGATTGCTACCTCTTTCTGTTTGCCACTGGGGGCGAGGTGGAGGTCAGAGCCAGTGTGGCGTAGTGGTGAGAGTGTTGGACTGGGACTCGGGAGATCCAGGTTCTAGTCCCTGCTCAGCCATGAAACTCACTGGGTGACTTTGGGCCAGTCACTGACTCTCAGCCTAACCTACCTCACAGGGTTGTTGTGAGGATAAAATGGAGAGGAAGAGGAGGATTATGTAAGCCGCCTTGGGTTCCTTGCAGGAAAAAAGATAGGATATAAATATAATAATAAATAAAAATGCACAATTGGGGTCTTTAAAAAAAAAATCTGCCCCAGAAAATTGTACAGTTGTAAGTGCACCAAAAAGGAGCCATGAAAAGGGTGGGCAGTTAAGATATTTTATTTATTATATTTCTATCCTGACTTTTTTCCTGCAAAGAACCCAAGGCAGCTTACATAATCCTCTCCATTTTATCCTCGCAACAACCCTGTGAGGTAGGTTAGGCTGAGAGTCAGTGACTGGCCCAAAGTCACCCAGTGAGCTTCAAGGCCAAGTGGGGATTAGAACTCTGATCTCCTGAGTCCCAGTCCAACACTAACCACTACGCCACACTGGCTCTCCCCTTTCCGGAGTAGCTGGAGACCTGGGGAAGTGTTGAAAATGTGGAGGGCACTGAGAAATGTCAGGTCAACACTTGAAGTTGAGAGAATTACCTTGCTAAGGGGGAGATCTTGTCACCACCCCCTTTCGGTTTTCCCCTTTACTAGTGATTTTCAATTGACAGCTCGGCAGCTGTGCACAAATAAGCCTATATGCAGTCTCGCCGTCTCAATTTCCATTTCTGTTACCAATTGCACGTCACTCCCTTTGACAGCTGAAATGTACAAAGACATCAACCAGGCAAGACTATATATATCAGACAGCAGTAAGTGCACACTTGCACATCTCCTAAAGGCTGACTTTTTTTTTTTTTTTTTAATTACAAAGACATTTGCACACATTTCTGGGGCTGAAAAAATCATAGAAAAGAAGGTGGTGAACCAGCAGCAATTGTTCCAAAGTGCTGCTTGGGCATTGGTGGAGGGGCTGTCACTGACCAGTGGCATGGGAGAGATCGTGAAGCATGGCAAAGGTTTTTTCCCCCACTAGCAGCTCTCCACAACCCATGATGGAATCAGTCTCGGGTTTGGATGACACGACGGCCCATCATGGGTTGCCATGGGTTGTCAGGGTGGCTTGCTGCCCCCAAATAAGCCACCATGTGGGAAGTGGTCTGGGTTCAGATGATATGGCAACCCACCATGGCAAGTTACCCACAGTCATTTTATTCCAGCAACCAAACAAAAATGGGGAAGGTAGTGGGTAGAGACATGGTAGAATTCACCTGTTCATGTAGCCAGGTGCTAAGGATGATCAGTTGCATATGTCTGCTGTCCCCAATCTGGTACTGTCCAGGTGTTTTGGACTACAACTTCCAGCATTCCTGGCCATTGGCCATGTTGGCTGATGATGCAGATCGGAGTTGAAATCCAAAACATCTGGAGGACACCAGGTTCAGGAAGGCTGGACTGTGTTCTCTGCGGTAAATTTATAAGCATCCACCTTGTGAGAAATCCTCCTCTGTAGCTATTCCATAGCCTGGGAGAGCAAACACACTTTGGGAAACTGTGTGAGTGGGCAAGAGAAGCAGTTGAAGGGGAAAAGGTTAAACACATCCTCTACTTCTCTAATCCAGATTTCCTTCCTGGAAGTAGCTTCTCCTGTTTTAGAAAGGCCCTGCTGGATAATATTACATGCATCTGCTGCAGATAATGTATAGTTTGGCTTTCTTCAGCTAATACACTAGCATATAGCTATTCCTGAGTCTGATCCCTTCACATTAAAACCAGGTTTAAGGGCCAAGCTCCAGCTCAAATTTAGCCCTGTGTGAGTGTGCACCATGGGATTTGTGTTGCACGAGGCAGGAGAGAAACTAATAGTATAGAACACTTTTTAAAACGTACCTTGCAAAAATGCTGATGTTTGCTTTATATAGCATTTTTAACTAAAGAATTTGTGTTCTTTCTGTTGAAATTAGCTTGGGAAGAAATAAGGGTAGCCATAGGTAGCTCAACTGGAAATAGGGTTTCATGTACTCTTTCCATGTATACACTTAGGACGCAAACCTATGCAAGTTTAGACAGAAGAAAGGCCTACAGCTGGCTGGAGTATGCTGTAGACATTTTTCTGTCTAAACTTGCATAGGATTGCACCTTTAGTGAATGTTTGTACTTAGAAGAGAATGTACATGCGTGTACACCGCCTTTTGAACTGGCTTGATCCCAGAGGGTCACCATAAATTGCCAATTTAGAAGGTCAGTCTTAGATAAGCATAAATGCTGTTTGTTCTGTTGGGTGCAGAATATTCATGATCAAAAGAATTGTAAATTTTTGAGATCCCCATTCCTCAAGGGTTTTCCCCAGAAGCCTGGGTCCTCTATATTAGCATTCTTCTCCTGTTAGTATATCACCTTACAATTATATTGATGATTGATTAATGTAGAGCATCTTAAGTTCTATTATATCGCTTGTGTCCATGCACAGTTCAAAGGGCTTGCTCCAAAAGTACATTTTAGATGTTTACAGATTTCCTTTAATGTAATTCCTTCTTCCTGTAATTTTTGTCATCTTTGTTAGCATCACATTAGCATTTTAACATGATAGCCTTTGATTTGTGTCCATTCAGTTGATGTAGCCAAGCCATTTCAGTGGCTGGTCTGTTCTTATCTGGTCTACAGAAGCCAAATAATTTATACGTATCTGTTACCAAATGTGCTCCTTTAGACCCAAGTATAAACTTGCACACGTACTCAGGAAAACTTTGGCAATATAGAACCCTATTTTGTCCTACTCCAAAGGAGCTATCAGTGCTTCTTCCAACAGTGGGGTGGTGTTTTGCCAAGCAGCAAAGGTTTTTTTCCACTAAGGGATTCAAAGGCAATAAACAAACAAATGGTGAAGGAAAAGGGTCTATTTTATTGAAACTTCTCCAATAAGTCTCAGAGAAGAAATCAACAGGTTACATATAGAGCAGTGGTTCTCAACCTTTTTTGCCCCATGCACCCCTTTCACCATATGTCAGAATGTCATCCCCCCCCCCCGTTTCCAAGATTGTCTGACTTAATCTGTGCCATACAATAAGGTGTGATGTCCTGTAGATGATGTACAATCTGTAGAATTGTAATTTGTAGAAAGATTGGTATTCCAACAGTTTGAGTCTGTGGTCCCAATTCCCCCTGTGAAACCCTAAAATTCCCCTCCTGGGGGGAATCCCCCCCTGGTTGAGAACCCCTGATATAGAGAATACATGCTTATGCCCCTTAAGTCATCTGGAACCCTGGGAAGAAGACAATGGATGGACCTCTTGGCCAACTTGCACAGCACTGCTGCTCCATGGTTCAGCCTGGGCTGAGGTTCAATCTAGCTGCAGTTCCTCTAGGACTTCTCTACTGTATAAATGTGAATGTTTGTACGTTTGTATGTACGTGTGTATGTACGTATGTCCGAACGGCTCGCGTGCGTCGCATTGGCTCCTACACGGTTGGACGGATCCGCCCCAAACTTGGCACGCATACTCCCCATCACCCAAGGACAAAGACTGGTGGGTCCAAATCTCCGAAAAACCCTCGCCGCGCCTGTACGGCCCCAAAAAAGATGAGAAGCCAATGGCGTCACTTGGAATGTTCACAGGGGCCATTCAGGAGCGGTTATGTGACATTTAGAATGTTGGTATGCACTGCCACAGGAGCCCAATCAGAGGCGGATATGCAAATCTCTCCTACGTCCAAACAGAATGTTCATATGAACTGCAGCCGGGGCCTACACAGGGGGGGGGGGGGATTTTGAACAAACAGTGCCTATAGGAAAATGACGACCCCGGCAACGCCATTGTGTAGTCCGGGGGGGGGGGGCAGCAGGGAATTCATTGTTGTGTGGTCCCGGGGCGGGGGGAGCAGGGAATTCATTGTGTAGTACGGGGGCGGGGGGGAAGCAGGGATTTGATTGTGTAGTCCCGGGGGGGGGGAAGCAGGGATTTCATTGTGTGGTCTGGAGGGGGACAGGGAAAACATTGTTGCATAGTCCCGGGGGGGAGGGGGGAAGCAGGGATTTCATTGTGTAGTACCGGGGGGGGGGGGCACAGGGAATTCTTCATTGTGCAGTCCCGGGGGAGCTGGGATTTCATTGTGTAGTCCCGGGGGAGCTGGGATTTCATTGTGTAATCCTGGGGGAGCTGGTAGTCCTGGGGGAGCTGAAATTCCAAGGGATTCCAAACAGTGGACAGCTACCATAAGGAATTTTGAACAAATACTTCTCGTGGTTGTTTACAGGTTCTTTAGACAACATTGTGATCCTGTATCTAAACAGCACTTTTAGCAATGTTTTTTAGAGCAGGAAAAATGTGGTATTTAATTGTAAAACTGAATACACTTGTTCATTTGTGTTATTCTGCTATACCACAGTGCTACCTAGAGGTTATGAAAAGGGGGTGGTGGGATTTACATCCCCTTTGCGGCAAGATCCTTTTTTTGGTGGTGGGGGGCTCCATTGTTCTAAGGGTGCTCTCACTTTCCCACTCGTTCCTGAGACTCTAGGTGCTCGGGAACAAGGAAAAGTGCAAGCCATCCACTTTTAAAAGTTTGATGTCAAAACATTGGTTCCCTTTAAAAAGGTTTTTCCACAGGGTTTCCCATGTCTTTTTCACAGGAACCAATGCATTCATGCCTGCATATGTCCCTGGGGGGAAAACATGTAGATCCCTGTAAAAAAGAAAGCCCTTTTAAAGGAACCAGAGTTTTGACAGCAGGTAAAACTGACAGCTCCCTTAAAAAGGGGGTGGCTCACACTTTTCTATGTTCCCGAGCACCTAGAATCTCAGGAACAAGTGGGAAAGTGAGAGCACCCTTAGGACAGTGGATTCCCCTCCCAAAAAATAGGATCTTGAGGCGAAAGGGGTACAAATCCCACTACCCCCTTTTTGCTAGCACAGATCACTCACACCTTTGGTCTGGCTTGACAGCTTGCCTTTTGACAGCTGTCAAACCAAACCAAGTGGGAGAGGCTATTGGGAGCCTCTTTGCATTAATGTCCAGGGTTCGTACCTGCTGCATTTTGGCAGTAGGTACCTCCCTGGACATTGCCCAGATGGGGTTGCTCATTTTCAGACCTCCATAAGTGTGCAGGTGCACACTTGTGAAATATATGTATATTTAAAAAAATTAAAAAATAATGTGTGCAAATATCTGTGCACATTCAGGAGTCCCAATTTTTAAATAATGGTTTGCTGCCACTTGGGCACTTTGAAGGGGGTGTCAGTGGCTGCCAAAACAGGGATTGTGAAGGATAAATGGCAAAACTGCTGCAGTGAGCCAAAAACAGCTCACAGTCACGGAGGGGTGGGGAAGACAATTCAGACCTGCCACGGTGTCCCCTGTGGGAGAACCAAGGGGGAAGGAGGGGGCAAATAACCCACGGCAAGCCCAATCGTCTGTCGGGTGCACTGTGGGTTGTTCGCAGAACCAGCCCGCCGTGGCTTATTGCGAGGGTGGGTTGGCGTGATGAGCAAATGCACCCACTGAAGCAAATAGTGGTGACAAAAGATGAAGTCCTCAACCTGATGGACAAACTGAAAGTTAATAAATAACCAGTCCCAGATGGGATCCATCTGTGAAATTGCAAATCTAACAAAAATATGTAACATGTCCCTAAGATCAGCCTCTGTAGCAGAAGACTGAAGAAATGTAATATCAATTTTAAAAAAGGGATGGGGCGGGGGGGATCCCGGAAATTATCAGCCAGTTAGCTTAAGGTCTGTTCTGGGTAAATTGGTTGTAGCATCGTATTTTCATATCACTCCCAGTTTGAGATGTTGAGTATCTATCTATCTATCTATCTATCTATCGAAAGAGAGCAGAAGGTTACCACAATTAATCTAACCTATAGAAGCAGCTAATTGATTTCACTGCTTTGCATGATCTCTGTAAGAGTATTTTAAATGTTAAATGGGGAAGGGTCTAAGCACAAACCAGAGGCTTCTGGCAATCTCAGATGTTTTGTTGGGCTTTAAAGGGAGGGGAATGGAACCCCCTGAAATGTGAATGACAATAGGAACTGCTAAAACAGTAATATGGCCCTAAAGCTCAGGCTAGCAACTGCAGCACAACAAAAGCTGCCCCAGTGACATCTGCTGCCCTTTAGCTGAGTCCAGCATGTCACCAAATGTTCAGATGTTTTCTTTCTTTTTTTCAGTAGCTCTTGTTCTACTGTACTTAATGGGGGTGGGGGGGGAGAGAAGGAAAGGAGCAGAGGTTCCTTCTCCCCATGGGATGGAAGAAAGCAACCAAGAGATTAGTGAGCTACAGATAATGCAGCAAACAAATATTGATTAAAGCAAACTGTTCATTAAACAAGGAAAATCATTCTACCTTGTGCATCTTCCTACTTGAGTGCTGAAGAGGTCGGCATTCTCAAACTGCAGATTCCTAAGGGCAGCATCTCTCTCTCCTCCCACCCCACATTATTATCTCACTGTGAAGGTATATGACTGGGTGGAGAAATATTAATTTGAAGTGAGGGGATGATGGGTTGGAGGTAGGTGCAACCGCGGCTATGAACCTGGCAGATGGAGAAGGTGGAGTCAAATCCTAGAAGCCGCTGCCAGGGCCTCTGTATGGCCTTCCCAGTTCCTGCTGACCTGTAGGCATATAGGAAGCTGCCTTATACCAAGTCAGATCATTGATCCTGTCCACTACACAGACTGGCAGTGGTTCTCTAGCATTTTAGACTGGAGTCTTTCCCAGCCCTAAATTGAGATGCCAGGGATTGAACCTGAAACCTTTTGTGTGCAGAGCATGTGCTCTACCACTGAGCTACAGGCAGAATCTAAAATAGCAGGGACAACCCAGACACTCCCATTTACGCCTGGTGTGCCTCAAAACCCTGGCTTAGTAGTACTATGCTCTGACCAACTGAGCTGCTGGCCGGGTCTGCACATCACTTTAAACCCACAGAGGTTCTGACACTTCTGTGGGCTTAAAGTTGCCCCAGGGCCATAATGGTTTGGCACAGAGGGGATCCGGAGGCACCGCCCATCTTCCCCGCTCAGCCCTGCTGCTGGTATCCCGGGGGACACCGCGCGGGACCACTGAGAGGAGTGGGGATGACAGCTGACAAAAAGTGCCCAAGTGGCAGGACATCGGCAGGAGCACACAGGGAAGCTGAGGACAGCCGGGCCAAGTGCCACTTGGCCAGCTGTCATCAGCGGAGCCCTGTGGTCAGAGCAGCAGCCCTTCTTGCCACTCTGGCCATGGGGCTCTGTGCCTTTTTGGCTTGCAGGTAGGTTAGCATGTCGTCCAGGTTCGGACGTAATCCTACCGCAATCCATGGCTTTGCAGGGTGCTTTAGAAGACACACCAGCTTGGCTTCTAAAGCACCCTGCGGGGGTCAGACAACATGCTAAACCTCAGTAGGGATTAACCCTACCAAAGAAGTTGTATGTTGCCTTTGTAGACCTCTCCTCTGCCTTTGACTCCATAGACCGACAGAGGTTATGGAATAAGCTACAGGCTTTCTCAATTGAGAAGCGTCTTCTATCCCTCATACAGCGTCTATATTCTAATACAGACATTAAAATCCGTTATGGCACAGCAGACTCCCTTTCTGATTCAATTTTTACATCAAAGCGAGTCAAGCAAGGTTGTATTTTGGCTCCGCTATTATTCAACCTGTATATCAATGACATAACTCAAAAACTCTACGCCCCTACCTTTTTCCCTCCTGCAATTGGAAAGTTGAAGGTCCTAGCCCTGCTTTGTGCTGATGACATGGCTCTCATCTTGCTAACCCAAGTTGGTATGAGGAGATTACTTATCCAACTTGGAGTGTATTGTAAGCAGGAGGGCCTAGTTGTCAATCATAATAAAACCAAGGTTGTTGTATTTGCTAAGAGACATATTTGCCATAGATGGACCTTAGATGGGCAAGATATTGAACAAACTCACACCTTTAAATATTTGGGCCTTCATTTTTCAGAGAACACCTTGAGGCATGCCCACATTAAAGCAATTACATGTTCTGCCACTCGCCTTCTAGGCCCTATTAAAAAGTTGTATTACACGGAGGGACATCGTCTAGTTGAACCCACAGTAAAAGCCTATGCTGCCAAGATAATAGCACATCTCTTGTACGGTGCTGCAATATGGGGCGTTTACTATAAAAACGGATTAGAACCCATACAGAATAATTTCCTGTGTACCCTCCTGGCAGTGGCGCATAATATTCCTGGAGCACTATTAAGAACAGAAATAGGCCTCCCCTCTCTGAGAGCCCGTATACATAAATCTGTTATTCTTTATGTGAAAAAGCTCTCGCAGTTGCCTGATCAACACCTGGCAAAAATGTGCTTTTTGGATCTACAGGATAGGGAGGGATGGGTACGTATTGGCAGAAGTCTGATGTCCAGTTACTCACCTCTTTTGGATACAACTTTATATGATTTATCTAATCGCCAAATTCGCGATTTAATATTTGGCAATGATGCTAGGGATGATTTAGAACATGTCAAGAAATGTAAGCTGGCCACTTGGTATCCTAAATTTAAGCTGGATCACAAGATGGCTCTATATCTTAAAGAACTAACCTTCTTTCCTGTCAGGCGAGCTTTTACGCAATTAAGACTCCAACTGATGCCTACGGAACTTCTGAAGGGGAGATTCTGTAGCCACCCTGTAAGTGAACGCTTGTGTGTAAGTGGAGCAGGCCAAGTTGAGGATGTGGTTCACTATGTCCTATACTGCCGGCTTTATAGATCACCACGGACTAAATTCATCATCCCTTTTCAAAACTTCTTGGGAGGACACTTGGAGGACTTTAAAATCAGGTGGCTGCTGGCAGATACGGACAACTTTGTAAGCTACAGGGTAGCTTTGTTCGCCCTGGCAGCATCAAAGTTAAGAAAAGCCTTTTTGGCAGGTGTAGACCTTGATCCCGAGCAAGGTTGATAATATAAAAAGGTATATAGTATTAATTCAAGACAATGTGCATTTATTTGTTGTTTTACTTAGATTTTAATGTTTTAACTGTTTTAATGTTGTAATGTGTGGAGAAAGCCAACCTAAGCCCCCTGCCTGACACACACACACTCACCAAGGAGGGGGGAAGGAGACCCAGGGGGGGAGACAACCAGTCTCCACAGATGCCAAAGGGGACATCTGGGCAAGGAAGGGTTTGCCCAGATGGCTAAAGACTTTGGGACTCAAGCCTAATTCAAGGAAGCCCAGCGGCTGGACCCTTCCTTGCAGGAGTGTCGCGATCTGGCCAACCAAGACCCCGGGGTATCCCTTGCCACTGAAAGATTTGTCTGGGACAATGGAACTTTGTACCGGGAGTTCGAGCCAAAGGGGGAAGTGGCACCGGAGCGCAAGCAAAGGCAACTGGTGGTTCCCCAATGGTACCGCCGCGCCGTGCTGCATCTCGCCCACGACGTGGCATGGGGAGGACACCTGGGGCAGAAGCGGACCCAAGCTCGAATCACAGAGGGGTTCTACTGGCCCATGATCGCCTCCGACATTAAAGCTTACTGTCGGTCCTGCGATGTGTGCCAGCGGGTGGGACACAATCGCGATCACCCAAGAGCTCCCCTTCAGCCTTTCCCGGTGGTGGGGATCCCTTTTGAACGGATTGCTATGGACATAGTGGGTCCCCTGAACCCGCCCACCAAGACGGGGAAGAAGTTTGTACTGACGGTAGTGGACTTTGCCACCCACTACCTCGCGGAGGCTTTTGCGCTAGCCTCCATCTCTGCAGCCAGCCTGGCAAAGACTCTGCTCTCTCTCTTTGCCCGCTTAGGAATGCCCCGCACGGTCGTGTCGGACTGCGGCACCGGGTTCATGTCTAAACTGTTCCAGAAGATGTGGGACCTGGAGGGGGTTGACCATGTAACTTCGGTGCCTTACCACCACGAGACCAACGGACTGGTTGAACGCTTCAACCAGACGTTGGGGAAAATGATCCGGGCGTACTGCTAGCCATCACCCGGGAACTTGGGACCAAGCCCTACCCTACCTCCTCTTTGCCTACCGAGATGCTCCGCAGGAAAGCCTCGGGTTTTCCCCGAATGAACTGATGTTTGGCAGAGAACTACGGGGGCCCTTGGCTCTGTTGCGGGAGGAGTGGGAGGGGGCTGCCGGCAGTTCGCCCGTGCCGGTTCACACTTTTCTGCGGCGGCTACGGGACACCCTCCACAGCGTTCGAGAAGCCGCCCAACAGCATCTGAAGGCAGCCCAGTAGCGGCAAAAGGAGCTGTATGATAAAACCGCAGTAGCCCGGACTTTTGAGGTGGGTGATACGGTGTTGGTTCTGCGTACCCTCAAAACGGACAAGCTGTGTCTTAAGTGGGAGGGTCCGGGGACTGTAGTTGAGAAATTTGGACCAGTCAACTACAAAATACTCTTTGCCGGGACTCCTGCAAAATGTAAAGTGTTCCATGTGAATATGTTGAAATTGTATGTGGACCGGGGTGCGGGAGTGGGCTGTGTGAAGGAACATAATGATAAGGATTTCGCTGATGGGGATCTGTTGGGAGAATGGGGGGATGGCGGGGGGATGGAAGAAATCTCACTGTCACCCGCCCTGTCCGAGGCTCAGCGGGAGCAAATGAAGCGGGTGCTGGATGAATTTGGGACCTTGTTCTCAGACCGCCCCGGGCGGACCCCACTCATCCAGCACACCATTCAAACAGGTGACAGCCCCCCTCTGCAATCTCTGCCATACCAGGCGGTAGGACCCCACGCTCAGGTCATTGCGGAGGAAGTCAAAGCCATGTTAGACCTAGGTGTGATCGTTCCTAGTTCTAGCCCATGGTCCTCCCCGATTGTCCTGGTGGCCAAAAAGGATGGGGGGGGTGCGGTTCTGTGTGGACTATCGGAAAATCAATAAGGTGACCGTCCCTGACCCCTACCCCATCCCCAACATGGATGTCTTGCTGGAGAAGCTAGGGAGGGCCAAGTACATTACCACCCTAGACCTCACCAAGGGCTACTGGCAAGTCCCGCTAGACGCAGATGCTGCTCTCAAGTCTGCCTTTGTCACACACCTGGGTTTATTCCAGTTCACCACTCTTCCCTTCGGAGTCCGGAACGGTCCGGCAACCTTTCAGAGGCTGGTGAATGGAATGCTAAACGGGTTGGGAGAAGTTGCCTGTGCCTATCTGGACGACATAGCTATCTTTAGCTCCACTTGGGAACAGCATCTGCAGCATGTCCGGCAGGTCTTCCAGCGGATCCGGGACGCTGGGTTGACAGTGAAAGCAAAGAAGTGCCAGGTGGGGCTAGGGGAGGTTGAGTACCTTGGACATCGGGTTGGAGGGGGGAGCATCAAACCCATGGAAGCTAAGATAGAGTCGGTTCAGAAATGGCCCCAACCCGCAACCAAAAAACAGGTGCAGGCTTTTCTGGGACTTGCAGGGTACTATCGGAAGTTCGTGCCACACTTCAGTCAGCTAGCAGCCCCTCTGACTGATCTTTGTAAAAAGCGCCAACCGAACAGGGTCCAGTGGACCGCGGCTTGCCAGACCGCTTTCGACGGGTTAAAAGCCTGCCTCACGGCAGCTCCCATTCTGCAAGCCCCAAACTTCGAATCCCCCTTTGTTCTACAGACAGATGCCTCTGAGGCCGGGATGGGGGTGGTGTTATTACAGGAGAAGGTAGGAGAAGGGCTGCGCCCCGTTGCCTACCTGAGCAAGAAACTCCTGCCCAGGGAACGTAGTCTTGCCACCATTGAGAAGGAGTGCCTGGCCGTGGTGTGGGCCATCACCAAGTTGCGCCCCTACCTCTGGGGGAGACGGTTCCGCCTGCAGACCGACCATTCCCCCCTGTGCTGGTTAGATAGAGTCAAGGGCAACAACCAAAAACTCCTACGGTGGAGTCTGGCGTTGCAAGACTTTGACTTCGAAATTGAGCACATCAAGGGTAAGGACAATGTCTTGGCTGATGCACTCTCCCTGGCTTTCTCAGGTGAGGGGCAAGTCGATGGGAAATTGGGGTGTGGGACCCCAATGCCATCTTTTCCCCGGGGGGGAGATGTGGAGAAAGCCAACCTAAGCCCCCTGTCTGACACACACACACACTCACCAAGGAGGGGGGAAGGAGACCCGGGGGGGGGGGGAGACAACCAGTCTCCACAGATGCCAAAGGGGACAAACAACATCTACATAGAATCACCCCAGGGGGGAAGGCAGGAAGCATCACCAGGTTTGTCAATGCTCTTGCATATCAGCCCCATCTACATAAGACTTGAATACCTCTCCAGGGCAGATGCTTCGGCACCCCTAAGAAATGGCCACTCAACACCATAAGATGGGACCATTAAGCAAGTGGCTTCAAAGGGACCCCATCCCACGGGGGGAAGGCATCACCCCACCTGACCCAAAAGGCCACCCCTCAGGGAGGGTGTCAACCCACCTAATCACGGAGGGAGGGGCTACCTGAAACACCAAGGTATAAAACACCCTGCACAAGGGAACTTTTCTCTGGACCTGATCAGCAATCTTGCCCATGCCTGGGGTAAGGGAACGAAGGATCAGCAACCCCGGGAAACCAAGCTGCAATCACTGGCCGCTTGGGTTGACCGGACCCCCGGGAAACCAAGCTGAAATCACTCACAAGCCGCTTGGGTAGACCGGGCCCGCCGGGAACCCAGCTAGCCGCTTGGGTAGACCGGGCCCCACCGGGAACCCAGCTAGCCACTTGGGTAGACCGGGCCTCCGCCGGGAACCCAGCTAGCCGCTTGGGTAGACTGGGCCTCCGCCGGGAACCCAGCTAGCCGCTTGGGTAGACCGGGCCCCGCCGGGAACCCAGCTAGCCGCTTGGGTAGAACCCCAGCTGCCACCTTGGTAGACTGGGCCCCGCCGGGAACCCAGCTAGCCGCTTGGGTAGACCGGGCCTCCGCCGGGAACCCAGCTGGCCGCTTGGGTAGACCGGGCCTCCGCCGGGAACCCAGCTAGCCGCTTGGGTAGACCGGGCCTCTGCCGGGACCCTGAGCTAAACTAACTAGCTGAGAGCCCTGAAATCACGTTGTCCTTGAGGCTTTTGCTTGCTACTTTGTACCGTACTGATAAGCTGTATTGCTGGCGTGGGTCTGAGTTTGTGAAGGTAATTTTGTAAATAAACTTGTTTTATAAAAGATACTTTTGTGGCTATAAGTTATCCCTTTGTTCTGGGCTAAGGAGAGGCGCTGGGGACCTCGGAGAAGGCCCGCCCCAGCACCCGCTACCCCCTTAGCATTGAACCCGCGCAGAAGACCAAGTTGTCGGTCTTCCACTTAATGTTTTATATTATGTTGTGATGGCCATTGGCTACAAACAATAAATTGAATTGTGATTGTGATTGTATAGATCACATATGGTTAAATGTGTAAAAAAAAAAAAAAACCTCTCTCTCTCTCTCTCTCTCTCTCACACACACACACACACACACACACACCTTCAAAATGGGGAATTTATTAAACCCACTCAAAAATTCAAAGTATACATTCATTAATCAGGGAAATTAGCGAGTACACGGTTCATTACAGAAATCAAAACAATGGCAGAAAACAAACAAAACATGTAGAGCACTGAACGTATTTGAAGTGGATCAGGTGAAGGTTCATGTACTGAGTTCAAGTTGTTAGGAAATGAGCTGAGTTCGACCAAGGGCCACAGTATTTAAGCTCGGCAGCAGACATGTGTGTAACATTCAGGGCCAGGCTGGGCTTCTATAGAGGTGGTGAGAAGGTTAGGCTAAGCAAATTGGGAGCCCTGACACTATTGGGAGATAGATTCAGGCAGGAATATGGGGTGGGTTAGGTTTTTAATAAGAATTTTTTATATTGTTTTAATTATTATATTTTATTGTGTTGTTTTACTGTATTTTAATTGTACATCACCCAGGGTGGCTGGGTGACCGGCCAGATGGGCGATTAATAAATATAATAAATAAATAAATAAATAAATAAATAAATAGAGAGAAAGCTTTGGGGTGAGCTTGCAAGAGTGGTTAGGAGAGAAAAGCATCACAGAGGCTTGTCCTGGTAGTGGGTGGTGTGATGAGGCTAATCCTGGCACATAGTTACAATAACAAAAGGGGATGATAGGTTGAGGTTACCTACAGTTAACAAACACATGCTTCAGTTTCCAGCGCCTTAAACATGATCCCTTCCTGTCCTGTTCTTATTGAGAAACAGCCAGAAAAATGACTCCAGGATAAAGTCAGCAGAGTCTCAAGAGTTTGGCTTGGCCCCAAGCCGTTCCAATAATAAAGGGGCAGGATGGGTGCCTGACTTACAGGACCCGGTGACCAACTATCACAGGAGCCTAAGGTGTCTGCCCTACCATTGAGCACATGTGGCAAAGCCAGGAACAAATATTGGTTACTATGTGCAGGCTTTTCTCAGTATTTTTGCCCCTCCTCCCAGTCCATTAAGCTGAAAACTGATCCCCCAATTATTATTTTTATATGAATTTGCCAGCATGATTAAGGGAGAGTGTGAAATAAAAGGGGAAGGAGGAAACAACTGGGTTCCCCCCGCCCCATTTACTGAGAGAACTCTAGAAGTTAAGCCTGCCAGAAAACCAATATTGTAAGCTGCCTTGGGAGGGCTCCTGCCCTAAAAGGCAACCTAGAAATATTTTAAATAAATAATTTAAACAAAATAAATATCTCAGGGTTCTAGTAAACAAACAAACAAACAAAGGAGATCCCACAAATTTCCCCACCCTAGGCCTAAAGAAATCTCCCCGCCCCACCCCGCGACTAACCTAAGGGTTACTGTGTTGTTAAAATGCTGTAGCAGCTTAGAGGAAGGTTGAAAACCACATGCAGAGCACGATAAACAAACCCTGCCCTTTAGGCACCCATAAAAGTGAATGTCCCTTAGGGTAGCCTTCCCGTAAGGTGGTGCCTTCCAGAGGACTTGGACTTCAACTCCCATCAGCCCCAGTCAGCATGACCAATGGTCAAGAATTCTGGGAGTTGTAGTTCGAAACGTCTGGAGGGAACCAGGTTGAGAAAGTCTGCTTTAGGATGTGTCTCTAAGGGTGCAATTCAATCGGGATGCTTGTAAGCCTTCGAACTTGGAGGGTTACAGGCATCCTACGCAGAGTGGGAGGAGTACTGGTGGCAATCTGCGCCTCTCCACTCCTCCCACTCTGCATTTTTTGCTAGGCAGCCATTTGCAGCTGTCTAGCTTGGGTGCTTCCGAGTGCGGGGAGAGGAGGCTGCAGAGGATACAGGATAGCTCATATCCTGGCCTCTGCAGTTTCCTCCCCTCTCCCAAGCTCCAGAATGCCCCCTTAAGCCCTCTTTGAGGTCAAGTTCCCAACCTCAGAGAGGCAGCTGGTGAGGTTCCTTCTGCGCCAGCTGCAACGAGGGGAGGGGGATCGGAGTGCAGGTTCCCAGCTCCGAGGTTGGAGCTCTGTCTCCGACCCCAGATCTGGAAATCCGAATTAACCTATGGCTCCCTAGATGCTGACTAGGGGGCCTTAGGATCACTCCCTTGAGCGTTTTCTAGTCTCCTAATACTGCATGTTAGCACTAAATATGGAACCATGGAAACATGCTGTGAGGAACCCTGTGTGGGAGACCCTGTGGAGATTGCTCCTCCGGTTATAGAGGGACTGCGATTGCTCTGCTGCTTCCAAGATCACTCACTGCACCTTCAGCGCACATAGATGGAAAACTAAGGCCACACAAAGTTCAAGATGGACAATGAGCACCCTTCACGCATGCAAACACCCATAGCTGGCCTAAGAGGAGAAGGACAAGATGTCGCTTCCCTGTCCATTCCATGTATAGAGCCAGTGTGGCATAGTGGTGAGAGTGTTGGACTGGGACTCGGGAGATCCGGGTTCTAGTCCCTGCTCGGCCATGAAACTCACTGGGTGACTTTGGGCCAGTCACTGACTCTCAGCCTAACCTACCTCACGGGGTTGTTGTGAGGATAAAATGGAGAGGAGGAGGAGGATTGTGTAAGCCGCCTTGGGTTCCTTGCAGGAAAAAAGGCAGGGTATAAATATAATAAATAAATAAATAAGCTAACTGGAGTGGCAGCCAAAACTCATGTTGACTTGGGCAACAGGGACAGTGTCCTTCAGTGCACTGGAAGGCAACAGGCTAGCTTAGGGGGTGTAGGGCGACCTGTGTGGCACACACAGCTTTGTCCTAACAACTCTCCACCACTCACCTCCCAGCATCTGCTGCCAGAGGTGGTCGCCTCACTCTGCCTAAGAGTAGGGCTGGCCCCCGTGACGTGACACAGTTATGTGGGACGGTGAAGCAGCAATCTCAAAAGAACTAGGGTTAAGGTTAAATAATGTGACACCTTTCAAAGAGAATCTCCCCAGCTAGTTCAGGTTATCTTCCCAGAAGAGGACTTGGCCTGAATGCACCCCAATGCCCCCCTGAAGCCCCGGGGGAGTTATATAATTGATTCTGCAGCAGCTCTTTGGACACCAGGCCATTCCCGCCTGCCCCCTTTGGTGCAAGGAGAAATGCAGTGGTGCTCTGTGTGGTTTGAAGAGTGTCTGGACTTCACGCTGTCTCTCCCATCCCAGGGCTACCCAGGGAATGCTGCTGCTGCTGCTGCTGCTGCTGCTGGCGGCGCTCCCTTGAGAAGCTTCACTTTTCAACGTGTTTGACCCACAGACTCTCTCTAAGTGGCTACCTGTCAGTTTCCATTTCAGCCCTACCTTCGTGTTTACATGAGTGCTGACCACTGCCTGACATATTACCTGTATTGATTCTCTAATAGCTGTCAAGGTGGAGAGAAAGACTATTCTAAGACAAGGCTCGGAGCTCTTAGCTGAGTAGGATCATAAACACCCCCCCTCCCATTAAAGGTTTCATTCAATAACAATCTTTACTAAAGTAAATGGACATCAGTGGCCTCCCCAGCAAGCTGCCTAATGCAAAGGCCATTATAAAACAGCGAGGCAGTGGAGAGGAGGATTCAGTTTCAGCAATGTTTCCAAGTGATTCCTTTAATGAAAAGCACATTTCCCCCCCAGGGCTGTAAAATAAGGAATATATTCCCGTAGAGTTATTTAGCATTGTCCTGTTAGCCTGAATGACATATCTACCAAGGGGGAAAATGTTTTCGTAAACATTAATTTAGGGCTAAGAGTAGCAAGGCAGACACGTATTTGCCTTCTGTAAAGATTGATATTATGGTAGCCCAAAGTGATGGAAGTTCCCCCTAGTCCAAGGCACTGTGCAAACATTAATAAAATAATATCAACTCCAGCACAGTGACTGGAAGCAGTGACAGGTCAACAAATCTCATCTACCAGTTATTCTCTACATAACATAGCCAAAAATTAAACATTAAAAAATCAGCAAAGACTAGATATTTGATCTGTTTGAAGTGAAAACTCAAGATTTTCAGGTTACATGTGGGAACTACCAGATTCAAAGTTAAGGAACCATGTTTTGGATTACTGTGGACATGTAGATTAGGATGGCCACTTTGCCAAAACAGAGGAAAAGCATCACCAAGAGAAAGGACATCAATTTGCATAACATTTGCATGTGATAATTTACAGAGAGAGATGCAAAGTTAGAAATAATAGCTCTCATTTAAATAGAAATACCAGGCATCTCATCACAGTGGGGAAGGCTGACCTGGTGGCCAGCCTGCCTTGGGTGCTGCTAAGTGTGGATGGGCAGCTTCAAGCCCCCCCCCCCCCCCTGCTCCCTTCTTATGGTTCTTTATCTTTGAACTGGAATTGGACCAGGCAGACCCTTCAAATAGAGGACACCTTGAAATAGAGGACTGCCCTCTGACAGCACTTTAAATAGAGGACTGTCCTTTGTAAAGCAGGCCGCCCAGCCACCGTAATGTGGATTCCTGGATCTCCTACCTTTAGAGTGGATCCTGAATCTCTCTTGCTGTAAAATCTAAACTGAGGGCCAAACTAGATGGAACACTAAATGTATCATTAGCAACCATGTCCGTTGGGGAGAATGAATAGCAGGCATAGGGTGGTGGTGGTGATTTTTGCCAGGAGTGTAGTGCCTGGGGACCGAGAGCCCTTTCCTCCTTTCCTGACAATAAATTGCTCCCCAGGCCCTCTTTTAGCCCTGGAAGAGAAGCTCCCATTGACACCAACGGTGGCTTCCCTCCTGGGGCTAATAGCCAGTGTGGGAGGGTGATTCTTGGCAGGACTGTGGTGGTGGTGGAAAGGGTTAGCCCTTGTTCTCCTCTTGCACTGTGGTCCGAAGAAAAATTCCAAGCCCCAGACTTGCTCTTGGCTTTCTTTTTTCAACAGATGTGGTGGCCCATGCTGTGTTCCGCATCATGTCTACTTTCTTTGGGATTCTTTCTTTGAGATTCTCCATGGTCTGGCAGATCGCTTTTCAGGACAGGTGTGGACAATTTGGATGAGGGAAGAGTCACCCCTTACTTGGATCAAGTGAGAACTGCAAGGCTGTGTTGTGTAGGATTTGAGCCCTGTTCCGGTCCTCCTCGTCTTTCCCGCCTAAGCCATTACAGTCCAGCCTATCCCACTGGATCCTAAGGTGCAAGAGAGGCAGGATAATGGGGTGATGAAGAGCAGGCAAAGCAACGTTTCTTGGTCTTGCTGTCGCTTGTTGCTTTAACCATCACAGCAAAAGTTTCTGCATGCACCGCAGCAGCGAAAACAGCAGCATGGGATTGAACTGGGAATTATGCCTGCTCTTAGTTTTAATGTTTGTTTGTTTTTTTAAAAAATGCAAATTAAAAATGAGGGCAATCTCATCTCCCTGATGCTTCCCGTTTACTGTTTGTTGTTGAGTGGGAAACAGGTGCTTTAGTGCCTTCGCTGTATTTCCATACGGGGCTTGAAAGGATGTGGAGCAGATGACCTTAGAACAATGGCAGATGGTGAGCAGGCATCTTGTGGGGCTGCCAATTACGGCGGTGTGTTTTCTTCTTGCTCCCCAAGGAGCTTTGGCTTACAAAGGCTCCCCCTTGAAAGCTGTTGTTTGGCATGGCCGAAGCTTCCATCTCGGCCTTTCTGGGGATAATGTCCACGCTGCAGTGGAACACTGACAGAAAGGGCCTCTCTGGATAACGGCAGTCCTGTCTTGCAGGGTCACTGGCAGGAACAGAGTAAAAATAATTGTCAGTCTATCAGGAAGCCTCGTTAATGCATTAGCTTAACATATTAGTATTGATCAATCGAGGACTTTCAGTCATAGTTTCAGAGATTTCTACAAGGAGCAAGAGACAAAGGTCAGTTGGTGAACGGCTCTAAGCTGGAGGTCAAAGGGGAATGTGTACAGTCATTAAAAACAAATCACAGAAGATTAAATGCCTTATTTAATTGGTGGGATATGGCAATTCTCCTGAAACAGTTAAGACAGCCTTGCCTGACCTGGTGCCTTCCAGATGTGTTGGACTGCAACTCCCATCATTCCCAGTCAGCATAATATGATGGAGAGCACCAGGTTCTGGGAGGGCTGAGTTAAGATGAGATTGATTCATCCACTTGGCCAATAAGGTGAGTCAGACTTTCCTTATTGTTCTTTCAAGACTTGGAGGGGATAGGATTACTCCTCTCAAATTCAAGGAGGCTTTTATTATTATTTTAGGAAGCAACTCAATAGTGGCCATAAGCCTTAGGTGTTGACTGCCTTGCATATGAATTCCCTAGGACCTTAAATAAATCTCTTGGTAAGTACTGTAAAGCAATCTTGCTGCCATGCTGCAATCATTCCTACTTCTTGCATTGTGAAACAACTTTGGTGCTTGCATTGTGAAACAACTCTGGTGCTTGCAGTAATAGAATCTTTTTCTTCCGTAGCCAGTCAGTTCCCAGATTATAAAGGTCTAACAATGAAATTACACTTAAAATATGATTACTATGAAAAACAACAACAAAGTATTGTGGCATTTAAAGACTAACAAATAAGCTGTTAGTCTTTAAGGTGCCACATTGCCACAAGACTCTAAGTTGGTTTTGCTGCAATACACTAACACAACTTCCCCTCTCCAAGAGTTTGTTATTTTGAAGGCCTGTGGCTCACGCTGGTCTGAGCGTGGAAAGCTAAGCAGGGTCAGGCCTGGTTATTACTTGGATGGGAGACCCCTCCTCTAGTTTCCTGCATTGAGCAGGGGGTTGGACTCAATGGCCTTGTAGGCCCCTTCCAACTCTATGATCTATGAAATCTATGAAAGGCAAAGGAAACAAACAAACAGCTAAGCAAAACCTCAAGAAGCCTCCCCCACTTTCCTGTGTGAATTTCTAAAACTGAAACACTTCATCTGGGTCAGATCACTTCATGGAGGGATACCACCTGAGCATTATTTTCATGAATGAGGCTTCATGCATTTCATAGCTGCCTGGCAGACATAAATTCAGCTGGAAGCAGTCTTCCCTGTTGCTAAATGTCCATGCTAGAAATGCTGCCCCTGCTGAATGTTTACGATGTCAGGCAGATGTGTAATGTACAGAGCTTCCATCAGGGAAACAAGACTGCAACCTTAGATTAAACAGATGACTTTTAAAAAGTTATCATCTTAAAGGCAATATTTTCCAGAATCAATTATCATGTGTTGGGCGACCCATCTTATTTCCTGGATCTAGGTCATGATCTAGCCAAGCCAGGCACTGTTATGTCCAGCTGGTTTTAATCGAAGATCATGAAACGTGAGCATAACACACTCATTCAAATCAATGGGATTTTAAAATGCTTAACTTTGGATGGATTCTGCTGCCCATAGTTTTTAGATTGCCTAATTTTCCAGGTGGATCAAACACATGGAAGTTTCATGGATAATTTGAATCTATTACATCTTAAAAATGAGAGACAATATTTTCCAAATATTCTAGAGAGATACAGTGACTCCGATGTGGCAACAGTGATCTGTACATGGAAGCAAGCAAATGAGTGTAGATCTGCTGTAATGGCAGCAGGGCTGCTGCAGGAAGAAAAACCTGCAAACAGCAGTTAGCCTCTACATGCTGCAAAGGGCCCAGGGGGGGGGGGATGTAATTTTGCCCTCCCTCCTCCATTAGTTCTTCCAAATGGAATCCCTGGCACACATGCACTTGCACACCCTTTCCAGTTTGGTAACAGGCATTGGTAATGGTAACAGTTTGCATGCCTCTTTGAATGCTGAATAGGGATTTCCCCCACTACCACTGCCAAATTTCAGATTTCAGTCCCATTAATTATATCATTTACTTTATCAATAGCTAGGAGAACAGGAATAATCACGGTAGCTCTTACAACGTTAATGGAAATGCACAATAAAGTTTGGCCGGAAATTGGCAAGGGCTGAAAATGCTAGCCCTGTTCTGTTCCTCCAGCTACTGCCAATGAGGCTACCGCTGTTGGCCAGTAGGGGGCAGCCATCTTGTTTTCCATCCAAAGAACATGACCCCGCTACATGCAGCCAAACTACCACTGGAAGCAGCCCCGGCAAGGTATCGTGTGTGACTGAGGTAGCTGGGATACGGAGAGGTGGGGAGCTGTGTGTGCCATGCAGCCTGTTCTGTGCCCTTTAAGCTAGCCTGCTGCCCTCAGGTGTGGTAGAAGATACTGTCCCCTTGCCAGTGTTGAACTAAGATTCAACGGCCAGTCAGCTTGGCTTCTGTACATGGAATCTGCCCTCTAGCCTCAGGAAGCAAACTGTCTTGGGCCAGCCCTGTTGAAGGTAAGCTAGCCTTGTAGGCTCCTTCCAGCTCTATGATCTATGAAATTCTAAGACCACTCTCCTAAAAATGGTAATACTGTTTTCCCCACCCCAAAGACTCTGAATCTCCTCCGCACTCTTTAATGGGGGACGAAAGGTCCTGGAAAATGTAGCAGGGTGTGTGTGTGTGTGTGTGTGTGTGTGAGATATTCAGCTCAGCTTTAGCTTTCATTTCATTTCAATGTAGCAGGGTGGTGGGGCAGGTGGCCTTCCAGAGATTTGGGGGTCTAAATGAAAGAATCGGGGCTCCAGCCCTAGTCGGCCACCCCCTAACACCACTTGGGCCCTCCACTGTGGCATCAGCTCCGAAGACTGGAATGGGTGGCTGGCTCAGGAAGAGTTGCCTGCCCACACCCCACCCATTGCATCCGCCTCACTTTGCTCAATGGTAGGGCTGGCCCTTCCTCCAACAGTGGACAAGATGTGGGATGTGAGTTCCTGGACCATTTGGATGCCCCTTCCCACTGCTTCAGTCTACCTCACAGCTGGCAGCTGGTCAGGACCTGGTTGAAAGGCTTTTGGTCTCCAGCACTGGTCCTTCTCTCTGGAGATATATCAGAACTGGGTTGGGACCTTCTCTTTTGCTCACAGTTCTCTGAATTGGAACCAGTGGGCCTTTTTATTTGAAATCCAGCAGCTTTAAAATTAATTTGATATTTCCCAAATGCCTTGTGAGTAAGGCGTTGATTACATGATATGCAGTAGAAGTAAAGAAAAGGAGTGTGTGTGTGTGTGTGTATGTACCATTAAGGTGCAATCTTATGCATGTTTAGACAGAAAAAAGTACTACAATTCCCAGCATTCCCCATGGCTAGCTGGGGAATGCTGGGAGTTGTAGGACTTTTTTCAGTCTAAACATGTGTAGGATTGTGTCCTAAAAATGCCAAACGAGAAGATTTTTAAAAAATGAAAAAAAAACTTGTATCAAACTAAACTTTCCTGTCCTTTAGCAATATGATTTGCAGAGTGAAGGAAACTGGTCTTTCCCCTTTCTTAACATATTGGCCACCATTCAGGATAGATTTTGGCATACTTAAATCTCATTGATTTCAATAGGATTTAAGTGTGTGTCATGGTGTTGGATTATGGCCATTTCTAGAGAGTACTTTTCCTTTCTTGAGATGCATGTTGCCTGATGCCTGGGCACTCAGTGGTGCAAGGAGGACTGGACTTTGGGGCCAAAATCCAGGGCCCCGCAGGCCCAATTGACTGCCCAGAAGGCAGCAGATGATGGGGCACCGCTAAACAGGCTTGGCATCAGCACCTGGGCTGATGCTGCTGTTCATAGTAGCATCCTTTCTTCTCATTTTTAAAAAACATTTTCTAGTGGGGGGGGGGCAGCTGGCCTGGCATGTACATGATTACAGATGCTACCTTTAGTATTGTTACTTTACACTTATATTATCCCTTTCTACCCTGAAATCAGGGGTGGTACTAGGTAATGGAAAGATCTGGGCTCAGGCCCACAGGACAAAAACAAAAGCACAAATTTGCATATGCTAATTTACATATGCTCTAAAGTATGTGTGTCTCTCCCTCTCTTTCTCTGTGTCTTTAAAGGCCCACGTCTCCTAAGGACACCCCTATTTGTAAAAAGGAAGTATGGACAAGGGAGAGGAGGGCACTTGATTTCAGAAAAAAACCTCAGGCAGAAAGATTCAAGGAGGGGCAGCAGGCGGTGAAGCACATGTGGACAAAAAGCCAGCTAATCCAGGGGGAATCAGATGCAACAGAGATCATCAGGGCCCCTGTCCCTTTATTTCAGCAAGTGCCCATGGACAGCAGGGTGGTGGGGCAGATGGCCTCCCAGAGATTCAGGGCTCCAAATGAAAGATTCGGGGCACCAGCCCTAGTGGACCGTCCCGTAACACCACCTCTGACTGTAATAGTGCTTATGCCCAAGTAAATGTACCGTACTTGGTATCAGGGCAGCGGAAGCAAACTCCATCTTCTTCCTGTAGTCATGATGGTGCTATAATTTAAGTGAGTTTAAGATGAAAAACTGCACATACTCAGATTATTACTCTTTCTCTCTTTTTTTAAAATCAGGTTTGGCAAACAGTTTTTGCTTTGCTTTACCAGGAATGTAGAAGCAGTTGTAAAGCATGGATGGCAGTAGAGGTAGAGGAAAGAGAAATTTTAGTTGTGTGCTTCTAAAGGCACCCCCCCCTCCCGGTAAGACCATTAAATCAAGGGTCTAAACCAGCCTTCCCCAACCTGGCACCCTCCAGATGTGTTGAACTACAGATCCCATTATCCCCAGCCAGCATGGCATCAGCTATGCTGACTAAGGATGATAGGAGTTGTTCAATCATCCTGGTTTAAAATGACCTAGCTGAACCACTGAATGTACTGCTTTCCCTACCTTTATTTAATTATTTATTTATTTATTCATTCCCCACCTTTTTTCCTGCAAGGAACCCAAGGCAGCTTACATAATCCTCCCCCATTTTATCCTCACAACAACCCTGTGAGGTAGGTTAGGCTGAGAGTCAGTGACTGGCCCAGAGTCACCCAGGAAGTTTCATGGCCGAGCGGGGACTAGAACCTGGATCTCCCGACTCCCAGTCCAACACTCTCACCACTACGCCACACTGGCTCTTGGAATGCTTTGCTGCATTACTGCCAAATTACTGGTAAGGGATTTGTTGTTACGCCAATATGAGGTCCCCAAACACAGGCAAAATATCAATAAAACTGAAGAATGGTTTTGTTTCTCATAGTGCTGTTGGAGGATGGAGTATACTGGAGTAGCCTGTTCTGGGACTGCCAGGCAGGAACTGAAGGTTAATAGCCAAAATCCCAATGGTATTGCAGGGTGGTAGGTAAGAGCCTTGTGCATACAGCCCAAAGTAACAAACAAACAGAAAAGTGGATAGCAAAGGCCTGGCAGGAGAGTGTCTACCTGATTGAGGACAGGGGTGATAAAATGTAGCTTATCAATAAATGTCACTCCGAATTAACAAAGCTGATAGGACTGTAGCCAGAAGGAAGGTTAATTTACTTTACGCCCTCCCTTCCTTTTCAGCCAGGCTTTATTGCTCACTCTAATAGGGTCTTGGCTCTTTTCCTGATAGATGCCCCAAATCAGAGGCAATAGATTTCAAAATAATCATGACAATGACTGTGATAATGGTTGGCTACTACCCACCCTACTTGCAGGGTGATGGATTTGTCTGAAAAGGACAATGACTGTGATAATGATTGGCTCCTACACACCACCCACCCTGCTTGCAGGGTGATGGATTTGTCTGAAAAGGATCCCGGGCCAAAGTACTTCCCTCTCTTCCTGCTGAGAGTTTCCATTCAGGAGTTTAACTTGCCTTAAGGCTCAAACCTCTCTGACCCTAATCCATTCTGGATAAAAGGATTGACATGTAAAAGCCATGCCAATCCTCCTCTCTGTTGGCTACAGTACTGTACAATAGATGCCCAGTGGAATCAGTAACTCAGATTCTTGATAGGGGGTCCTCAGGGATTCTTGTGGCAGAGCAGGTCCCGCTCAGCCCCTGGAGCAAGACATGCCACTGCTCACTGCCAAATATGTAATGGGTCAGTTAGTCCACAGTGGCATTGACCCGCTCTGGCCCATGAACGATCTAACTGGAGGTTGGCCTTTCACAAAGGTTCTATGGATCTTGAAGAAGCCCGAGTGCAAGGCGAAAGGGAGAAACGTGCTAAGCGAAACGCACATCAAATGAATCCTTTACAGGACCATCTTCCATCTGGTAACCTGTGTCCTCACTGTGGGAAGCTGTGTGGATCTAGAATTGGCCTCCACAGTCACTTACGGACCCATCACTAGAGTCTACACAATTTTCTTTAGAATTTCCTCCTTTTAAAATCTCCTTTTTGTAAAAAAGTTTTTATCCTGGAAGAAAATCTTACTCGGTCACGAGTGATCGCCTGACTGACTGACTGACTGACCCGAAGGTACAAGCTGAAGGGGCTGGAAAGATGTCAGGATACAGAACATGTCTTCAGTGCCTTCTTTCTTCTTCAGCTTCCTAAGGAAAACACATTTGCATGAGCCTGTACTGGTGATACTGGATTATGGAGTAAACATAGTCGTTTATATGATATTTCCACAGAGGTTCAGTTGGGCCCTGTAATGTTTTAGTGTTCTTAAGCATAGACAGAACACTCTAGGACACAGGATACCAAAATAACTTTTACTGAGTGAGTCACAATACAAACTTAACATTCATGCCTGCCTTACAGTATCAGGTGAGTCCTTTTATACTAATCAGTATAACACTCAAATGAGTTCCCCCATACAACACAAACCAAATACAAACACATATCATTACAGGCTGCTCCCTTTTAGGTGTGCTGTTAAGACTAGTTTTTGGTTGGTTGGATTTTTTTTTTCCTTCTTCAAAAGTGGTCCCCCCTTCTTGACTATGCTTTGGTGTTTTATTCTGTTCACAGTTTTATTATATTTTAATTGATTTTGGGGGGGGGCTAGATCTAGACAAAGGGACATGCTTTAGTCTCATTGAAATTATCAATGGGACTTATGTTAGTCATGACTAATGTGTCCCATTGATTGCAATGTGAGTAAAGCATAACTAGTCCAGATTGAACTCAATGCTTTTCTCTGTCTTTGATGTGAGCTGATTTGGGGTCCCTTTTTAGGGTGGCATACCCTCCAACTGTCCCGAAAATCCCAGTACCATCATGAAAACCTTTAAGCCATCCTTCTCACTCTGTTATGCAAAGTCCCAAATTCTTTTAACTTAGCTGCAGTTTTGCCCATGGCCCCTTTAAGGTAGCTTTGCTTAGGCTCCAAAGGCCGCCCACAGTAAGCAAGGAGGGAACAGACCCGAGGATGTGTGCATGTGGGTGTGCTCCCTCCCTCCCTCTCTCTCTCTGTCACCGCTTGGTGAAAAGAAGAGGAGGGGGAGACTGCACTCACTGGCCTGGAGAGGTGAATGAGGGAATTTATCACATGATTCCTATCTTTATATTGCCAAAGATTTTATTTTCTAACAGAGCTGACTCTGTGCCTCTAAGGTGAGATACAGTGTCAGAAGGAAAAGCAAGAAAGTTCCCTTTCTCTCTGAAGCTCCATGTTTGGGTGGGTGGGGTGGGTGGGTAAGCTTCACCTGTTCAATTTGTGCCAATCCTGACAATTTTAAAACAAAAAGATTGCCCTGCAAGCACTGACCTCCCCCCCATGAAAAACACCAGATATCAACAATTAAGGATTTAAGTACGGTAAGGTAATTTTTTTTTTACAAAAGCCAGTTATAAAATATTATAAAATAATATATAATATAATAATGCAATTATAATATATAAGATATTATATAATATAATTCTGGAAAAGTCATCCTAGCACTGCTGCTGCTGCTGTTACCTCTTCTTTTAGCAAGGAGCAGCATTTCACAATTATTCCCCAATTACACGATATTTCACACAATGCATAATCAATTTGCTGCCACAAGATGTGATAGTCAGTGTTGTAGATTGCTTTAAAATATACACACTTTCCTGTGAGTAAGTCCCACTGAACATAATAGGACTTACTTCTCAGTACACATGCATAGGATTGCACTGTTACTCTGTTTTCAGAGCAGTGATAAATTTTACTTGGCTCTACCTGTGTACCCCATGTGAAAATCTTTTTCTAACACATGCTGAAGTGCAATGGAGAAAGCTCTCTACAGTAATGATTAGGATTATTCTGCAGGGATTTTGGATTGTTTTTTTTTTTAATGCATTAGAAATTTTTAAAAAATAATTTTTTAGCAGAAAACACACCCTCCTCAAGAGAAAGAAAGAAAAAATTATTGTTCAGTCACAGTGTTGTTCTTGTGTTTTTTTTAATAAAGTACAATAGAGCCCACATTTTTTTTTCTTAGTGGAGAAAATAGGAGCTTGCACTCAGATACCTAAATGTTAAATATTATTTCTTTGGCAGACTACTAATGAGAACAAAGCCACCATCAAGGGATCCATTTTTAAAGTGGGAGGGAGATCTTTAAAACAAGGAGTTTCCTGCACAATGTAGGCTTAAAGTTATGTTTGACTGAAATAATGGCATATTCCTCCCTGGTTTACCCCTTCCTACCATTTGTTGTCAGCTCTATCTTACATTTTAGATTGTAAGTTTTTTGGGGCAGGAAACTGTTCTCTTATACTCGGTAAAGGACCATGCACATTGATGGTACAATAATAATAATGACAACAGCAGCAATCACCATTATGGGTCTGGAGAACAAAGTGGCTTCAGAGTGGTCAGAGCCCTTAAATGGTTAGAGCATCCTGGGGTGGGTGGCTAGGGTGTTTTTCTGTTTCTTTTCTCTTCCAGCTAAAATTCAGCCCATCCAGATCAAGGCCATGGAATTTGGGAGACTTCTGGTCTCCACGTTTGTGTCTCTGTGATCTGTTATGGGTTATTAGCTCTTTCAGGTTGGTGACTGACAAGCCAAGTTGATACAAAACAAATATACATTAAATAAATAAATAGGCATGCCTAGATGTTCAGCCTTAGTTACCAACACATTGAATTAAAGAATGCATTTCTGCACAAAGAGAAAATTTGTAGTTGGGCCAAATATTATAACATGGCAAATACTGACAATATAATAAGAGATAAAGATAAACACTTCGTAACTATAGCCTTTTACCTATTATTGCAGGGAAATTTAGGGAGAGGCAGAACATAAGGAGGATCAGAAAAGAAACATATAGATCTAGCATCAGAAAGAAAGTAGTACTTCAAACAGTAGAGTGAAATCTGAAGGCCCGAGTACAGCATACAGGAGAGCAAAGGAATATACTGAGGGTTCAGCACCAGTCAGGGTTTCAGTTTTCAGTTTTGAGATCCAAACCCTGAGAGGGAGGAGAGTCATGGTTACATGACTGTTTGTAATGCAGACTTTTCACCCATGTTGCATTTATTTATTTATTTATTTTATAATAATGTTTATTTTTTATAATAATGTATTTATTGTTAATGGTGTGTGTGTGTGTGTGTGTGTGTGTGTGTGTCTGTCTGTCTGTCTGTGTACACACACACACACAGCTGTATTTATTGATTTGGGGTTTTCTTTCCCCCCAGGCTTCTCTAAATGCAATGCATAAATTCAAAGATTTCTGTGCTTAAAATACCACAGTTTTGTGTGTTTTCTTTAATAACTTTTGTACCTGACCATGCCCTTTGGTTGCCTGGCCATACCCTTGGCCATGCCCTCATGTTGCCTGGCCACGCCCTCTTGATCACACCTTCGTGTTGCTTAACCATACCTCTTACAAATTCACATGTGTGTCCCTATTTTCATCTGTGAAATGTTGGAGGGTATGGGGTGGAAAGGGAGCATATAAATAAGCCACCTTGAGCACCATTTTTTGCCAGAAAGGCAGGATACTAAATAAATAAATACAGTAGTACCTTGGATTACGAGCATAATTCGCGTAACCCAAAACACTCGCATATTAAAGCGAGTTTTCCCATTAGAAATAATGGGAACTCAGATTATTCGTTCCACAACCATTTAATAACTGCTTTGCCGGCTCCCTGGCAGGGAGCCCCATGGAAAGAGCCAGCAAAGCAGTGATTAAATGCTTGTGGAACAAATTCCCAGGAGCTGGCACTACAGCGAGAGGCACCCGCAGAGCAAGCGGCCGCGCTGCACCGCGCCTCCACTCGCTCTGCGGGCACCTCCCGCGCTGCCATGCCGGCACCCGGGCTCCCGGCCGCGCCTGCCCTCCGTGCGGCTCCCTGGCAGGAAGCCAGCAAACCACTTGCTGGCTCCCTGCCAGGGAGCTGCGTGGAGGGCAGGCGTGGCGCGGCCGCTCGCTCTGTGGGTGCCTCGCGCGCTGCCATGCCGGCTCCCGGGCAGGGAAGCGGCACGGCAGCGCAAGGCGCCCGCAAAGCGGGCGGCCGCGCCTGGCCTCCGCATGGCTCCCTGCCAGGGAGCCGGCAAAGCACTGCCGGCTCCCTGGCAGGGAGCTGCGTGGACGCCTTCCCGCTGCTTCCTACCTCTTCCAGGCGCTGCTATCGCTGGTCCCATCGTGTCTCTTGCTGCCCCGGAAGTGACGCGACGGGACCCGCAGTTCCCTGGCACCTGCCAGGGAGCTGCGTGGAGGGCAGGTGCAGCCGTTTGCTTTGCGGGTGCCTTGCGCGCTGCCATGCCGGCTCCCGGGCAGGGAAGCGGCACAGCAGCGCGAGGCGCCAGCAGAGCGAGCGGCAGAGCCCTCGTTCTGCGCCGGCTCCCGGGCGGCTCCACGTAGCGTGGAGCCGCCCGGGAGCTGGCAGCGAGTAAGCCGGTGTGCTCGATTTTCAAGACCTCGCTCGTTCAGCGAGTCAAATTTTTTAAATTTTTTGGCTCGTCTTGCAAAATGCTCGCACACCGGGTTACTCGTAATCCAAGGTATTTGTTACTCGTAATCCAAGGTACATGTATTTATGTACAAATACATAAAAAATAAGGTTAAACAATAGATACTTTGGCTGGTGAAACTTTCCCAGACAAGGCTGAAATATTGGGCTGGTTCCTGATAAACTTGGAGGAGACCCATTGGAATAAGTTAGTCAAGATGGGTGACTATTGATGGGTCTAGTCCAAGTATGAGTAAATCTGGAACCAACCCATTATCTGGACTAACAGGTAGTTGGGAGTGGGACTTTTATTTATTTATTACATTTATATCCTGCCTTTTTCCCTTCGAAGAACCCTAGGCAGCTTACATAATCCTCCTCCTCTCCATTTTATCCTCACAACAACCCTGTGAGGTAAATTAAGCTGAGAGTCAGTGACTGGCCCAAAGTCACCCAGTGAGCTTCATGGGCAAGTGGGAACTAGAACCAGGATTTCCCGGGTCCCAGTCCAACACTCTTACCACTATGCCACATTAGCTGTCATGGATTAGTAGTTTGAATTTGAGAATCATTATTCTGCATCTAGTGTCTCAACTTCTGAGAATCAGCAGTGGATCACCTACCAACAGTTAAAAAACAAAACTTACTTTGTCCACAATACAAACTGATATGTCTCTAAATACAAAGGTAGGGACCTTTCAGAAAGGAATACAGAGTGATCAGAGCTGTTCAACAGTGCCAGCAATAAAATCACACTTTTATGACACCCACTTTAAATAAAGCAAACTGCAAGAAAACCAAAGGAGGTTAGGGCTGTTCTTTGCAGGCATTGTTCTCTAAGGAAACCCTATGCATTTCCCCATCCCCCCCCCCTTGACTTGGTTTATCCTAGGAAATAACTGGGTTGAGGAAAGGATAAAGAATAATGGTGCTTCAGCTTTTACCACAACCAAGAGAGCAATTGCACTGGAGCAGAGGTGTATCAGCTGAATGGGTGGTATGGACATGGTTTTGCTTAAAAGCCTTCTTTCAAAGCCAGATGGGAAGACATGGTGATGGTTCTTGTCCTCTGCTCTGTACACGCTCCACTGAATGCTGACTGCCTCTGAACAGGCAGGTTTTGATAAGGATAAGCAGTCAAGTCCTAAAGAGAAGTACGTTCCATTGATTTCAGAGGTATTTATTTTCTTTGTAAGTACTGGTATATGGCTGCAACCAAAAAAATATCCAGAAATGCATGTATTTGGGGAGAAATGCTACTGTGGAGAATACTGAAAACTTAGCAAAGTGGGATATGAAGGGTCACTGTTCCATATCCATGTCTTGGCTTTTGCTAGATTTGTACAAATCCTTTGGCTTCAGTTTGTAGAGTTATTTCCTCCAGCAAAGTCCAACAGGAAAAAACAACAGTCAAATAATAGGGACAATTAATCTAGGACAGGGGTGGGCAGAAGGTAGATCTCCAGATATTTTGGACTTCAACTACCAGCATTTTTTAAAAAAATTATTTCTATGTGAAACAAACCTAATATCAAACATACCGTATTTTTCCGTGTATAAGGCGCCCCCATGTATAAGATGACCCCCACTTTTCCAACCCAAAATTCAGAAATCAATATTTTGGGTGGGGTGTTTGTGAACGGGCAATTCAGCCCATGCTTGGCTTCCCAGAGGGCTGCTCGGGCGGGCCGGCCTGTTGTTCCGGATCCGCACGGCTGCTGGTGCCTGGGCCCGCAGTGCGCAGCAGGACTGGGCCGGGAGGCGGGTGTGCCTGAGCCGCTCCCCTCGCGGACTCCGCTTGGCCTCGCTGGCAGGCGGCCTGTGCAGCAGCCCTCGATGTCCCCAAGCATGCGCGCAGCCTCCGCGGTGGTCCGCACCGCAGAAGAACAGAGGACGGGGGCATTTTTGGTGCTATATTTTCATGCAAATAGTAGAAGGTTGTGTGTGTGTGTGTGTGTGTGTGTGTGTGTGTGTGTGTATTTTTTTTTTAAGGTTGTCATTGATGTTTGAGCCTGGGGAGGGGAAGAGAGAGCCAGAGAGAGTGTGAGACAACGCTCCCTTGATTGTTCACCCTTCAGCTTCCATTTGGCAAGAGTGGCACAAAAAATACAGGGTGGTGGTGGTGGTGCCGTTGGTGCGTGCATGTGTGTGTGAAGGGAGACAGCAGCAACCCCAAGCAGCTGTCAGCAACCTGTGGAGAGGAGGCATCGCTATAGCAACCAGTGGATGGGCCATGTGCTTTGCCGCAGACAGCAGGGGCTGCGTGCGGGTGAAGTCCGCACAGGACCGGCGCCTCAGCATACCGTACTTCTGTGTATAACGACCCTCATTTTTTCGACTAACAATTTAACGAAAAAGTATAGTCTTATACATGGAAAAATACGGTATAACAATTAACAAAACAAATAGACTTCCGATTTTCTTCTATAGCAAATATAGATAACAATAATTTTTCTTACTCAATCAGAATGAGAAATCTCTTTCTTCCTGTTGTCCCAAATTTACTTATTATTCCATGAACCCACAAACAAACAAATCATTATTTTCCAGTCTCTGCAAAAAGTCAATGAGAGGTTTCCACTCAACAATAAACGTGGATGTTGTCCTTTCTCTGATTAATGATGTGAGTTTGGCAATCTCTGCCAGCTTCAGCATCTTGACCAACCATTCTTCTGTCGTAGGCATTGCTGGATCTTTCCATTTCTGTGCATATAGTAGTCTCGCTGCCATTGTCATGTATAAAAATAAAGTTCCATACCTTCCTTCTAGCTTACTGTCCATTATTCCCAATAGAAAAGCCTCTGGTTTCAATTGAAAAGTAATCTTTAAAATCTTTTGCATTAATAAATGAATTTCTACCCATTTTTTTTTAGCTTTCTTACATGTCCACCACATATGATAAAAGGTTCCTTCCTGTTGTTCATCATTTCCAAAATATATCTGATGCACCGTTATACATTCTAGCCAATTTCTCTGGAGACAAATACCAACTATACATCATCTTATAAACATTCTCTTTAAGACTAGAACATAATGTAAATTTCAAACCTTTTAACCACATATTTTCCCATTGTGTCATTAATATATTATAGCCAAAATTTTGAGCCCATTTTATCATGCATTCCTTCACTTGCTCTTCCTTAGTTTCAAATTTCAACAAAAGCTTATACATTCTTGAAATAAGATGTTCATCATTTAGACATAATTCCCTTTCAAAGTCAGATACACTTTGTTCAAAGTAATACAACCTTTTATCAACTTTAAACCTTTCTACAATCTGTAAATAGGAAAACCATTGACATGTATGACCTTCTTTTATCAGTTCTCTTGATTTTATTTTACATTCATCTTGGGAGAATTCCAACAAATCACGATATGTCAACCAATTGTATTTACTTAACATTTCTCTTCTATGATGGGCTTCTTGTGCTGATAACCACGGTGGTACTCTCTGACAAAACCTAGGTTTATACCATATTGTTCTGAGTATAGGCCGCTCCTGATTATAAGCCGCACCCTTGAAGTTTGGTGCTATTTTTTAAAAATTAAATTTTTAATGAGCGGCATGGAAAAACCAACATCCTGCTGGTGGTGGTGGCTGTGGGAGAAAGAGGAGGTGGGGCAGCCGCGGCGGCTGCAGCAAGAGAGCAGCCGGCTGTGGCCCGGCGCCGGACCCATAGAGACGCCGCCCCTGCCCGGAGGAGCCGCTGCCACCTGCGTCCAAGCAGAGGAGGAGGAGGGTGGCGCGGCGGCGGTAGCGGCGAGGGCACGCCGGGCTGGGGCGCAGCCTGTGGGTGAGGCATCGCCGAGAAGAGACCTGGGTGCAGCGGCATCAGCGCGTGCCTCTCTGGGGGCGCCGCGGGAGCCCCTGCCAAGCTGCTGCCCCCGCTGCCCGCGCTGCTGCCGCCGATGCCAATGCATCCAAGCAGAGGAGGAGGAGGAGGATGGCAAGGCGGCGGCGGTGGGGGCGCGCCGGGCTGGGGTGCAGCCCGCGGGCGAGGCATTATCAAGAAGAGGCCTGGGCATGGCGGCCTCGGCGTGTGACTCTCCGGGGGTGCCGCGGGTCTCGGCCGGGTGCAGAGGCACCACCGCTGCTGGGAGCCCCCGCCATCCCCGCTGCTGCTGCTGCCGACGTCAAGGAGGAAGAAGGGCCCTGGCTGTGCCAGCGCCGGTGCCTCGGCTCTGGTGGGCCCCGCAGCCCGTCACCGTGGATAGCTCCAAGGTGCGCACCTCACTCGAGGCGCTCAAGCTCAGCCTGCGGCAGCTGTGCTACATGGAGGTGAGGGGCGGAGGAAGCACCTGGCCTGGGAGCAGCCTGCCGCAGGGGATGGACTACAAGTCCCATCGGCCCCGGCCAGTGTAGTGTCCCCTCAGCTGGGCTGGACTACGAGTCCCATCAGCCTCAGCCAGCGCGGTTTCCCCCCTCAGCTTGGTTGCCCTGGTTTCGGCCCGCTACGCCCGCCTCGAGGTGAGCAGGCACACCCCTCCAGCAGGATGTTGTATTTTTGCAGCGTCCCAATTATAGGCTGCACCCCTAGTTTAGGGACTCAAATTAGGGGGGGGAAGTGTGGCCTATACTCGGAACAATATGGTATTTATTCCAAATTTTCAAAATGGCACGTCTTATTAAATTCTGCATTCACTTTAACTTAATCATACCACATGTACCCATGCCATCCAAATCTCAAATCATATCCCTCTAAGTCTAAAATTCTACTATTTTTCAACAGAATTCATTCTTTGATCCATACTAAACAACAAGCAGCAAAATATAACTTCAGATCAGGTAGACCCAACCCCCCTCTTTCTTTTGCATCCTGTAAAATCTTAAACTTAACCCGTGGTTTTTTCCCTTGCCATATAAATCTGGATGTATTTTTCTGCCATTGTTTAAATAGGTACGGTAATATATTCATCTTAATTGTGGCTATTCTCCCCATAAGTGACAATTGAGCTTTATCCCATCTTACGAAATCTTTTTTCATTTAATTCCAAGACCTTACATCATAATTTTGAAACAACATACAATTCTTATTTGTTAAAGTGATACCCAGATATTTTACTTTCTTTTCAATCTTAAAACCTGATTTATTTGACAATTTTATTTGGTCTTGAATTTTCATATTTGTTGTTAATATCTTTGTCTTTAATTTATTAACCTTAAAACCGGCTACAGCACCAAACTCCTTCAATTTAGCCATTAACAGTTTCAATTCCCTTCAGACCATTTTTGACAATTAGCCATGCTGGCAGGGGCTTCTGGAAGTTGAAGACCAAAACATCTGGAAATCTACTTTCTGGCCACCCCCCTGAATGAATGAATGAATGAAAGAACACACACACACACACACACACACGGTTGGATCTAGATTTCCCGTGAATGGAACTCTGCACATGGGGTGTTTGTACTGGAGGGGTGAGAGAAGGCCATTTTTGAAAATGCTTCCTTCCCTGGTTAGCCCCCCTGTACCTGCAAAATATCTGCTCTGGAAGGTTGAGGGAATCTCTTGAGTCCCGTGGGAGGTGGCACGGAGGACCCTTCCTCCAGTGGGAGCCTCCATTGGATCTCAGCCCCTTCCACTAATGAAAGGAGCCCTTCTATTCTCAGAATAACAACTCTGGATCCAACCCTATTATTACCATAATCCTCACCACTGCCCAGGGATGTTGAAGAGTCCTTGGTCTCGAGTCACGAGTCGAGTCACGAGTCTTTGGACCCGAGTCTCGAGTCCGAGTCCTTGGTCCAAAATGGTGACTCACGAGTCCTGAGTCACTCCCAAAACTGACTCCACGAGTCCCTATTAAAATCAATGGGGTTTCCCCCCAACAAAATAAGGCTACTTCAGATGTGTGGCTTAAATAAATTCTAGGCACAAGTGTGCCTTTTTATTTCAAAACTCTGCAACTGATTTTGGCAAGAACAGACCAGGCAGACAAACCCAAAATAACCAGGCAGGCAGAGGAGGCAGGGACCCCCAAAGCAGGCAGGCAGAGGCCTTTGTCTTGGACAATTCAACTGTTGAACAGGTCAAGAAGAGACCAGGCAGGCAGAGGAGGCTGGGAACCCCAAACAGGCAGGCAGAGGCAGCCAAACCCAAAACGTCTGACCCTAACCCAAACCCCCCACAACAACACATCAATCAAAATAAATCTCAACACATCGTTGGGGCTGCGCTCCTGGTAGCTGTCCATAGTGGCCGAGCAGCGGCGCGCCTCGCTTCCATGCGCTTTTCACCGGTGATCGCGCTCCTTCTGGCACAGCCAGAAGACTCGTCAACAGCCCAGGGATGTTGACGAGTCCTTGGTCTCGAGTCCCGAGTCAAGTCTCGAGTCCCATTAAAAATATTGGGACTCGAGTCCGAGTCGAGTCAGAGGGGGGACTCAGTCCGACTCACGAGTCGAGTCCTCGAGTCCGAGTCCCTATCCCTGCCACTGCCATCTGTTGTGTTTGCCTGATTACATGTTTAACTTAGTATCATTTTTGCTTGATTGCGGGGTGCCTGTGCCTTTTCTGGCTGCTCCTGGGCCTTGCTGAGGTGTGCACAAATGTATTTTCTTGCTGACTTTGAAATCTTCTTTCAGTGGGGAGTGCTTTGGAATTTGTCTCAGTGCTAGTTTCCAAGAATATAGATGTCCTTGGCCACTTTTCATCAATAACCTGGTGCAAGTCTCCTTCTGCATTTTTCTGCAATGTCTGTAAGAAGGGGGGGAAATCCGAAGAGAAGAGATGGGAAGAACATTTGCACTTCTTCATCCTGAATGCTTCTTACTAGAAATTGATTTCTTGATTTTGTTAATGCCTTTTAGCATAAATGCTCCCATTAAATTTCAGATTTGAAGAAGTAGCAACAAATCTGATTGACATCTTCAAGTATGTCTGTGGGCTGTATCTGTGCCTTTTCCAGCTATGCTATTGAACATGCTTCATTTTAAGAGGAATGACCTTGAGTTGTCATTGTTTTAGAAAACTCACACTGGTTAGGACGCTTCCATTAATGTCCTCAAGTGAAAGCTACAGCCAAGTCCCAATGGGGCAAGTGTGGGATAAAGGAATTTTACTGTCCTCTGGACACTAAAATCCATTTGTTAAAGCATATGCTAAATGTGATGGAGAATAGCATGCAGTCATTTAACTCCTTTGTGGAAGAGTCTATAAGCAAAATTGTTTGCATTATTAACTCCTTGATTTTCCAGATTTGTGTATTGGGGGGGGGGCAGCCCTTATCTTTAAAGAAATGACTTGATGGAATGTAAGACATGTATAGCAGAAAGGGAGAGTAAGCATTCCTGTCCAGAAGCCAAGTATGGAAATATCGATTTGTAAAGTAGCCCCAGTCAGGTGCCTGCCAGATGTGTTGGATTAGAATTCCCACCATCCCCACTGGCCAGGCTGACTGGGGATGATGGGGGTTGTAGTCTAACACCTCTGGAGGGTGCTAGGTTGGGGAAAGCAAAGTGGTACCTTGGCTGTCACAACCCCCCCTTCTTTCCTGCCATCCCACCATCCCATCTTTCTTCTTGGAGATGTATATTGCAGAGAGAGAAGAGAGGGAGCGCGCAGGGCCATTCCACCAGCCCTGCTGAAAGGCCGCCCTCCCACCAGCCATTCCAGCAGGCTGTGCAGAGGGAGAAGAGAGGGGGCGCAGGGCCATTCCACCAACCCTGCCAGGAGTATTCATTAATATTCCCCCTTCTTCCCTCCCCATTCCTTTTTCCTTGTGTGCCGTGTCTTTTTAGATTGTAAGCCTGCGGGCAGGGACTGTCTTGTTAATTGCTGTAGACTGCCCAGAGAGCTTCGGCTATTGGGCAGTATAAAAATGAAATGAAATAAATAAATAAATAAATTGTGGAGAAAGCCAACCTAAGCCCCCTGCCTGACACACACACACCCACCAAGGAGGGGGGAAGGAGACCCAGGGGGGGGGAGACAGCCAGTCTCCACAGATGCCAAAGGGGACAAACAACATCTGCATAGAATCACCCCAGGGGGGAAGGCAGGAAGCATCACCAGGTTTGTCAATGCTCTCGCGTATCAGCCCCATCTACATAAGACTTGAATACCTCTCCAGAGCAGACACTTCGGCACCCCTAAGAAATGGCCACTCAACACCATAGGATGGGACCATTAAGCAAGTGGCTTCAAAGGGACCCCCTCCCACGGGGGGGGGAGGGCGTCACCCCACCTGACCCAAAAGGCCGCCCCTCAGGGAGGGTGTCAACCCACCTGATCATGGAGGGAGGGGCTACCTGAAACACCAAGGTATAAAACACCCTGCACAAGGGAACTGGAAGCTGTTCAGCAATCTTGCCCATGCCTGGGGTAAGGGAACGAAGGATCGGCAACCCCGGGTAGCAGCACCCGGCGCGCTCCAGCTAGCTGGAATCACTGGCCGCTTGGGTTGACCGGACCCCCGGGAAACCAAGCTGAAATCACTCACAAGCCGCTTGGGTTGACCGGACCCCCGGGAAACCAAGCTGAAATCACTCACAAGCCGCTTGGGTAGACCGGGCCTCCGCCGGGAACCCAGCTAGCCGCTTGGGTAGACCGGGCCTCCGCCGGGAACCCAGCTAGCCGCTTGGGTAGACCGGGCCTCCGCCGGGAACCCAGCTAGCCGCTTGGGTAGACCGGGCCTCCGCCAGGAACCCAGCTAGCTGTGTGCGGTTGACCGGGCCCCTGCCGGGACCCAAGCTGAACTAACTAGCTGAGAGCCCTGAAATCACGGTGTCCTTGAGACTTCTTGCTTGCTACTTTGTACCGTACTGATAAGCTGTATTGCTGGCATGGGTCTGAGTTTGTGAAGGTAATTTTGTAAATAAACTTGTTTTATAAAAGATACTTTTGTGGCTATAAGTTATCCCTTTGTTCTGGGCTAAGGGTGAGGCGCTGGGGACCTCGGAGAAGGCCCGCCCCAGGACTTGCTACCCCCTTAGCATTGAACCCGCGCAGAAGACCAGGTTGTCGGTCTTCCACTTAAATATATTAGGCGAAAGTATTTTTAATAGCCACAAACTATCTCCATCCCACTGTACATGGAAATGCAACTAGAGTATACTGACTCATAAAGGTTGATTAAAAAACAAAGATAGCCATGCTGGTCCATGAGTAAAAAAAAATAATAATCCAAAATCCTGGAGTGGTGTGTGTGTGTGTGTGTGTGTGTGTAGATGACCCAAATTCACAGTTAGGCAATACCTTTATTAGGACCAACCAAAATGCCACAAAAGATCCTACACCCACTTTCTTGGGAGTAAGTCCCATTGAATTTGAGAGGACTTACTTCTAAGCAGGCATCCATAGATCTAGATTGTGCCTGGGAGTAAGTCCCATTGAATGCAATTGGAATTGATTCTAAGAAAACATACTTAGGATCATGCTGTTATTGTGGCTTTCTGGACCAGTGTCCACTCTGTGAGATGCATGAAGCCTTAACCTCAGTTGTCACACACAGAGTAGCTCATGAGTTACAAGAGGACTGAGAAGTGATTACGTTTGGATGGTTCATGGCCAAAGTCAATGTCTAGGTGACTTTAGTGCAGGGGTCCCAAACCTTTTTGGACCTGTGGGCACATTTGGGAATTTGAGAAATGCTGTGGGCACCACCACAAAATGGCTTCCACAGTGAATGTGGCTAGTCACATAATGGCTGCCGTGGGGGGCTGACTAGTCAAAAGTTGTGGAGTGGGGGGGGGAGAAATAGCAAGGCAGGAGAGTGGGTGGGAGGGGGAATAGCAAGGCAAAGGAGTAGAGGGGAGAGGAAGAGCAAGGCTAGAGGCTAGAAAGGGAGAGGAAGAAGAGTGCCCTAACAATTTTCAAAGGTTTTTCTAAAAACAATTTTTTTGAAGCAGACAGGGAGGGGAGAGCTCTGTGGGTGCCACTGGAGGTCCCTGCATGTGCTGCGCTGGGGACCCCTGCTTTAGTGGGAATTATATTACTTAAGGTCTGGAGAACAGGAAAACATAAATATTGGTCCTCTCTTTTGTCATGTTTCAGTAGGGTAGAAATAAGGCAGCACAAGACGTACTGGAATGAGCAAAAACTTAATTTAAAAATAAAGTTGTAATGAAAAACTTAAACCCAGCAGCATATATTTTCAACAACTGATTATGGATTAATACATTTTAAGCTGCCCTTCATCCTTGAGGAAGCAGTGTACAAATATATGATTAAAACAAAACAAACAATACAATAAGAAGAGTAAAACCACATCATCATGATAAGAACAGAGAAAGGGCAGCTTCTGGGCAGCACAATGTTCAAGGCATGGGGAGTCATTTTACTTCCAGAGTCACTTTGCAAATGTTAAAGAACATTTAGAGCCAGTGTGAGAGCCAGTGTGGCATAGTGGTTACAGTGTTGGACTGGGACTCGGGAGATCCGGGTTCTAGTCTCCACTCGGCCTTGAAGCTCACTGGGGTGACTTTGGGCCAGTCATAGACTCTCAGCCTAACCTACCTCACAGGGTTGTTGTGAGGGTGAAATGGAGAGGAGGGGGAAGATTATGTAAGCCGCCTTGGGTTCCTTGCTGTAACCTGAGCCCATTATTCCATGTCTTGCATTCTGGGATGGCCGAGAAGAGATCCTGGCCCTCCTCTGTGTGACAGCCTTTCAAGTACTGGACTACAATTCCCATAACCCTGGCCATTGGCCAAGGTGCCTAGGGCTCATGGGAGTTGTAATTCAAAATATCTGGGGGGGTACCCAGTTGTCTACCCCTGGACTACAGTGTTAAATTGTTCTCAATATTCATCACCAGAATAATACAAGGGGGGAAATGTAGGCCCTTCTTCTGAAATGATTACATATGTGTTGAATGGGTGAAAGAAACTGCAGTGTTCCCAATATTCTAATGTTTTACTCTCAATTTATCATTCAGAACAAATTCAGCTTCCTCTAGAGTGGAGGATAGAAAGGAGAAAAAAAGGAGGGAAGGCACCAGTACAGAAGAAGGAGAGAGAAACTCACATATGCAGTAGATTCTGTAGTATATTCCGCTCAAAGTGTTCTGGTTACAATCTTCACCAGGAAAATTATAGAAGAAGCACTGTTTGGGCTCTGTTACAAAGTGGAATCACCAAATACAACAGCCTCCCCCAACCTGGTGCCCTGCAGATATGTTAGAATACAGCTCCCATCATCCTCAGTCAACATGGCCATTGTAGTCCAACACATCTGGAGGACACCAAGTTGGGAAAAGTTGGAATAAATGGCAGCTGATTGCACTTCCAAGGTTATGTCTTCCTGTTCCGCTAGAATAGAATCAATGGCTTCCACTAAAACCTGTAACAATAAGACTATTTACACACCTGGCAGGCAAAAACCCGTAGGGGGTTGGCCAGCCTGCCTGGCTAAATGCTTTGGCCAGCTGCTGATCCAGCACTACTTCAATGATGTCATGTCCTGCTTGTGGGTTTCCCATGGGCAGCTGGTTGGCCACCAGTGTGAACAGTATGCTGGACTAGATGGACGCTTGGTCTGATCCAGCAGGGCTCTTCCTATGTTCTTATCTGTAAAGTGAAGTGGGACGGAGACCTCCTTTCCCCTGTGACAAAGTCCAGTGCTTTGGGAACACTGCCAATAGGGCCACACTATCATGGCACTGCTCTGTTTTTCACACAGGACATGGGGGAGGCAGTGACTAGATGGAGACCCAGCCCAGATGAACCCTTTGCCCCCACCCCCTGTGACAAACCCCTACTTCTGATATAGCTCAACAGTGCCCCCTAGAGCATCTGGTACCTTAGCATCCTGCCAGATGACCCGAATAGGTTTATCTCACTTACCGTATTTGTCCTCAGAAATGCAACCCAAACCTTAACTCTTTTTCTTTCTTTTTTTTAAAATAAGTTCATTGGCTCAGTCAAGCTTGGTATTTTGAGATTTAAGTTTACAGCAATCAGGAAGGTGAGTCCAGCAACTAAGTAATTTTCTGATTTGCTGGCTAGACCACTGATGTCAGAAATGGACAAACCAACAGTCTCTGCTAGGGGTTTAGCTTTTACTGAACTCAGAGCCCCATAAAAGTAAGAGTCCATTCACTCCTTCTGGAGCCTTCCATATATCATCTAATTGGAAATCAAGATGCTATCATACCATCCTCTCTGCAATTAACTCTGCATTTGCTCTGATAACCAAGACTCTACTCAAGTAGGTAACATGTGACTAGATTAGTTAGACTGACTTTAGGTGCAATCCTATGCATGTTTAGACAGAAAAAAAGACCTACAATTCCCAGCACGCCTGGCTGGGGCATGTTGGGAGTTGTAGGCCTTTTTCCTGCCTAAACATGCATGGGATTGAACCCTTCATTGATTTTATTTGGGTGTGCGAGCGAGTGTGTGATTGTTGACTTCCCTTTGTCCCCCCTAAATAAACTTTTAATAAACTTCTCTTCCCCACACCTCCCCCAATAAACTCCTATATTCTATTTGGACATTTGGTTGTATTGTTTTAAAAGGGAATTCTCACTAAACTCTTCCCCATGAGAAAGACTATATGGTTACAAAGTTACCACTTGTGTATTTTAGGATTTTGAAAAAGCATTTTGTTAAGTTCTGTGTTCCTGGGCTTTAGGGAAAGAAAAGCAAAAGCATTTTTCTTTATTTGTTACTGGGGCTGGGCTGAAGGGAGGGGTCCTTGGCAATAGGGCTCAAACCCCCCAAGCAGCTGGACAGACTCTGGTGTGTCAGGAGGTTTATCCTGACCGGTCAGGCCTGGTTATTACTTGGATGGGAGACCCCTCCTTCCAACTCTATGATCTATGAAATCTGTGAAATGTGGGATCGGTGCTAGAGTAGAGCAAAGAACCATGCTAAGAAAGAGTCATGAGGAATGCTATTAAAGCCAATCAGGCCCCAGGTTATCCTCAGTTAAAACCTGAATGTATACTTATTTAGGCTTCCTGGCAAGGTGCTCTAGGGGCACCCGTTGCGCTACATCAGAATATAGAGGTTTAGCACCCAGGTTATGTGTTCTACCACAGATATGTTTTTGAGAGACTTCTCCATGCCTGCATATGAATTCCCTTATTGGATGGTAATCTCAGAACTGGAGATGCATTCTTGCATATGTTAATTCAGACCTCCCAGTTTATGATATTGAGGCTGTGATCTTACTCACTTACTTGGGGAAAACTCCCATTCAATGCAATGGGACTTACTTCTGAGCAGACATATATAAGTAATAACCAGGCCTGCTTAGCTTTCCATGCTCAGACAAGCTGAGCCAGCATGAGCCACAGGCCTGTGTCACTGCCTCTGGCCCCATGTGCTGTCTTGCTCTTTCTGTCCAATTCCCTTACCCATATAGATAACTAGGAAATCTTCATTGACTTTTGAATTAAAGCAGATAATGGTGATAAGTAACTAATGAAGATCACAAGCATTCTTATGTAAAGCTGTTGGGAGCTAATTGCGAACCTGCATTCACAGAAGTGTCAATGTACAGGAAAGTGCAACCTTTTCTCCAAAATACAATCTTTTCTCCAAACATATGCCTCCCTGAATTATACAACAGTGCTGCTAAGTTTTTTGTTTGTTTATTTTGGCTGGACATTACAACATCATTCTATATTTCTGAACACTCCTGTGTAAGTAAATGATTAAAAGTAAATAAGAAAGCAACACAAGAAACTCCATATGTGGGAATAAAAGTACTATCCTTAGTTTGTCCTTGTACTGTTAAGCACTGGTGCTTTATTGATTGGAATTAGGAAGTTAATAAGCTTCTGGCTAATTAATCAGATGGGTAGGGACTGGAACTGCACTGCAAGGCTTAATCAAGTCATCAAAACTCTCAAGCCATGGAGAAGGTAATTAAAGAAAAAAGATGCCGGTTATATAGTAACAGGAGCCTAGGAAAGGAAAGGAGCAAGATAGAGAACCCCCATTTTCTTTTGTACACTTTTCTGATATAAATCAGCCCAATGACCAAGGTACTGTTTCCAGCTTCCTATCAGCAAACGATGCTGAACAAATGTATAAATCAGTCCACAGAAGTCATTTAGTCCAGCTTGTCGAATTGACAATGAAGTTATGTTTATTTGAAATAGATTTATTTTGGTATTATTGGGGCCTTCAGCTGAAGCTACTTCAGCTTGTGCCTGTTTACCCCCAAGGTAATTTGATTTACTGGTGTGGGACTCACAAACCTAATCAAGAAAGTTTATTAGTTAAGATAATAGATCAATTAGTGCACTGGCAAAATGTTATGGCTTACTGCAAGACTCGTATCATGGGATTAAATATAAAACAGGACATTTAAATATGAAGCTTTCTGTTTCCCCACTGAAAGTGAATAAAAACACATCAGTAATCTTTTTAGAAGCTTCATTAGGGGACAAGTCTATAATCTCTAAGACTGTATTTGGCAACTAATTCCTTTGATTTTTACACTTAGACTGGATGCCCGTTGGTAAAGAGGACTACCTACCTACCTAGGTTCCATCCAATGTTATGTGAGTGGACTTCCACAGGGCCGGATTAACAGCATTATGGGCCTGGTGCTGAGGAGGGCGCGTGGCTGAAGAGGGCGCAGAAACGCTGCGCTCCTCTTCGCTGCCGCTGCGCCGCCCCCGCCAGGCCTCTGCCTCCGCTGCGCCGCCCCCGCCAGGCCTCCGCCTCCACGCCCGCCCGCCGCCGCCGCCGCACCCTCCCGTCCCGCTCGCCGCTGCGCCTCCCCTGCCCTCCCGCTCGCTGCCACTGCGCCTCCCGCCGCCACCGCCATCACCCCCCCGACCCCCCCGCCACCTACCTTCTCCGCGTCGTGTCGCTTCCGGAGCCCCGCCCGCGTTGTTTTGGTGGGAGGAACCAGGGCAACAGGGCTTAAACAGCCCTGTTGCCATGGTTTCCCCGGCAAAAAACAGCGTGGTGGTCCCGTCGCGTCACCTCCTCCTGCTCCGCGGCGGCGGCAGCAGCAGCCGCAGCCGCAGCCGCCAGGGCGGGGGGAAGGTAGGTTGGTGGTGGCGGCGCAGGTTTTGTTTTTTTTTTGCAGAGCAGGGCTGCTTTGGAGAGGGGGGGCCCGCTAAATATTATTTCGCCTGGGGCGCCAAACTGCCCTGCACAGGTCCTGATTGTGGGCCTATTTTGGGGTAGGGGCCTGGAGCTGCAGCTCCAATAGCCCCTATCTTAATCCGGCCCTGGACTTCCAATCATGCAGCAAGACTTCCCTTCCTCTTTTTCCCCCGCCTTCCCAAATCTACTCCGGAGGGTCCCCCAACCCTCCAGACTCCAGAGCAATATTTGGGGTTGCAGAGGGAGGGGGAAATCTGTTCTGCGAAGAGAGTCCTTTCTGTGTTGTGGACACCATTGGATTTTGCTCACTCTCATGACTTGCAATCTTTTTTTAAAGATATAATTACAGATGAAACTAACATTTTAAAAGAAGCTATACAGTTGCATACATGTTGACCACATTTCACAAGATATGTTTTTGCTTCTTCCAACTAATGGTAAAAAGGGGTCATATTTTTATGTCATACCAATTTGAAAAGAAGATATGCCATGCTTCGGTGAGTTATTTCATGTTCTGTCTTACTTCTCTCTCAGCTAATATTTATTTATCTTTAGAATTACACCCATACTTTTGACATAAACCATCAACATTGATTTCTGCAGAAATCAGCAGCTTGATCTATTAAAAAAGAACTGTACTCATTTAATGTCGGTATTGTGTAGTGATTGTACATTGCCCAAGGAATACTTATCGGATGTCCCGATCTGCAGTGATCTGGCATGCAGCCCCCCCCCCCAGATTAAGGAACCTATTTTGCAGTGGGATAACATCAGGGTAGCAGGGCTTTATTGAGAGACCTTGGCTTCCAGTCTAGTGAGCCATCCAGGTGGCTACTCAGCCAGTCCAGTACTTGTCTGTGGTTGGCTCTGCCCTGCCACCAGAGTCGATCTTCCTCCTCCTCCTCAAATTAGAATGGGTCATGCCCTGGACAGCTACAAATAGTTCAGGGTAGTTGCCCCAACTTGCCTGAGCAATGGGTAGTCATGGGAGACTAGCAATGCTGCATCTCCATCTCATGCTTCCTTTGCTATGTTCGGCCCTTCAGTCCTAGAACTGACCCCTGATTGGACCTTGGCTCGTTTTTGGATTAGTGCTTCATCAAATGTTTGAAAGTCAATTTTGCTGCACCTACCCACTCTTTTATGTGCATTTCCTCAATATGTTCACAGCCATTGTTCCTTGAATATGCTGCTCCTTCTGTGCCTCCCCCACCCCCCTCCCAAAATGTTTTTACCATGTTATTCCAGCCAATTGCATTAAGTGAGCTGGATGATTTCATGGTGCCATGTAACCAATCAGGTCTAGCTACATCTGGGGTCCCCAATGAAATGCCCATGGGCACCACTGTGTGCACAGGCACTTGGCTTCTACCAGGTTCTCTGCGTCTCCTGATTTTTTTATTCTTTTAATTCACTGTTTAAATTGGGGTGCTGGCATGCTGCAAAGTGCAGTGCTGGCCCTCAGTGCCACCTTTATTTCCAAGAATGCCTCCAGGCCCCATGTGGGTCCCAGAGGCATTCTTAGGAAATAAAAATGATGGGCAGCTGCAGTCCAGTTTCATTTTGAAGTGCACCCAGCCACCCAGAAAAAAAGGAACAGGTGGGGCGCATCAGGTGGGAGCGGGGTAGAGAGCCCAGAGGTGGGCTAGAAGAGGGCATAGGGAACAAGGGGGTATTTTGCCTGTGCTGTGTATATGTGTTGCCTGTGTATGTCTTCTTTTGTTTTGGTGTGGTGTGTGTGTATGTGTGTGTTACATAGTTGGTTGGTTTGATGTGTTTTGTTTGGGTTTTGTTTGTGAGTCTGTGTTCTGCCTTGATATCGTGTGTGTGTGTGTGTGTGTGTGTGTTGCCTTGGTTTGTTTGTTTTTTGATATGGATCTGTGGTATAGATGGATGTGTTTCTCTACGTGTCACTGGTTTATCTTCTATGAAATGGGTATTTTGTTGTGCTTTGTGTGGGCACATATGTGATTTTGCATTTCAAGTTCAGACCCCACTTCTAACTTATGCACAGTTTCTTGGTCAAGTTACTTGTCTCTGAGCTTCAGAAGCACCAAAAATGGGGGTGGGAAAGGTGAGAGCAGTAAGTGCACCAAAGGAGGGGGCAATCTTTCCCCCTTCGCAGTGTAATCCTCTCGGTGTTGAACTGACCTGTCTCAGTGTCCTCCACCTTTTTAACACTTCCCGGAGTCTCCAGCTAGTCCAGAAAGGGGAGTTATTAATTCCCCCCCTCTTTTCATGGCCCCTTCCCCCCACATTTTTGGTGCTTCTGAATTGTGCTTCTGGTTCCCTCCTTTCCTTACTATCATTTCTCTCCCAATCCTTCTTGACTGCGTGCAAATTAGCCTATATGCAGCCTCATCTTGTCACTTTCCTTGTATGTTACCTACTCCACTTCAGCTCAGGTTGACAGCTGCAACATACAAGGACATTGACCAGACAGGACTACATATATCAGACAGGCGAAACGGCGCTCTTGTGCACTTGCAAAAGAATGGGGGACGGGAATAATTAAAAAAAAATTACAAACACGTTTGCATACTCCCAAAGCACGGAAGGGGAGAAAAAGGTGGTGAACAAAAAGGGGTAGCAATCAGAGTGGGGAGGGGGCCGGGACAAGGAGACAAGATGGTTCTGCTACAAAGACATCTGGGATATGTGCCAGTGCTGGCTGGTGGACTGAGGGGGAGAACAAGCCATGGCAAGCCCGAATGTCTGTCGGGTGAACCGTAGGTTGTTCAGCAAACAAACAACCCACTGAGGCTTATTCGCAGGATGGCTTAGCATGACATGTGAACCCACCCAAAGTTTAGTGGATGTTTTCCAGTGTAGAGGTAAAGTATGGTAACCGGGCAGGGGGATGGACAGGCAGTGGTAGCAGGAAAGTCATGCAGTGACCACTGCCGGGGAAAGAGGGGTGAGGGAATGTGGCAAGGACTTCCCTGTGTCTGTATTTCATACATCCTCCCCCCCTTCCCACCTCATAATAACTTTATATGCAGTTAGGAGTCCCAACTCATTGACTAGCTAAAAAGTTACGTGTGCCATCTATTACCATGCTCGCATCCAGCCAATCTGCAACTCATTAATATTGTCATTGTGAATGTCATTAGTGTTTTCTCCAAATGTTATAATTAGTCAGATGAGTATAGGTGCTTCTAATAAAAGTAGGAGATGACTGTTTTGTGTTTTCATTGGTCAATAAAAGTGTAAATGCAGAGGCTATAAATCATGAATTTAATCATGATCAGTGTTTGACAAGTGCAATATGTTTTCCTAAGTGATACATTAGCTTTCGGAAGGATTTGACATGTTTTATAGATAATGATGCGTTTATCACAGAGATCATGGATAATTACTGCAGCCCTGCTTCCTCAATCAGGCATGGCAGGTTGATTTGATTCAGAAGAAAGAAGTGTCCAGAAATGAGGATGAATCTTGTTCCTTCTTAGACCAGGCCTGCCCGAAATGTCTTACTAAGGAGGCCCTACAAAATAATTCTTTCTTTGAAGACTGCACCCAGTCCCCATTTTGACTAGTCAAAAGTTGTGGAGTAGGGGCGGGGGAGAAATAGCAAGACAGGAGACTGGGTGGGAGGGGGAATAGCAAGGCAAAGGAGTAGAGGGGAGAGGAAGAGCAAGGCTAGAGGCTAGAAAGGGAGAGGAAGAAGAGTGCCCTAACAATTTTCAAAGGTTTTTCTAAAAACAATTTTTTAGAAAAATGATGAGTCGTGACGTGTGTTAAGTTCTTTGGACATTACATTTTAGTGGGAGTTAAGTATCCCTGTAATTTCTGCTCTGATAGAGCATTATATTTGGCCACCCAAGCATAAAAATATGCTTTAAAATCCAGCTAAATAAAAGAAACAACATCCAAACTACCCCATAGAACACATGCATGTTGGGTTGGTTCCAGATTTAGTCCTACTTGGAGTATACCCATAGAAATCAATGGGACTTACATTAGCATGACTTAAGTCCCATTGATTTCTGTGGGTATACTCTAAGTAGGCATAAACCTGGAGCCAACCCTCTCTCTTTAGGGCTCCCAGTGGGAGAAGTTTCTCCCTCTAACAAGAAGTTAAAAGAATATGAATACTGTTATTCCTTTAATAAATAAATACTCACCTTAAGGAAATTGAGTGCCTTAATTCACTCTGAAAGCAAAAAGATAATTACCACCCAGGTAAGTATCGTGACATTTGTTCCTTGAGAGATGGAAATAATACACAGGAGAACCAGAACAGCTAATAAGTCTCTTTGGGTATTATCTATGGGGAAATCATCTTTGGCATGCAAGAGTTGAGGTCGTTATGATGACCCAACCATATTGAAATGGTACAATTAGCAAAACTAGGTTTCCTGCATTCAGCCTAGCCCAGCCCCAAAGGAAACGGGAGAGGAGACAGGGAAGATGATGAGTGTGTGGAGAGGAAGTTGAATGAGGATAGAGAAGGTGAATGGGGATAGAAGAGAGAGCAGAAGGCAGCAGAGTGAGGCTGGAAGGAGAGTGGCAAAGGAATTGTCATAGAAAGCTGCCTCATATGGAGTCAGACCATAGGTCCATCTAACTTAGTATTGTCTATACTGACTGGCAGTGGTTGTCCAGGGTTTCAGGCAGGAGCTTTTTCCAGCGCCACCTGGAGATCAAACCTGGGACATTTTGCACGCAAAGCATATGACCTATGGTCTTTCCTCCATTTGCCCCATTCCCTCCCACAGTCCTTTGCAAGTCCCCGGTTTTCTTTTTCCTCATGTTTTAACTGAAATCTGCCACACCTAACATCTTAACATAGTTACTGTGAGTCCAGGTAGGCTAGTGAGTTTTAAGAGGCATGTCTCAATAACCGTGCTCACCAGGATCTGAAGAACTCCTGGAAGCAACCTCAAAGGGTCGTCTGTATCCAGTGTGATGATTGCCTTTAAATGGCTGATCCCAAACTGCTTTTGAAACTTCCCTCCACTTGTCATGAAACATGTGGGCTGCTGTTCAGGAAACAGTAGCACAAAGCTCCCTTTGGACACATGGAGTTAGCCTCACAGTTCTTTGGAACCTGTTTTTTTATTTTTAAATACAGCTGTACATATAACAAAAACAGTTATGGAATGTTGGAACATATCTGAACAAACCTGTTCAAAGAGTCTTCAATTAATCATAGTTTCCTGTTTCCTCTGAACTGAGAAACTATGGTTACCACCAACTTTCGAACAAGCCAGGCTATTAAACCAGCTTCAAACCATGATTTAATATTCTGGCTTATTCCAGAGCTTTCAACCCTAGTTCCCCAGTTTGGATGAAATGGGAAACTATTATTAATTGCATACTTCCTGGTCTGTTTGTTTGTTTGTGCAGTGAAAGGAGGAGCAATGGGACTGCATATGCAGCCAAAAGGCTCATTCATATCTGGCTTATTAAGCCAAGATAGGAATGTCTAAGGGTCCAAACAGACATTGGATTGCATCCAATGTTAGTCCTTCTTAGAGTAGACCCATTGAAATGAATGGGACTTAAGCTGGTCAAGAGTCAAGTCCAATTTATTTCAGTGGTCTGTGCTAAGAAGGGCTAACATTGGATACAATCCATTACCGGTACTTCAAATCTGTATCTAGCAGCTGATTATCGAGTAAGAAAAAATATTGTTACCTATATTTGCTGTAAAAGAAAATCGGAGGTCTATTTTGTTTTGTTAATTGTTATATGTTTGATATTATGTGTTTGTTTCACATAGAAATTAAAATTGCAAAACACAATCAAAATAAATCAGTCAAGCAAAATAAATAAATAAACCTGTATCTAGCAGCTACAACTTTCTCTAACTTTTACCCTAGAGTAGGTACAGGGCCCCCAATCTGGATTGGGAACTTAGTGGGGGTGGGTAGGGGGCTTTTAAAATCTGAATTGGAGCCCCTCTAGAGTAAAAATGAAATAAGATGTAGCTGCTAGATATGGATTTAAAGTAATGTCTGTTTTGGCCCTGAATATGGCTAATGGCAGTGCTGGATGCTGAACAAGAGGTAGTGGGGGAGGGGAGGTCACAATCTACCCCAGGGTTGGTGAAGCTGTGGCCTTCCAGATGTTGTTGTTAGACTATTTATTTATTTGTTATTAACACTTATATCCTGCCTTACTTGCCAAAAAGCCATCAAGGCAGTGCACAACAATTTAAAACTATGTTTTAAAAAAACACATTGAAACCAGTAAAACATTAAAGCATTAAAACAACTACCCTACATAATTTAAAAGGCTAAATTGAAAAGATGCATCTTCACACCCTTTCTAAAAGCCATGGGAGTGGGGGCTAATCATAGCTCTTGAGAGAGCGCATTCCACAGTTTGGGAGCAAAGTGGGAGAAAGCCCATTCACATGTGCCTGACAAGCAGGGCTGTGCAGGGAGGGGTGCCCTCAAGAGGGCTTCTCTCCTGCAGATCTTAATAACTGGACAGGTTCCTAATCGGACAGCCAGGTCCTAAACTCTTTAGGGTTTTAAAGGTTAAAACTAACACCTTGAATTGAGCCCAGAAAGCAACTGGCAACCAGTGCGGATCTTTCAAAATGAGTGTAATATGGACCTGATACTGTGACCGTTGGCCATGCTGGCTGTGGCTGATGGAAGATGCCATGCCACAACACCTGGAGGACCACAGGTTCACACCCCTGATTTAGCCAGAGTTAATTCTATTTAAGTCCCATTGATTTCAGCGGGGGAATTAAGCCTGTGCATCCCTCTTTCTCATTGAAATACACATAGTTTTCAGATTTATTTGGTACATCTATGCAAGATGTGTGCTGCTGTGATGCTAAATGATTGATGGCAAACAATTCATGGCATGATATGTCAAAGACCAATTTGTGGATCTTTTCTTGGTTTTTCCTATATGCGTTGATATATAATTAACTGTTATCAAGCAGGTATTTCAGCCAATCAGTAAGACACATTTATTACATGGTGGTTACTTTTAAAAAGAAATCCCTTGCCCACTGGAATTGATGCTTATTAACCTTGGTCTAATTGTGCTCTTGAGCTGTCATTCATATATTATTTATTGTCATAGCCTCTAACCTACATAGTTCTCTATCCATTTCAACAAAACAAGGCCACCTTTCAAAAGAATGTCTGGTTTAAAGACATTGAAGCCTTCCAAATGGGCTCAATGAACTCATCTGGGAAAAGGTTAACACCCAACATGCCAAAGGGCAGGGGGGGAATTGAGAGGCATGAGACAGATCTATGGCTGCCGCTGCATCAAAAAACTTCAAATCCTGTACCTTCTCTGCAATGTATATGATTCCAGACATGCGTGTGTATTTGTGTATATGAAAAAGAGCAAGGTAGGTCCTGTGATATCTCCCACATGTAGCCTCGCGATAAGTAAAGTTAGGAATTCTCAATCTGTGTCCCATTCCCAAATTCCTGGCCAGGCAGGGAAGCTGACCCACAGCTCACTAGGCAAGGAACACATCTATGCAGCTGGACCCACAAGAAGCTGCCTCACAGAGAAATTGCACTAGGAGCCAGGGATTGATGGTTCATATAGAGCAGGGGTGGCAGATGGTAGATCACCAGATGTTTTGGACTTCAATTCCCAGAAGCCCCTGTCAGCTGGGAGTTGAAGTCCAAAACATCTGGAGATCTACTTTCTGCCCACTCCTGGTATAGAGCCTGATAGTCCTGTCTCTTCCTGATTATCTTATCATATTGATCAAACTTCTCAGAGCTAGGAGTATTTTATCAGCTAGTAGTTATCAGGTGAACCAAAGACTGGAAACAAATGGATCAATTAGTCATTGATCCACTTGGTCCTAAAGGGAGCTCTTTGGTGAGTGAGTTCCTAAATGATCCAATACTTCAAGGCAACTCTGCTTTGTTGACATTATGAGAGCTAATAAAACTCATTATCTTCCAGCTTTTTGAGTTTCCTTCTGGCTAGAACGAGGGTGTTAATTTACCATTGTAGACTTCTTCTAATTAACTAACTTTTATTGTAGCCTGTACTTATTGTATAAATACACACCAAACTTAGAAACAGGAAATAATAAATACAAACATCTCTCACTTGCTCACTTATAAGAACAATTATTTAAATTCGGAAAGAAGGCTATTAAAAGCCATTCATGGGCTCTGAGGGATAGTTACCCACTGTGGATAGCACTTTCCTATTATTCCATCCATGAAAGTAATTACAGATTCTTTTTATATTGTCCATTAGGTTTCATTTATTTATTTATTTTGATTTTTTAAAAACCTACCTGTTTGTAGCACTTGGCATGGGTAACAATGCTTAAAATAATGTTGAATAAAACAGTTGCCTATTAAAATTCAGACACTATATACTAAACACAGTCCAACTATAAATGCCTTACGCTGTAATCCTATGCAAGTTTAGACAGAAAAGGGAGTTGTAGGACCTTTTTTCTGTCTAAACATGCATAGGATTGTGCCCTTACACTGTTTCTGGAAGACATCCATGATTGTGCTTTGGCCAATATACAGAGGACAGAAATTTTCACAAATGCAGTAGCATTATTCTCAGTGCTCAGAATTGTGAGGGACGATGTGCTCATGCTTAAAATTCCACATGTTACTAAACTACGGGCAGCCCCATCCAGTGTGTTTGCCCATAATAACCCTCCTAACTCAGAGGATTACAGGCATCCAAGTGCAAGTTTATTTCTGCATTAGCCAACCAGGCCGTTGCACACATACATAAAATGGGCTGGACACATAACTAAAAAGTAACCATCAAAAAAGACATTCAAAACACACAATTAAAATACATATATACATATGTATACATATACATATACATCCTTAACCAGCGATATATATAAAGTTAAAATTATATATAAAGTTAAAATGCAAAAAAGATCAAATCGATATGCTATCATTAAAAATTTGTTACTTAATATTATTTAATTTAAAATGATCATTAGTAATTGATTAAACTATGAGGCTAGTAAACATGTTTAAGAAGGCTTATTTCTCTTTACCAAGGCCAATTTTACAAACTTTGCCATTCGAAAAGACGTATAATAATCTGTTCCAGCTAACAGAAAAACAATTTTACTTAACGGCGAGGCATCTACTAAAACACCAATGAGAGGAAGAAGATATTGGGCTCTCAAGTCTGTATATTGGAGGCATTCTAAAAGGAAAAGATACAAATCCTCTACTTGTCTACAGCCATAGGGGCATTGTCTTTCTGCTTTAGGGAGCCCATCTTACCATCCCAAGACTTCCATCAACTGAACAGCATTCAATCTGCATTTAGTTAGAAGGCCTTTAAGGTCATAGGGGCACTCAAAGGTCAGGTATGCTGGCAACTTCCCAGGCATCCAATGGAAGGCGGGAGGAGTGTGGCGGCTAGGGTTGCCGCCGCACTCCCCTCACCCTCCAAAACATTTAGATGACCGATTTTGTGAGGTGGAGAGGATGAGGCACCGCCGGGATTCCATGGAGGACGGCGCTGCCTCGCTTCTCCCCTCCCTGCCCCTGGGAATGCCCCCCCCCATGGCGGTGCTGAAGACAGTCTTCCATTTTTGGTTCACAGCTGGCATAGAAAGAACCACGCAGACTGCGAGGTGGGGTGGGAGGGCGCTTCGCAGGCAGGCTCCCCGCTGTGATCTTGGAAGGGATTTCCGAGATCGCAGTGAGGAGTCCGACCTATCCTGTGGCCCCGCAGACGAGGACAGGGGAGCCATAGGATTGCACCCTGAGCAACTTAGGGATAAGGGATAGGGAGGTAAAATCACAAAGGATGGACATTTCAAATTCAGTGCATAAGAAACAAGGACTTGGACAAAGAACAAAGATTAATGCAATACATTAGACAGCAATATTATATATGCAGTTGCACATGTGGATGGTTTGTTTTTGTTTCTTAATTAAGAAAAATATTTCTAAAAATAAATAGTCTTGGGGCACCTTAAATTTATTCTGGCATAAGCTTTTGTGGACACTGTTCACTTCATTAGATGCAATGGATGAAATCGACAGTGTCCACAAAAGCTTATGCCACAATAATTTTTTTTAGTCTTTGGAGGTTCCACAAGATTCTTTGCTGTTTTTGCTGCAACTGACTAAGATATGCAGCTATCCCTCTGGAAGAAAATCAAGTGGATATTAAAGATGCATCTCAGTATTGCACACAAGGTCATCTGTGTTACATCAGAATGAAACTTAGATGACTGAATAGTTAGCTGTAGCCATACTTTCCTTTTATTCTGATCAAAAATGGTTTTGCAGCAAACCCTATATTTTCATTAGGACATATAATAAACAACATAGAAGCTAATTGAGGTCTGCAGTTGGGTTCCCAAGGGCACAGCTGAAACAACTGTAGTGCTTGGGGATTATTTTTCTACAACACATTTTCCTGGTGCAGATTGAGCTTCTAATTTTACTTATAAAAACAATGCTACAGTTGCAACAGCTTGCCAAGCTGACAAAATCCTTATGAACAGGAGACATTTTTCTCAGACTTTAAATAATTCTAAGTAGCAGCACAGAGCAAAACCATTGCATGCAGGGCTGGCCCCACCATTAGGCAAAGGGAGGCAGTTGCCTCAGACAGCAAATGCTGGGAGGCGGCAGCTAGGTGATGGAGGAGAAAATTGTGTGCCCCCTAAGCTAGCCTGCTGCCTTCAGGTGTGGCAGAGGATTCTGTCTTGTCCATCGGTGTTGAAGAAAGATGTTCAGTTTTGAAGAAAGGCTTTTCTACATGGAATAGGAGAGGGTGCCATCTTGATCTTCGCCTCATTGCATGGTATGCAAAGATGCCTGATCAAGTGGATCATGCATGGAAGCAGATCAGGAGTGGGTGTGCATCTGGTTGCACATCTGCATTATGATGTACATCTGGGAGTATCCATCTAAGGGACTGAGACCTGTCACTTTGGAAATTTTTATATTTGTCAGGCATATATTTATATTTTTATATTTGTCACCTTAACTAAACTGTAGGACATGGGTGGGCAACCTCCGGCCCATGGGCCTAATCTGGCCCACGGAGGTTTCCAATCCAGACAGCAGAGGATTGGGCACCCTCTGTGGGCTCTGCCCACTCCTCTCCCAAAGCCTCTCCCCTTGAAAACAATGCAGTGATTACTAGAAGCCAGCATGGATTTGTCAAGAACAAATCCTGTCAGACTAATCTGATCTCATTTTTTGATCGGGTAACCTCCCTTGTGGACTGTGGGAATGCTGTGGACATTATATATCTGGACTTCAGCAAAGCTTTCGACAAAGTGCCTCATGATATCCTGATTAGTAAGCTAGCTAAGAGTGGGCTAGATGGAACAACTATCAGGTGGATCCACAACTGGCTACAGAATCGGACTCAAAGAGTGCTTATCAATGGTTCCTTCTCAAACTGGGGAGAGGTAACGAGCGGGGTACCACAGGGCTCGGTCCTGGGCCCGGTGCTCTTCAACATTTTTATTAATGACTTGGATCAGGAGGTACGGGGAATGCTTATCAAATTTGCAGATGACACAAAGTTGGGTGGAACAGCTAATACTCTGGAAGACAGAAACAAAATTCAAAGTGACCTCGATAGGCTGGAGCGCTGGGCCGAAAACAACAGAATGAAATTTAATAGGGATAAATGCCAAGTGCTGCACCTAGGGAGAGGAAACCAAATGCAGAGTTACAGAATGGGGGACACTTGGCTCAACAATACTACAAGTGAGAAGGATCTTGGAATTGTGGTAGATCACAAACTGAATATGAGCCAGCAATGCGATGTGGCTGCAAAGAAGGCAAATGCAATTTTGGGCTGTATTAATAGAAGTATAGCTTCCAAATCGCGGGAAGTGATAATTCCCCTTTACTCGGCACTGGTTAGGCCTCATCTTGAGTACTGCGTCCAGTTCTGGGCACCACACTTTCAGAAGGATGTAGACAAACTGGAGAGGGTTCAGAGGAGGGCAACAAAGATGATAAAGGGACTGGAAACAAGGCCCTATGAGGAGAGACTGAAAGAACTGGGCATGTTTAGCCTTCAGAAGAGGAGACTGAGGGGAGATATGATCGCACTCTTCCAGTATTTGAAGGGATGTCACACAGAGGAGGGCAAAGATCTCTTCTCGATCATCCCCGTTTGCAGGACACGGAATAATGGGCTCAAGTTACAGGAACCTAGATTCCACCTAAACATCAGGAAAAATTTCCTGACTGTCAGAGCAATAAGACAATGGAATCAACTACCTAGGGAGGTTGTGGGCTCTCCCACTCTGGAGGCATTCAAGGTGCAGCTGGACAGCCATCTGTCAGGGATGCTTTGACCTAGATTCCTGCATTGAGCAGGGGGTTGGACTCGATGGCCTTGTAGGCCCCTTCCAACTCTACTTTTCTATGATTCTATGATTCTATGATTCTCAAAGCCACATCCACTGGCCTTGAGGCTACCAGGGGCTTGCAGGGGAGCTGAGAGAGGAATCCCATCAGACATTGTGAAGGACTTCCGGCGGTCCTTTACTGCAGAACGGGAGATCCACGGCTTTTACTGACAGCCTTGATCTCACCACCCGCAATCCCAACTCAGCTCTGGTCGGAAACACTGGAATTTAGTGCTGAGTCAACAGAGAAACCGCACACACTCTACTTAGGGTAAAGTGAAAGGAAGTTTATTGAGGGATCAGTCAGTTACAAATTGGGTAGGGAGATAAGGGAAATGAAATTGACAGAATGGAATACCTTTGTTACAGGCAGTCAGAAATACAAAAATAACAACCGAGAACCTACGCTAGTCTAAACTAGCAACCGAAAACTTACACCAGCATACCAGGCACTCCACTTGGGGGTTGAATGTCCGGGCTGGCCTGAGCTGATGACCCACTCCGTGCTTCATTGCACCTTGATCCAACTAGAGAGCCAGTGTGGCGTAGTGGTTAGAGTGCTGGACTGGGACTCGGGAGATCTGGGTTCTAGTCCCCACTCAGCCATGAAACTCACTGGGTGACTTTGGGCCAGTCACTGATTCTCAGCCTAACCTACCTCACAGGGTTGTTGTGAGGATAAAATGGAGAGGAGGAGGAGGATTATGTAAGCCGCCTTGGGTTCCTTGCAGGAAAAAGGCAGGGTATAAATATAATAAATAAATAAATAAATAAACCAAGAGCAGTAGCCAGGGCTGCCTGTTTATCCCTCTCCCCTGCCCCCCCTTTCCGATAGCCTGACACCTCCTTTCTCAGGCAGGGCAAACAGGGCTGGCCAGCTAGGAGGGTGCGGTGGCCATTAAGGGTGCTTGGGGAGGCGGTTGAAGGGGCCATTGAGGGTACTTAGGGAAACCATCAACATTTGAAGGTGTGGCAGACTCAGAGGCCCCCACCTGGCCTCTTTGGAGGAAATGCACAGTTCACCCTGGGCGGGGATTATGCGGGTGGTATGCGGGAGAAAGTGTATGTGATGTCAGGCTTTTTCTCCACAGACATGACAAGGGGATCCCCCCTGCACGCTCCTTCCTCTCCCAGTGGGGTGCTATTCCTTCTGATCACAGAGCAGATATAATAATCTGGAGAATCCTTGGGAGAGTGATGGCTGCACACTCAGCCAGTGTTTGCAGAGAAGGCAAAGGAGGAGTGAAGCCAGATAGCCACGGCATCTGCAGGAGCTTATAGATTTCATAGATCATAGAGTTGGAAGGAGCCTACAAGGCTATCGAGTCCAACCCCCTGCTCAGTGCAGGAAACTAGAGGAGGGGTCTCCCATCCAAGTAATAACCAGGCCTGACCCTGCTTAGCTTTCTACGCTCAGACAAGCTGAGCCAGCTTCTGCTTGGTAAGCAAGCAGGGGTCACCTCATGTCTCAAAGAATCACTGTTCCAAAGGCCTACCTTGATTCCTGGCTCCCCTCTCCCATCAATATTAAACATTATGTATTGGCTAAACTGTGTCCACTAAACAATCCTCCCTCAATAGCTAGCAGAAGCATCTCAAGAGCATGTCTAAATGTTCCCACCCATTGCTGGCATCCATGCTAGCAATGGGAGTGATTTTTCTTCTGTTCACTGATGGATGCAAAATACAAGAAGCCCTGCATCCCCTCCTGACCTCGGCCCTGCAGGCAAGAGGGGGTTAAAATGGGTGTGGGGAGATGTTAATGCCCTGCAGGGTTGGGTTGGGTTTAAAACTAGTGTGTGTGTAGTGGGGAGATTTAATGCCCCCCTTCCTGGAGCACCATGGACCTGATCCAAATTGGGGCTGCACGTGCTTGCAGGAGAGTACCAGTACATTTAGTTTGGCCCACAGAGGGAGCCGGCCATGTATTTCTTGGGAGGGAGTTCCATATGGTCCAGTAAGGACCACCAACCTTACCAATTTTAGTGGCGGGCCAGTGACTAGGGGAGCTTCCAAAGATTATCTTAAACCCGGGGCAGGTTCATACAGGTGTAAGCAATCCTTCAAGTTACCTGGGCCCAAAGAGTTAGGACTTTAAAGGACATCACCACAAGCACTTTGAATTGGCCCTGGAATTAACTTCCCCCCCCCACGCTTCTGTGGGGGGGGGAGAGTTTGCGCGGGAGGGTGAGTGGAGAACGCGGGAAAAATGAGGTGATTTCACCTCCCAGCAGGGCCCGGGGCAAATTGGTTGCCCCCTTTCTATTGGCTATAAGGGTGGGGCACTGAGGCTATATCTATGCACAGGTGACCCCACCCAATGCCTCTCTTGTTCTTGCAGCTGCGGGGAGAAGACCGGAGCCTCTGACCTCCTTCGTTCGGGACCGCGTTCTGTGCCTTTTCACGGTTTGGGGGCTGTTGGGGGTGGCTTGCTTCCGAGGTTGCTTCATTTGGGGCTTCAGGAGTTTGTTTTTCTTTAGTTAGGGCGCGCTTTTAATTTACTTGTTTTGGTAGGGTGTGTGTTTGCGGCAGCCGCGGCGGCGTGTTCGGCGCCTGCGGCTCTTGCCGGGTAGCGCCCATTCCATAGGTCCCTCTACGGTCGGGGGGAGGGAGTCTGCGAGGGCAACCTTCCCTTCGCTGTCCTTTGCTGTTGGGCTCGTAGGGGGGTGATGCCTGTTTGGTGATCCCTTCCTTTATTTTGCTTGGATTGTGTTTCTTTGTTGCTTTCTGGTTCTCCGGGGCATCCTCCCAGCCGCAACAGCGTTACAGAGCCTGCAGCTCTCCCCGCGGGACGCTGCAGCGTCTGCTTTCCGAGCGGAGCATAGCTCCGCGCAGTATTTTGCCTCCGTCGGGGTGGGCTCGGTCGCGCAGCACACTCCACCAGCTGCAGCCTGCTTTTGCGCTGTCCCGGCGTTTAGGCTAGCCCTTCCTCGCCCGGAGCTTAGTTGGGAGTGTGCGTGCGTGCGTGGAGCCAACCCGATTCCCCGCTACAGCCACGTGCCTATTGAGCTCGTGCGTCTTCTCTTGGGGGCAGGAGCCGCTCTTTGCAGCGAGGCTCCAGAACAGACTGCTTGTGCTGCATTCAGCGCCAGGAGCCCACCAATTGTACTCTGATAGAGTGCACGGGGGTCGACTAAGCAGAGGCTTGTCTCTCTCTGTGGCGGTAAGTGCGGTGAATAGGTAGTGGGGGTTAGGGTTTCGGTGTGCATCCCATGGCACCTTTGAAGGTGATTGGCAGGAACCCGGACTTCACCAATGTCAATGCCCTGTGGCTCCATTGCTGGGAGTTCGGGGAGCCTTTGGGGTCTGCACGGGTCACCCTCCTCGGTTGTCATGCGGCGCCGGGGGCGGTGGCTCATGGTAGATCCCCCAGCACTTCGTGTGTGGAATTCGAGAGTGGCGAGTCACTGCGCCACCCTCGAGTTTGGGATGTTTTCGCCCTGATGCGCTCCACTGGCCTCTTGGCCGGCCTCAGTTAATCCCGCACTTCACCTTCGCAGAACTCCGATTCAATAAATGTGGCCCTGTTTTCAAACCATTACAGTTGTCTCGTCTCTTCATTTCACCCTATACCCGCGCAATTAACTCCCCCCCCACGCTTCTGTGGGGGGGGGGAGAGTTTGCGCGGGAGGGTGAGTGAGAACGCGGGGGAAAATGAAGGTGATTTCAACTCCCAGCAGGGCCCGGGCAAATTGGTTGCCCCCCTTTTCTATTGGCTATAGGGTTGGGGCACTGAGGCTATATCTATGCACAGGTGACCCCACCCAATGCCTCTCTTGTTCTTGCAGCTCCCTCCCTCCACGCCCGTTATGCAGTGTGAGCTCCTCTGGTCGCCTTTTGCGGGGCCGAGTAGGAATTTTGGTTCATTGTCCTAATTGGCTCGGGGCAGTGTACGCGTTTTGCCTACTCCATACTGCGGATCCGGGCGGTGGTGTTCTTGTTTTGGGTTACCAGTTGAATTTGGTCACATTGGATTTAGGTTAGGCGGTAAGTGCGGTGAATAGGTAGTGGGGGTTAGGGTTTCGGTGTGCATCCCATGGCACCTTTGAAGGTGATTGGCAGGAACCCGGACTTCACCAATGTCAATGCCCTGTGGCTCCATTGCTGGGAGTTCGGGGAGCCTTTGGGGTCTGCACGGGTCACCCTCCTCGGTTGTCATGCGGCGCCGGGGGTAGATCCCCCAGCACTTCGTGTGTGGAATTCGAGAGTGGAGAGTCACTGCGCCACCCTCGAGTTTGGGATGTTTTCGCCCTGATGCGCTCCACTGGCCTCTTGGCCGGCCTCAGTTAATCCCGCACTTCACCTTCGCAGAACTCCGATTCAATAAATGTGGCCCTGTTTTCAAACCATTACAGTTGTCTCGTCTCTTCATTTCACCCTATACCCGCGCAAATGCCCTGGCAACCCATGCAGCTGCTACACAACTGGTGTAATATGATCTATCTGCCTAGCCCAGGGGTTGGCAACTCAGTGCCCAGGGACACAACAGCCCCCCCCCCCCCCACACACACACATCCCCTGGCCACCTGACAAATCCCTCTGCCTCTCCTGTGTTTTTTTTTTTTTTTTTTTAGAATATTAAAAGTTTTAAAAGCATTTTTTTACCTTGGTAAAAAAGGAGATCTCTGGCTTGCAGCTGCCCTGCCTACTCCCTTTCTTTCCCCCAGTACGCCTCTAGATCCCATCAGAGCATACTTCCAAGAGGAAAGGAAGAAGGTGGGAAAGCTGCTACTTTTCAGCATGCCCAGCTAGGTAAAACTGCTCTTTAAAAAAAAGGAAAGGAAAAAAGAGCAAGGGACCCTGTTGTCTGCTCAGCCTGGGGAGCTGGGCAGAAGTTGGAGGGAGTAAGGTTATTCTGCGTATGTGTGTTGGGAGGGGAACCGGCCTCAGAGCATCACCCATTTTCTTTCTGTAAAATGGGTATCTAGCCTATAGATGGCTATCTATAGACTGGATTTGTAGATGGCACAATAGCATGGAAATTCAATGAAATTCTACCAGTTTGCACCAGCTGAGGATTTGAATATGTCCTAACACATAGTCACAGCATTAGGATTATACCACGACAAAAGCTAAAGCGAGTGTATGCTAAAGTAAACCTCGGACTTACATTTGTATATAAAGCTTCCCTTATGCTATTCTCTTAAGCACATTTACCTGGATGTAAGTTTCATTGAAATCAATGAGACTTACTCCCATGTAAATGTGCTTAGTACTGGAGTATAAGTCATTCTATTAGCTGTATGGGTGATCTTCATTTATTCCTTGGGAAATGTCTCCTGAGACCTAGCCCCTGGCATGACCTATAACTCCATTCATAAATCTAAGCCTCAGAGTATGCTGCCTATATGTACAGTGTGTGCAGACAAGATCAGAATATAGGCTGCAATCCTAAACACACCCTATACACTGCCATCCTAGGAGTAAATCCCATTGAACACAGTGAGACTTACTTTGGAGTAAACTATAGGATTGTACTGTTACTTTATACTGTGAAGTAGCATGCTTGGACTTGTGTAAAGGATGTACTTTCGATGTTGCCCTCTAGCACCACAATTCTAAACATAGTTACGCAAAACCCAGGTAAGTGTGCCTAGGATCATAAATTTTAGAATGTATATATCACCCAAGCTGAGATTCAACAGGGGTACTCCAGTCCTTTTCATATGGTATTTCTGTTTTAGAGCTTTAGAATACCCCCCCCCCTTGACTTTAACTGCTCAGAACAGCTTGCATTAGATTTAACTCCTTAAGGCCTCTATTGTAGCAAAGTGTCTAGATACCTATCAGCTCCCCCCCAACAAAATACTATAGATGGAGCACATACCTTAAACCTGCTGAGCTTTTGTCTCAAGTACACCCTGCTTCTAGATATGCCAGCTTTGACGGATTTATGTAATGTAGCCGGAAAAGGCTCCATCAGACCTTTTGTTAGGCAAAAAGAGGAATTTAAAGAGACCCATAATGCCCAAAGACATTTAATTACTATATATATATATATATATAGAGAGAGAGAGAGAGAGAGAGAGAGAGAAGTATTTTACTTTACGAGAAGTATTTTAGTATTTAACGTTTACGTTTCTGAACCACACAAAATGTTGTTAAAATCTGTGTCAAGTCTGTTAAGTGTTGTAGCCACAACTGATCATTGTTTGTTCTGGAGTTACTTTTGCTTCCTTTTGGTCTTAGATAGATACCCCTTATTGGCCAATCCTTAGGATGCAATTTATTTTTTCAATTGTTATCCTACCCTTCTTGCAAAGAGCAGTGTTCCTTGTCCCTCCTTTTATATTCACAATAACACTGTGGGATAGTTCAGGCTGAGAGAGAGAGAGAGAGAACTGCCCCCAAGGTAACCCAGTAAACTTTGTGACTGAACAGGGATTTGAATAGGCCATTTCTGCATGATTGGCTCCTGCACCAGTGCTATGCCCAGTGCCACATGGAAGTGCTGATCATGCCGTAAAGGTAACATAAAAGCAGAAGCAGAACAAGCAGAAGCAGCAGCAGCAGCTAGCATTCCCAGTAGAAACCCAGACAGAAAAAAGGTCTAAACTTGCATAGGATTGTGCCATAATTGACTTTGTTGGAAGGGAAAAACTAGGAGCAGTCTACAAACTATATAAGAAGAGGAAGCTAATATTAATGTGTTTAGCTATGAGATTAAAATGAGGAAGAAAGAAAAAGGAGTAGAAGGAAGGAAGGAAAAAGACAGAAGAACAGGTGGAATACACAGGAAAAAATGCCGTAAGGATTCTTGTGGCACCTTAAAGCCTAACGAAGTTATTGTGGCAAGAGCTTACTCTTATCCAGTGCTTCTCAGTTATTTTCTGTCATGCCCCCCCAGGAAGAAGAAAACATTTCGCGCCCCCCGCGCGACTGTAAATAGTATCATTTGTCTATAAAATTGTTATAAGTACACCTCTGCATAACACTGTATCCTTATTAACGTATAAGAGAATAAAAAAAGAAAGAAATGTGGATCAATTTACAACAAAGAATAGCTTTATTAACTGTAGCAGAAAAGATTTAAAGGAGCACAGGATTTAAAGGAACACAATATAAAAAAAAACTTTTAACTGAGGTCAAACGAGCCCCCCTTTACGGAGCCTCGCGCCCCCCCCCTGGGGGGCCCGCCCCACTATTTGAGAAGCACTGCTCTTATCTGATGCATGAAAGGCAGGGCTGGCATCCGGGATCAGCACTGCCGAGCCTCCAGCTCTCTCTGGCTTCAGAGGGAGAGCATGAGAGCTGTCAGGCAGGGGGAGGACTAATTGTGGAAAGGACCACAAGGAGCTGCGGCGGCGGCAACTGCCACCTACTCATTCGCGCGCCCCCCCTTTTCCTGGTCATGCCCAGAAGGACAGGGAGGGCCAGCAGGCAGTGGCAGCAGGAAGGAAGTGGGCATACTTTGACAGACACTGAGGGAGTGGAGGCATGGGATGCCTTGCTCAAAAGCCTACCAAAACCTGAAGCCCCCACGAATGAATTGGACAGTGAAGAGGCTAGAGACCCCTGCCTGGAGATCACCCAAGTGGGCTGAGCACACACACACACACACACACCGTCGCAAAGAAGTTTGTTGTTTGTACTCAAGGCTGATTCATAAAGGAGAAGCAGAGAGGCAGCCTGATCATAGAGCCTTGCTTACTGTGCCTATGTTGTTCAGAAGGGGGGGGGGGGACCAGATGCTTTTATTACTTTCAGGACAAAGTTGGGCGGGGGGATGTTAAACTTTATTATTTGCTCATTAAATAAGCAATGTAAAAATGCGCCTAAAAAGTAGGCCACATCCACCAGGGTCCTGACTACCCTGAGCTCCTCTCCCCACCATAAAAACACCTCCCAGGCTTCCAGATTATGTTGACCTCAGAGTGTGTCATCAGAAATGCTTATTTGCAGAAGAGCCCTGCATTTATTTTGGTAAAATACAGTATTGATGATTTGATGTTTGAGAACCAGGCTCATTAAACCACTGGGGCGATGAAAATAAATACAAGGTTATTAGTGAAATACAGATGTCATCACAACAAGCTCTACCACAGTGCAAACTGTTTTCCCAATAAAAGCAGGGTTGTTTTTGCTGATATTTTGCAAAACAGGAAAAGTGACTTGCATCCCAGTGGGTTGTATCCAATGGTGTCTGTCTGTCTGCAAGCGGAATGGATACTACTGGAGAAACAGATTCCCCCTGTGCACACACACACACACACACACACACACACACACCACACCCCAGATCTACTCTGGATGGTTGGGGGACCCTCCAGAGCAGATTTTGGAGAGGGGGTGCCAGGGGGAAGGAGTTGAAGAGGATGTCCCATTGCACAAGAAGAAATCCACTTGCGTGGTATTGGATGGAGGCCAACATGACAGCCAAGAGACACATTCAGTTAAACACACTTAAAAATATATACATTTTTATTTTGAAGAAAGAGTAGTCATACTGGGGCCCACTCTGGATCATGTCCTCAATCCGGACCAGTTCCCTACCAAAAAACACCCTCCAACAGCTGCTGTTTGCGCTTGAAGACAATGTTTACTGAAAACAGCATCTTTGGGAGTAAATAGCATCCAGGGTCAGTGGGTGGGGTGTATGAGGTCATGATCTGGATTGGTGGCCATCTTAAACATGGTTTGTTTGTTTTTAAAACATGTTTAATGTTACATATAATTTGGCCCTAACTGTGTTGCTCTGCCACATCAAATTCCCACTGCTTATGGAAGCTTAGCATGATAGGAAAAAGAATGCTAGCCAATATTTTTATATTTGCTGCATTATTGGGACTCAGATTTTATTCATATGCCCTAACAGGAGGTAGAAGACTCACCACAAAGTGACTTTTCCCCTCAGTAATTCTGAAACGGGGCTCCCAGGTGGCAAAACTGCAAGATGGTTTATCCTTGAAAATAGGCATTTTTCAGGGCATGGTAATCTATAATCCCAACTGCATGGATTACGAACGCCCCTTTCAGATGTTCAATGGATGCAGACAAGGGCAGAATCACAGTGACTGGTTCTGTTACATATCTGCAGTATGCCTTATATGCAGAGGCACCTCTCCTTGCAATCGGGAATTCTGAAAGCAGACCAGCATATTGCACACATGTAATGGGATGATGACAGTGATGAAACTCTGAGAGTCCAAATATGGATGGGGACATTATTTACATATTATTCTGAAGACATTTTCTTTAAACCATGGATTTTAATGAAAAGTTTCTCAAATATAGATTTTTAAAATCTAAAGATACAATCCAGTCACAGTTAAGCAGTTTTAAACCACATTCATTTGTACAGGAGATATTTATATGTGTCAGCCCTGAGGGCTGCATGCGGTGCTGGGTGGTGGGTTGGGTGTGTGTGCATGTGTGTATACACAGCAAGCATGCATATGCATACATACACACCTGATGTATGTGCTCTTCTCTCCCACTGGAATCAGCTGGACTCAGAAGTGCTTCTCTTTGGCTGTATCATGCCCACAGTTCATGTGTACACTGAATCTCTAACAAATATTCTCATCTTCCTGGCTCTTGTAGCAATTGCATTGAAAATGTTAAATGACCCTTCAGTCCTTGCTGAGAAACATTATCCATTCAATTAATGGGCCATAAAATGATTGAGATAAAAAGCAACCACCACCAAGGTGCCATCAGAAACCCAGCCAAAGAAAGCTAACACTGATTTCATAAACTTCATGGATTTAAAAGGCTTTAGGAAATTGAGAAGTTTCCTTGTACTAGAGTCTGGATAACACTTTAGGAGACTGGAAACTAGAGAAGGACACTTGCTGGTTACATACAGGAGAGTAAAATACATAGGCATACATATTCTGGTTTTCTTGGTGCTCTGAATTTTGAAGTTTCTAACAGAAATAAGAAATGTGACATTCAAACAATTGGTTTTGATTTTTCCCTTCAGCTACAGACATACTCTTTATCATACTCCAATATTCGATGAATTAAAATACAACATTTAAGTCATAAAGCAACATTGCCCTCTTCTGGGAAAAGTATAAAATAGCTTCTATAGCTCAAGAAAAGTGCAATCTTGTTTCATACAGCTCTGTCTTGTTTTTTTTAAAACCCAGCCACTCAGATTTGAATGGTAACATTTAAATTGTACTTGCTCTCCCCTTCTCCAGTTCTATAAAGTCAACCACGGCCCAGTTTCAACATCCTTTGCATACTTTAAAGATCAGGGGTGGGCAGACATGAGGCATGCAAGTTCTACTTTATGTGGGGTTTTTTAAATAAAACCCTGACCTCCATCAATTGGAGCCAGGTGCATAATAGTAGCTCAAACAGGTGAGTGAACACTAAGAATGAAGGAAGAGAGTGCCTCTGATCACATGCTTAGCCCAGGAATTTGTGATTAAAACCAGAACCAAACTCGTAGGTCCTTCTGCACAAAAAATCACTCTTGGTTCCTGCCCAGTTCTTTTTCAGCAACCTAATAAGGGGGAAGCTTTTTAGTTTTTGCTGTTATTAAACCAGGGATGGGAAACTTGTGGCCCTCTGGAAATTTTGGCATACACATCCCATCATCTCTTCCCATTGGCTATGCTGTCTAGGGCTGATGGGAGTTGTAGGCCAAAACATCTGGAGACCCACAAGCTGTCCACCCCTGTGTTACAAAGGGTCAGAAACTCTTGCCAATCTACTGCAAATCTGCTGGGACAGTCCCGCAAACACTTACCATATTTTTCCGTGTATACGGCGCCCCCATGTATAAGATGACCCCCACTTTTCCAACCCCAAATTCAGAAATCAATATTTTGGGTGGGGTGTTTGTGAACGGGCAATTCAGCCCACATTCGGCTTCCCAGAGGGCTGCTCGGCCGGCCTGTTGGTCCAGATCCGCACAGCTGCTGGCGCCTGGGCCGCGGTACATGGCAGGACTGGGCCGGGCGGCAGGCGCACCTGAGCCGCTCCCCTCGCGGGCTCTGCTGGGCCTCTCTGGCTTCTCCCCGCGCCCGCCCCCTCACGGCAGCATGGCACTCACTCCTGCTTGCGGCCCTCCGCTCTCTCTGTGCTGCGGGGCGGCACTGGCGGCACTTCATGGGGCGGCCACCAAGACCGGCATCCCGCCGCAGATCCCCGAGCGCGTGCAGCCTCTGCAGGGGTCCACACCGCACAGGACCAGCACCCACCCTGCAGGGCTCCGGGCGGGTGGGCGAGGCTTAGGCTCCCGCGGGCAGCCTGCGCAGCGGCCCTCGATGCCCCCGTATGCACGCAGAAGAACAGAGGATGGGGGCATTTTTGGTGCTATATTTTCATGCAAATAGTAGAAGGGTGTGTGTGTGTGTGTAAAGGTTGTCATTGATGTTTGAGCCTGGGGAGGGGAAGAGAGAGCGCGAGACAATGCTCCCTTGATTGTTCGCCCTTCATCTTTCATTTGGCAAGAGTGGCACAAAAAATACGGGGTGGTGGTGGTGGTGCGTGCGTGCGTGTGTGAAGGGAGACAGCAGCAACCCCAAGCAGCTTTTACAAATGAGTGCCAAGGCGATGTCCATTCATAGCCTCTCGCACTGGCAAGGGGGTTCTGAGGAGTCCAGGCCTTGTCAGCCAATTGCTGTCAGCAACCTGTGGAGAGAAGGCATCGCTATAGCAACCAGTAGATGGGCCATGCGCTTTGCCGCTGGCTGCGCGCGGGCGAAGTCCGCACAGGACCGGCGGCTCGGCATACCGTACTTCCGTGTATAAGACGACCCTCAATTTTTCGACTAACAATTTAACGGAAAAGTATAGTCTTATACACGGAAAAATACTAAGCCATCATGGCTTCTTACTTTGTTATGCAGATTCCCAATTTGTTATGCAGAACTTAGCTGCGATTTTGCCCATGGACCCTTTAAGAAGAAAGCGAACAGACCAAAGATGTGTGTGTGCTCTCCAATGCTCCCTCCCCGCTGCCTCTGACCTGGTAAGTAAGTAATTGAAGACATTTTGTACTTACTCCAGAGTACCTGTGCATAGGATTGCACTGTTTGTTTTAACTTAATTCAAGTTAGTTAAATTCTGTAAGATTATTTAAGTGTTCCTTTCAGTCTAAATTGTGTGAATAGAACAGAAAAAGTCCTTTAAACTGGGGCCTTTCCACAATAACAAACAGCAACAAAGTTGTTCAGCCCCTCAAAGTTACTTCTTGTGCTTAAAAACGAGAGCTGTAGAGGTGTTGGAGCAAAACTGCTGAAGGGACTCAAAACCCCAATGTGTCTTTTTGTATTTCCCCCCTCCTCTGCATCTCCTTCTTTTCTTCTCCTTCTCCAACTGCCCTGAAAATGCGGGACCAATCCTGACAATTTTAAAACGAAAAGAAAGAGATTGCCCTGCAAGCACTGACCCCCCCCCCCCCGGAAAACACCAGATATCAACAATTAAGGGTTTAAGTAAGGTAAATAATAATAATACAAAAGCCACTAATAAAATTGTGGAGAAAGCCTGACATGAACACACACACACACACACACACACACCAGTCTCCTTCCAAGGGAGGGGGGGCAAGGAAGAGAGATTGAGTTACAGGGAAGCAGCCAGACGGACCGGCATCCCAACAATGGAGAGTCTCGGTTGAATTCCACAAAACCCAGGAAAGGACCATCAAGACCATCAAACTATCAGGGCAGTCTCAAAGAGCTGTAAAGTACCCAACATGTCACCTTCTTCCTGGGCAGGAATAAGCCCACCTGACACGAAGGGGCAGGCATAAGCCCCCACCTGACCGCGAGGCCGGGGAGAGCGGGAACCCAGGGGTAGAAAACCCCTCTCCCCTCCTTTTGGGGGTTGTTGGGAACACGGGGTACTTTGATCAAGATTTGTCCTCCAGCGGCGGCTGGAGTAAGCTGTTCTCTTCCCCGGATCAGACAGACCCGGAGTCAGGCTGAAATTGACTAGTGTAAAGTCTTTAGTCTAAGGTAACTGACTAATCCCAATGCGCTAGCCTGGGAGCCTGTTCATTGATAAACTTGGGGATCACGTCAGGTCATGTTGACGTTATAGTATTCCTAGAAAGCTGTTAGTTCCGCTCTGTATATTGTGTAAGTAAATAAAGCCTTATTTGGTCATACAAAGGGCTGGAGTTTCCTCTTGTGTGCGCAAACCTCCTAGTCGGTTTCACCTACTTGTACGGGCTGTAACTCAGTGCCGGTTAACCCGTTAAGCGCCGAACTCACGCATAGGACCCGGGTGCTGGTCCTTCACAAAAATATTATAAAATAATATATAATAATGTAATAATTATAATATATAAGATTTTGTGTGTTTCCTCTAATAACTTTTGTACTTGACCGTGCCCTTTGGTTGCCTGGCCATACCCTTGGCCATGCCCTCATGTTGCCTGGCCACGCCCTCTTGATCACACCTTCATGTTGCTTAACCATACCTCTTACAAATTCACATGTGTGTCCCTATTTTCATCTGTGAAATGTTGGAGGGTATGCAAATCACCCAGAGATCTACCAGTAGATCCTGCTCTATCCCTGATACCACACTATACCACACTTTGACGGTAAAGTTTCATACAGATGCTTTCCTAGCTTAACAGGGCTGCAGCATTCTAAAAATAAAAAATACGTACCAAATATAGCACTGGATATGACCTGATGCACCAAGAGAAGCAGGATTAAGTGTTCTATTTATGGAACAAGCATCTTATCTAAGTTCCTGAGAGCAACTCCATATATTGCTTTCTCTTCATTCAAACATATTTTTTATGTTGATCATTCTTCTCCATTGGACGTAAGCACATAGAACGGTAACAGCATTGCTGCATTTTGGGTTGGGGGATGGACATAGGGTTGCATCCGATAGTGTCATTCCACCAGCAGAAGGACCCTCCAGAGTAGATTTGTGGTGGGCTCAGGGGGCTGCAGCAGGGAGGAGAGTCCCGTCATGTGAGCAGAAGTGCCATTGCACAAGCAGACTTCCACTTGCACATGGGCTGGATCCAACCTACCATATACTTAGGTACTGATGCAGTGCAGTGGTTAGAAGGCTGAGCTACAAATCAGGTTCATTCATTTCTTGCCTCTGCCACAAACTTGTGAGCTGACCTCACAAGGCAAGCCACTCTCTCATAGTCTCTCCCCACGCCCCAATTGGCAATATGGAGGATAGCACTAACCTTACAAGACTCTTGTAAGAAATGTAACTAGATACTGCATGTGAAGCGCTCGGAACACTTGAAAGCACTATACAACTGCTAAGTATTATTATTAATATCTTAATGAAAAGATGTATCTTATATGCATAGATTGCAGTTTTTTTTTTCAGAAGGCAAAGACCTTCTGCCATTGCTTCATTTTTTTTAAACAGGCTTTGGTCTCCTTTAGAATACTGTTCTATAACCAGATGACTGCTATATTTAGTTGGGCTTTTATCTGCCTATCACAGAAAAATGCTTTTATCATCAGTGTGAACAACATTCTGCATCTCTGCCCCTTATGTAATTTTCTATAAATAGAAGTCATGAAAATATCCTGCCTAGCAATATGTAATCAGAATGCTATTTAGCAGACCTGATCCTGCAAGATTCCACTACCATTAAGGCTCATGGATTCTGGATTTATAATGAAGCGTACTAGCAAATCCTGAAGTTAATTTTTAACATGAACATAATTCCACATTATTATTATTATAAATGTTATAGTAGTACTATGATCATCATAAAAAAAATACTTCAGAGTTTGATAGTACACTTCCTTATACATTCAGAATGTATATAATATATTATTATATGCATTCTGAATGTGTAAGGAAGTGTACTATCAAATCCTGAAGTAAATGTAATAAATATATATAAATGTATACAATAGTAGTAATAATAATGCTATAATCCTATATTGGTGTTTTGTTTTAATTTATATTTATAATTGATTGTTGGTTTTGCTTTGGGTCTAACTTGTTACCAAAAATGGGTATATGTATAATGTGGAGAAAAGAGCCTTTGAGGGTTCCTGCACACACACACACACACACACACACACACACACATGCCTCCTCATGTGTAAACCAAGTAAGGCTGGGAAGAGGCGATGGCGCCTGGAAGTCCTGAAAGCTGGAGACCCGGCTTTCAAATGCAAATGTAGTTCAAGCCCAGTAAGTCATGAGTCTCCCTCCCCTGCCTGGCCAGGTGAAGTGCATCATGATTGGCTAAAAGGCAGCAGAGCTACAGAAAGGAGGAGAGGGGAGGGGAAGGTATATTTCCCAACGTGTGGGTTTTGTCTTTGTCTTTGGTCATCGCGTGGCTGCCGGCTATTGGAGCAATGGCAGTAAGCCAAGGAGAGGCCCAAGCCTTCGGGGGGCCTCGGGATCCGACCCCAGGTAGCTCCTGGTGAAATTAGCTGAATGAGGGCTCTGGTAAAGACAGGCCTTGTGGAGGGCTACCCATCTCGGACCTTCGGGTAGGTGAAGTAGTCCTCCCTGGCAGCAAGGCTGTGCTGGATCTAACCCTGGAAGAGAACTGACCCCCAGGTAACAGAGTTGTGTGCCTGGGAGATATTAAGGAATCAGGTTTTGTTATTTTGCAGCTTTACTTTGTACTAAAGTGTCTCTCTATTTTGTGCTTCTCTCATTTCCCTATTCTTGTTGTAAAATGCTACCAGAATAAACCTTTCTTGGTTTTACCCCACATGGTGTTTGTGGATTGCTCTGCTTGGTTCAGTAACTAAATCCAGGTGATAGACAAAGGCAAGTCCCTGAACAGAGATTCAAGTAGGATTGCAGACAGCTGAGGCTGGCAATCTGGTACCTTGAGATCTCTGGGGGTCTTGGGTCCTTTGGGGTAGGAAAGGGTGGGGGTGTGGCGGGTCAGCCAGCCCCCCCTTCCTCCACATATAAATAATTAGATAAATAATACCGCACCCCCTCACCGCAAAAATTATAGAATAAAAAGACAATAAATGCATATTAAAAGCTTTTGAGGTCAGTCTGAAACATCATGGACAACATGTACTTCATGATTACTTTTACTGTGGGATTGCACAATATATCACCAATTTTTTTAACCCCTGTCAATTATTCCGTTCATTTTTAAGGTTTCGATTGCATGGGCAGGTAGAGATGGCTGCAGTCCTATGAATATGCAGCTGGAAGTAAGCCTCACTGTCTACAGTGGGACTTGCTTCTGAATAAATGTGCACAGGACTGTTGTGCATTGTTAGTTGCAAAGAAAGGACTATTTCCCCAAGATACCTTTTCCCATCACAGTGTTGTAGTGGTGAGAGAAGCTACTACCAAATTTTCTTTTCTATTTCTTGAAGGTAAAGTACCCCTTTTGTTGTTTCTACACAAACCATTTTCTCTGGAACTGCCATCCTTTGATCACTCACTTTTTCTAGACCATCCAAACAGCACCATTGTCAAATTGTTGCAGTCCAAATTGTTCCCTCCTGCATTTTTTCAGAACTGATTTGTGGTGATTTTTTTTTTTTTGGTGGTGTGGTAGTAATAAAATGCAGTTGGAGCACCAGCTTGTCCAGAATTTACAGATAAAGCATGATTAAGGCTTTTCAGAGCTCCTGTTCCTTTATAAGCCTCCTCTTTGAGAGTTCAGATCATTTTATGCCTCTTGATCCCAGCTTGTTGGGGGGTGGAGGTGGTGATGGCCTGGTTCACATGCAACAACAACCCAGAATATGATTTGAGTATGGGTTGTTGTTGAATCATGGGTTGTTATGTGTGAACCCTGCACTATGGTTTAACTATGGGTTGTTAACCATGAACAACACTGGAAGAGAGCTCATAGCTTGTTGTTTTACATTAGTGGAATGACCTTGTTGCCTTAACTTTTAATTGAAGTTGCCTTTATTTTTGATCATGTGGAGAGCAGGGCCAGCTTAAGATGTTTTATTGCCTGAAGCGAAGGACAAGATGGCAACCTGCCCCCCCCCCGCGCCCATTCCATGTACAGAAGCGACTAGACTGGCTGTTGAACTTTACTTCACCTCTGGCTGCCTCTACCACACCTGAGGCAGCAGGGTAATTTAGGGGTGCTGGGCAGTCTGTACGGTATACATACAGCTCTGTTCTCCAGTGCCTTGCTGCCACTTGCCACCCTCCAGGATCTGTCACCTGAGGAGGCCACCCCACTCTGCCTAATGGAAGGGCTGGCCTTGGTGGACAGAAATGACTGAAGGGGGCTCCTGTCAGCTGTAGCATGGACTGCATCAGGGAATCCTAGTGCATCCTTACTCTCCCTTCATACGATGACATGAAATCACTATTCTAAGACCAGGGGTCGCATTATTTAAAACACCAGCATATTCTAGCTTAAAGCTCCTACTGCCAGTAACTAAGCCTTTTGAGAGGCATTCCAGCCTTTTAGAATGTGGGAAAGAACTGCACAAAAGCTGGGAAACCACCACAGTGGTTGGGGGGAAGGTTCGGGGCCAGGGAAAGGGGGTGTGGCCCTCTGCACACCTGATTTAAAACCTGGGAATGTTTTCCCTAACTTTCTTAGCTGCAAGGCATTATTCAATTGCTCCAAACTCAGAATGGGTAATGAATAATCCTTTGTGCACTAACTAGTAGCAAAATGTGAAGAAAAGCAGACCCTTCTCCACCACACACACACACACACACACACACGTAAACAAGTGTAATCCCAGCTGGGGGCTGGGAACCTTATGCAAATGTACATAGTTTCCTCTGATGGCCCTGTCTCCTCGCCTCAGAGTCTCCCATGTATTCACATGCAAATGTTCACCAAGCACTCTAGTCCTGATCAGGAGTTCACCCCTCTGACACCTAGGAGCCACCCCTACCCTGCCTAGCCCAGATGAAGTTCATCCTGATTGGCCAAGGACAGCCGGGCTACTGAAAGGAGGGGGGGAATCGATACTGCCAGCCCTGGCTTCTGGGTTTGGTTGTTGTTGTCTGGACATGCTCGTGAAGGAGCGCGGAGTAGGGCTTTTGCTGAGGCAGGCCCTAAGAAGACGGGAGACCCCTCCTCTAGTTTCCTGCATTGAGCAGGGGGTTCGACTCGATAGCCTTGTAGGCTCCTTCCAACATAGAGTAAATCTATGAAATCTATAAGACCAACCCCCCAGGCAAAGAGTAAGTGCCTGGGTGTTTTTATAGTAAAGGAACTAGTTTCGTTGTTTTGTAGCTCTACTTGTGCATACCAAAGTGTATCCCCATCTTTTCCCCCTTCCCTCATTTCCCACCTTTTATTGTAATCGGTTTACCTTAAATAAACTTTCCTGGTTCTACACCACACGGTGTGTGTGCACCCATAGAAATTCTTACTGTTCGGAGAAGTGGGATGGGTGTAACAATATGAAGAGCTCTGAAAAGTTGGGAGAAGTGCAATAAATACTACATTATCATGTTGTTCTTGACACACATTGAATCAGTGACAAATCACAGCTGCTCCATGCGCTACAGCAAAATTTAAACAACATTCATGCATCTAAAAACACATGGGAAAGGCAGGCAGCACACATTTGAGAAGCCTGAAACAAGAAATTGTGGCACCTTAAAGACGATTTATTCTGGCATAGGCTTTCATGGACACTGTCCAGATGCATCAGATGAAGTGGACCATGTCCACTTTAAAAATAAATTTGTTAGTCTTTATGGTGCCACAAGACTCTTACAGTGCCATCAGTGTGGCTGCCCGTAACCTTCTGTACTTGGAGGATTACGGGCATCCAATCGAGCACAGGAGGAGCGTGGAGGCAAGGATTGCCTCCGTACTTCCCCTGCCCTGCAAAAGACATAGACGGCCGAATTTGGCTCTCTATTTCTTTTGCTCCTGCTTGTGAGGAGGAGAGTCTGAGGTCCCGCCGGGATAGTGGAGCCTCACGCCTCCCCTTCCTGCCTCCCCCTGGAGTGCCCCCCTAGCACCTTCTCCCAAGTTGCACGGAGCCATAGCCAGCATGGAAATAACTGTGCCAGCTATGAGGGCTCTCCACGGTTGGTGTCCCAGCTCTGACCCTCAGAATGCATTTCCGAGGTCAGAGCTAGGATTCTGACCTATCCTATGGCTGTCTAGACAGCCTCTAGCAGCCATAGGATTGCACCCTAAATTGTTTTTCTGCAACAGACTAACATGGCTCCCCATCTGGAATGAGTTAGTTGAGGCTCCCAAGCACATGCTTAATTTCTGTTTTACTTTTTAGACACCCCAAAGCACATCAAACATTACAGGAAGAATATGTTTGTTAGACCTGTGCAGACAATGTCAGTGTCCATCATATGTTGTCCTGAACATTGTTATTAGGGCTATAAAGCAGTGAGGACTGATTTTAATTAGTAAGCACAAATGTTAATCAGCAGAGTTGAGGACACACTTTTTATTTTTCAAGGCTATTTTGGTTCTGGCATGTTACTGTAATATAGATTGGGAAAGCAAATATTAAAGATGGCATTTTCTTCTATTAAAGGTAACACTTGTTTAATAAACTGTAAGCTATCTCACACTTCCTTCAATATCTCAACAGGGCACCTATATTCATTCTGATAATATACAAATTTATTTCAACCAAATCTATACATTTATGAATAGATTGTTTAAAAGGCAGATTATCAACCAACTAAACATTCTTTAATTGTTTACATCTGTATCTGTTTCCTGTAAAATCAACAACAACAACAACAACAACAACAACAACAACAACCTGGCTTCAAAGTGGTTTAGTTGCTGTCTAAACCAAGCTAGCTTTTTCAGTCAACTGATGCTAAACATAAATCCTGAAATGGGCATCTTTTGTTTGCTTCAGTTCAGCAGTAAACTGGCACGTGCATGCCAAAAACATTGGCTCACCTCTGTTTTGCTGTTTCCTTCCACTGGAGGTCATCCATGGACAGAGCGTTGGGGTGCATCTAGACAGAAGGGTCCAAATGCTATGAGTTATAAGGTGTTCAGCAGCTATTCAGCCTCTTTCTCCTTTTTCCTCAGTAAAAAAAAGAAAGAAAGACAGAAGAAGCTGTGGGAAAACATGGGAGAGTTACAAGTAGAAGACATTGTCTGGAGCTGCAGTAAAATTCCGTGACTCAGGCAGCGCAGATATGCACTCTTATGTGTTCTATGCATGTGTTCTATGCAGATATGCATGTCTAGACATGGGGGTAACATGTTTTTGTTTGGCTGGGGACAGTTTACAATGTGATTATTTTAGTCATGCCACTAATGTATGTGTGTGTCTTTTAGTTTATGTATTTTTTAATTTTTTAATGAAGTACACTGCTCTGGCCCTAAAGGACAGGATGTGATAATAAATGTAAGTGAAATAAGTAACCCAGCATCTATTTTAGCAGATTTTTTTGTCCTAGATTTGGAATCACAATGCTCTATTATTTCCATTTCCCTTGCCTTTCTTCATTTTGAAGAGAATGAGAAGGCAGAGAGAGAGAAGGGAGGAACGGAGCAGATGGGGGAGGGGGAGATGGACGGACAGAGAGACGGACAGACAGACTGAGACTCAGTCTTGAGGTTTGACTAGCCTGCTCAAACTCCATCTGGCTGCTACATCTGCCTCTTAGCACACATGTCACATGGTAGATGACGATACAAAGAGATCTCATGAATACAAGTGTTCTACAAACAGTGTGTGCCAAAAGTACTATTCACAAATCTTGTTATTGTCACCCAAATCTGTACTTGCCAGGCATTGACTTAAAATGTAGGCTTTTATATAAAAAGCCCTTTGATATTTCAGCACAAGATGTTTAGGGAGATGTAGAAAATGTCCTTGATGGAGTTTAAACTATATGGTTTTGTTTTTCCACCCAATCATTGAACAAACTAGATTTAGCTCTGTGTTCATCCAATTGATAAAAGTCTACATGTTTAGTGATGAGCAAACATTGTGTTATTTTTTAAAGTGGGTTTTTTGGGGTGGGGCTAATCTGTGTTAAGAAGAACTTCCCCTCAGCATGCAAAAACTGACATGTTTAGGATTTACACACACACACACACACACACACACACACCTTTTTCTTATTTTCCTCTCCAAAAAATGAGAATTATATAAAAGCAAATCCTTTGAAGTTTGATTGTTTCTGGGTCAGGATTGCACTGAAAAACTCACTGGTTTCATATACCTCCTTGCTGGGGGGAGTGAATACCTGAAGTCTCACCTCACCATCCATAGTTGAAAAGAGTGTGTGTGCATCTGATCAGCCAGATCCTATGAATTGTTGCAAAGGAGCAGCAGCAGCTCACAGGTTCTTGCCTAATAGTTCCCAGAGTTGGCACCCCAATTGGCAGAATTGTATGAATGCTCCATTCCAGGTCCTGTGCAATGAAAACAACTATATATTTTTTAAAAAAATAAGACATCAGAGGCATCCTTCCAAGGGCTAATGTAGTAGTAGGGAGAAAGGATCTCTTCAACAGGACAGATCATCAGTACTGACTTAGTGTTGGGAGTACAGTTCATCTAGGGAGGGAGGAACCTGGCTGGCATCACTTTCTTCCACCTTATTCCATACAGGCGATCAGTGATGTTGGTGCCAACTGCTTGGCACCAACCATGTGCTGGGTGGTGTGCTCTCCATGCAAGAGCATCATATCTGTACTTCAGGATGTTGGATTTGAATATTGTCCCCCCCATGCATAACTCAATTGTATGTGTGGACATAATCCATAACAGTGATTTGCACATGGGCCACCCTTATTGGATCAGGGCACAGGTATTTGGACAGTGTCATCAAGTTGGGTGGCTCTGTCCCGCTTGCCTAGCATAGAATGCTACCAGCTACAATGACACAAAGCTCCGTTTATACTGCTGCAGCTAAAGTGACCCCATGGGACCAGGTCCAGCCCAAGAAATTTGGCTGCCTGAAGTGGAGCCAAAATGGCATTCCTATGCCTGCTGGGGCCAACACTTAAAAGGTCTTGCAGCCCCTTTTAGACACTTGTTCCTGTTTTCATCTATTCCCCCACCCCACCCTTCATGCTGCATGGCATGGCACATCCTGCTCAAGGCTGAGGTGATCATCTGAGCAACATGTAAAAATGTATATAAATATTAGGTTTGATGCAAAAGCTCATTAGCATTTCCCCCTATCTCATAAAGGGGATTTACAGTGAGGGGTGTCATTAAAGTCCTTCCGTACTCATCCTTGTTCCCACCTTTAACCATATTTTGTTGTTCCTGGCAGTGATTGTGCTCTTTATTGCTGGTAAGATCCATTAAAACATTTTTTCTTAAGCCTCAAGACCAGCAAAAGGCAGGAAGCACTGCCTGCATTCTGATCTGGCTGCTTCACAATGATGACAAATAGTCAAATCAGGAGAGAGGCAGACAAAGCCCTCGGGGCCTGCTCCAGCTGGACTCTGCTCCCCGCTGCCCCCATTGCCATCTATCACCAACTGCCCTGTGGGAAGGATCCTGATGAGTTTTATTTGTTAATATTGTTTGTCGCTTATTGTTTTATTATTTTTATGTTATGTGTAAACTGTCTTGTGTCCTGAAAGGTGGCATATAAATAATCCTAATCAATCAGTCAATCCCATGGTGGTGCAGTGTAGCCAATGAGATTTGGCTATGTGATGACACTGAAGCCAAGTCAGAGTGAGGGCAATACCTCCTGAATTCACTCTGGCATCTTGTAGTGTGTGTGTATATATGTGTGTTTTTGTGGAGGAAGGGGGGGCTGGCTGACCCGCCACAACCCACCCTTTCCTACCCCAAAAGGACCCAAGACCCCCAGAGATCTCAAGGTACCAGACTGCCAGTCTCAGCTGTCTGCAATCCTACTTGAATCTCTGTTCAGGGAGTTGCCTTTTTGACTGTAACCTGGATTTAGTTGCTGGAAACACAGAGCATCCACAAACACCATGTGGGGTAAAAAACCAAAAGAAGGTTTATTCAGGTAGCATTTTACAACAAGAATAGGGAAATGAGGGAAGCACACGAAATTAGAGAGAGACACTTTGGTAGAAAGACAGTAGAGCTACAAAATAACAAAACCTACTGATTCCTTATATCTCCCAGGCACACAACTAGTTACCTGGGGGTCAGTTCTCTTCAGGGTTGGGTCCAGCACAGCCTTGCCGCCCGGGGAGACTACACACCTACCCGAAGGTCCGAGATGGGTAGCCCCCCACAAGGCTTGCCTTTACCAAAGCCCTCATTCAGCTAATTTCACCAGGAGCTACCTGGGGTCGGATCCTGAGGCCACCCGAAGGCTTGGGCCTCTGCTTGGCTTGCCGCCATTGCTCCAACAGCCAGCAACCACGCGATGACCCAAAGACAAAGAAACAAAACTCACACTTTGGAATATAGCTCTTTCCCCCCTCCCCATCTCCTTTCTGCAGCTCCACTGCTTCCAGCCAATCAGGATGCACTTCACCTGGCCAGGCAGGGGAGGGGGACTCATGACTCATGGCATTTGCATTTGAAAGCTGGGTCACTGTAGACTTTCAAGAGGAAAGTCTCTTGAAAGTCTCTGTAGGCTATCAAGAGGAACCATACACACCGGGGCCCCCCCCAGCCTTTAGCCGGTTCACACATGAGGGTGTGTGTGTGTGTGTGTGTGCGCGCGCGCGTGTGTGCATGTAGGAACCCCCAAAGGCTCTTTCTTCACAGTTTTAAAGGTCAGTTAATTAAAAATAGCACCTAAAAATGGTACAGTTGCTCCCACAGTAAGTGGGATGGATGTTTCATCCCTGTTTGTGGGAAATTGTCAAAAGGAAAAGCTTTGTTGGTAGCCTGTAAATAGGATTGCACAGTTGAGGGCCATTTGAGTTCAATTCTAATAATAAATAAACGGACGTTAAGAAGCCTTCTTCATACATTTGATTTACTTTCTGGTCCTTCAGGTCTTTCAGCACACCAAAAAGGTACATGCCAGCCACATTTCATACTTAGCACCATCCAGCACACCAGTAGTGTGATAGACCATGATGTGATGGATGGAGAGAAGGTAACCTTGTCATACTGGGAACTGTGCTGCTGTTTGCACATTTTGAAAGCAGGGCTTCCCCAATGGAGGCCAACCAGGGCAATTGCCTCCGCCCCCCTGCAACACAAGCTCTCCTGCCTTGACCCCTCTGCGTATCCTTGGTCCCTGCCCTGGCACTGCCAGATTACTCATCACAGCCCCATGTATGCCTGAGTCCTCATAGGGGGCAGCAGCAAGGCCCCCAACATCACATCTGCCACAGGCCCCTCTGCGCAGCCCTGTTGAAAAGAGACAGTGGATGAGCACTGTAATTTACAGCATAGCAAGAGAGCATGTAGCCAACCAGGAAGGTAATACATACGTTGTGTTTGTGTGTATGTTCGTGTAGAAAGGTTCCTGAAAATGGCGGTGCAGGGGAAGAAGGAATTTTCTAGCTATTTTCAAGCTGTTTTTAAATTTATTGCTGCATGAACATTTTCAGAACACCAAACCAATGAAAAGCTTGCTTCTTTTTCTATATCACAACCAAAGTAGAAAATGTAGATGCTTCAGAATGGAAGTTGACTTCTACTTAGAACCAGGCACTAATTCGCTAAACATTCCAAGCTACAGCTAAATATTTGAGGTGTTGAAAGAAGGAAAGCAAGCAAGCAAACTGGACTGCTCCACCTCCTAGTTACTAAATGTGTGAATGAGAAACTGTCATATGTTCATTTATTGGGGGGGGGGAGATTTCTCTTGATTAACAAAATTTTGTTTTTTTAATTTCTTCCTCAAGATGCTTTATTATGCAAGTGTATGATTCCCAGATTGGCACTTCTCATGAAATTAGTGGATTTCTTTTGATATGTCTATTAAATAACAATGCAGGCATACAATGTGGCATTCCCTCACCAGCTGGTAGACCCATCTTAGGGCTTATATTAAATCAGTGTATTGCTCTTGCTTTGCTTTTTTCATACAGTTAAAGATGATACCATTGAGCATCTGAATGGCTCACATTTGTCCTGTCCTCTATATTTTTTGTAACATTAAATATTTTCAGTCTGTTTCTGAAAGATAGTGATCTTTGTTTCTCAGTCATTACGGCAAGAATGAATGCCAAAGTATATGCATTTTAGTACTCCTAAAAAAATAACACTTCTAGAGAATGAGCAGCATATCTTTGTCCAATCAAATTAAGTGTGAAGTTAGAATACAACTTTAAAAGATGTCCAGGAAGAGGCTTAAGAGGGTGGGATAATCTAAACAACTAACTATCTTTGTGATCATGATGCAGAACTTTATACAACCATTTGTAAGAGACAAAGATAAGCAGGCTGCTTTTCTTCTCTGTTTTGAATGAGTTTCAAGGATCTTAAACAATAAAGCCCAGGGTACATTTCAGGTGAAACCATGGAAACAGCAGGAACCATTTTACATAAAATACCAAAGCCACATGTGGGAGCTTTTAGTCACGAATGACCTTGACATTTAAGTCTGACACAGTAGTACATTAGCATTTGTAATGTGAATTAGGAGTTAAAAAATTCACAAGTGTCCAGTTGACTTCAGTCTGTAGGACATACAGCACTGTGTGGGATGATGAAATTTTGTAAAAACTGCCAGGTATTTTTTTGGGGGGAAACCCTCCTTTTTTAGAGTTCTGATACAATGGGGGTGTCTAGCACAGCTTCAGGGAGAATGCTGAACATTTTGCCCTATTCCCATATTGTTGTCAACATCTATTGAACAGGAGCCAGTAAGAAGCAGCTGATGATTAGTGTCAGAACACTGGCTGTTTTTTGGTGTGTGTGTTTTAAGACCACATAAATTTTCTGTTCTGTTTTTCTTTCCAGTTCTTCTCTTTGCTAGACTAAAATATGTGTGAGAGCAGCAAGTGAAGATTAGAGGCAACAGGTGTGAAAGTGACTCCAACAAAATATTGGTGGGAGAAATCCACAAGAAACAGAAACTGTCCTTTTCCTTCACACCTTCCTTTATTGGTCAAATGATGTACAAATAGAGTGGCAGTTTATTACCCTTCCTCATTCTACAGCCATCTAGACAGCCATCTGTCAGGGATGTTTTGACTTGTGTTCCTGCATTGAGCAGGGGGTTGGACTTGATGGCCTTATAGGCCCCTTCCAACTCTACTATTCTATGATTCTACAGTCAAGTGATGGAGTCCATCAAGATTGGGATTGGTTTTGTGGGGAATGTGGTTATCTGCTTGTACTAAAACTGTAGAATAATTATTACAATTTCTTTCTCCTCTCCTCTTAGAATCATAGAATCATAGAATCATAGAAAAGTAGAGTTGGAAGGGGCCTACAAGGCCATCGAGTCCAACCCCCTGCTCAATGCAGGAATCTAGGTCAAAGCATCTCTGACAGATGTCTGTCCAGCTGCACCTTGAATGCCTCCAGAGTGGGAGAGCCCACCACCTCCCTAGGTAGTTGATTCCATTGTCTTATTGCTCTGACAGTCAGGAAATTTTTCCTGATGTTTAGGTGGAATCTAGGTTCCTGTAACTTGAGCCCATTATTCCGTGTCCTGCAAACTGGGATGAACGAGAAGAGATCTTTGCCCTCCTCTGTGTGACATCCCTTCAAATACTGGAAGAGTGCGATCATATCTCCCCTCAGTCTCCTCTTCTGAAGGCTAAACATGCCCAGTTCTTTCAGTCTCTCCTCATAGGGCCTTGTTTCCAGTCCCTTTATCATCCTTGTTGCCCTCCTCTGAACCCTCTCCAGTTTGTCTATGTCCTTCTTAAAGTGAGGTGCCCAGAACTGGACGCAGTACTCAAGATGAGGCCTAACCAGTGCCGAGTAAAGGGGAATTATCACTTCCCGCGATTTGGAAGCTATACTTCTATTAATACAGCCCAAAATTGCATTTGCCTTCTTTGCAGCCACATCGCATTGCTGGCTCATATTCAGTTTGTGATCTACCACAATTCCAAGATCCTTCTCACTTGTAGTATTGTTGAGCCAAGTGTCCCCCATTCTGTAACTCTGCATTTGGTTTCCTCTCCCTAGGTGCAGCACTTGGCATTTATCCCTATTAAATTTCATTCTGTTGTTTTCGGCCCAGCGCTCCAGCCTATCGAGGTCACTTTGAATTTTGTTTCTGTCTTCCAGAGTATTAGCTGTTCCACCCAACTTTGTGTCATCTGCAAATTTGATAAGCATTCCCTGTACCTCCTCATCCAAGTCATTAATAAAAATATTGAAGAGCACCGGGCCCAGGACCGAGCCCTGTGGTACCCCGCTCGTTACCTCTCCCCAGTTTGAGAAGGAACCATTGATAAGCACTCTTTGAGTCCGATTCTTTAGCCAATTGTGGATCCACCTGATAGTTGTTCCATCTAGCCCACTCTTAGCTAGCTTACTAATCAGGATATCATGAGGCACTTTGTCGAAAGCTTTGCTGAAGTCCAGGTATATAATGTCCACAGCATTCCCACAGTCCACAAGGGAGGTTACCCGATCAAAAAATGAGATCAGATTAGTCTGACAGGATTTGTTCTTGACAAATCCATGCTGGCTTCTAGTAATCACTGCATTGTTTTCAAGGTGCTTGCAGACTGACTTCTTTATAATCTGCTCAAAAATCTTCCCGGGGATTGATGTCAGACTGACTGGCCTATAGTTCCCAGGTTCCTCCTTCTTGCCCTTTTTGAAGATGGGAACAACATTTGCCCTCCTCCAGTCATCTGGCACTTCACCTGTCCTCCATGATTTCTCAAAGATAATAGATAGTGGTTCTGAGAGTTCTTCTGCCAGTTCCTTTATTACTCTAGGATGCAGCTCATCAGGCCCTGGAGATTTAAACTCGTTCAGAGTAATCAGGTGCTCCTTGACCATTTGCCTATCAATCTCAAGCTGCAATTCTGCCCCTTCAGTCTGCACTTCAGGTTTGCCAGGGGGGTCATAGACCCTCTTTTGGGAGAAGACCGAGCCGAAGTAGGAATTGAACACTTCTGCCTTTTCTTTGTCTTCCGTTATCAATTTGCCATCCTCATTGCGTAGTTGAACCACCAGTTCTTTCTTCTGTCTTTTACTGTGCATGTATCTGAAGAAAGCTTTTTTGTTGCTTTTAGCATTCCTCGCTAACCTTAGCTCATTCTCAGCTTTAGCCTTCCTGACACTATTCCTGCAGTTCTGTGCTACCTGCCTGTACTCTTCCCCTGTAGCCTGTCCTTCCTTCCACTTCCTATACGTGTCCTTTTTTGTTTTCAGGTCATCTTTGAGTTTATTGTGAAGCCACATTGGCTTCTTCTGTTGCCCTCTGCCTTTTTTCCTTGTGGGAATTGTTTGCAATTGTGCCTTTAAAATTTCCTTTTTTAAAAACTCCCACCCCTCCTGGGCTCCCTTTCTCGTGAGAGTCACTTGCCATGGGATCTTACTAATCATTGTTCTGAGTTTGTTAAAATTGGCTTTCCTAAAATCCAGGGTACGTGTTTGGCTACACTCAGCTTTTGCTTCCGTTAGAATCAAGAACTCAAGTATAACATGGTCACTTTCCCCCAGAGTTCCCGAAACTGCCACTTTATCCACTAACTCGTCTCTGTTGGTTAGAATCAGGTCAAGGATAGCCGATCCTCTAGTTCCTTCCTCCACTTTCTGTAGGAGGAAGTTATCAGCAGCACAGCTCAGGAATTTCTTGGAGGGGCCATGTTTGGCTGAATAAGTCTCCCAACAGATATCAGGGAAATTGAAGTCTCCCATTACTACCACATCGTGCCTCCTTGAAACACTGGCAATTTGCTTTTCAAAAGTTCCATCCTCGTCTTCTCCTTGATTGGGTGGTCGGTAGTAGACTCCAACCGCCATGTTCGTTTTATTCTTTGCCCCCTTTATTTTAACCCAGATGCTCTCAATGGGGCTGCCAAGCTCCTCTTCCTGTATCTCTGTGCAGAGATACGTATTTTTAACATACAGTGCAACTCCACCTCCCTTTCTGTTGCTTCTGTTCCTTTTGAACAAGTTATACCCTTCAATTGCTGTATTCCAGTCATGGGAGTCATCCCACCAGGTTTCAGTTATCCCTATCAAGTCGTACTTGCCCTCATGTATCAAGAGTTCAAGTTCGTCTTGTTTATTGCCCATACTCTGGGCATTAGTATAGAGACATCGAAGACTATGTGCTTTATAGTCCGACTTTCCCCCTACATTTTGTGGTAGACTATCAATGGGCACCGCTGGAGCTGTTCTCTCCATTGTGGCATAGAGGCCTTCTTCCATTGGTACCCCCGAGTTTATGTCTCCCTCCCCTGTTGGATTCAGTTTAAAGCCCTCCTGATTAAGTTCCTCATGCTGTGTCCAAACACATTCTTCCCAGTCCTTGTGAGGTGCAACCCATCCTTTGCCAGCAGTCCATCTTCCAGGAAGTGTAGCCCGTGGTCCCAGAATCCAAATCCCTCACGTCGGCTCCACCTTCGTAGCCAGTCATTCACTCGGAGTATTTTTCTTTCCCTTTCTATGCCTCTTCCAAGTACTGGAAGGATGGATGAGAAAACTATCTGGGCCCCGAAGTTCTTGAGTTCCCTTCCCAGCTCTTCAAAGTCTGCCGTGATTTCTTTGTAACTCCGCTTGGCAGTATCATTTGTACCCACGTGGAAAAGAAGAAAGGGGTATGTGTCGGTGGGCTGCATGAGCCTCGGCAGCTGCTCTGTCACATCCTTAATCCGTGCCCCAGGGAGACAGCACACCTGGCGAGTCCATGGGTCTTCGCGACATACTTTGGCTTCGATCCCCCGCAGGAGGGAGTCTCCCACTACGAGTACTCTTCTCTTCCTCTTGCTGTAGGCCTTGGTTTGATTGCCTCCACTCGACTGACCCTCAGCCTCTTGCTCGCTGTCACGTTGGGTGCCCGGTAATCCGTCCTCTGCAGGCTGTCCTCTGCTCTCGTCCTCAAGTACATGGAAGCGGTTCCATAGCTCCACTGCTTCCACCGGCGCAGAGTGTCTTGTAGTTCTTCTGCTCCTAACAGTCACCCTTTTCCAGGGAGTTCCCCCTGCGTTATTTTCCCTTGCCTCTGCAGTCTCCGACTCCACCTCATCCTGCAGTTGCCCTTCTGGCTCCTGTACTGTGCTTTGGTGCTGTAGATCCACCGTTCTGTCTAAGAACTCCTCGCTTTCTCTTATGCTCCTGAGGGTTGACACTTGCTGCTCCAGTCCTCTGACCTTTTCTTCCAACAGCTTGACCAGCTTGCACTTGTTGCACGTGTAGGCCATGTTGATCTCCGGCAGGAAAACAAACATTGCACACCCCTTGCAGGTCACCACCACTGCTGAGTCCTTTCCTTCCATAGTGCTCTGTTTCTGTCTTCCTAGAATATATATATATATATATATATATATGTTTTTTGTTTTTTTGGTTTTTTGTTTTTTTTTAGGGACCTCCCCCTTGACCTCCCCTGCCGAACTCCGCTGCCAAACTCCTGTTTGCTCTCCCTGTTCGCTCGCTCTCTGGGAGCCTGCTTGCCTTTTCACAGTCCCAAAAACAGCTGCAGCCTCTCTCCTGTTGTGCTCCTGCTCAGCTGGGAGTCAGGAACAGAATGAGCTCCCAGGCCACGCCCTGCAATCAGCCCCACTTCCTGCAATCAATCAGCTGCAATCAGCCCCAGGTAGTTGCAGTCAGCAGGAGCTTCTGCTCAACAGAATGAGCCAGTCTGGTCAGAATCTTGTCAGTCTGGTTTGATCTCTCAATGTAAAATATGTCTGTGCCTTAGTGGACTACATTCCGGGCAAATGGGACTTGGCAGAGGGTCATCATGCCGTGTGGTTTGGTAGGCCACACTAACAGCTAAGCATATTATTCTACAATGCCGGAAAGAAAATAGAACCCCCCAAAAATACAGTTGGATTCAAGATCTATTGACCTTAGCTGCCCATGAAAAGGTACATTACACCCAAATTAATAAAAGAAAATAAATTCCAATTCACATGGGGAAATTTTCTTGAATTATTTGCAAAGAAATATGATCCACTGCAAATCTAGTGCAGGCCAGCAAAGAGATGTGCATAACACAAGCCATTTATTTATTTATTTATTTATTTGTATGTATGTATATTTTCTATGTAACTATCTAATTTTTAATGGTTTTACTTATATACATGAAACCATTACTCTTTAAAATTTAAAAGAATTTAAAGTTTAAATGCAGGGCGACATGAAAAAGGGAGAGGGAAACCTAAAGAGAAGGGAAGGGGCTCAAGGGGAAAGTGTTTACTGTTTGTATTGTATTAGACTACAGTCATGCCTTGGATTGAGAGCATAATTCGTTCCGGAAACATGTTTGTAATCCAAAACACTCTTATATCAAAACGAAATCCCCCCCAAAAAATTTGTACAGAGATTTTTAATTTAAGCCGTACTACAGTACTTGTATTGCAAGACGTCGCTTGTATATCAAGTAATAAATAAATAAATATTTAAAAATTTGCTTGTCTTGCAAAACACTCTCAAACCAAGTTTCTTGCAATCCAAGGCATTACGGAATTATTATTATTTTTAAATAAACTGATAATAATAAAAAAGAAGAAATAGCCAGTAGCCCCTGCTCCAAAGCAATTAGTTTCTGTCTTGTCGTCTTCATGTTGGGTACAGCACTTCATTTTGGTGGGTAACATGAGACAGTGTCAGATAGTTCAGATGCAAATATAAGACGGTAACTAGGACATCAGCACATAAAAACATTTGAAAAGCCCTACTGGATCAGACCAAAGGCCTATCTAGTCCAGCATTTGTTCCCACAGTGGCCAACCAGCTTCTGGAAGCCCGCAAACAGGATATGAATGCAATGGCACCCTCCTGCATGTGTTCCCCAGCAAACTGATATTAACTGGGATACTGTCCCCAGTATTGGAAGCAATATATAGCCATCATGATCAGTAGCCATTCATAGCCTCTTCCGCCATGAATTTGTCTAATCCCCTTTTAAAACCATCCAAATCGGTGGCCATCATTACATCTTGTAGTAATGAATTCCATAGTTTAACCAGGGATGGGGACTCGGACTCGAGGACTAGACTCGTGAGTCGGACTGAGTCCCCCCTCTGACTCGACTCGGACTCGAGTCCCAATATTTTTAATGGGACTTGAGACTCGACTCGGGACTCGAGACCAAGGACTCTTCAACATCCCTGGGCTGTGCCAGAAGGAGTGGAGAGGAGCGTGATTGCCGGCGAAGAGCGCATGGAAGCGAGGTGTGCCGCTGCTCGGCCACTATGGATCGCTACCAGGAGTGCAGCCCCAACAGTGTGTCAAGATTTATTTTGATTGATGTGTTGCGTACTTGGGAGAGGCAGAAGAAGGACCTGAGATTACTCTGTGTGGCTGCTCTATTTCTGGTTCCAGCAAGTTCATCACCAGTGGAGCGGGTGTTCAGTGAGGGTGGAATTGTGATGAGACCTCACCGTTCCAGAATGGGGGCCAAACATTTAGAAAAAATCATGTTCCTCAAATGCAACATGGATAAGTTTTAGGAAGTACAGCAAGTTTATTTTTTAAAATCATTTTTCTAAAATGCAACCTTTCAGACATTTTGGGTTTGGCTGCCTCTGCCTGCCTGTCTGGGTTCCCAGCCTCCTCTGCCTGCCTGGTCTCTTCTTGACCAGTTCAACAGTTGAATTGTCCAAGACAAAGGCCTCTGCCTGCCTGCTTTGGGGTTCCCTGCCTCCTCTGCCTGCCTGGTTATTTTGGGTTTTTCTGCCTGGTCTGTTCTTGCCAAAATCAGTTGCAGAGTTTTGAAATAAAAAGGCACACGTGCCTAGAATTTATTTAAATCACACATCTGAAGTAGCCTTATTTTGTTGGGAAAAAGCCCCATTGCTTTTAATAGGGACTCGTGGAGTCAGCTTTGGGAGTGACTCGTGACTCACCATTTTGGATCAAGCACTCGGACTCGAGACTCGGGTCCAAAGACTCGTGACTCGACTCGTGACTCGAGACCAAGGACTCTTCAACATCCCTGAGTTTAACCATGTGCTATGTGAAGAGGTACTTTCCTCTGTCCTGAATCTCACCATTCAGCTTCATTGGATAACCCCTCTGGGTTCTAGTATTATGAGAAATGGAGGAAAAACTCTCCCTACCCACTGTCTCCACACCATGCATAATTAGACCACTGGCACATTCCACAAACACATGGAGGCAAATTGTCCTTCGCTGCAAAAGGCTACATAGAGCCAGTGTGGCGTAGTGGCTTGAGTGTTGGACTGGGACTCGGGAGATCCAGGTTCTAGTCCCCGCTCGGCCATGAAACTCCCTGGGTGACTTTGGGCCAGTCACTGACTCTCAGCCTAACCTACCTCACATGGTTGTTGTGAGGATAAAATGGAGAGGAGGATTAGGATTATGTAAACTGCCTTGGGTTCCTTGCAGGAAAAAAGGTGGGGTATAAATATAATAAATAAATAAATAGAGAGTCTGGGTCAAAACCTTTTAATAGAAACATTTACATGATTTTATATCCATATATATGGATACATATCTACTATATAAATGTGAATGTTTGTTTGTTTGTACGTACGTACGTACGTATGTCCGAACGGCTCACGTGCGGCGCATTGGCTCCTACCCGGTTGGACGGATCCGCCCCAAACTTGGCACGCATACTCCCCATCACCCAAGGACAAAGACTGGTGGGTTCAGATCTCCGAAAAACCCTCGCCGTGCCTGTACGGCCCAGAATAGATGAGAGCCAATGGCGTTACTTGGAATGCACGCAGGGGCCATTCAGGAGCGGTTATGCAAATAGCTCCAACGGCATTTAGAAGGTTGGTATGCACTGCCACAGGGGCGGATATGCAAATCTATCCTACGTCCAAACAAAATGTTCATATGAACTGCAGCTGGGGCCTACATGGGGGTGGGGGAATTTTGAACAAACAGTGCCTATAGGAAAATGACGACCTGGGCAATGCCATTATGTAGTCCCGGGGGGGGGGGGGAGAGCAGGGATTCTGCAGCCGGGGCCTACACGGGAGGGGGGGGGAAGCAGGGATTTCATTGTGTGGTCCGGGGGGGGGAGCAGGGAATTCGTTGTGTGGTCCCGGGGGGGGGGAGATTTCATTGTGTAGTACCGGGGGGGGAAGCGGGATTTCATTGTGTGGTCCGGGGGGGGACAGGGAAAACATTGTTGCATAGTCCTGGGGGGGGGGAGGGAAGCAGAGATTTCATTGTGTAGTCCCGGGGGAGCTGGGATGTCATTGTGCAGTCCCGGGGGAGCTGGGATTTCATAGTGTAATCCTGGGGGAGCTGGTAGTCCTGGGGGAGCTAGGATTCCAAGGGATTCCAAACAGCGGACAGCTACCATAAGGGATTTCAAACAAATAGTGCCTATAGGAAAATGACGACCTGTGCAACGCCGGGTAAAAAAAGCTAGTATTTATTTATTTATTTATTTATTATATTTATACCCCACCTTTTTTCCTGCAAGGAACCCCAGGCGGCTTACATAATCCTCCTCCTCCTCTCCATTTTACCCTCACAACAACCCTGTGAGGTAGGTTAGGCTGAGAGTCCGTGACTGGCCCAAAGTCACCCAGTGAGTTTCATGGCCAAGCGGGGATTTGAACCCGGATCTCCCAAGTCCCAGTCCAACACTCTAACCACTATGCCACACTTTCTCATCACGGATACCAGGATACCACTTTCTTGCTCGACAGGCAGAGGGCTATCAAACAAGTAGGCAGTGGCATCTGCTGCTCCCCCTTCTCACCACCTCCATTGTCAGGACCAGAGGAAGAGGCAAATAAACAAGCAGGTTGCTATGGTGATGAGGAGCAATGGGTCCAGGGGGCTCTTGTTAGTGGGCCCCTGCTGAGGTGGGGGCCCTTGGCAGTTCCCCAACTATGCCTATACCTTGATGCTGGCCTTGCAGCCACCTCACTCTGCCTACAGAACAGGTATTGGCACTGCTGTTCCAGGACTAGGTAACAGCTTTTATGTGATGCAAGAGTGCATGAGAAAGAGCTTTTTTGGTGTGGGGGACATGATGACTAAAGTCAACAGAGGACAGAGCTTATGTAGCTATAACTGTTTTGTAGAAGAGAGAATGTCATGAAGCGCAACTTTTCCTCACCGCTTCATTACAAGCAGCACCTGCTTTAACGCTTTTCTACACAACTACTAAGAGGTAAAGAAACCTTGTGTTCTTGGTCATTCTAGGTCAGTGATGGCGAACCTATGGCACGGGTGCCACAGCTGGCACGCAGGGACCTCTCTGTGGGCACTCGAGCCATTGGTCACCAGATCGCGAAGACTGTCCCCTTCTGCAAAACACTAATGATCTTGTTCTTTCTCACAGTGTGGAACAGAATGATTTTATTCTAGAATTCCTGTTACAGATTCTTTTTCTACATTGTTATCACATTTAAAAGATTTTGAAGAATGATGCACAGAGCATGGCTTGGATGTAAAGCCCTAACAGTTTATCTGAGTGCTGCATGTGTTGCTCTCAAACTAACGGACTATGAGCCAAGGTTTGACAAATTATCAGCATGCAGGCAATAGCAAAAATCACATTAATTGTGCAAAAGCATGCCCAATGCAAACTTTTACCTAATGCAGTGTTTGCAGTCCAAGACATAAAGTGTTTAAAATGTGTTAAGCACGTTTAGTTTTCTTGTTTATCTTGCTCATCCTAGTACAGGTTGACTTTTACTTTTACTAATCCGACACCTGTAGAAGCAGGGAAAGGACCCGGGGCAAAGCTTGCCCCATACAATTTCAGTCTGGCATATAATCATATTACAAGTTGAAAATCCCTTATCCAAAAATACATGTGCCTAATTATTTAAAAAGTTTGTATAAATTCCCTTCAGGCTATGTGTACAATGTAGTACTATAATACTTTTTTGAGTTGATTTTTTTTTCAACAAAAAACTATTTGTATCATTGAAAGCTCTGTTATTGTGTTTTTCTTTTAAGACAAAAGATGTTAATTAGTTTGGACAACTGTATGAGTTGTTTTTCTAAAACTAAAACCTCGGTATTCAGGTTTAATTGCAATGTTGGCACTTTGAAATAAATAAGTTGGTTTTGTGTTGCAGTTTGGGCACTCGGGCTCAAAAAGGTTCGCCATCACTGTTCTAGGTCCTTGTGCCTCACAAAGGATGCTACTTTAGCTGTTTAGGGCAGCATCATAAGGCATTCCTTGCTTCACTATAGCTACTGCCAGTCTGCCAGCTCTGGAGTGGGGAAGGAATATTTAACTGTAATCCTATGTAGATACATAGAAATGTGGGATTTTTGCCGCATTCTAATACAGAATGAAGGAACACCTGGTTTACTGAGTTCCGACTGATGTCATAATAGCTCCATCTAAGATCTATTGATCGAGTCCTGTGTAGGTACATTTAAAAAACGTTAGAGATAAACCAACACCTTCATTCTGGCAGTTTTAGCTTGTTAGTGCCGCTGCCAGTTCCACTGGTGCTTTTCTGTGTCTAAGGTTGTCCTGCAGGCTTAGCTTCAGGTGCTGCAGTTTCAAAGACATCCACATCTGGGCTTATCCTATGACCTTGAACAGTACTAGAGCCAGTATTATCCCAGCGTGATTGATGGAGCCTGAGAGCAATTCCTAGTTTGCCTGTGGAGTGTGCTAGAACGAAAGGCTCTGTGAAAGGTCTATTCACAGCCAGAGATTCAGCTTCTTGATAGGTATAATGACATCTGGCAAACTCCTCCATACAGAAATGGCAAACTAAATGGCAAATCAAATGGCAAATCAAATGTATTAAAGTCTTGAAGCTATTGCTTCAAGACTTTAATACACTGTAAGATTTTCCAGATTTCAATTCAGACTTGGTTTATATTCATATGCACTGTATTCTTTGGAGCACAAAACCTCACAGGGAGATTTGTTTTATAGAAAGATTATATTTGTTCACATTGGTCGTGATCCAGCTGCAGTCACACTGGAAGAAGGTATTGCATAAAACTAATAGCCTGAGAGATTGGAGCGAGTCAGAATGGGCTCACAAGTGGCAGCCTTCAAACAAGAACCAGGAGTCATGAGCCAGCACTGTTTTCCAGGCAAAGTCCCAGTCAGAAGAGGCAATCCAGGTTGCAGGGAGCCAATGGAAAGCTTGGGTGGGCAGAGTTACTCAGGATCAGAGTATTCAGAGAAGCACTTCACTCAGTGTTTCTCTGGTGAGTACCAAACCGGAAAAAGCTAATTAAAAAGCCTCTGTGTGATATTATTATGCTGTCATATAAGGTATGACAGCATCAGCACTGGTTGGCCTTCCATGGCCCATAGGCCCTGACATCTGCCCTGCTTGTCCGGATGCCGATGCTGGGCCTGTTTTCAGGCACCATGACATTATGCCGAAACAGGTTCACTTTAGCAAGGGCGTAGCTAAATGTTTGCTAACATTTAATATGTAAAGGTAAATAATGGTGAGGCTGGCTGGGGATTGCTGGGAGTTGTAGAGTTTTTTTCTGTCCAAACATGCATAGGATTGCACCCTAAAGAAACTAAATAATTGGCCTGCAACACTTCATCATAAGCAGTGGGGGATCTTTATTTCCTGATTGGATCCCACTTTTCACCTTGCTCTGTGATGTAGTAACTGTAATTACAACAGACCAGTTGATCAGGAAATAACTCAAATCAGCTCTAACTCATTCATTCAAATGACCTGACTTGCTGGAGAGCACTGTGGTTATACAAAGCCTTCCCTACACATCTTGTCACATCACAGTTGAGTTGGGCAGATCTAGGCTGCCCCAGATTCTGTGCTGAGCAGGTATGTATGTTGGAGGTGGAAGCAGAGGTAGGGCTCTGAATTTTGAGCAAGTCCAAGTGAACAGGTTCACATAGTAACTAGCTAAAGTGACTTCTGATAGTTCAGTTTCATAAACCTTATATCTCTCCTTATTGCTAATTAGCAGTAACTAATACAGGCTGGTTGAAAACTAAGTATTAACATGGGAATTGGTATGTCATCCCTCTTTCCCCAACAGCAGCTCCTTATTGTGGGACAAACTATGGGACCTGGGTTCAAAACTGTAGAGGGATAAATAAAGGGGGATGAATGCCAAGACCCCAAGAATGTGTGGTGTCTCCAGCCCACCAGCCCCACATTTCCAAACAGATATAGGGTAACAACCAATAGGAAACTTTAATAAAATGGGGGCAAATCAACAACTAGGATTTGATTGATGAGAGGAAAAGAGGGGAGGAAGCAAGAGGAACAATTCATATACAGCTTAATGTCAATTGGTGGGGGGACCCACCAAAATAAGAGGGGATGGAGCCCAATATATGAGCTATCCAAAGCTGACCGACTGGAGTCTCTCAGACCTTTTCTGATGTTACAGATCCCTGGGTCAGACCTGTCTGCTGTTACAGATCTTGAGGCTGCAGTTTCTGTCATTCCATAGCTGTGGCGCGGCAGCTGAACACAGTATGAATGCAGCAGGTGGCTCTTCTCTCCTCCCTTGTCTTCTTTGCATGGTTTATTCACCCTCTCTGTAGTCTTCTCAAGGCGCAATCCTATGCGTGTGTAGACGGAGAAAAGTCCTACTTTTTTAAGGATGTAAGCCATTCTCCAGCCAGCCATGCTGGCTGAGGAATGCTGGGAGTTGCAGGACTTTTCTTTTTGCCTAAACATGCATAGGATTGTGCCCTCAGTCTCTTTCCTCACACAAATCTTCAATTCTCTCCTTAAACTCAATCACCTCAGAAAAAAACCTTCAATTCTTCTGTAGATCAGTTTGTCAAGGTTCCGCTACTGCAGGGACCCCTTAACCTTCCTTTGGGAGATCTCTGCCTCTCCTCAAAGCCCCTCCCATTCCAGGAGATCAAGTCCTTTTACAGCTTCCAATAGCATGGGTGTAGGGTAGGCTGTAGACGTGGTGAATAAGTCACTCCAAACTCTCAGGGTAAACAACAGCACTTTACTTATAATATTAAGGTTTTTACTTAATAGAGTGGTTATAATCCAAAAGCAAGTATGAAACAAACAAACAATCCAATGTTCTCTAGTTAAACTTCAGACTACCTATCTGCTATGCAGCCAGTTTCTCTTTCTCTCTCTCTGCTGTTTCTCTGCTGCTGCTTCTGGCTCTCTCTCAGCACTCACTGACTGCTAGCTGACCACACCCCACATATATAGTCTTCCCAGGACTGGAAGGTTATAACCATGTGACCTTGCACAGGAGAACTAATTCTTAACTTCTATTGGGTGAACTAAAACTCTCAAACTCCCCCTCCCATCCAAGTGTTTGGGCCTTCAGGCTTCACTACTCGAGGGAAGTGTTTGGGCCTTCAGGCTTCAACAAACTCAAGCCTGTGTAGGCCTCAACAAACCCAATCCTGTGTAGGCCTCAATCCCTCACACAGTTCCCGCTGGGCTTCCCAGAGGGCTGCACTTTACAAATAGACAATGGCTTGGACCTTAAGAGAAGTGAGGGACATTCATGGAAGGAAAGCTTCCCAACCCCTCTTCCCACCTGCAGTCACCTATGACCACCAAAAATCCTCTCTCAAGGATCCGGGAATGTGGGATGGGGCGTGGAGGGTCTGCTGAGGGGAGGGGAGGGGAGAATGAGAAACTTTCATCCTGCAAATTCCTTAAGGGCACAATCCTATGCACGTTTAGACAGAAAAAAGGCCTTCAGCTCCCAGCATGCCCCAGTCAGCCTGGCTGGGGCATGCTGGGAGCTGTAGGACTTTTTTTCCTGTCTAAACACGCGTAGGATTGTGCCTTAAGTGAACGTATTTTAGGATGTAAGCCAATCTATTTAAGGTAGGGTGGTCAGAGGCTGTAGCCTCAGATCCAAGCTCTAGTTTGACCTCTAAAGTCAACTGTTTTCTTCGCTAACCCTCAAATAAATAATTAACTAAAATTGTAGCAGTGGCTGAAGGTTCATGCAGATGATCCTCGGTAGAATTTCTCAATAAAGAATTTAAGTGTATAGAAACACACACACACACACACACACACACACCCAACTATGGCAATTTACAGTATCTGGGGCAGCCTATGTGCTACGGAGATTTTAAAAAGTGTTGGATAATCTAATTTACTGAAAATACCATTCATTGTGATACATGGGTACGAAATGCAAGTTTAATAATCATATGGAAATCTTTTTATGTAATAGCTTCTGCGATCTATAACTCTAAACATTCCATATATTGTTTTGCAAATTTCCTGTGCCACAGGATGAATTTTAATGGATAATACTGTAGTCTTTTAAAAGAGAATGAAATTCTCTTTATTTGTAGCAGGTGGAATTTAAAAGCTCCCAAGATATAGCATTTATTTTATCCCTTACAGCAGGGGTAGGCAACTTGTGGCCCTCAAGATGTTTTGGCCTACATCTCCCATCATTCCTAACCATTGGCTATGTTGGCTATGGCTGATGGGAGCTGTAGGCCAAAACATCTGGAGAGCCACAAGTTGCCCATCCTTGCCTTAGAGTCTGTATGTTTTCCTCTTTCCATTCTCCACTCAGTCCCCTTCCTCACCCTTTTCGGTTTCCCCCTCATGAACCGCACTGTTCATCAGTAATACTGACTTCTACATTTTTACTTGTAAACTGTAGGAAGAGTTTCACACGAAAATATATTTTACAGAAGTTGGCAAGGTGATTGCTCTGCTTTCTTTGTGAAAATAACTTCTGCAATTGAAAGTACTGTATATAGTGAGAGTATTATAGTGACCAGATGCAATGAATACAAGATAGTGTTTTTCATATCTTCTTGCATAGGCAAGGAAATGTTAGCAGATTCAGGTTATCATGTTGGTGCTGCAGGGTTTAAATAAACTGCATTTGTCAACATTCTTTTACCAACTATTAAAAAGTACAAAAGCCTGGTTCTCTCTTTTGTATCTGACTACCCCTAAGAATACTTTGATTCTTGCTCCAATATTAAATGAAGGAGCCAGTTTCTGGCACAGTTCTTCCCAGTTTCCATGAAAAAGACCAATAAATAATCTTTGTTTAGGTGTGATATGTCTGCCTTTCTTGGTTCTCCTGATATTTGTTATGATCCACAGTTTGAGTATTAAACTGATCCATAATAAGGAATTTGTTAGTGCTTGACTACATAGCTGTCTTTCTGTGAGTTTGCTGACCTGTGGCTGGCCAAGATATCCATCAGTTATAGTACTTGCCCAAACCTGGGTGTGAGCACTTTATAGAAGTGCCATAAGTGTACAGTTCTGTCACCACACCTAAAAAATGTTATTGTAGAGTTGGAAAAAGAGCAACGAAAATGATCAAGGGGCCGGAGCAACTCCCCTATGAAGAAAGGTTACAACAGCTGGGATTGTTTAGCTTAGAAAAAAGGCAAGTAAGAGGAGACATGATAGAGGTGTACAAAATTAATGCATAGTGTGGAGAAAGTGGATTGGGAACATTTTTCTCCCTTTCTCATAATACAAGAACCCGGGGTCATCCCATGAAGCTGATTGGTGGAAGATTCCAGACAGATAAAGGAAAGTACTTCACACAGCACATAGTTAAACTATGGAACTCACTTCAACAAGATGTAGTGATGGTCACCAATTTGGATGGCTTTAAAAGGGGATTGGACAAATTCATATGGGATAAGGCTATCCATGGCTACTAGTCCTGATGGCTGTATGCTACCTCCAGTATCAGATGTACACCAGTTGCTGGAAAACATGGGTGGAAGGGTGCTGTTGCACTCATAGTCCTGCTTGTGGGTTTCCCGTGGGCAGCTAGTTGGCCACTGTGTGGACAGAATGCTGGAATAGATGGACCCTTGGTCTGATCCAGCATGGCTCTTATGTTCTTAAGATCTATTTGATTTACATTAATTAAGTAATTAATTAATTATACATATACTCTGCTTTTCCTCCAAATTGCTCAAAGTAGATTACATCTGGTTGCTAGGCAACCATCCAGTTCGGTAATGCTCAGAGTCCACCACCCTTAGTTTAAGCTGTAGAACTGCATGAACTGCCCTGTTTATTCTTTTTTAGAGGCTGGGTTTAAGCAAACTGATTTCCTGCTGCCTGCGTATCTATATATGGCGTGCTCAGATGTTGTAAGATCTTGTGAGGTTTGCTGGAGGCAATCAGAAGTAGTGTTAGAAGAAAGTGAGCGATATTCTGAACACAGTGAGGTCCTGGCCCAAGCACAGGTAAGAATTTGTACAAGAAACTCTAGGGATTGTAATCTGGGAGACAGAGAGAGGTACTGTATACCATTCTATCTGACATGCTCCCTCAAGAACTACAAGTCCCAGAGTTCCTTAGTTCTGCAGGCTTTTACTATGGAGGGACAGGAGGAGCCATCAGGGTGCAACTGCCCACTGGCAGCAAGAGGGAGGGACAAGCACCATAATCAATAGGGACACTGAGATCCCCCAGGGACAGCAGGAGGTAGTTCTCTTGATATGATTTGCCATAGAACATATGTGAGTAAATAAGTTAATCCTTTGGTCTCTAGAGTGCATAGGTGTTTTTTATTCAGGCAGGGCTTTGGCATATATACTGGTCTGTTGCTGAAGGGGGTGGGGGTTGATTAGTTGGTGCTGTTTCTTTTATTATTTTATTATTGTGTTTAATAATTATTATTTGCTTTTATATTATGTTAATTAAGATTTTGTTTTTAATCTGTATTTTCTTGTTATGGCCTTGAGTGCCATTTTTTGGCGGAAAGCTGAGATATGAATGAATGAATGAATGAATAAATAAATAAATAAAATAGAGGTTAACATACACAAGGACAGGGAACAATGTCTTATCACTCATGTATTATTCACATACATACATGACATACTGCTTCATATGGCTATACATTCAGTTCAGGCAGCCAGAAATGTAATGAGCTTAAACTGAGGGAACTAAAAGAAGTTAAAAGACATCTATCAATAATCCACTTTTTCAAAACGGACAAAGCCTTTCTTATAATTTTTCAAAACATACAGAAGGCCGTCATAGGCGTGGAAGGGGCTGAAAAGGGAAGGGTATGTTACAAGACCCAGCGATATTATATTTATGGAGCAGCTGTACCATATGATCCAAAGAAGTGCCCATGTGGGTCTTTCAGAATGTTGCATAAGATGCGAGTACAACTCTTCGCACAGCATGCAGTCAGAAAATGGTGCCCCACATGCTCTGCAATATTGCAAAGGATACGCGGCTGCACCTCTCAGTCTCCATAGAAATATTTTCCAGAGAGATAGCCATGTTGATCTGTAACAGCGACAACAACAAAGAGTCTTGTGGTACCTTAAAGACTTAACAAACTTATTCTGGCATAAGCATACATAGACACTGTCCACTTCATGCCAGTGTGGAGTGGTGGTGAGAGTGCTGGGACTGGGACTCGGAAGATCCGGGTTCTCGTCCCCGCTCGGCCATGAAGCTCACTGGGTGACTTTGGGCCAGTCACTGACTCTCAGCCTAACCTACCTCACAGGGTTGTTGTGAGGATAAAACGGAGGAGGATTATGTAAGCTGCCTTGGGTTCCTTGCAGGAAAAAAGGTGGGGTATAAATGTAATAAATATAATATAATTCATCAGATGAAATATTGATGCTCCAAGTGATGTCCTGGGCTGTGTGTGCATTTGAACTGTCCCTGGGCATTTTAAAATCTGGATGAAATGTAGTATTTTGATTTTGAATTAGTTATTTTTAGCTTACTTGGTTTTAAACACTCTTAAGTCCCCAGAGTAGCTCAAAATTTAAAATAAATACATGCTGTGGCTAAGTTGTGAAGAGGCACGCATGTGGTTCAGCTGCCTGAAATGGGCCTATGTCGATAGTACAGTACTGATAAATCTATTTGGAGGCTATTTTTATTCGGATGTGTTAAAGCCCTGAATGGTATAGGCCCTTATTTTGTTTGCAACCTGCTCTTTTTATTTGAACCTGATGACCCATGTTTTTGAACTGAGAGATGTCAGGGCTCACACCTCTATGTCAGCCAGAACCAGATCGTCTGACATGGAAACCCTTCCTCTTAAAATCCATGATTTGTGGAAATTGGTTGTGGTTACTCTGTGCTGAATATGTTCCATTACAGTCTTTTTATTGGATGTGTCTCAGTGCCAGTAATGAAAATGGAATCCTTGTTTAGCAGGATGAATAAGGTCTGCTTGGGGTTGCATTATGGCATTGAAACAAATTCCAGGGCTAAGCCTGAATCATATGGTGTACTTGCTTGCTGCTGAAGCACCACTTTTTTATGGTCCTGGCCAACTCTTAACATCCTTCATGATCCCATCTCTTTTGAAAAATTGACAAGAAGGCAGTTTTGAGGAGTTCAGTTGAACAGTGGCATACAAATCTACTATTACAACAAATAACAATATTCTCAGCATCATCTGCAGGCAGACACAACAACGTTGCTGATAATAGCTACAGGCAGTCCCCAGGTTACAAATGAGTTCTGTTCTTAAGAATGTCTTTAAGTTGAATCTGTATGTAGTAAGTCAGAACAGCATAGCGTTCTATACGTTAAAATATAGTGTTAAAATAAGCCAGTGGTGAGAGTGTTGGACTGGGACTCAGGAGATCCGGGTTCTAGTCCCCGCTCGGCCATGAAACTCACTGGGTGACTTTGGGCCAGTCACTGACTCTCAGCCTAAACTACCTCACAGGGTTGTTGTGAGGATAAAATTGAGAGGAGGATGAGGATTATGTAAGCCGCCTTGGGTTCCTTGCAGGAAAAAAGGTGGGGTATAAATATAATAAAAAAATAAAAAATAAAAATAAAATCAGCACTTACACAAATTGCATAAATTACGCAAATGGCGTAGTATACTACGCTATGTACTCTACCTAAACGACGTAGCACCAGGAAACCCAGAAGTCCTTTCTTAAGTATGGGTTGTCTGTAAGTCGGATATTCTTAACTCGGGGACTGCCCGTATACAGGTCTAGGTAGTGCCTGGGAGACTTGACTGGCAACTCCATGTCATATTATTTCAGGGGACCTTGGGTCCCCTGAATGAAAAGTAGCACGTAAATGTAATAAATAAATAAAATAAGTTCTGGCTCAAATTTAAGTTATGACTTCTGAGCTTTCTGCCCTTGGACAACACACGTTGATTGGGACCTGACATCACATTTAAGCTAGCAGGCTATCCGCTCTTTCTTGTGTCAGAATCTGTTCCCTCAAGAACTACGTTGTTCCTCACCCTTGAGGAAGGTACTTTTAGAGGAAATATAATTGCCACTTTATTCTTACACCCTTTAAAAAGCTGTTTTAACTGTATTTTTGTGATCTTATACCGTTTTATTGTCTTATGTAAGCACCAATTGCATTTATTGTATTCATTGAAAAAGCCCAAGTTGGAAGGGTTGGTTTTCGTTTTGGGGATGGGCTCTGCAATTTAAAAACATTTTAAAATTATTATTGCTACTGCTCTAAATAATCAAATTTACAGCGCAATCCTAAGCGTGTTTATGCAGAAGGTAAATGGTTTTGACTCTCTGGTATGCGTACATAGGATTGCAGTATAAAATGTGTGTGCTTTTTTTTTGGTTAAAGATCTCTGAAGAAATTCCATTTGACATGAAAAGCGAGTGCATTTGCCTGAAATGAGAATGAAAAGGACCGGTATGTGTCTGTGTGCGTGTTTTGTTTGGTTGGGACTATTTCGCCTTCCGTTTGGAGGAGGCCTCCTCCTGGCAAATTTGCACGAGTCCTTGCTAGCCAGCCAGGCCCCCCGCCCGCCCGCCCGCGACTGTCTCCAGGGAAGCCATTGGGCAGCCTCTTGGAAAGGCAGGAGCAGGTGGACCAAAGCGCGTTGGAGACTCTTCCCCTCACAAAAGAAAGGAGAAGCGCGGGTGGGAGGGAGTGAGTGCGCCTGCGCGCTCTACGCGGCCTCGCTCCTGGAGACTGGGGGAACTCCGCATTGAGTGTCGGGCTGGGTGAGGAAGGGAGCGTGAGTGAGAGAGAGGGAGTTCAAGGGGAGACACTCGGAATCGTTACCTGCTGCAGACGGGAACCAGCCAGCTTGGGCGGCTGGCTTTCTGCCTCTTTCCTTCCTCAGCTTCCCATAGATACAAGCGAGCCGAGCTGAGTGAGTAATAGGCTAATTCTTCATCTCGGAAGGCGGCGGCGGCTTGGGATGCCTCATAGTCATATTATTATCCCTTCACTCTTCCTCCCCTTTCCCTCTTCGCCGTCCCTTTGCGGTCTTCCCTTTACCGTCCGGATCTGCCTTCCTTCCTCAGTTTTACCTTAACAAAACAAAACAAACCCACCCCACCCCCAGAGGGAAAAAAAACCCAACAACCCACGGCTTGAAAGAAGTTTCGGACTTGGCGGTGCACGGAGCGGCTCCGGAAACGGAGGCAGCTTCTATCTGCCCGTTGTTCAGCTAGCGGCTTTGGGGATGGGAGAGTGTGTGTGCGTGGCCGGGCTGGCGGGCTGGCGGGGGGAATAACGGTGTGTGTGTGTGGGGGGGGGGAGAAAGGAGGTTAGGGAAACCTAAGTCATCTGGGGTACTTTCGGATTACGGTCCTGCGGTCGCTTAACTGCCAGTGAGGTTGGCGGGGCTTACTTCAGAGTAACAGCCCAAGATTCCGGAGAATGCGATGTGCGCCCGCGCGCCTGTACACTTCAGCCTACGATAGAGATGGTTTGGGGTTTGGGCTCTCCTGGGAGGCGTCGCGCATACTGAGTGTGTGGAACTTATTATGCAAGCTGATGCTCGGCAGTGGCAGCTGTCGAGTTAAGCCGATTTCCTGACCTTTAAATTATTATTATTATTATTATTATTATTATTATTATTATTATTATTATTATTATTATTATTATTATTATTATTATTATTATTATTATTATTATTATTAATAATAATAATAATAATAATTTTATCCCACTGTGTGACAATGCCTTTAGACTTCGTACAAAGCCTAGGCAGGGGCTTACAAAGTGAAGCGTGGAGCTAGAGACTGCTTCCAGACGGAGGCACAGACTGGCATTTTCTTCTGTCCAGATGCATGGGGCTGTGTGTGTGGTGATGGTGGTGGTGGTGGTGGATGACCTTTTGTGCACCAAGAGTGCCTGTGTTGAATGTGCATGAAAATGCATGCATGAAATTGCATTTGCTTGTTGTTGCTGTTTGTAGTGCCAATTGCATCCAACTAATGCCCTGTGTCTTACATGATCTATATTGGGTTGGCACATCTCCATCAGATGTGTGTTCAGAGCGACTCTTTGTTTCCTGTGCCTATTTCTTTCCCTTGTCTTTGGCACAGCTCCTATAATTCCAGTCTTTGTTATCAAGAGCCCAGGAAAACAAACTCTGGATGGGGTGCAGGCAGTCTGTGATGCCTTGATATTTGTAATTGAATATTTATTCCAGCCTATTTATTTTTAGCTATGAAAATAAAGGAGTTAGTATGTTGACCTTTGCATCTGAGTAAATAAAAGGAACTGTAATGTCTGCATAAAAGCACATATGTGTTTTATACACTTCCATATGTGCTCTCTTGTATAAATATCTGTCTTCAAAAAGGGTACATTGCCAGGGTGAGATAGGGGAAATTAATGGCTGAAATTAACCTAATTTTGCCTTCAGATATCGAACTACTTTTTTGTGGGAGAAATTCAAATAGTGTTGTTCCTGTAATTGCTTCCCATGCATTAAAATGAATGTCATATTTGTCAGGCTGTTAAAATTGCTTCTGACTTCAACTGGGTACCAGCAAATGGGAGGGGGGAATTTAGTCCAGGGCAAAAGGATTCCAGCTATTCTGCTTTTATTGTTCAGGGGAGAGTGCCTGGTAATAGAGATTGCTGTATCCTTTTCTAGCCCCAGGGAGCAGCAGCTGGGAACTACTGCTGGGTGAAGCAGGACAAAAGCAGCATGCTGACCTTCTTTGCTTGATCTTTCTCCCCCCACCCCTCTCTGCATTATAGATTGGTAGATTTGCCATCAGGAGGCTTTAAACTGGAGACAGGGAGAGGACGTCTTCTGATCTACAGCTTGGCGGCCAGTGATGCAGGCAGTCAAGGGCACTGTCTCAATGTCTGAGCTTCACTAGGAGCTCTGGCACTTCTTCACTGCTAACTGTGGCCAATTAATCCACGTGGGAATGTGCCTGCAGAGGGGAAGCACCCCAATCCGATCTGTTTATAGTTCAGCCGCTGGCAGGGGAAGAACAGATCCCTAAGCAGTACTAAGAAGTATGGAGCCACAAAAGAATCTTCTGGACACGTCCTTTGATGCATTGATGTGATAGTGTTGGATTGTAGGCTCCCTTATTCCTGAGTGGCTGGGTCTGATTTTGAAAGCCACAGGGAATGCTTGCATGCTCTTGGGATAAAAAGGCAGCACTGATGTTCAATAAGGCCATGCGTCTAATTGGGAATTGGTAACTCACCCCAAACCAGGCTTGCCATCAGCATGCTTTTGTCAGGGATAACAAAGCAGCAGAAGCACCAGCGCCCAAATTCTCTTGGGGGACAGCAGCCAGAAAAGCAAGATGAGAGCTTTAGGTCCAAGAGCTTGCCGGTGCTGAATGGGTCTGTTCCACGGATTAATACCACACAAAGTGCTCTCGTTGCAGCCAAAAGGAACTTCTTACAGAGTTTCCAGGGGGGCTCTGATCAGAGGTGTGGCCTTGACCCTGACACATCAGCGCATCCCAACAATGTTGCTGCTAGTGCTTCTTCCAGGACGATGTTGTCTTTTACAGCTTCAAGCTTTTCAAGAATTGGGAGTTTCACTGAAAGAACAGACTGCAATAACTCTGCTGGCATGAGTAAAGGGGTTTCACCGGCTTCCACGCTGCTTGCAATCCCAGGTAGAAAATATTTTGATGTAGTATTGACAGACTCCCGGTTCTTTTTGGTGTGTATGTGCTTCCTGACTTTCATCCAGTCTCTAATGGTCTCTGGCTATCTGAGCAGTGTTATCACCACCATTGAGAGGAGGTACAATCTGAAAAGCTCAGAGTCTGGGCTGCTGGTCAGCTGTTTTGATATTGGCAGCCTGATGGTAGTGGTATTCATCAGTTACTTTGGGGGGCGAGGACGAAGGCCTCTATGGCTTGCTGTTGGTGGTTTTTTTATTGCTCTCGGGGCTGCCATATTTTCTTTACCTCATTTCATCTCTCCACCATATCAGATCCAGGAATTGAACTCCTCTGTGTCTAATGATGGCTTGTGCATGACTGGCAATAACACAGCCAAAGACCATGTGGAGTCGCCGGCCTGTATCAAGGATTCAGGTGGAAATGACCACTCGCTCTATGTAGCTTTATTTATTTGTGCCCAAATTCTCATTGGCATGGGCTCCACACCCATCTATACTCTGGGACCAACCTACTTGGACGACAATGTCAAGAAAGAAAACTCCTCGCTCTACCTAGGTAAGGTTGCAGTGTATAAAAACTGCTGTGTTGGCATTTTGAAGGGGACCATCTTCCACTTTAAAAACCCAGAAGACTTTAGACTACAGTGTTGTAGCTAGAGTGAGTATGCCAAAACATTGTGTATTTAAATGTACTTGTGTTTCTCTAATATATATATAGCAGTTATTGTTCCATCAGAACTAGGACTTTGGCAGCTGTTACAAAATCCTCTGAAAACTTTATTTCATTGGATCATACTTCATATTTTCATCTATGATGAAGCACTTTAAAGTCCTGTTGGGAGAGATAACTCTTTCATTGAAATCAGTGGGATGTGAAACTGCTTCAACTTGAATAGATTATGCTCATAGTTTATTTGTGCTAATTTTTAAAATATATTCACCAGGTTCTTGTTAGGGCATCTTGAGTCTCCTTTTCATACCTGATAAAAATTCCAATCTATCTAGGTGTAAATAGTGACAAGAATGATCCTTGGAGCCAGGGATATCAAAGATGGTTGGGTGTAGTGCTTGTGAAGCTCCTTCCCTTTATATACACCAGTTGCCAGCGGATGCTAGGTGCCTCAATGCTGTCAGTCCACAGAGCTTGAAATAGCTTGAGATAACTGAATATAGTTATTCTATGCATAGTTGCCAAAATGCCAGGCTGATGCTTACTTGAACCAGCATTTGACCCCAAATAGGCCTTTGGTTATGCAATGATCTTCTGGAAGCACACACAAATGTACTTCCTAGGAACAGTTGGCTAACTAGATACTTAAGATTCAAAAGCTACATTTTGTGTTGAAAATCAGATTACGTAGATCAGGAGAATTTAAACGCTAACACAAGGTTGAAAGTCATCTTCCAAACTGAACACCAAATCAGAGAGAGATCAGATTTTGAGATCTGATTATATCTATATCTGTCTACATTTTTTCTTAAATATGGGAACTTGGTTTTCCCTTCTAATTTGTTGCAGGTGTATGCATTTATATATTCAGTACTGGCATGAAATTACTCACAATGACAGAAAACTACCATTTAGGGTGCAGTCCTATGCAGGTTTAGACAGCTATGCTGGCTGGGGAGTTGTAGGACATTTTTCTGTCTAAATAAGCCCCAGAACACGGAGACTTAGGAGAATCCTATGCAGGGTGGGAGGGGCAGCAAAGGCGATCTTTCTAGCTGGGGTGCATTGGAGGGGGAGGGAAGGAGTCTGGAGAGGCCTCAGGATAACTCATATTCTGGCCTCTCCAGTCTCCTCCCCTCCCTGCCCACCAAAACGCCTCCTTCGTCCCTTCTCCAAGGTCGAGTTCCCAATCTCCGAGAGCAGCTGGCACGGGTTTTTCCATGCCAGCTGCGAGTAGGAGGGTGGTCGGAGCTCTGATTCTCTCCTCTGTGGTCGGGGACTGTTTCCAACCTCTGATCAGAGAGCCTGAAATATCCTATGGCCCCTCAGATGCTGTTTAAGGGCCATAGGATTGCTCCCTCTGTTAGTTAATTTATGAGACCAGGAGGTACTAATGTATGCATGGGAAATACACTTGTTTGATACACCATCAAAACTTTTTTATTTTGTTATGTCCAGGATGGATAAAAATCAATGTTCGTTTGTTTTTAAAAATCAATCAAATTGGATTGTTTATTTAGTGAGACAAAGAGGCGGAAAACCTGCTTGTGTGAATAAAACAGTGTAAATAATACTGTATTTTGTTGTAAGTTAACATGGTTTGGTGGTTAGATTTGCACCATTGTTCAGGTGGCTCACGCTGGCTCAGTTTGTCTGAGCGTGGAAAGCTAAGCAGGGTCAGGCCTGGTTATTACTTGGATGGGAGACCCCTCCTCTAGTTTCCTGCATTGAGCAGGGGGTTGGACTCGATAGCCTTGTAGGCTCCTTCCAACTCTATGATCTATGAAATCTATGAAATATATGAAAAAGTCTCAACAGCAAACTTTATTTAATCCTTGATTTACTTTCCCCCCTTTTCTTGCTGATTTAAATTGCCTGATTTAAAGAAAATCTGATCCAGGTTATGTCACGCTGGCTCACTCTCTTTAACTACTACCGTAGTAACATTTTAATACAAGCTGATACAGGTATCTTTAGTTTGAGTTCTCTGTTCTGTATTCATAGATCAGTTCAAATGCACTGGCAGCTGTTTCATCTTTTCAGTGTTTAAGTTAGGATTTCTGACCCTGATTCTTTTTCTTAGAAAAATAGTTCAGTGTAATGTTTACAAAAAAGGTGATTGGTAAAAGCACTATACAGTCATGCCTTGGATTGAGAGCATAATTTGTTCCAGAAACGTGCTTGTAATCCAAAACACTCTTATATCAAAACGAAATCCCCCCCAAAAAATTTGTACAGAGATTTTTAATTTAAGCCGTACTACAGTACTTGTATTGCAAGACGTCGCTTGTATATCAAGTAAAAAAAATATTAAATAAATATTTAAAAATTTGCTTGTCTTGCAAAACGCTCTCAAACCAAGTTACTTGCAATCCAAGGTATTACTGTATTTTCATGTCAATTCCCTCAAAGTTTATTGTTGCATAAGAAAACAAGCTTGTTTTATGTAGCTTTAAAGAGAATAGTAGTTCCATGAGGTAAATGAGAAAATGACTTATGGTGTATTCTCGGCCTCAATTATATAAAGATCTGCAGGAAGGAGTTCATGCCCCCCGCTTTTTTGCAAAGCAAAGGGATGATCCATAATCTAGTAACTTGTGCTTATGGTCAAGTGGCGGTAAATGGAAGATGGACTGTGCTTCTTCCTTCTGTTCTTTTTCCTTTTTCCAGGCAGCACTTCCCTTATTCCTGTGTCATTCTAGCTGTCAGCTTATCCTAGTGGGATTGGCAGCCTTTTCCCCAGAACACATTGGTTTAAATATTATGATGGTGCTCTCTTAGGAACTCCGTAAATGTGCTCCCAAGTATGTGACATCAGAAGGAACTTGAATTCTGAAATGTGAACATTTGTTGTTAACAGCGATGCACTTTATTTTCAGATAGAAGGTAGTAGTGGTGGGGATAATATACTCTTGTCCTTTGTTTCTATACAAACTATATACTACCAGCCTTCCCTAACCTGGTGCCCTTAGCAGGGATGTTGAAGAGTCCTTGGTCTCGAGTCACGAGTCTTTGGACTCGAGTCCGAGTCCGAGTCCTTGATCCAAAATGGTGACTCACGAGTCACGAGTCACCCCCAAAGCTGACTCCACGAGTCCCTATTAAAATCAATGGGGTTTTTTCCCAACAAAATAAGGCTACTTCGGATGTGTGGTTTAAATAAATTCTAGGCACAAGTGTGCCTTTTTATTTCAAAACTGCAACTGATTTTGGCAAGAACAGACCAGGCAGAAAAACCCAAAATAACCAGGCAGGCAGAGGAGGCAGGGAACCCCAAAGCAGGCAGGCAGAGGCCTTTGTCTTGGACAATTCAACTGTTGAACTGGTCAAGAAGAGACCAGGCAGGCAGAGGAGGCTGGGAACCCCAGACAGGGAGGCAGAGGCAGCCAAACCCAAAATGTCTGAAAGGTTGCATTTTAGAAAAATGATTTTAAAAAATAAACTTGCTGTACTTCCTAAAACTTATCCATGTTGCATTTGAGGAACATGATTTTTTCTAAATGTTTGGCCCCCATTCTGGAACGGTGAGATCTCATCACAATTCCACCCTCACTGAACACCCGCTCCACTGGTGATGAACTTGCTGGAACCAGAAACACACTCAGAGCAGCCACACAGAGTAATCTCAGGTCCTTCTTCTGCCTCTCCCAAGTACGCAACACATCAGTCAAAATAAATCTTGACACACTGTTGGGGCTGCATTCCTGGTAGCCGTCCATAGTGGCCGAGCAGCGGCACACCTCGCTTCCATGCGCTCTTTGCCGGCAATCATGCTCCTCTCCACTCCTTCTGGCACAGCCCAGGGATGTTGAAGAGTCCTTGGTCTCGAGTCCCATTAAAAATATTGGGACTCGAGTCCGAGTCGAGTCAGAGGGGGGGACTCAGTCCAACTCACAAGTCGAGTCCGAGTCCCCATCCCTGGCCCTTAGACTTCAAATCCCACTAGCTCCAGACAGCATAGTGAATGGTCAGGAATGCTGGGAGTTGTAGTCCAAAACATCTGAAAGGCACCAGCTTGGGGAAGGCTGCTGTATCCAGTCCTGTATCCCATTATGAGCATGTAAATCACATTGATTTTTAATAGATGCTGTGCATGGGATACACCAGACTGCAGCCACATAGAAAATCATTAAATCATAATGCAAAATCAGTTATCTGAAAGTAGTAACAGTCCAGCCTAAGTTTAGATATTTTTGCCTTCCATCTGTTCTATGAAAAAATAGGATAATATTACTGTTTAAAGTGTTCCCAGGTAAATTGGTATAAGATCGCATCCTATACCAGGTAAATTGGTATAGGTAAATTCCCAGGTAAATTGGCATAGAATTGCAGCAATGTAAATACTACATTATAAAGGAAAGTGCTGCAGATTCATTTATTGCACTTGTTCCTTAAAAATGGTTGAATGGATGAGAATCAATAGGCTGAAGCTAAATCCAGACAAGATGGAAGTGATTTGGATAGCGAATTCAAGTGTTCTTAAAGAGGTACATTTAGCTGTTATAGATGGTTCCCATTTCCTTTATTGGAGAAGGTTTGTTGTCTGTGGTTGCTTTTGGACCCAGATTATTGCTAGAGAAACAGCCAGAGGTTGTGACCAGGATTGCTTTATCAGCTTTGTTTGAAACACCACCAGTATGCTTTCCTGGAAAACAGGAATCTTGTCACTGTGATCCATGCCTGTGTAATATTCAGTATTGACTACTGTACATGGGACAGCTCTTTAAGAGAGTACAGAAAGCTGCAGCAGATTTTTTTATTTACTACATTTATATCCAGTCTTTACTCCAAGGAGTTCATTGCAGCACACATGGTTCTCTCCTCCATTTTATCCTCACAAACAACCCGGTGAAGTAGGTTAGGCTGAGGGAGAGTGACTAGCCCAAAGTCACCCAGAAGGAGCTTCATGGTGAGTGGGAATTTGAAATCATATCTCTTCTAGTCTGAGCCTCTAACCCAGCGTGGCGTAGTGGTTAGAGTGTTGGACTTGGACTCGGGAGATCCGGGTTCTAGTCCCCACTTGGCCACGAAGCTCCCTGGGTGACTTTGGGCCAGTCACGGTCTCTCAGCCTAACCTACCTCACAGGGTTGTTGTGAAGATAAAATGGAGAGGAGGAGGATTATGTAAGCTTCCTTGGGTTCCTTTCAGGAAAAAAGGCGGGGTATAAATATAATAAATAAATAAATAAATAAACAAACCTTGGGTCCCCAGATGTTGCTGGACTACAGCTCCCAGAATACCTTGCCATTAGCCATGCTGGCTGGGTATGCTGGGAGATGTAGGCCAGCAACATCTGGGGACCCAAGGTTGGAGAACCCTGCTCTAACCACTATACACCACACTGGTTTTCTCAGAATACTGCAACCTATCTTCTCACAGGTGGTAACATAGTAAACCAATATTGTAACCACAGCACTAATTTTCAAACTCAGTTCAAGGATCTGTTGTTTGTAAGCCCCCTTGATTACTTCTATAGAAAGGTGGGTTGGAAATAAATCAATAATCAATCTGATTCACAACCATGAGATCTGTATACGTATATCAGCAAGTCCTTCTCCCCCTTATGAACCTACTCCCTTGACTCACAAGAGCCCCGTTCAGGCATTATGTCTGAACAGGAAATCTGGACCTGTATAGGGGGCACAGATGCTGTCCCTAACATTCCTATCGTGGTCTTCCCTGTTTCCAAACTTGCCGTATTGTGCAGCAAGGTCTGAAGGGGGCTTATGCTCACGTTCACTTGACTGCAAATAGAATCATCTCGTACTGTTGGGAAGCCTGCTTTATCAGGGTTCCCAGTCACACGGACAGTTCTACTCACATTCAGGTGAATGTGAGTATAAGCCCTTGTTGGATCTTTTTGTTCAATGCAGCAAGTTCAGGAATGGAGAGGGTGGAGCTGGTGTTTGCAGCCATCTGCCCCAGATTTGGAGGAGGTCTTACTCAGAGTTCTGTCTTTAAAGTGGGGTGGGAAAGCTTAAGGACAAGGCAATTGCTCCAGCATTGTGGAATGTGGTCCATTCCAAAGTGCATAAGTACACTTCAATGGATTTTAGAAAGAAATGCAAGGCCTATTTAGTCCACTAGGTATTTCAGGAATTGCTTTATGACCCTCTAATAAAAACATTTGAGGGTGGTTCAAAACAGTAAGATAAAAACATAATGAATATTTAAAAATTAATAATAAAACAAGATGAAAAGACAGAATTGTTTTTAATACAAGCAGAAGTTAAAATCCTATCCAACATCAGTAGTTTGGGAGAATAAGAAGATCTTTGCCTGACACTTAAAAGACATCAGCATGGGTGCCAGGCAAGCCTCCATGGGGAGAGAGTGCCATAAACTGGGTATCACAACAGAGAAGGCCTTCTTACCCAGTCACCTTCCTTGCTTCAGGGGGCCTTTCAAGAATATCTTTGTGGACTGGCAGATTGATGGAGGAGAAGACATTTCCTTAGGTATTCGCATCCTATTCTGTGTAGGGCTTTAAAGCACGGTTGCCACTTTCTGGAAAGTCAGAAATGGAAATTGGTCATGGAAAGTAAGGGAAATTGTGGTTAAGATATACTCATGTAATGGATTTTTTGAGATGCTGCTGCCAGGGGCACGCGAGTTTGATGTTATTTTGATGCATGTCAAACTGAGCCCTCCAACCTATCAGTGGGAATCCCCTCCAGTTTTGAAGGTTCCCCTGATGCTAGCAGTGGAGGGACACTTGCAAACCTGGGGGACCACTAGGGACACCTGATCTCCCCCAAAGAAACCAGGGGATCGCACTGTGAAAAGGGGGGAAAGAGCCCACGATCGTGCAAACCACGGTCTCCTGGGACTTTGCAAGGAGCTGTCAAAGCTGTGAGCTCCTTGCAAAGGGGGGAAATACTTACCTACAGCCTGGGGTAGGCACTGTACAGGGTGAGTGCCTGCTGGATTTGGCCAGAAGGCACCCACCCTGGTCAGTGCCTAGCCCAGGGACCTCCTTATGCTAACCCGTCCTGCCTGATTTGTGCAAATTGGGCAGGTTGGGTTAAAAAAAAGGTAGATTTGCGTGCATTATTGGTACTTTTTTAAAAAAGGGGGGGCTGACCATGGGCAGCCCTTCCAAGGTACCATGGGTGGTCCTTGGAGTGGCACCTCGTGGATGCCCCCATGGGGATCACGAAAGCTGGTTTGACAGCCAGCTTTCGCAATCTCCCCTCCAGAAAAGATTTTTTTTAAAAAGTCAAGCCACTGCGAGCCCAAAACGGCTTGCGGCAGTGGCGGGGAGCAGGGGAAGCCTTTGCCAGATGCCCCAAAGTGCCACTCAGGCACTTTTGTGGTGGCTGGCAATAGCAGTTGCCTGCCAGCTGCTTGACAAGAGTGGCAAGGGTTTTTTGCCACTCTTGTCAAGCGGCTCACTTATAGTCAGGGTTGACCCATGATGGACCATGTCGTCCAGGTTCAGATGATATGACAACCCATCGTGGGTCAAACACCCTACCACAAGCTATGGCTTGTTAGGATGGTTTATAATGCAAAAATAAGCCACTCTGACAAACTGTCCCGGGTTTGCATGACACGACAACCCACCGTGGCTTATAGCCCAGTCTCAATGTTTAAAGAAGCTCATATTGAAGCTCCTATCTTGACAGAAAAGAATTGCCTTTCAGTACCTGTGTAGTTTTAAAACATTTAATAAAATCATTATTTAATATAATGTAACCTATGAATTCTTTTAACTTGGGATTATTTTTGAATGGTGATCAGGGAAATTGACAAAAGTTGGTCAAGGAAAGTCAGGGAAATGGAAAATGAAATTTTAGTGGCAACCCTGTAAAAGTGAATTGTATGAATTGTACTCAGAAGTGGACCAGAAGCCAGTGCAGCTCTTTAAGCAAGATGTGTGTGGGTTTTTTTTTTAAAAACCCAAAAGCGTTCCAGTTAATAACAAGTGGATATATTTTGAATTAACTACACATTGTAATCAGTCTTCAAAGTCAGCCTCATGAACCATGGATTACAGCAGTCTAAACTGTAGGTTACCAGAGCATGGATAACCATGACCATGATGTCTTGAAGGGGGCTTCCTACTGGTGCACCAGCCCCAACTAGTGAAATGTGCTCCTTGCCGCTGACACCACTTGGACTTCCAGCAACAAAGCTGGATCAATGAGCATCCCCAGACTTTAGGGGGAGTACAGCTCCATCCAGAACAGAAAAGCCACCTACCAACAGTGCCTCTAACTTTTCAGGATTGAGCTTCATTTTGTTGGTCCTCATCCAGTCCATTACTGATTACAAGCATTGATGCAGCACTTTGACAGCCTCACCTGAATCAGATGTAAAGGAGTGGTAGAATTGAGTGTCATCTGCATATTGATGACACCCAACTTAAAAACCCTGGATGACCTCGGCTCGCTCAGCAGTTTCCTGCAGGACCTAATGTTATAAATGTCATGTGTTGAGCAGTAGTCTGCCAGAGCCACCTTCTGAAATATGTCCCCTAGATAAGAATGGAATGACCAAGATTCCATACTTCTCACTCCTAATCCTGAAGTCCCATCCTAGAAGGATAGCATGGTTGATGCTATACTCTTTGTGTCCATCACCCAGTACAGGTCATCTGTCAGGGTAACCAATGTGGTTTTTGGTGCAAAAATTGGGCCTGAAGTCCAATAGATTATCTCGATTCATTTAATTCTCATCGAAAAGCAAGTGGCTGTGCTGCTTGTGTCTCATTTCAGAGTTTTTAGTGTGTGTGTTGATGCTCTATTGATGCTTTATATTTTGTAAGGTGCTTTGAGGGTTGTGGCTGCTGTGTGATATGCAATTTAAATTAAGAATGTGACTACCTCTGGATCTCCAGTTCTCTAGGCAATTTCTGTCAGGATGTGCCCTGCCACTCAAAAATAACTTGGCCCCTTATAGTCCCATCTTACTTCTATTATTCAACAAGAGCTAGAGGTTAATCAGAATCATAGGAAGAGTATCTGGCCTACCCCTGAAGGAGCAGCCCATCTGCTGCTTCCAGGATCAGGAGCCAGTGGGGATGTGTCCACACCAGTGCCTCAAATCACGTTTTTCATTTTAGGACATTGAGGGGCAAACTATCCTTGTCTTGCTACATTCCTGTGCTGTTCTTTCTGTGTTTGCAGTTGATTACACTCAAAGAGTAGCTCAGGAATTACTTACAAGTACTTCTGTCTGCTATATCAAGTAGAGGGCTGGGACCACTTACCGGTACCCATTGAAAAGATCTGCTTGTAATATTTGCTTGTTAGTCAATCTGTTCTTGATGGTGTACCTACTCTTACTGCCTTCAAATAGCAAGCTGTGCAGTGCACTCAGTCACAAATATAGGTTGATATGGGAGCTTGCTGAGAGCAGATCTACTCATCATGAGTATCCAAGTCTTTCATTTTATGTGGCAAGCTTTCAAGGAACAATGTAAGTAAGTCTGTTCCACAGCATAAGGAACATTGTAAGTAAGTTAGTACCTCTCTGAGGAGGTACTGACTTTTCACACCAAAAATTCTAGAATTGTAGATTTAATCAGGGATGCCAGTATGCATATGCATACTGTTGCAAGCAGACCCTTAGATTCCACAGGTATCTGTCCAATCCATTTGTAGAGGCAGGAAACCACACACCTTCCTTGAATAAGTTGCTTTAGTTTAGTTGCTTTAGTTTCTGCTAAAACGTGCAGTCTAATGCAGTCCAGTGTAGCGTAGTGGTGAGAGTGTTGGACTGGGACTTGGGAGATCCGGGTTCTAGTCCCCGCTTGGCCTTGAAACTCACTGGGTGACTTTGGGCCAGTCACTGACTCTCAGCCTAACCTACCTCACAGGGTTGTTGTGAGGATAAAATGGAGGAGGAGGAGGATTGTGTAAGCCACCTTGGGTTCCTTTCAGGAAAAAAGGTGGGGTATAAATATAATAAATATAATAAATAAATAAATAATCTCTTCACTCAAGCACAGCCTAGCTTCCTGCTGCTTGGACTTGGACTTCCCAGAATGGGAAGAGGTAGAGAGGTGATCAATCAGCCTAATTGGCATTTCCCTAGTATCCGACAAAGATTAAATTAAAATCTAACAAGTACTGACCCCCACCCCCCACCACTACTGGCTTTATCTCAAGCAATGTGATCCAGCTCAATTTAAGAGAAAAAGATTATTCCTCAGGGGAAATGGAGTTCCTTATATTTGTAGCACTGAGAAATCTAGATGTTTTGCCATTTTGAGAGTGCAAGCTCTAAAGTCTGAATCTGTGGCATTTCAGACATTTATACACTTACTCTTTATGACCTGGACAGTTCACAATTAAGGACTAGGATTTGTAATTTCTGCCCCTATCCATATCTAGCAGATTGATTTCAGCAAGCTTGAAGGTTGAAAGCTGCTCAGGCTGTTGGAACGTGAGAATAAGCCCAGCTGTAAATGGATTAGTCAAGTGAGCAGAGGGCAGGTGAGGCAGCCAAGGGCATATGATGAGTGGTGTTGATCACGTGGGCTTGCTGTTTAATCACATAGATGTTGCTTTCACTTAGATGACATCCTGCTTTGTTTTCAAGTCACAAAATCATTGGTCTCTATGGGGACTCCAGCCCCTCCAACATACATGCATGTGGGCAAGGTAGTGGGACTGACTTTGCCAAATTTAAGATGCAAGTTAGAAACACCCTGAAGAAAAGGTACATGGATGGTGCTGAAGTATAAAGGATTTTATGTGCCTGCGGCAAGAAAGGAAGAGAAGAAACTCCAAAAAATAGAACTCTGGGTTCAAAAGAGGTAGTGATAGAAATTAGAACAATGAATTTTGTAGTTAATCACAAAATGTAAGCATGTCTATTTAGACCATTTTATCTATACTGCCCGCCTCCTTTTCTTTGAAAACAAACATGTTCTGATGCATTATTAGGCTAACATTTTACATCACCTTAGAATTCAATCCCCTAAATGCCCATTTCTACAGTAACTCTGCAAAGTTCCTGAGACAACTAATCCTGATTTTACAAACTCACCTTATGTAGATGTGGGAGCTTACTTTATTTTCCAAGTTAATCCAGCTCGGGTTGAGTGGCAACGTCATATCCTCTTAAGTGCAGGCATGCAAACTCAGGCTGGACAGCTGTTTTGACATTCCTGGCTGGGTGTCCTGCTCTCAGAAAATACATTTGATGCTTATGCTTAATCTCTTAGCTGTCTGCACCCTAGTCCATCTTGTCAGGATGGCACTGTGCCAATTTACAAGGTAGTGTAATTTCTATTCAGACTAAGGTGCCAAACAATTTTATGTTTAGCAGAATAAGCCTGCGTCATACTAGGTACTTCCTTTATCCCTCTTTCTTCCTCTCCCCCCACCCTTCTCTCTTGTGGATAGTAGTGCATCATGAATGAAGCAAGACTTGATACGCTATTGATGTTTAAATATGCCCAAATAGAAATATTAGTGAGAAAACTGGGAAGTTTCGAAAGCAAAAAAATGAAGATAAAAAAGACAGCTGTAAAAGCCAAACAAAACAGACAGCTGCAATGTTTAATTCCTAAAGACATGCAAGGAGTAATACCATTAGAGGGTCAAAGGTAGATCGTTTCAATGAAACTACTATGCCTGTAATAAGAAGCATTTTGAAACATTAGATATATCTTCCAGGATATGCCATTTCCCAAGAAAAAACAATGTCTGCATATAAAAGGACTAATAATATCAAGGATATACTAGGTACGTAGTGACACAAGTTTGGAAGGTAGGAGGGGCATTGTGTCTAACATTCTACCAGGTGCTGCTCTACCCACAGATCATTATCCTTGTGGATACTGTAAATACACGTTGTAAGAAAATGTTAATCCTAATAACCAAGGATAGTATTGTTTACACACTTTCACAACTTGTGGTAGTTTTGGTGTGGTTTACATTGTGAAATGTCTTTGCAATTAATTTTATGTTGGAATGACTATGTGTAGATTGAAAATAAGAATGGGAGAATATTAAAATAAAAAAATGAAAACTAGAAACTGAACTTTTGGTGAAAAGGTTCTGGCAAATTTTGGGAAAAATGGAAAAAGAGTCAATACTTTTTTTTAGGGGGGAAATTATTCTTAGTATCATAGGATTGTTCTTTAGGGAACACTCCTGTGGCCCCCAGACATCGTCTGAGGGGCCATAGGATAGTCTGGATTCCCAGCTCTGAGGCTGGAGACAGCGCTCTGACCTCAGAGCTGGGAATCGGCTCTCTGGCCCCCTCCCGCCCCCTCGCAGCTGGTGCAGAAACAGCCATGCCAGCTGCTCTCAGGTTGGAAAAGCAACCTTAGGGGTAAAAGGGGGCATTTTGGGGAGTGGGTAGGGGAGGAGACGGGTAGCCTGGATACAAGGTATCCTGAAGCCTCTCCAGCCTCCTTCCCTCCTGCTCTTTGATGCCATTTGTAGGGAGTAAAGGCTGGGTAACAATATATAAACACCTTGTCTTAAATATTTTATTCATCATTCGAAAAGAAAACATCATAATCCAAAGCTGTTAAAGTTTTCCAAAACCCCTCCCCCCCCCGGTCCTTGGAAAAAATGGGGGAAAAACATTTTTTTTCTGGGCCTTCACATCTCTAACCCCATCTCAGGCCCTATTTTTCTTTGCCTCTCCAATATTCTCGTGACTCTTCTTCTCCCGGCCCAGTGATTTACCTCTCTCCCATAGTATTATAGAGGTGTGAAGGGCTGGATTGAAACATTTTTTCCAGGGTAGTATATAGGGCTGGGAGTAAACTTATTCCGTCTCTCTGACCCCACCCGCTGAGAATCCAGCCTGCCCTTGTTTTCACAGCCTCATCCTCCGTTCTGTTGCTTGGTCAAATTACAGTGTGGCATAATGTTGGGAACTAAATTTGAAGTAGAAATTTTAATGTATTACATTGAGGATTGGCACTTCTTTTGACAGAGACAGAAGTGAATTAATAATTTTAGACTATCAGCTACATTGTCTGATGGCACTGTTGCAATGATGTCTGAGTATGATTGTGCTGAAAGATAACCTGGATGATGAACCAAAAATTGTCAACTATAAGAGCATTAGGATGATGTGGAATCTCTTCTGTATGGAGTTACATGTAGGAACTTCATAGATCTGAAATAAAGAGTACTTTTGTGGTGTAATGGCTGTAATTTCCCAGGATAATTACATCCCATGCCTGTAATTTTCATGGCCAAAAAATACAGTAAAACCTTGGATTGCAAGTAACTTGGTCTGCAAGTGTTTTGCAAGACAAGCAAATATTTAAAATAAATTTTAACTTGATAAACAAGCGACGTCTTGCAATACAAGTACTGTAGTACGGTCAAGAAAAATGAAGACTTTACACTATCATTCTTTATTGCAGCTTAAATTAAAAATATGTGTACAAATTTCTTATGGGGAATTTCGCTTTGATATACAAGTGCTTGGATTACAAGCACATTTCCGGAACGAATTATGCTTGCAATCCAAGGTATTACTGTATCCATTTATTTTAATTAATTACAGGTGTGTAATTCATGTGTAGTTTGGGTCTCAGCATCACTGTTAAATTTTCCAAAATAGCTTTAAGGTTTTCTTGTGCCAACTAATTTGTTTGTTTAATACCTGTGATTGAAGTGTCTTTTTTAAATTAATGGATTTAAGCAATCAAGGCCAGTGTCAAGCATAGACATGGCTGGGCACCTACTGAGGGCCACACCCCGGTAGGGGCCCATTGACAAGAACTGTTAGAGTTGCTCCTTCTCTTCATCATTGCAACCTGCTCTTGCTCTGGCCCAGACAACAGTGGTGGTGAGAAGGAGGAGCAGTAGATACCATTGCCTACTTGCCCACTGGCTCTCTGCCTGTCAAACAAGCAAATGGTAGCAAAGATGAGAGAGAGGATGAGGAGCAATAGCAGCTGTTGATAATGGCGGTGGGAAGGTACACTCTCTGATGGGCCCCATTGAGGGTGTCTTGCCCAAGGCCCCTCAAAAACCTGGAGCTGGCACTGTAAGCAATGTTCTTATTTAAGAAATTGTTCAGTAATCTCCTAGAAGACAATTATGGTGTTCCCAATAAATTATTGAAAGCTGTAGATACTTAGAATATGATGGGTGGTTTAAATCAGCTTGATTTAGCACAGCTGTCTTGCAACGGAAGTAGTGAGTATATCCCCCTGGGAAATATGTAATCTTGATTTTGAAGGCAGTTACTATAGATGTGCACCTCCAGTTCTCTTATAATTTAACCATTAGTTATGCAATAGTAATGTCTGATATTTCAGGATCTAAAATGTCTTTTTATCCTTCCCACTCTTTAATAGTGATGCTAGCGGAATAGTAATTATTATTATTATTATTATTATTATTATTATTATTATTATTTACTTTCCTCCGCTGGTCCGGAAGAGGGAAGCCCCCACCTCTCAGCTGATTCCCCACGGAACAGCTGATTAAAAAAAAATGGGGGGGGGTACCATACGGTAAGTGCGTCTTATGGTCCGGTGCGTCTTATGGAGCGAAAAATACGGGATATCTATTCTCCTGATAGGTCTTCCAGAAATTCACAGCTGGAAGCAATTTCTCTGAAAAGTCCATTGCCATAGTACTACCTTCTCCATCTGCATTAATTTATACCTGTGGGGCGCTTCCCATATTTTTAATCACCATAGTGTTGTTGAAGAAAGTGTTGTTGTCTTAGGGCTTTTAAGAAAGTGTATGTTGTTGAGTTGTCATCTTAAAATATTTACAAGTATCCCAACAACAATATTTTCTACAATTTGCTTGAATATTGCATTTAAACCACATTAGGGGTACTTTATTGATCCCCCCCAATGAGGGATCAATAAAGCCATTAAAAATACGGGAAGCGCCCCACATGTTCAAATACTTTGGGCTACTGAAAAAACTTTAGAGATACTATACCTTGTTCAGTCAGATCCCAATTAATTTAGGTCAGTGGAAACTTTTCCAGAAAAGTTTCTGGAAAACCCACATCCCTTAGCAACCCACAACTGGAGCTCACTGTTTCAAGAGGCCCATCTAGCCATTGTCCTCTTTTAGGAAATTGGTAAAAAGTGTTTAGGAGGGCTTTCCCCCTCAAGTGAAAAGTGCCTACAGAAGGAAATGGTGCTGTGTAATTTAATGATTTTGGGTATTTGGTTTTATTTTTAGACATACATACAGTCCAATCCTATGCATGTTTACTCAGAAGTAAGTCCTACTGTGTTCATTGAGACCTACTCCCAGCAAAGTGTGCCTAGGATTGATACCTCCAGTACCAGGAGCAATATCCCTTGTATGCTGGTTGCTGGGGAAACATGAGCAGGAGCATGTTCTTGCACTCATGTCCTGCTTATTGGTTTCCCATGGACATCTGGTTGGTCACTGTGCAAACAGAATGCTGGATTAGATAGAATGCTGGACTTTGGTCTGATCCAGCATGGCTCTTATGTTCTTACATTCTTAAAACATTCTTGTTTTAATGTGGTTGAATGTTTTTGTGTGTGTGTGTGTGTATTATACTTTGTAAACTGCTATGAGGGCATTGCTCAGAAGTGAGATACAGAAATAATTAATAAAGCTAATGATATATTATTGAATTTTGTAGCATTCCAGTATTTCAAAAGTTGCTTCCAGATTCCTGACATAGGTAACTGGAATCATTGGGAATTCGAGCAGACTTGGAAGTACAATCCAAGGAACAATGAAGGGATCAAAGACCCACAAGAGTAACTAACCAGAAAAATCCAAGGATAGCTATGTGGGCCATTTTAATTAATAAGACAGCTTTAGCAGTTACTAAAGATATAGTAAAAGTTTGAATAGTGTAGGTCTTAAAAATGTACATCAGAGCATTTTAAATATGGGTGAATATTTATAGAAGAAAAATTTCTAGTTTCTTTTTTCAGATATGTACAATAATATTAGACAGTAGTACTTTCATCTCTGCTGTTGTCCATTTATGTAAAAGAAAACATCACAGTTAAAATAGAATTTTGCCTTTAACAATTTCTTCAGTTCAGCAGATGGTGACTTTAATTAACCCGATTCAACAAATACAGAATGCAGCACGTTACGCATCTTTCCAGCTCAAAATATCTCAAAGGCATTTTGCAGAAGTAATGAGCAACATATTGGCAATGCAGAGTTTATAAATGTAGCAGACATAATTAGTTCAGCAATATTTTACGCAGACTTGCATATCTGAGTCTGATTTCAGACAATGGTATGTCAGGCTAGTGTACCATACCTCAGTTAATCCTATCAGGATTGTAAGTGATTGAGGAAAAGGAGATGAGCAATAAAGAAGCCATAGATTTAGTTAGACATTTCAACTTACACCTTCATTAGTAACTGGAAGTAGCTCTTACATATTAAAATAGGCAAGGAGATGCAAATTGATCATTCTGAACAGAGAATGATGGAAACGTGGTACTGACACACAAAATGGATTTCTGTGCATTCAAGAAGGTTTTTACTAGTTTTGTTCTCCAAGGGTGTGTGTTACCCCTCTGCATATCATGTAGTTTTCTTTTCCTTCTAACCTCTTTGGATCACATGGCTTCTCTGCTTCAGATGAGCACAAACTGTGACCATCTATCTATCATCTATCTTTATTTGTACATATTTCTATCCCAGTTCTAAATTTAGATAGAATTTCCAAAGCGGTTTACAATGAATTATATAAAGAACAACAAAAGCAAATGGGTCCCGCCATAAGTTGTGCAGGCCTGCTCTATTGGAAACATGTTTGTCTATGCAATCTTATGCATATTTACTTCAGAAATAAGTCCCACTCCCCTAAAGTGTATTTAGGATTGCAACCTAAGTATTTATTTATTTATTATTATATTTATTATATTTATGAATCGCCCATCTGGCCAGACATCTGGCCACTCTGAGCGATGTACAGTCCAATAAAATACAAGGGGGGGGGGGAACACACACACACACACACACACACACAGTATAAAACACAATTAAAAACAGTACAAAACTTAAAAATCCTAACCCACCCCATATTCCCGCCTGAAAAGCCACGTTTTTAATGCCTGGTGGAAACTAATCAAGGAAGGGGCATGGCGGAGGTCACTGGGGAGAGAGTTCCATAAATTGGGGGCTGCCACAGAAAAGGCCCTCTTCCTAGTCCCCACCAGCCTGGTTTCTCTGGCTGATGGGACAGGGAGAAGGCCGTCCGTGGCAGATCTTGTTGAGCGGCCTACTTGATGTTGCTGGAGGCGCTTCTTGAGATAAACTGGACCGGAGCCATACAGGGTTTTAAAGGTCAACGCTAACACCTTGAATTCGGCTAGGCAAACAACTGGTAGCCAGTGCAACTCTTTGAGCACTGGAGTGATGTGATCACGCCGGTGGCAGCCTTTAACCAGGCAAACTGCTGCATTCTGTACCAGCTGCAACTTCCGAACCGTCTTCCAGGGTAACCCCACATAGAGCGCATTACAGTAGTCTAGGCGAGAGGAGACCAAGGCATGAGCCACTGATGGGAGCAGATTATTAGGAAGGTAGCGGCGAAACTGCCGCAAGTATGAAGCATGGTGGTTTGAATTTAAGTGTTCAAAGTTGTCATTTAAAAAAAAAAGTGATTAAGGGCACAGTCCAATGAGGCTGCCCGAAACCCTTTGAACTCGGAGGATTACAGGCATCCTGTGCAGGGAGGCAATCGCCTCCATGCTCCTCCTACAAATACTGCAGCACTTCCGAGTGGGAGGGAAGGAAGCTGAGGCACTTCTAGGATACGTTGTCTCTTGGTGGTGCTGGTCTCCATCCCTCCCCCCCGGAATGCCCCCCTTCTCCAAGGTTGCTGTTATGACCTCAGAGGCACAGCTGTCGCTGTTCTTTCTGCACTGCTGTGAGCGGTGGGGGGCGCTCCGAGCGCGGATCTCCAGCTCTGATGTCGGAACTGCGAATCTGAATGACCCTATGACCCTCTAGATGCTATCTAGGGGGTCATAGGATCGCTCTATAATATTTGCTTCAGTGGAAGGATTGTTTGGGTCATTGGGAGTGCGAGCATGCTCTTCCACCTCTCTATCATGATATACAATATGTTGTTAAATAGGATTTTCAGTTGTTTCGTACTGCTGTTCTTGATTCTGTGATCACAAGATTATTTGTTTGAACTGGAACTTGATTTATAATTTGACCCCTATTTCAGTAACTAACGGACACTTCATAGAAGCTAGCATTAGACATTTGAGTCATGCCAAACTGTAATGGTGGTAGTGGCGTTTCTCCAGCATTATTCAGAAAAAACAAAAAAACAAAAACAAACTTTATTTTTGAATTTTTGCCAGTGGGGGAGACAACAGAGGGAGGGAAGGAAAGAAGGAATGGAAAGACAAGGCGTGACATAACCTGGAGTCCCCTATAAGGACATGGCCAACTGCCACTACCTTCACCCAATGTTCCATTCTGATCTCAGCTGTCAATCATTCCTTTAATCACTCATCCTTATCAATCACTCTTCTGTTACACAAGGATAGCAAGCAGCAGAGTGGAGAGTGGAAAAGGAAAAACATGGGAAACCAGTGATTGATGTGACTGAGTGTTTTTTCTTGATTCTGCTGTTTTTTCACTCCTTTTTTCTTCACTTCTAAAAAAAAACTACCCCAAATTTTTTTCCTTCTCTATTTCTTCTCTCCTCCTCGCTTCTTTCTGAGGTGCCATGCCTCTCAAAGCGGCGTTTCACAAATGTGTGAAATGCGGAGCAAAACTACCGCCCACAGATGGGCATTCGTTATGCCTTATTTGTTTGGGAGTGGGCCATGTGGTGGACTCAAGTCACCACTGTCAGGGGTTTGCCCGCCAGGCCCGTAAGCATCAGGCAGATAAACTGAAAGCTGTACTCTGGCACAAGGCCCTCGAGGCAGTCCTGACGCCATCGGCTCTGTTGCCTCCTCTTCCATCAAGGCTGAAGACCCCTCTGTCTCATACAGCTACGGCTGAGTGCCCTTCCACTGTGGGCACGTCGTTGCAGGCCCTATTAGCAAGAAAGCTTGCCAAGAAGGCACGCAAGACTAAAGAGGATTCCAAGCAGCGTAAACAGAGCAAGGAGGCTAGGAAGGAGAAGGAGTAGTCATCCAGCTCACCCTCTAAAAAGGCTGCCTCTCTGGTCCCATCGACCTTGACAGCTGGACCTGCTCCAAGCACCAACTGCCTCGGCACCGGTGCCTGTTGACACCGAGCAGCGGCATTCTCACTCCCCAACACCTTGGTGTCAGAGGGAGAAATCGTAGAGTCGCCCCATGTCACCATCCATCATGGCGAGCCTTCCAGCTCTCTCGCTCCGGTTCATCGCCGGTCAAGCTCCAGAGAGTCCAGGAGTGCTCAATATCGGCAACCTGAGGATATTCGTCCCCATCCGGATGTGTGCCAAGTGTTGCCCAGCCTACAACACCTATACCAGCCACACTGCATGGGAGACCAAGACCGACGCTACTGGTCTCGGTCCCCCATGTACGAAGTTGGCTCTGAGTACTCAGCAGACTCCTTCAGAGAGTGCTTGTGCCATGAACATTACAGACAGTACGGGGATTATTATCGTGCCTAACAGGACAGATCTCCATGGGGAGGATTTAACTCCTCTCAATCCCGAGGACGTTTTCACCATCAGTCCCGGTCGAGATCGCCATCTCTGACTCTGCATCGAACTGGACCACCAAAAGAACATCAACCAATCCGCTGGTCACGTTCTCCAGGGTCCACGCAGCGCAGACCATTCCTGCGTCCTCTTCAGTGGCTCGTGCCTTGGATCTGCCTGTTTTACCTATGCCACAGGCAAGCCTGTCATCCTTGCCTGAGGACTACACCTCTGATTGTGCCTCTTTGTGGTCTGCCACACCGGACTCGTCGTTGCCGGGCCAGTTCGTAGGATCCAGGACAGCCGTTTCTCCATCTGAAGATCTAGGGAGCTTCATGGAGCATGTACAGCGTATGACCCAGGCCTTGGGAATGGAGACAGTTGAGGAACCGAAGCTGAAAGGTACTGTCTTCAATGTCATCACGACGTCGACCCCCTCCCCGCCCCCAACACTCATTCCATTCCTAACAGTGCTCCTCGAGATGGTGCAGGGCACCTAGAAGAATCCTGCGACTGCTCCAGTGACGGAGAAGCGACTTGAGATGATGTACAGGGTGTGAGAGGAGGATGCCAAATTTTTCTTCTCGCATCCTGTACCCAACTCGATCATCATGGAATCCGCCCAATCCAAGTCTGGCAGACAGCACTCTACCCCGGCAAGCAAAGAAGGGAAAAGACTGGACAGCTTTGGCAGACGGATCTACTGTCCAGTTCCCTTGGACTTTGGGTGGCTAATTACCAGGTGACCATGACCAGGTATCAGCTCTTCCTTTGGGAGGAGATGGCCTCCTCCCAGGCCACCCTGCCTGATGAGAAAAGGGAACTGGCTCGGGTATTCCAGTCTGAAGCCTCCAGTATCTCTCACAAGCGAATAAATACAGCACAGCACCAGGTGGACTGTCACAGACACTCCTTAATTGGAGCGGTAGCTTTGCATCGACACGTATGGCTCAGGTCAACATCCCTGGCTCCGGAGGTGAGATCCCACATCGAATACCTGCCATTCGATGGAGAGGGCCTATTCAATGCCTCCACTGATGGCTCTCTGGATGCTGTGCAGAAGGCGAAGGCAAACACCAGGAAGATGGGTCTCAGATCACAGCCGTCAGCTAGACCATACTGCCAGCAGAGGTGGTCTTGACAGCCATCTTTCTTGACTCCTTACCAGTCTTCCCTCTTGGCACGAGGAATGCAAGAATGTCAGCCTTGTACGCAGCAGCCCCAGGCATCGAGACGCTCGTACACCCAGCCTCGATACAGGGGCTCCCGCAGAGGAGGGGACAACAATAAACATCTGCTTTGACTTCTGTATCACCTTGACTCCGCTTGCTCCATCTGCTCTGACTCCGCAATTCCAGAACCGCCTGTCCCGCTTTCTACGATCCTGGGAGAAGATAATGATGGACTGTTGGGTTCTCAAGATCGTCCAGCATGGGTACAGGATCGAGTTCAACGCTCTCCTTCCTTTTCTTGGCATCCGGACCACACAGCCATCACCAACACTGCAGGAGGAGGTGTGACTTCCTTGCTTCAAAAGTGGGCGATTCAATCTGTCCCAGTTTTCCACTCTCAGGAAGGCCTCTACTCCAGGTATTTTACGGTGCCAAAAAGGGATGGAGGGCTTCGACCGATCCTGGATCTCTGAACGGTCAACTCCTTCATAACACCGAAGAAGTTTCGGGTGGTCACCCTCCAGTCGATCCTGCCTCTTCTTCGCAGGACTGATTGGTTTGTGTCCATCAATCTCCAGGATGCCTATTTCCACATAGGCATTCATCCGGACAGCCAGAAGTTCCTTCAAGTCAGCATAGGATGAGAGGTCTTTCAGTTCGTTGTGCTTCCATTTGGCCTATCGACAGTGCCCAGAGTCTTCACCAAGTGTGTTGCCGTGGTCTGTGCCAATCTTCTTCAAGCTCAAGACATAGAGATATTCTCTTACCTCGACGACTGGCTGGTGGTGGATTCGACGGAGCAACATCTTCAGTGTTCCCTGCAGACGACATTGGACTTACTGAAAGACCTAGGACTTTGAACAAAAAGAAATCTGTCCTTATACCTACCAGAGAAATTCAATTTATCGGAGCAGTCCTGGATGCAAATGCAGGTCGAGCCTTTCTTCCACTGGATAGGGTCCAGAAATGACTTACCATCACAAAGAGGGTATACCAATCAGTATCTTGCACAGCCCATTCCATCCAGCATCTCCTCGGACTCATGGCTGCCTTGATCTCAGTAGTCACGTTTGCCCATCTGTGAATGAGATTACTGCAGAACTGGTTCTTGTGAGTGTTCGATCCTGAGAGGATGCACATCGAGTTCGACTGTGCATCCCGACTCACATCAGGGATTCCCTTCAGTGGTGGATGTCATAGGACAACTTGACAGGAGGCCTCCCATTCCATTCTCCTCCTCCTTCCAGGACTGTGACCACTGACACCTCACTACTCGGATGGAGAGTGCACTGTGGTTACCGGACAGTCCAAAGGGTCTGGTCCCCTCAAGAGTGGACAGCTCACATAAATATCCTAGAACTGCAAGTAGTCTGGAATGCTCTCTGGGCCCTAGAGCACGATCTGAGGAGGAGGATGATTCAGATAGTGATGGACAACACAACTGTCATCGCTTATCTGAACAAGGAAGGGGGCACTCGCTCTATCGTACTGACGAACTTGACTCTTCGGCTTTTCGATTGGGTGATTCCATGGAACATCTCGTTTGTGGCGATTCATATAGCAGGCAAGGACAACATGCTCGCAGATGCCCTCAGTCAGGTGTCTGCAGAATCCCATGAATGGCAGCTGGATCCTCAGACTCAGAGTGCCCTCTTCGATGCCTGGGGTGTGCCTGCCATGGATCTATTGGCTACTGTGGGGAACACTGCCTGTCGGATATTATGCAGCAGGGCAGGTCGGGATCCACGATCTCTCACAGATGCCTTCCTCATTCCGTGGGTGGGGAATTTAGTCTATCCCCACCCGACTCCTCTACTCACCAAGGTCGTCTCCAAGATCCAACTGGACAACATGGACTGTATCCTGGTGGCGCCTTGGTGGCCGAGGCAACCATGATTTGCCCTGCTCCTCCGGTTGTCTCGAGGCGAATATCAGACTCTGACTTCGATTCCGGACCTCCTAACAGAGGACAGGGGTCGCATCTGCCATCCAGACCCCCAAACCCTCCGCCTCACGGCGTGGAGGATTCGATAGAAGCTCTTCCATCTGGTCTATCGGCTGGAGTGCAGGTGGTCCTGACAGCAGCAAGGAAACCGTCCACTCATTTGTCATATGAGAGGAAATGGTCAGTGTTTTCTGCCTTTGTTCAAGAACAGGATGTGGATCCTGTCTCCTGCTCAATTCATTACATACTGGAATTCCTACACACTTTGATGGCTTGTGATCTTAAGCTCACGTCCATTAAAGTTTTATTTGGCGGCCATTTCAGCGTACCGTCCTGTCATCCACGGAGGAACTGTTTTCTCGCATCCTTTGGTGAAGCAATTCCTCAAGGGTTTGAGGAATCTAATACCTCCGGTTTGATCGTTGGTCCCTGGCTGGGATCTAACGCTGGTTCTCTGACATCGAAGCCTTTTGAGCCCAGGGCAACTGCTGACCTGAGACTCGTGACTTGGAAAACTGCCTTTCTAGTGGCTATCACGTTTGCTCGCTGATCAAGTGAGCTAAGCGCCTTGAGGGTGGACTCGCCTTACCTCACCTTCCACCGAAACAAAGTCATCCTGCGCCCAGATCTCGCCTTTCTGCCAAAGGTGGTGTTCAGCTTTCATATCAATCAGGACATTACGCTACCAACCTTCTTCTCCGCCTCTGTCTTCTCCTCTCGAGCAGTCACTACATACTTTGGATGTGCATAGGGCCCTGGCCTTTTATAAGGCAGGCACGGAAACATCACGCTGCTCCCCAAAGACTCTTTCTTTGTTATGGGGGCAAGTCCCTTGGCCTGTTGGTGTCGTCACAGCGCTTTGCTGGCTGGATAGTTCAGGCTATTAGGCTGGTTTATGATCTTGCAAGCCTCAAACCACCTGCTTGAGTTCGAGCTCATTCTACCAGAGCAATGTCGACATCAGTGGCGTTTGGGAGAGGGGTCGCCCTACCGGACCTTCGCAAAGCGGCTACGTGGTCCTCTCCGATGACCTTTGTCCAACATTACTGACTGGATGTACGGGCTAGGGCAGACAACGCTTTTGTCAGGGCTGTACTGTCTTCGGTTCTGCCATGACGATGACACTGACCCTCCTCCGGTGAGTCAGCTTGCTACTCAGGAGACCACGAAGAAGAAGAACAGGTTGCTTACCTGTAACTGTGGTTCTTCAAGTGGTCATCTGTGCTTTCACACAACCCACCCTCCAACCCCACTTCAGTGTCACTATCGAATTCGATGGGTCTACCATGAGCGGATGGGCATTACAATACCGATATTGCTCTGGGAACTGACATCGATGTCAAGGTTTCCCTCAGTCCTAGGGCTGCAATAGGTGGTCTCAGGGAACTGAGGGATCGGGTGGGAACAAGAGCCAAGTGTGGCGTAGTGGTGAGAGTGTTGGACTGGGACTCGGGAGATCCGGGTTCTAGTCCCCGCTCAGCCATGAAACTCACTGGATGACTTTGGGCCAGTCACTGACTCTCAGCCTAACCTACCTCACAGGGTTGTTGTGAGGATAAAATGCAGAGGCAGGAGGAGGATTATGTAAGCTGCCTTGGGTTCCTTGCAGGAAAAAAGACAGGATATAAATATAATTAATAAATAAAAATAAACTGCACTAAGGAGCACGCAAGATGGGGGAGGGGCTCCCGCCTGTTTTTCCTCATCTATAGAACTTTCCTGAAGCGGCGCAGGCACACAGCCCATGTGTGTGAATGCACAGATGACCACTTGGCACTCGAAGAACCACAGTTATGGGTAAGCAACCTGTTCTTTTTGGTTGAGGTTTAGGATTAAGGAGGCCAGTAGTAACAGTAATTAAAATGATTAAGTTGGATCCGTCCAGACCAAGTAGCACTTATGTCCCATTAGGTCTGATTAAAATCAATCAGACTTACGTTACAGGCATAACTTGGAGATGTTGCGGGTTTGGTTCCAGACCACCGCAATAAAGTGAATATTGCTATAAAGCGAGTCACATGAATTTTTTGGTTTCCCAGTGCATATAAAAGTTATGTTTACACTATACTGTAGTCTATTAAGTGCGCAATAGCATTATGTCTAAAATTAATTTAAAAATACTTTATTGCTAAAAAATGCTAACCATCATCTGAGCCTTCAGCGATTCGTAATCTTTTTGCTGGTGGAGGGTCTTGCCTCGATGTTGATGACTAATGACTTCAATTTGTAAAAATCACACACAATATCTACAGAGCGCAATAAAATGAGGTATGTTTGTATTCGTTACTAACTTTTCATACCAATTTTCAATGTAACCTATGTAAAAAGTCAGTCATCATGACTAACTCAAATCCCATTGGTTTTAATGGGAGCTAAATGTGACTTACTTGGTCTGGATCCAGCCTGTTATTTTTTTGCTCAGCAAAATGTGTGGAATACCTGAATTGTTACTGTAGGCCTCCCCAAAATAATATGTATTGTTTTTATTATGTTACTACATCTTATCACAATGTATTTTCCTATTATATGAAGGTAATATATTAACTAGTTTGATGTAAAGAGGTTAATGTTTAGATGTAAACACTGGGTAAAATGTGTCAAGATGTGTGGATAAGCTGATCTTAACAATGGAAGTTGTTGATGTTGTTTGACACTGTTGGACTAATAGAGATGATGATTAATGATAGAAAGCAGTCATGTTCATATTCTGTTTCCAGTTATGGAAATTGAACACTAATTGGTGTGAGTAGGGTGCAGTTTGTGCCCTCAGACTACAGGGGCAGTGGGAATCACACTGAACTCTGATGGAATCATGAATTCATCTGGCTTCTTAGGCTTCGTTAGGATTAGGAACACTCCCATAACCTATCACTAGGACCTACCACTGTTCTCTCAAGCATTTTCTCTGCTATTTTGCCTTAACAGTGCAGAAATGGTTTTCCTCAGCAGAATAGATATGTAATCTATCTTCTCAACCACTTCATTCATTCGATGGAGACTGTTGCCCACAAAAGCTTATGCCATGATAAATTTGTTTTTAAGATGCCACAGGACTTTTTGTTGTTTCTGTTTAGTTTTGGCCCTAGGCCTGAGAGATTACATCACTTTGCCTCCCAATTTCTGTCATAGCTTTCTTCCCGAAATGGATTTGACAGCATTTGTTTTGTGGTCAGTTTATCAACCCAAAGATGAAGATTTAGTTAAGGATCATAGCATGGACTGAGATAGTGCTGTCACTCATTGTAAAAATCAGTATTCATTTTTTTTTTTTTTTTAAGCAGTAGATTTTCACTGGCCTTGGATAACCCCAATCAGTACCGCCCCAACAGCAAACACTAATGGAAACATTTGTGGTATTATTAAAACCAGGGTGTTCAATGCACAGCTCTATTTTTAAAAACGTTCCCTTCCCATCACTGTGATTCAATAACCAGATCTGCAGTTCTCCAAAGACATTCAGCCTTCTCTTGGAAATTCCAAGGGTCAAGTTTCAGTAAATTTCACTTGATTAGAAGTTTGGAATGAAGGTTGCTTTCCTCAGGCATGGACAAGCTACTCTTAAAGCAAATATTCTGTAGTGAACATGATTACAAGTATATAGGAAAAACTTGCCATTTGTTTTGCCTTGATCCATTAAAATTATAATTCAGTTGACCTTCATGAAATCAGTGTTACCCCATGCTCCACTGTATTATAACTTTTTCATCAACTATCATTTTTAGTGCATGTGACCCTGGAGTAGACATGAAAATCAGAGAGGGAATAAAAGGGAGGAGGAATTGTGAAATGGTCAAGAAATGGTCCTTTCACCCCATTTTTAGGACCAGCCTAAACATTATGTTAAATTTATGTCCTGATGCTGTGGACTGTGGTGAACTGTGGTGTCACAATATTCTGTTAGCTAACCAATTCATCTCATGCACTGGCCCAGTTCAGACAATCATAATGTGGTTTATGAAGCTGGGAAGGAGCATTGGGACCAAATGAAGATTGTGTGAAGATTGTAGCTTGTGTTAAGCCTGAGTCTCCCATCACATTTGAACTGGGGGACTCTGGTTTAATGGCTGTTATCAAAGCAGCAAAATAACCTGGGATCACACCATCCAAACCAGGCCAATATACGGTAAATGTAAAAATCAGAGAATATGCAGTCATGCTCTTTTCTAGTTCCTTTACAACAGGGGTGCATAGCTACTGGCCTGTGGGCTGGATCTGGCCCATATGGCAGGTTCTTGTCCAATCTGTGTCCTCTCAGCCCTGCCCCTCGACTCAGTCCCACCTCCCTCACACTTCCTGTTGGAGCTCGAGCAGCCTGCTGGAGCAGTTGCTTGGGCAACTGCAGAGCTCAGGCAGTTCACTTGGCTTCTGTGCTGGGTGGAGAATAAGAAGCCAAGCGAGCTGCATGAGCCAGGGGCAGAGCAATCTCTCTGTCCCTGCTCTGGCAGCTCAGATGTGGGTGAGATCTCTCTCCTTTAAGATCATCACTGCCCCCCCCCCCCGAGAATGAATGTATGCATGGGGGTGTTTCTAGCCCCTTCCACTGCAAGCATGCAGCCCCCAAAACATGCAGTGTGTGGGAGTGTGGCCCTCAGTAGGAAAAAGGGTTCCCTGCGCCTGCTTTACAACTTTCCCTCTCCAAACACCACCTGATTCACAGCCTTGATTGTTAAGCACTGGAGTCTGGTGGTACATTCTCAGTAGTTTCTGTCTAGCTGCCGCCTGCCGGGCCTTCTTTCTGGCTCTCTGTCCTACAGGCTCAGAAGTCTGAGATCTCTGGCTACTCAGGCTGAACCCCTCTCTTTGCTTTCTAGGAGGGTCTTTTCAGATTTCAGGCAGATCTCTCTCCAGCTAATACTTTTAAAACTGTCATGTTTTACTCTCTTTCAGCCAGGTCTGAATTGACCTTTCCCTCTCTAACTAGATGGGCACACCTGACTAGATGGCCACTTCTCACACAAGGTTCTCTATGTACTGTCATATGGAATCCATCCCAAACTGCCAAATGGCAAGTCTGAATTCTGCTACGCAGGAAGCATCTCCAAATGCTTCTGGTGATTTTCAACTCTGTTTAGTTTAAGATCCTATGATTGACTCGCATGGGCCATTGCTTGTACAAATGATATATCAAGTCACATTAGCACATGGGTGAACAAGCCCTAATATCAGCTGAAAAGGTGGAAGACCTCAAAGTTTGAAAGATGTTCAGATTTTGTGGAAGTACAGGCAGTCCCCAGGTTACGAATGAGTTCCGTTCTTTTTAATATACATATATATATATTTAAATTTTAACATATAAGCTACAAAATACATAAACATACAAATTATACAACAAACACATAAAAAAACAAAATAATAATAAGTACACCACTCCACCGGGACCAACTAAACTATATAACTATTCAGCCTTCCAAAATTGTAATGACTCTTGTGAAGGTGTACATCCTTTCCCACTTAATAAAACAAAAACTACAAATGCTCTCCATATTTCTTTAAAATCATTTTGATTAGATAATCCCCTTTTAACTTTAATACTACACACTAATTTATCATTAATAGCAATATCCATACCTCTTTATACCATTCCTCTGATAATCACATTTTCCATTTTCTAGGTATCATTAACCTTGTTGCTGTCAATAAGTTTTAATTAAATCTTTAGTATCTTGAGGCTTTTTATGTGGAACTCACGACTGAGTTCCAGCACCTTCATAATGCATTACAATTATGCCATACTACCGCGGAATGAACTCGTACCCTAGAAAAAAAGCACGATAGTACAAAACCTCATAATGTGTATGCTATCCCTACTCTAGTACCCGTTATTCATTTATCTCTTTGAATAAAATTTGCCAAAATTTTTGTACATGTTTAACGAGTTCTGTTCTTAAGAATGTCTTCAAGTCGAATTTGTATGTAAGTTGGAACAGCATAGCATTATATATGTTAAAAATCAGCATTTACGCAAATTGTACTATGTACTCTACGTAAACGACGTAGTGCTGGGGGAACCCAGAAGTCCGTTCTTAAGTAGGGTTGTCTGTAAGTTGGACGTTCTTAACTCGGGGACTGCCTGTATAGGGAAGTCTGTGATAGCTGGGTGGAGGGGAAGATGACACTATGTTGCATTCTAGCTATTATGGGCCATGCTATTCTATAGTGTCAAATAAAGGGAGCACCTGCTCATTCTGGGTTCTTGCATAGCCTGTTAGTTGATGAATAATATATTGTATAGATTACTTATTCTGATGAATGAGCACTTCCTGAATGGTCATTATTGATTTGTCAGCCTAGTCTTAAAAACTCATTGTAGAAGGAGCTGAACCTACACCTACCTACAGGGTAGGGACTTGAAAGGAATGATTTGTGCAGTTCTGAATGTATTGAGAGAGAGAGAGAGAGAGAGAGAGAGAGAGTTGAGGTAGCTCAGGGGTGGAATTCTAGTATATGAGGCCACTGTTATCAATCTACCATAATCCAGACTAGTACAATGCCACAAGCACAAACAAGAACTAGAAAGATGCACAGAGCCATTAACTCAAATACATGATCTCATTCACAGTCTTTACATCAAGTCACAAAACATATACCATGCATATATGTAGTAAATTATAGGAATTATACATTTGTAAAATGGTTAGCTGCTTTTGGGGGGGGGCTGTCTTTAGCAGATAGGCTAGAAAAAAATACTCATTTTACCTATGGAGTACACTCACCCGAGTGTATGGAGTACATTAATTTACTCATATGCTCTTCCTATGCATTAATCTATATATATATATATATATATATATATATATATATATAAAAAGTTGACTGACTGACTGACTGACTGATTGACTGATTCATAAACGCCCAACTCAAACCGTTTAATCTAGGAATGTGAAATTTTGAAGGAACATTGCTTTTATGACGTAGAGCCCCACTAAGGAAGGATTTTTGGAAATTCCGTCCCTAAGGGGGTGAAAAAAGGGGGCAAAATCGCCCCACTCTCATATCTCCTATGGCAGGGATCCTCAAACTTTTTAAACAGGGGGCCAGTTCATTGTCCCTCAGATGGTTGGGGTGCCGGACTATAGTTTGAAAAAAATATGAACGAATGGATGAAAGTAAAAAAAAAGGACCCGGGTCCTTTTTTTTTTACTTGATAAAATGGAAAGTTATTATAAATTAATAATAAATTAATAATAAATTAATTTGCTGTCTAAAATTGAAATACATAAAATTTTAAAAAGGTATAGAAAGGCTTGATTTGCACACTGCACATATCTTATTTGTAGTGCAAAAAACAGGAAAAAACAATACAATATTTTTAGTATGAGTGATGAGCAGTATTTACCAGCCAGAGCTGGTGGTCCACATCTTGCAAATTTGTTCCACATAAATGTGCATAAGATTGCAGCCTTACAGCCTCATCTTATGCATGTCTACTTGGAAGTAAGTTTCACTGAATTCAAGGAGACTTTCTCCCCAGGTAAGTTTACAAAGGATCACAGCCTTAAAAGTAGAAACCCATTCCCTGGGGTAGGTCAGGGAATGACCTACCCAGAGAACATAGTGAGAGCCAGTGTGGCATAGTGGTTAGGCTCGCCCGGCTCCGTGCGGCTTGCACCCTGCCACCGCCAGCTTTGCCGCGTCTCCCCCACCGCGTCTCCCCACCATTATGTAGGTGGCTTACATAATCTTCCTCCTCTCCATTTTATCCTCACAATAACCCTGTGAGGTAGGTTAAACTGAGAGTCAGTGCCTGGCCCAAAGTCAGCCAGTGAGCTTCATGGCTGAGTAGGGACTAGAACCCGGATCTCCCGAGTCCCAGTCAAACACTCTTTTTGATGGGAGTTGTTAGCCAAAACATCTGGAGGGCCACAAGTAGCCCTCACCTGCTCTTCTCTTCTCTCTCTCTCTCTCTCTCTCTCTCTCTCTCTCTCTCTCTGTGTATGTGTGTGTGTGTGTGTGAGTGTGTGTGTGTGTGTGTGAGAGAGAGAGAGAGAGAGAGAGAGAGAGAGAGAGAGAGAGATAGTCCATGCCTGTCCTCCTGGCCCCACCATCTGTCACCCTGCCCACTGACTGTCACACATGTGGCCCTGAAGGTTCTCTCAGCCACCAATGACAATGTCATTGGTGGCCGTGAGAACCTTCAGGGCCACATGGGCCCGAAGTTCTCCGCAGCGGCGGCGGCCCAATCCCGCTCTTCTGAGTGGCGCGGAGCGTTCTCTGCGCTGCTCGCGCCGCTCGAGCCGCCGCCGCCGGATGCCTGGGTGGACTGCTGCTGCTGGACGCCTGGGTGGACCGACCCCCCTCCCCCCACCACCGTACCCGCCAGCGCTGTACCCGCCAGCGCTGGACCCGCCGCCGTACCTGCACCTGCTGCCGTACCTGCTGGCTGCTGCACCCGCCGCCGCACCCGCTGCCGCTGCCCAGACACGGGCGGGCCCAGTTCAGGCCCATGGATGTATTTCGAGCCCTACCTGGACCCGAAGCTCTCCGCGGCTCAGTTCTCCGCGCCGCCGCCGGCCCGATCCCGTTCTTCTGAGCGGTGCAGAGCATTCTCCGCGCCGCTCAAGCCCCACGAGCCGCCGCCGGAGCACCGCCGCCGGAGCCCCGCCGCCACTGCCGAAGCCCCGCTGCTGCCGCCACCGCCGGAGCCGCGTCATCGTGCTGCGCTCCGTCGCGCTGGACCACCGCGCTCTGTTTTTGGCGGGGGAAACCAGGGCAACAGGGTTTAAGCCTTTTTAAGGCTTAAGCTCACTGTTTAAGCCCTGTTGCCCTGGTTTCCCCCACCAAAAACAGCGCGGTCCAGCGCGACGGAGCAGGGTCCCGTTGCGTCACTTCCGCTGCGCCGGAAGTGACGCGACGGGACTAGCGCGGGTGGCGCGGCCAGTGCGGGTGGCTCTCCGTGGAGAGTGAAGAACTATTGGCAAGCCCGTGCGGGCGACGGAGAGCCCGCGTGGACACGGGCGGGCCCAGTTCGGGCCTACTGCATGGAGCCTAGATCGGCCGCCGGGCCGGATAGAAGGGCACGCTGGGCCGGATCTGGCCCGCGGGCCGTAGTTTGAAGACCCCTACTTTAGGTCATGCTGGGTTTCCGAATCACATAAACAAATATTTTGCTATTAACAAATTAATTGGTTAAAGCACATTGCAATTATGAATGAAATGAGGGTGTAGGTTAGGAGCTCTTCTTTGATAGTGGCAGCAATTAGATGCTTCAAAGGAATACTCAGTACATTTCATAGTGGAGATGTGCAATCTGGTTATGGGGGTGATCTCTTTCTAATTCCTATTTATGCACTGAAGAGTTAAGTACATCTTTCTTTTTCTTTTTTTTAACAGTCTGCATATTTAATATTGATATTGCCAGTAAGGTATACTTAAAGAACCTTGCGAGTGTACAGTATCTTCAAAATAATTTTAATTTTTAGGCAGCATTCCCATCTCTAATGGAATGGAGCCTGCATTCGTTATTTTTATCTCCACAGTACAGTATGTGGAGCTTACTGTGAAACTTGTCCCATCCTCACAGAAAGCTCAGGGAGGCTAGCTTCCTGGACCTGCACAGAACCTGAACACCATGTGGTTATTCTCCCAAAGGAGCAGTCTGGATTGTTAATCACTAAAGAATGAAGAATATGGCCTCTTGTTTTGGCCTCTTACAACATTTTGTGGCCTTCCCTTTGTGTGGACTGAGCTGAGATTTGAAGCAGGGACCTCCAGATCGAGTTCTTAATCATAATATTATAGGGAGCCTTTTTCTTAGGAGAATATGATTTGTCCATCAGAAGGGATTTGCTGTGAAGTTTCTATATCCTTATCTTAAACTATTCACCTGAGATGGGAAGCTGTCCCCTGGAGCCACTGGATTTCTCTGGTAGGTGGGGATTAGCCTTCAAGCCCTGCCCATAGAAGACTCCCCACTGTTATCTCTGACCTATTCCTCTGCACTCCCCCCACTCCCAATTGGAAGGGCAAACAGTGCACAGGGGATTCCCCCCCCCCATTATTTCCAATCACACATCGGAGATAACAGCAAGGATGTGAGTGTATGTGAAGCCACTAGCTGAGTCTTCCTTTACGCACCTCTCACCACCCCCGGCTTGGTGGTCAAGTTTGTTTGTGTGTCACTTGCCATCCCCACTGGGACAACAAGAAATGTACAAAGCCATGGACTCAGCCGATTGGGTTCCTTTTTCTATGCCTCTCTCAGTGTGGAGAATGGTAAAATGGGTAGGGTAGGGTCATGACACCAGTGAGTGTGGCTGCGTCCACTGATGTCATCTGGCCAGCAGTGGGGGGCAGTTTGGACCCCTACCTAACAGTTGTTTCCCACCTGTTTTTCTGAACTGTTATAAATTTGTTCTTTTCTTATGCAAACATCCTGGTGTGGACTGGTCTGTAACGGGCCATCTAGTTGCTCCTTGTGCAAAAAGACTAGGAATACCCTGCCATTATATCTAGGCCAGCCTTCCCCATCCTGGTGCCCTCCAGATGTGTTGGACTACAGCTCCCATCATCCCCAGCCAACATTGACCAGGTTCAATTTGGACAGAAAAATAAACTGGTTGAGTTTTTGGGAGTTTCCTGGTAAAGAATAGCTTGAGGAGGCTGCAAGAGGGCTGATGGCATACCATTGCCAGTCTGCTTGCTTCCTACCTACAATACATATACGGTATATTTGTTAATAAACAGATATTACAAAAAAAATATACCGGTATCTCAATTCTCCCTTACTTTCTCCTCACAAGGAAACAGATCATGAAAATATAATGCTGCCCACTTTCCTAAGTGACAGCAAACAACTGATGTGTCTGTTTGTTAGCACCCTTCAGGAATGGAACTTGCTTATTAGAAAGTTCGTTCTGTAGTGGCAAAGGAATGGATGTTTGATCATATGGGAGAAAAGATGGAAACTGCAGAAAAAGCAACAAACAACTGACTGTTATTTGGGCATGCAAAGTCACAAGGAAGCATTCTGTTTCCTGTTCTTTTGATTTGTGAAATGTTACATTACTCTGGCATGCTACTTTAATCTTACATTGTCTGTGATATGGTATAATCTGATATGTTCTGGATTTTCTTTCCTCTTTTATTTTTACAGCCATCATGTATGTAATGGGAGCTCTTGGTCCTGCAGCAGGATATTTATTAGGAGGAGTTCTTATTGGGTTTTATGTGGATCCTCGAAGTACTGTTTATATTGACCAGAATGACCCACGTTTTATTGGTAACTGGTAAGTCGCAGCTGTGTGAGTTTTTAATGCATGAGAATAACCGTTAACAGTGATTAATGGTGAGATAATGAAATGTTTCTGAAGCTGGTTAACATTTGAACAATCTGGTTCACGTGTCACGACCTAAGCATTAAACAACTCATAGTTAGTCAGGGCTTCACAGGAGCAAGCCAGCGTGCTACTCTCTACCCGCTTGCTGCTTTCGCTTCATTTCCACTTTTGTAAACTGCCTAGGAGCTCCCCATTCCTGGGTTGTTCTTTGTGACATATTAACCCAAACTCTGGGTTCTTGAGGGGAAAACAACCCAGAGTTTTAACCCATCTGGGTTGTTTTCCCGCACAGCACCACAAACAATCCAGAAACGGGATGTTTTTGTTTACAAAAGTGGAAATGAAGTGGAAGCAGCAAGCAGGCAGGAGACAGCACACTTGCTCACTCCTGACAACCCATCAGTTAAACAATCCATGGGTTGTCATTATGTGCAAACTGGGTGTCCTCAGCAGTGCTGAGTTTAGAGTAGCTGCAGTGTATGATGTATCTATAGATTGTTTAAATGTCTAGTAATCCCAAGAGTGTTGGTTTATCACTCATCTTTTCTGTGTTTTCCAGTTGTATCTGTAGAACTTTGAAAAACTATCCAAAACGAAAAAGTTAAATAATAAGAGGAGTAATTAGTATTTGGAGTAGAGCCTATAGATTGCTTCTTCTTCTGGTATTTTTCCCCCCTGTGCCAATTCCCAGCTATACTTCTGCACATAGGAAAGTTGTCTTGTTTAAATAGTTTGAAAAGGTTGCTTTGTTTAAATTATGTGTGTATGTGTTTGTGCTTGTACTTGGCACAGTACTGATAACCCCATATGTAATAAACTGAAGGCTGTTGAGTAAGGGGAGTTGTCATACTAGGTCTTATAAATAAATGAATAAATGCAGATTTATTGAAGACAGGTCTGTCAACAGATGTTAGCCATGAAAGCTAAATGGCACCTCCAGGTTCAGAGGTGCCATTTAACATCAGTTGCTGGGCACAAACAGTGGCAGCTCAAGCTACATGTAAAATTAAAGTTAAATGTTAAATACACATTCAATTAAAATAACAGGCAGCTATGTCTCCCCCACTTTTATGTGGTGATCCAATCCAGATCAGGACCCTCGCATGGCAGGGGAGCTAGGGGAGCTTTAACCCTTTGCTCCTTACTGTGATGCTGATCTGGATCAGGTTCCCCTGCACCTTGGGGTTTCCATTGCCCAAAAAAGATCCATTGAACTGAATGCAAATTTTCAGGGGCTGTGGTCTGGGTTGGCACTGCAACAGGAGAAAGGGTTAAAGCCCCCTATCCCCCAGGATTGGGTCTGAATCTGGATTGGGTCCCTCTCACATTTGAATACTGAAAAAAAAAAAGAAGAAATACCTGCTAGCTACGTCTTTAAAGTACCGTAATGTTTGACCCAGAGAATGGTCATCACCATCATGTCCTGCTTGGGAGTTTTCCAGAGGCATCTAGCTGGTTGGAACCAGAATGCTAGTCTAGGTCAGACTGGGTGTGTGCAAGACACTGGCTATGGGCTGCATGTGGCCCTGCCACCCCCGCACTAACCCCTAAAATTGGGGGGGGGGCATTTTTAATGAAAAAATGGTGTACATAGCTCTATGGACTGCCCAAAGGGTCAAATTTCATTTGTTTGCAATTTAACAATCTCATGTATCCTCAGACCATTCTCCATGGCTGAGTCGAAAAGCATTGCTTGTTTTAGCAGAAAGCAGGTTAGCAGCAGCTGCAGCTAAAATAAAGAAGTAGCAATAAGTATGCAAGTGTCACAGGGAAATGAGATCCCAATTTAACCATGGCAGTAATAGTGGAAATCTTAATTTGAAGAAGTATGGCCTTAGATTTTCCAGACATTCAGTGCCAGACACCTGCCAGATAGAAATAACTGGGTGCTGTGCTATAATTAGGCACATTTTTCCTTTCAGTCATTACAAGGTAATTTTTCAATGAGACAACTAGTAGCACAATTGTGTCTTTTCTGTCTCCTGTGATGCAGGCATTTTCTGTACATTTACAGACCATGATAATCAGTATTATTTGTTCCATTGTAGAAATCACTGCAATTGTGATTTCTTATCTCTTGACTTCAGGTGGAGTGGATTCCTTCTTTGTGCCACCGCAATGCTCCTTGTTATACTCCCAATGTTTACTTTCCCCAAAAAGCTTCCACCTCGACAAAAGAAAAAAAAGAAGAAAAAGAAGATGCACTCTGATGATGTTTCAAGTGATGATGATATTGTGAAAGAGAAAGCAAACAGTAAAAGCCAGGCACACCATGTTGTTCCTGCTTCAATGGGATTTGGAAAGAATGTTAGAGGTAAAGTATCTTTAAAAACAAACAAACCAAGAACAGATTGGGGTGAAGTTTAAGATCACACAGTTCCTGCTGAAAATTGATAAAATAATGAATGCCAATAGGGTATCTAGTTATTTCTTCAGGAGTGTTAATGGTGCCATGTGGGAGCGTGAGACCCTCTCTGTGTTTCAGGCCACATGTGGTTATGACTGGGATCACACAACATGACAACCCACACTCAAGGTTGAGTGTGGGTTGTCGTTGAACCATGGATTGTTGAACCATAAGTTGTTGTATTGTGAGAACCCAGCCATGTTAACACCATGGTTTTTTAACCACAAAGAATCCGCAAAGAGATCCAGTGGTTTGTTGTTGGATTGTGAACTGTGGGTTGTTTGTGGTTAACAAACCATGGCTTGTTAGCATGACTGGGTTCACACAATGACCCACAGTTCAACAACTCACAGTTCAATGACAACCCACACTTAATCCATACTCAACCTTGAGTGTGGGTTGTCATGTGTGAACCGAACCACTGTCTCAGGGCCACTGTATCCACACAATCACATACATGCACCACACAGAGACACACTGGACATGCACACCACCCTCTTCTCAGCCCCCCCCCCCCGCTGATTAATGAAGATGAGCTGAGGAGTGTGTCGGGGGGTTATTTTTGTCCAAAGCACACTGCGATGTTGTGAGGATAAAATGGAGAGGAGGAGGAGGATTATGTAAGCCGCCTTGGGTACCTTTCAGGAAAAAAGGTGGGGTATAAATATAATAAATAAATAAATTAAATTAAATGAAAATCAGACCCTCTTCACTCCTTAGCTGGAGCATGGCAGTCAGTTCAGGAGTGGAAAGGGCCAAATCTTCATCTCCAGCATGGCATGCTGGGTGGGGAGGTTTAACCTACCCACCCAGTGTGCTGCAATGGGGATTAAAGTCATGCCTGGTGATGGGGTGTGACCAGAGGAGGGGGAGAATGTTGGGAGTGGATCCTGAGGCTTGGTGGGCAGGAAGTTCCCTGTCCCTGGTCCAGATATTGGTTGTGTTCTTACAGCTTCAAAAACCACGGTTTGTGAAGCTGTGGAGAAGTGTTGTGGCCTCTCCCCTCCCTCCTGTTGCATGTACAGATCCTGGATGGCATTAATCCAGAGTTCCCAGTTTAACCACCACAAGGAATTCTAGTTTAATGCAAGCCATGATCTGTGTGCCAAAGCTGGTGTGTGATGAAGGAAGAGGATGGTGAGGGAGGAGAGTGGGACTACAGTGCTCATTCTTGGCCCCATACACTGTGGTTAGTTCCTCCTTGTGCAGAGGGTCTGCATGCCAGCTGCCTACCTAAAAAGAGAGAAAGAAATTGAAGTTGTTTAGATTGAGATAGGCAGTCATTCAAATGAGGTGTGGGTCAGCTGGAAGCATGGCTATTGTCCAGACACTGGGTGTCATGAAATTGCAAAGTTTCTTCCAGCTAGAAACTGCGGAGCAAGCATAGTACACCTAAATATTTACCTTTCTCGTCATGAGAAAAGTGTTAATTTTAATAGCCTAAAACAGAGGTTCCCAACCTTTTTGGACCCGTGGGCACATTTGGGAATTAGAGAAACTGCTGTGGGCACCACCACAAAATGCCTAATCAGTGGATCCATAGACCTGTTGTGTCTATGGATCTTAGGCTGCATCTTATTCAGCAGACTTTTGTTTCATGTCTATTGAAACACCACAACGTCTCTTTAATAAGGGATTGTCTAATTCAGCCAATTGCTGACAGTGCAATACAACTAATGCTTCTTTTAAACATATGTTTTGCAATGTCCAGTAATTGCTTCTTTTGGAGAGGAGGTTATTACACAGATATATTTTGTACTGGAATAGTCTTTAATATTCACTGATGTTCACTCTCTTTAAAATTATTTACCTGCTTCATGGAAATTAACAAATGGAATGGGAAATGGATTTTCTGTACCCTTCTGACAGCTAAAAGACTGATATTACAAAAGAACTTCAGCATCCTTTCAGAATTCCAAAGCCCTTTGTGCTGTTCGATCCTATATGAGTTTACTCAGAAGGAAGTTCCATTGTATTCAGCAAGGCTTGCTTCCTAGTAAGTGTGCATAGGATTGCAGTCCTAAACAGGAAGGTTTTTGCAAGTCTTCTGAATGTCAGGAATCTTTAGGCCAGGCTCCCTAGGGAGAAAATTTCAAAGATGGGGAGCCACAACAGAGAAAAGCTTATGATCTTAGCATCTCTGACTATCCTGTAACAGTAGAAACACAGAGAGCAGAATGTAAGGCACATAGGGATACCTACGGAAGAAGGTATTCTATTTTACATGGAAGCCTACTTCAGATAGTCTGTGATATGAGATATGAACAAGCTTTTTGTCCACACATGCAGACCCTTCACTTCTTCCTTGCTGTGAACCAGGTGAAACTAGGAGGTCACTAATTAACCATAGTTTCCCATTCTGTCTGAACTGGGAAACTATGGTTACCAGTTTTGGAAAGAGCCAGGATCTTAAAACAACTTTAAACTATGGTTTAAGATCCTGGCTTATTCTGAAGCTGCTAACCATTGTTTCTTGTTTTGGACGAAATGAGTAATTATGTTTAATTAGAAACTTCCTGACTTACTTGGAGGGAGGAGCAAAGAGGCTGTATGCATGGCCAAAAGACTTGTTTATAACTCGGCTTGTTAAACCGAGATATATTCCAGCCTGCTTCAAATGATCATATCTGTTTTATACTTGGGTTTCCAGGGTGACTATCCTATGACATTAACTATTATTTTCTTTCAACCTTTTGCTGTTATAATTCCAGCACCCTTTGGTGACCTAGTTTTGACATTATCATAAAACTGTATTTTAATTTCTCAGCTATATTGGTGCAATATCATTTTCACCTCCAAAAGGTCACCTTCTTTTTCTTTATTTTGACATTGCAGTATCAAAACTGCTCAGTTAGCAATTCAGCAGATATAACTGCCTGTAAGAAAATGCCCTTCTTGCAGACTTTTAGTTTTTGGCTTTCTCTTTTTTTACATCTAAATTTTGGAATAGTTTTCAAACCATTGGGGCTGTTCACATGACATGACAGTCCTTCATGGATTATTTAACCCACGGTGAGGCTGCAGCGCATGCAGTGCGCATATGACTACCATTTTGAATATGCAACCCCCGCTCAAGGTCATGTGAACATGGTGAACATGGGTTATGTGAGGGTTAGATAACCCTTGCATAACCCATGGTCTGTTTTAGGGTTATGTGAGGGTTGTTTAACCCTTACATAACTCACACTTGCCAGGTTTGCATGACACAACAACCCTGTGGCGGGGGTTGCTTATGCAATCCGGCGCCCGTGGGCACTGCGGCTCATTGTGGGTTAAATAACCCATGACGAGCTGCGGCAGTGCGGCATGTTGTCTGAACCCAGTCATTGATTGGGTTCACACCACACAACAACCATTACTCAAGTTGAGTATGGGTTGAACCGTGGGTTGTCATTGAACCATGGGTTGTTGTGTGGTGTGAACCCAGCTGCGCTAACAAATCATGCTTTGTTAACCATGAACAACCCACAACCATTACAACCCTTTCTGGTACAACATTGATTACAGGGCAGAGTTGTATTTTGTTGAATTTGTGGCTGACATCTCTATAACTACAAGTTATTTCATAACTACAAGTTGAGATTCAAGGATGTGGATTTACTGAACTAGGTTCCTGCTAAACAGAGAGAATTTGGTATTTTCTTGTTGTTGAGTATCACTTTGATTTCCCCCCCTGTTTTCACAGGTAATGGGAACAATTTAAATGACAGTTACCTTATCATTTTTTTGTCATGCACGATGTAAGCACAAAGTAGTTTGCTATATTTATCGGGTACAGTGCATTTATTGCAGTAACGCTGCAATTGTGCCCTGCTGTAAAGAAAAATATTGTCATAGTCATGGGCTTATGGCATTTTAATAGATATCTTTTATAGATATGGCAACAAAGCCACCCCTGTGATAAGCCATTTCTCTTCCTCGTGCCAACTTTGGCCCAATTTCCAGCCGCAATGCTGGCATAGGGCGGAGCTGCAGCATGGGCTCTTCCCACAGAGCCAGCATCTTTCTGCATTACCTGAGCAGCATGGGAAGGTGCCACACTGCATACCACCACTGTCACATCAGAACATGACATCAGTATATATTGCTGAGTTGCAACTTGTACCCAGCTGTTCAGCATATCCTTCCATATAGCTAGAAATGTATATATGTCCATTTCATTTTACAATTTAACACATGGGAATTGGACATATCAAGCTGGCTTATTCTGAGTCAGGCCACTGGTCTACTTAGCCCAGTATTGTCTACTCTGACTGGCAGCAGCTACCTGATCCTTTTAACTAGAGATACCTGGGATTGGGCCTGGGATGTTTTGCATGCAACACAGATGGTCTACCACTGAGCTATGGTCCTTCCCCCATAACATTTCTTGTGGGAAGGACCTTACATAGGACTTATCTAGATAATGGTAGTGGAATCCTTAGGAAGAATCATATCATGGCTTGGTTGGGTAACCATTCTTTATAGTCTCTTTCAAAGCAGACTGATTTTGTTTCTGTTTTCCATTCATTATGCATAACATTCATGTGCTGGCCTTTCGTTTTTATTTATTTTTTGTTATTTTGTAGAACTTCCAAGAGCAGCTGTCAGGATCTTAAGCAACATGACATTCCTTTTTGTGAGTTTGTCATACACAGCTGAGAGTGCTATCGTTACTGCTTTTATTACCTTCATTCCCAAGTTCATCGAGTCACAGTTTGGCATCCCAGCTTCCAATGCCAGCATCTACACTGGTAAGGCATTGCCATTAGTAAGGAAACTTGTAAGGATTATTTTTCTGTGATCAGCAAAAGAAAACCAATGGGAAAGTTTCAGCAATGCTGTTCCTAATTCTCTCCCTGCTACCCCCAATATGTTCCCCCTTATAGTTACCCATTGTTTATGTATGAGCAATTTTCTATGTCTATAGTGTGATAAGACTTTCCCATGGGGTGGGGTGGGGTGGGGTGAATTGCTCTGCCAGTCATTCAAAAGGTTATCCTGACTTCTTGTTAGATTATTCATTCCTTAGGAGCAAATGTTACTGCTCTTTCTTTCAGGGTTTCTCACTCCCCTGTTTGTAGGTCATTCAGTGGTCAGATGGCCCATCTTTGGCAATGACTGCAGCAGTTGTTGTTGTTGTTGTTGTTGTTATTTAAATTTGCATAGCTCTGATATGAATGGTCATTTAAAGTCAGAAAAACATGAGAATTGCCAAGCTGTATCAGACCACAGATTCTTCCAGGCCAGTGCCCTGTGTCTCAGCAGCGACTACTCAGATGCCTCTGGAACATTTGCAAGCAAGGCCATCCCATAATGTTTGTTTCCAGCATCCTTGAATCAGAGATGTTGCCCCTGAATTTGGAGGTTCCAGTTTTAGCTATCATGCTAATGGGCAGTGGCAGGCTTTATAGTTACCACATTTTCAGCTATATACTCAAAGTGGTTTGCAAAAGACTGTGGGCAGAATCTAATGTGGTGCTTATGCCCCCGCTGATTCTCTTATGCCTCTCCAATTCTGTTGTGCAGGTGGCCCCCACCACTTGTGCAACGGCGATTTAACACTTCCAGGACAACCCAAAATGAATGGAAATGCTAGTTTCTGGAAGGAGGCAGGTCAGCAGAGCTCGCCGAGGGGAGCTCTGCCGACCTGCATCCTTCCAGAAATGAGAGTTTCCGCTTGCAGAAGGGAATTGGCGGGGACGTAAGCTCCCTGTTGGATTCTGCCCATAGAACATTAAAATCAGCATTATCATTGAGACAGCGTAAAATACAATTAAAGCAATTAAACTAAAAAGGTGGCAGCATGAAATGATCATAAAAATACTACATCTTTTGCCAAGATTATCCTATATGAATTTGTTTAACCCTTTTTAAAAAGCACTATCATAATTATAGTGGTGTGCATAAGTACTTTAAAAGGAGCCATTTATCTAAACCAAAATAGGCTAATGCAAATTGCATCTTGGCAAGACTTCACTGCTGTAGAGTCCTTGAATGGGCAAACACTTTCCATTTATTTATTTATTATATTTATTTAGTACCAAGGTAGAGCTGCAGGAACAGTAGTTAAAACTGTGTAGTTAGAAGATCTGAAGAGACGTAAGGGAATCAACTGGACATGGACTTGCTGAAGGGAGAGAAGAAATTGTGGTTGAAATCTTGCATAATTTGATACATTTTAGATGCATAGAGAGAGGGAAAGAATAGTCTTCTACAAATGGTGAAATTTTAAAAATTGAAATTATTTTGCAGGTGAGCCTGTAAAGAGCAGACATATACCTCCATAGGGTATGAAAGTTGTGTATTACATAACCCAAATAAAGGCTGTTTTGATTGACAGTCTTGTAATTCCATGTAATTAGTAGAGAAGCGTCTCCGACCCTATGAATGCTGCTTCTGTGTTTTATGGCATACCCAGGAGCCTTAGCTGTATCATTGCTTGGTATTATATGTGTACTCCAAAGGCTTGCTATGGAGAATTGTTGCGAATATTGAGCCCAGGAATGAGAGAGAGACTGGTAAGTTGATATATTTTGCTGGACCAATGTAGATTGTTGAAAGAGCTCTTTGTCAGCACTGATACAGCAAAATATATTTCCATTCTCAGTTGGTATATCTTGAGATGAATCTTGCCCGAATAACCTGATTATGGAACTGTGCCCCAGAAGCTATGCTGTCTAAATGTATTTTGGTTCCCCAGAAGAAAAGTCTTCTGTCTCCTCTCATTTGGTTTCAGGTCAATCCTGGCATTGCCTACACCCAAAGTTTGGTGTATCTGGCGTCAGATGACTTTGTCATTCCCAAATGTTAGTGGTATTCAATACAACAGTTAATTAGCGAGGGCTAATTCTAATGTTACTGCATCTTTTTTTTTTTAAATCGATGTTGGTCATAAGAACTTTACTGGTTAGGTACATGTCAAATTAAGTTTGAAAATAATCAGATTTGCTTCAGTACAGAAAGGCATATTAATTGTGCTGCCTTTCCTGTACTTGTGTGTCTATGCAGAATAGCAAGGAAACAGCAAGAGGGGAAGGCACTTAGTGTCACCAAACAAAAGAGAAAAAGTGCTCAGGTGTCTAATTTCTTATTTTTTATTTTTGTAATTCTGCCCAATGCTTTTCAGGAAGAAATTTCCTTCTTCAGGGGCCTGTTTTGAAATGCTCAAAACAGAAGAAACGTAGGAAGGATTCTTTTTGTTATATCTCAAGAAAGATAAGTGGTCCATGAAGAAGGAAATTTCTTTCTGAAATGTGTTAGGCAAAATAAAAATAATTTTTAAAAATCAGGCACCTGAGAACTTTTTATCTTCTGTTTTATACTGAAATAGCAACACACCCATTCTAAAGCTTTAGGACAGCCTTCTCCAATTTGGTGCCCTCCAGATATTTTGGATGACAACTGCCAAGAATTCCTGTACCACTGGCCATGTTGGCTGGGGCTGGTGGGAGTTGAAGTCCAAAATGTGTGGAGGGCACCAGGTTAGGGAAGGCTGCTTTAGAAGAATATTCACATGGAACTAAAATCTGAATCAGCCTTAAGTCACTGTGGAGAAAAATAATTGGAAGAGAGTCTTGCATCCATTTTCTAAGATGGTTAAATCAACTTGAGTGCGTCCTGGCAAGTTGAACTGGCCTTCTGATTGCTCCAGAATCTGTCCAGATAGCAAATTGCCACACCCTGGAAACTCTTGGTGAAACATAACCTACACATTTGTCAGATATTCCACGTTAACAGGATTCACAGAGACCTGCATCCCTGACTAAAAGACATTCTTAGAGCCCAATCCATGTTCACTCAGAAGTAAGTCCCACTGTGTTCAGTGGGGCTTACTCCTGAGTAAATGTGTTTAGGATTTCAGCCTTAGTGCCTTTTGTGAAAACCCATCCAATAGGAAGTTTCATAAAGTGTTTTTACCCTGTGGGGGAACTTGTAACTTTCTGACAACAATCCAAGGGCAGAGGCTGTAAATTGCTGACTGAGCACTGATCTTGGCTTAGGACACTTAATGCAGTAGCATCTATGACACATTCAAAATCCATTCTTATGCCATCTCTAGAAAATTAACTCATGTGTGACATGGCAGCTAGCAATAAGATATTATATTTTAAACTGGCATGTGACAAACTTGCTTAGCACGTGCTTTTCTTTGGAATCTCCTTTGAGCCAACCATGGCATAACTGAGTGCTATTTTTAGAAGGCACTGTCTTTCATTTCACATACATAGTCGATAAGGATGTATGTGTCTTTTCTCTTAAGGCCTTTAGAACACTTTTTACAAATCCAGTTCCATTTTAGTCTGCTATTTATTTATTTATTATATTGCTACATTGCCCAATAGCCAAAGCTCTCTGGGCAGTTCATAGCAATTAAAACCGTAAAATACAATATGATAAAATACAATATAAAAGTTTAAAACTACACTATAAAATAAAAATAATAACCAAATGAAACCTAGTAGCAGTGCAAAGATTAAAAAAACCAGTAACTGATTTAAAACAACAGAAACTGAAAGATTAAAATGCCTTCCTCAACATGGTGGCCTCTTCTGGATTTCAGCTTTCCTCAGCTCCAGCCAGCATGGCCAATGGTCAGAAATGCTGGGAGTTGTCATCCAAACATCTGGAGGGAACCAGATTGGGGAAGGCTACTATAGATAATGACCTGCTCGCATATAACGGTGGCAAATCATAGGTTAATTGGCCTGATCAGAGGTTGCACATGTGAAATGTGGCGACATGCACTGTGGCCGCCAATGCAGTCATAAATTACCTACCTGACTGAGCCTTGAGATCATAAACAGTGGCCATTCTCTGAGTGCCTTTGCCAACTGAATTAAGGCATGTTGCTATAAGAGAGAGGGCCTTTCAGCAGTGGCTCCTCGGTTATTTAAAGGCATTCTCAGAGAGGTTCTTGGCACCTGCTTTCATGTCTTTTCAGCACCAGGCCTTTTATTTTCCAAGGCCTTTTAAACACTTGTGATTTCAGCACAGTTAACTGATTTCACACAGTTAGCATGGCTAATGGCAAGGGATTCTGGGAGCTTAGTCCAGCAACATCTGGGGACCCAAGGTAGGAGACCCCTGCTCTATTCTAATTGATCTTTGCTGCAATGCTTTCAACTCTCCATCTCTATTTTAAAGTGGTTTGTTTTGATTTTATATTTGTCACATTTGCTGTTTCTTAATTTGTCTCATTGTAATTGTGACAATTAATTTGTTTTTACTTTGTACAATGCCCAGAGAACTCTTGTTATTGTACAACTGAAAAATAGAATGAATGAATATTGTTTTATCTTTGTAAGCCTACCCTGAGAGTTCTAGTTGAATTCAAGGGTGGGATAATATTAAGGCTGCAATCATATACCCACTTATCTGCAAGTACCGTATTTTTCCGTCTATAAGACACCCCCATGTATAAGACGCCCCCCACTGGGCAGTTTCGCAATCGCGCGGTTCTCTCCTTGGCTTACTTCCGTGTATAAGACGACCCTCAATTTTTAGTCTAACAATTTTAGGAAAAAGTATAGTCTTATACATGGAAAAATACTGTAAGTCCCACTGAATCCAATGGGACTTCTATGTAGGCATGTATAGGATTGTGCTGTAAATGTTAATAATAAAAATTGTGTGGAAGTTTCACTGGCGGAGAAGGTATTCTCTCCCCCCCCCCCCCTTAACACAGTAAATGTTTTAATTTTACAATTGCTTTCCCTTTAACCAGGTGTGATTATTGTTCCAAGTGCTGGTGTTGGTATTGTCCTAGGGGGCTACATTATAAAAAAGCTCAAACTCAGTGCAAGAGAGTCTGCAAAGCTGGCAATGATCTGCAGTGGTGTGTCTCTGTTGTGCTTTTCAACACTCTTCATCGTTGGATGTGACAGTATTAATCTAGGAGGGATAAATATACCATATACCACGGGGTAAGTATCTTTTGGCTTTCTGAATGATGTATGCCTTACATTAAAGCTAGCCTTTTATGTAGAGGTAGCACCTTGGCTTTTTTCTTCCCATAAAAACATTAAAGAACTTAAAAGTGCTTTAATTAAACAAGAAACAGAGAGATCTATTGGATAACTACAGTTTGAAGCTCTAGTGGAAGGCCTCCCCATTTGGCACCAGAATTAACAGCATGCACACATGCCTGCCTTATTCAGACAAATGATCTGCAGATAATATTACATATCCTCTGAAAAGTCTGAGGGCATGATCTGGTGGCACAGATGCAGCCACCTCGCTGAAGCTGGTGGTCAGGGCCTGGATGGGAGATGACCTTAGAAACCTTTTGCATGCCACTTTGATTTCCATGAAGAAGGCACTAAGTACGGTATATTAATGGTGCAAACCTATGCATGTTTAGACAGAAAAAAGTCCTTAGCCAGTCATGCTGGGGAATGCTGGGAGTTGTAGGACTTTTTTCTGTCTAAACATGCATAGGATTGTGCCCTAAGTAAAGTAAGTAAGGCTGTAATTCTATACTCCATTGAACTCAGTGTGGCTTACTTCCAAGTAGATACTTCAGCACTGTGAGCAGAATTTACATTTACTGAAGGGCAAACACCCGTCACTTCATTTGGAATTCACTCGGTGTTTATGAGCTTTTTCAGAGGTGTCTCTGAAACCCAGACATGTCTCTACTAGGTTTTAATGTAGGCTGTGTCATCATCATCAGGCGATCACTCGTGACCGAGTAAGATTGTCTTCCAGGATAAAAATTTACAAAAAGGAGATTTTAAAAGGAGGAAAATTCTAAAGAAAATTGTGTAGACTCTAGCGATGGGTCCGTAAGTGACTGTGGAGGCCAATTCTAGATCAAAGTAATATGTGTATTACCATATTGTCTTATTATTTTCAATTGATTTTAAAATGGCAACTTTAAAGGCCATTGCTCAAGCAATTGTGGGAAAACCATGGCAAAAGCTCCCGAGCCTGGGGAGCAAGAAGACTGTCTAATCCCCCACCTTGTCTGCCTAAACAGTGAACTTGTCTGACTACGATAAGGGTTTACAAAATTATTTAATGAGTGGAAAAAGTGGATAGAGATAATCTTTTTGTCATTAGGTCCAGGTCACTAAATGAAATTGGAGGCAGTAGATTAGGTCAGACAAAAGGATGTATTAGTTGGGTCCCAGGGCATGAACTGAAGGCACATTGTGCAGCAACCTTTCTGAAGCTAAACAGCTCTGGATCTGGCCACTGTCTGAATGGGGAACTGCCTGATCAAACTATATACACTTCCTTGAGTTCCATTACGGTAGAAAAGCAGGATATAAATGTAAAATAAACTCCCGTATAATATATGTACTTCTTCACTTTATTTATTTATTTTATTTTTATTTATTCACTTTATATCCCACCTATACACAAATAACCTAGGCGGCAACTTACAGTATTTGCTGCCACAGGATGCGGTGATGGTCACTGATCTAAACAGCTGTTAAAGGGGAAAGCAGTTAGACAAATTCATGCAGTATAGGTTTATGAACAGTGTTTAGCACCATTGTAGCTAAATGGATATGTCTCAAAATGCTGGATATTTGCGGGCAAACAACCAGGGCCCATCTTTTGGCAAGGGAAGGTGTTGGGAAGAGGGCATTGGAGGTCCAGGAGCCAGCCTAGGCCTTAAACCAGGCCACCAAAAACCCTTCAGCTATTGGGTGGTGTAGTAATGTAATAAATAAATAATACCTCAAGGGGAAAAATAGGCTAAACTGTGTTTAGCATATGCTGCAACTGACCATATTTTATGGTTATCTTCCCTATTTTTTTGCATTTGGTGGGATGTCTTGTTTGTGTGAGTCTTCAGGATTTAGCTCCCTCCCCAGGGTCTCTAGAAGTTAAATCTCCAGGTGAGGTATTGGATGCATCTTGACTTCACACACATGCATTTACATGCATGAGCAGTGAGAACTAAGGCACCATGCAGGGTACAGCCTGAGATTTCATATCATGCTAGCAAGGCTCATCTTGAACTGTTGGTAGCATATTTTAGGACAATTTCCCAAGGAGTAGCTGTGTTAGCCTGTTGCAGCATAAACAACAAAGAGTCTTGTGGCACCTTGAAGGCTAACAAATTTATTATGGCATAAGCTTTCGCAGCTTACAGTTCACTTCATCAGATGTATCCTGAGTTACAAGTATATATACACACGTGGTGGTGGTGGTGAATGTAAACAGTGAGATCAGTGGGAATGACATGCAGAACGTACAGGCAGATATTGTAGGATAGTTATGTTATTCAAGCATATCTTAGCCAAAAGAACAAACACCCTCAGATTTTAAATCTGTTCAGGACAAATTACTGCAAAATAAACAAATGCATCAGGTGGGACATTATGTCATAGTGCATGTAGGGAGGCTCTGGCAGTGATCCTTGGGACTGGGGTGTTACAAGCATTGTTCCTCTCCCTCTGTGCAATGTTGGAGGACATGGCTTAGTTATCCAACCAAATGCAGTAGCTATGCTACCATCACCTACATTACTAGCTTTGAATCTTTGATGTAAGCGTTTTCCAGCAATGCCATTGGCTGCAAATATATTATAGTAAATCATGAAAGCATTTCATTCATAATTCTGAAAGAGAAAATATTGTATAAGAGGTTTCTCAGTATCCCCCCAAACTTCAAGAGTTGGCAGCTTTGTAACATCGTCAGGCCCCACCTTTGATTCTCTGGCTTTTAGATGCCAGAGATCTGGCAACTCTAGGTATCCAGTTCCTGTGCGATTTGCTGGAGCCATTCAGAAGCAGAACAGAAACATTCAGCAACACTCTGGCTATTGAACTGAGAGAGACGTGTGCAACCCTGTGTGACCTGTTGTGAGTGTATGGGTGAGATAAAGAAGAGTCAGACACAGAGTATATGGTTTCAAATCAGGGCCACATTTATTGAATTGAAGATCTGTGAAGGGCGAAGGGCGGTACTAACCTAGCCCGGCCATTGGCCGGGAAAAAACCAATATTTTGGCGAATACATCCTAACCGCACCGGAGGCGGGTTGGTCCGCCCCCGGCCAGTTGCCCTCCATGTGGAGCTGGAGGGCCTTACCATCGTCGCCTTACTTTGACGCCTCCAGGCACCCAATGTAGGCGAGAAAGGCAAAACCCCAAAGACGTCCCAATCTCCCTCCTGCCAAGCCTCAGGGCATTAGCGAGGGCAGCCTTGGGTAAATGTCAGTCACCTTGAAAGGTGCCACTGGATGATCACCATAACCCTAAGCCATACTGCCTAATCCCGCACTTCCCGCAAATGCGACCAATTTAACTATGATCCCCCTGATGGGATCGAGATCAAATTCAAAAATTTCCCTACCCTGATTCACAGTGTAGAGTAGGCGAAACTCGCCCATTGCCCCAGCCAATTGAGACAATGAGCCAAAATTCCTACTCGGCCCCCGTTAATGGGCGACCAGAGGAGCCTACACTGCTAACAGGACAGGATGGGAGGGAGCCGGAAAACAGCAGCAAAAGAGACCGTGGGCGGGAACCCAGGTGCCTAAATAAGCCCTTTCCTGTGTCCCCGCCCTAATTGAGCCATGGCTCAGTATCTGTGACCAACCTGACCTGTTACCTGACTCCTCTCTCCTCCCCCACTCGCAAATCTTCTTCCTAGCCCCAGGTGAGGGGCCAGTGGAAGTCTGCTCTCTCCAGACCTACTCATCCCAGGGTTCACTAGCTGCTACAGGCTTTTCCTCTGCAGAGGCAGGAGGAGCCCAACAGCATGGCATCCGACTGATAACAGGAGGGAGGAGGAATAAGTGCCGTGGTACTTGGGGACACTGAGATTCCAGGAACAGTGGGAGCTAGTGCTGCTGTTCAGATTTACAGGTCCCAGAACTAAGTTAGACCTCTGGTTTCCCAAATGCATAGAAGAACTGACACTAAATCCCAGGTACAGGGAACAATGTCCAAATGACATTTGTGGCTCATGTGTCATACCGCCACATCAGGCTGTAAATACCTGCTTAAGGGGCTTAAGCAAAGGGGACTGAAAGAAGCTAAAGGACATACATCAATCAATCTTCTATTATTATTTTTTTCAAAATGGATGAGTTGTTTGAGAGGTTGGAGGGAAGGGGGCCTGTGTGGGCCCAGAGAAATAATGCTTGTAGGCTTCCTAGAATAATCTGTCTGGCTGGTGTTGGAAACAGGATGCTGTTTCCTGTTACTAGATGGACCCTTGGTCTGATCCAGTAGGGCTCTTCTGTTCTCATGCCTGCATGTTTTCATATTCACATATTTATTTTTCTTCTGTTTTAGATTATAAGCTCTTTAGGGAAGGGGCTTGTTTCCCCTCTTGTAGCTGTAACATACCTATAGGTATCCTATAAATACTAGTAAGTGGTTTAATTCCTTGAGCACAGGCCCAAAAGCAGAATCTTCTCTTTAAATATCTTATCTCTAACCTAAACAGAACATAATAAAGGGCTTTGCTTTTTGGCAAGTGTATATGCATCCTAAAACTGATGCCAGTAAAACAGGAAGAGTAGCTACAATGCTGGTTCAATGTAAAATGCAGGTTTCAGCTTGGGAAAATGGCTAATATTTCCGTGTGTGTGGTGTGTCTTGCTTACTCTTTGAGATTACACTTGGCTGCAGAAGCTGGAAAATTAATTGAAAGTTTAGGCTGAAAGTATTCTGCAAATTTGTTGACGCACTCAGTCCTACACTTGCTGACGTGCCATAATGTCCCTTTATCATCAGAAAACTCAAGGACATTCTGTGTATTATATCTTAGCCCCAGTATTGATGACTCCAGACATTTTGAGTCCCCAAAGTGCTGCTGTACAAATTGCACACTGAAGCCTGTGTGTCTGCTAATCCCCCCTTCCCGTAAACCTTCACTGAGGGTCTTTGTCAAAAGCTTTTCAAAAATTCAGTTATACAGTGTTTGCTAGATCACCCACAACTTCATATTTGTTGACATTCTCAAAGATTAATAACCTTAAAAATACAATATTGTAACATAACATAAAACCCATTTACGTACATACCTACATATAACACACAATTTTAACAATCAACAATAAGAAATCCCAGGACCTGTTAAAAACATTACCATATTCTATCAAATTCCTGAGAATAGAGGAAGGTCTTAACCTGGCACCAAAAAGATGACAATGTTGGCTCTAGGCGCGGGCCTCACCACGGAGATTGTTCCATAATCGGGTCCATTACCTAGAAGGCCCTCTCTCCCTTGTTGCTTGCCTTTCATAGATTTCATAGATCATAGAGTTGGAAGGAGCCTACAAGGCTATCGAGTCCAACCCCCTGCTCAATGCAGGAAACTAGAGGAGAGGTCTCCCATCCAAGTAATAACCAGGCCTGACCCTGCTTAGCTTTCCACACTCAGACAAGCTGAGCCAGCATAAGCCACAGGCCTGTATGAAGGAGGGACTCAGCTGATGAGCATAGTGTACAGATAGGTTCATGCTGGGAGAGCTGGACCATCAGGTATTATGGTCCCGAGCTGTGTAAGGCTTTATAGGTCAAAACCAGCACCTTGAATCCAGCTCAGTGCAAGTGGGCCAGAATTAGTATTATATGTTTGGACCTTCTGGTCCCCATTATCAATCTAGCCACTACATTTTGCTCAAGCTGCACCTTCTGAACTGTCTTCAAAGGCAGCCCCATGTAGAGTGCATTGCAGTAATCGACTGGAAGTTACCAGAGCATAGATGCCTAAAGCCAGGTTTTCCCTGTAGGGGCGTAGCTGGGCCATCCACCAAAGCTGGTAGAAGGCACTTTGTGCCACTGATGCCACCTAAGCCTCAAGTGACAAAGATGGTTGGTTCCAGGGTAATGCCCAAGATACAAACCTTCTCCTTCAGGGGGAGTGCAACTCCATCCAAATGGCTCCCTGTTTAATAACACTGATATGTTGGTGTTTATGTTCTCTCCCTAAACCAGTGTTCTCCAACCTTGGGTCCCCAGATGTTTTTGGCCTACAACTCCCAGCATGCCCCAGCCAGCTTAGCTGGCTGAGGCATGCTGGGAGTTGTAGGCCAAAAACATCTGGGGACCCAAGGTTGGAGAACACTGCCCTAAACAGTGAATGGGCAACAAAATAACAAATGAGGTTCTGTGTATAAGGTGATCCATGTCGTGGCCAAAAAAATCTAACCTTTACATATATGCCAGTGGAGTCTGTACTCACAATGACTAATCAGGAAAAATATCTTGCTGCCAGGTGGATAGCTCAACTCAATGTGCGGCAGCAGTGAAAAAGGCCTTATTAGGATAAGGACTGAAAATATAATGGCAGATATCATGATTATTATTTATTTTTTTTATTTCTTATATTTATTAATCGCCCATCTGGCCGGTCACCCGGCCACCCTGGGTTAATGATGTGTATTAACCCAAATTTATGCTACAGCCACATTTTGGAATACTGTATACAGTTCTCAGCACTCAAAGAGGTTATCTTAGAGCAAGAAAAGGTGCAGAAAAGGGCAAGCAAAATGATCCACAGGTTGAAGCCCATTCCTTATATTTGGTTTGTTTGTTGGTGGTGGTGGTGCGGGGAGACAGCTTGCTGGGGGCATGAGAGAAGTTTATAAAATTATAAATGGTGTGGAGAAAGTGCCAACTTGTTATGATAGTCAGATGGAACCCCAGGTTCAAAAGCAGAATGCCTCTAATTACTTGTTGCTGGATTTGTGTGCAGCCAATCATGGTGAGTTGTTATTGCTTTTGTGTACTGTTTGTGAGCAGATGGATAAAAATTGATGACTTTTTAAAAATATATATTTAAAAAATTTCATAGGTAACATACTAAATTTCTCTCTCACTTAAAAAAAAACATAGTTACAATGAATTCTCATCATAAATATGCTGAACCTACACTTACAGTCTCCTAAAAATGAAGTTACCTACTAAACATGGGCATCAATTTCAGTTTTTCATCTCATGAAAATGGCTCTGTTCAACTTAGCTACCAGCTCTTGCTTCTTGAAAGTTCTGAGCTTTCAATTTCTCTGATCGGTTTGCATGATCAAAAGAAGCCACTGTGGGTTATTTAAATTGCAGTGCATGCAGGTCACAATTTCCAGAATCACCGCCCAGGTGTGGCTTGTCATGTTGTCGGAACCCAGGTGGCATGGCTTGTTAGAGGGGAAAACAATCCTTCGATAACCCTACAACAGCCCATGGGTTATTGGAGGATTGTTTCACCCTCCAACAAGCCATGCTGCCTAGGTTCTGACGACACAACAATCTGTGCCTGAGTGGTGATTATGAAAATCATGCCCTGTATGTGCTGCAATTTAAATAAGCCACCTTGGCTTCCTTTGATCATGCAAGCTAGGTCTCTGACTAAAGTCACATGTGTAAAGACATAGGCTAGATAGGTTTGTTGTATTATGCTTATGTGGTGGTGGAGTTGGGCCCAGCAAAGCAGAGGAGTTAGTTAAGACAGAGAGACAATATAGCAGGCTGGATAAAAATCAATGCTTTAAACAAAAAAATGGAGTTTTTCTGCCCAATAACTATCAAACCTTGCCTTTTTACCTATCGATCATGGGCATTTCATTCTGTTTGCTACTTTCCTTTTTGTGAGGGCACGGCTGGGCCAAGACAGAGTGAAGCAGAAAGGAGCAATACTAGAAAGAAACAGAGAAGACAAAATTGCTCAGCGTGCATCTTCCTGTATTCTCATACTATGGCTGAAATCCTGTATGCACTTACCTGGGAGTAAGTGCCATTGAACTCATAGGATGCATAGGATTGTGCTGTTAACTTCAAACTGTCCTGGGTGCTGGTCATAAGAAAGACCCTACATAGGAATATTTTCAAGACATTCCCTCTGTAGGTTAAAAAAGAAAGCATGCAAAAATTTTACTTTTTTTATTTGCATACAAAATATATACAGTGAGACAGAGACGCACGCAAAGGCTGCTTGTAACAATGAAACAGTGTAAATAATACTCTAATTGTAAATTAATATGGCTTAGTGGTCAGATTTGCACCATTGTTCAGGAAATATATGAAACATTTCAATGGGAAACGATTTAAATCAGTCATTTCAACTGGCCTTCTTGCTGATGGAAATTGCTGTGATTTAAATCAATCTCCACCCTGCTTGGGATCCCCAAAATCCTCTGGCCACTATTGGAATAGGATGCTGGAGTAGATGGACCCCCAGTCTGATCTAGCAGGCATTCACTGAAACAAACAAATCTTCATTGCATTGGTTGGAAATGGCAAAATAAAACTAGAACAACTTGAGCAGTGAGCTGTCTGTCTATTTACAAGCAAAGCCAGTAGTGAGGAGTCTGTTGTTTACAAGCTGCACACATTCATGTTGTTGTTTGCTTTAGCTGCAGCTGGATCTGACTGCTAAATGACAAGCCTCGGGAGTTCACAAAATGTTCTAGATGAGAAGTCAGTGGTCATGCCACTTGTTAAAGCGCCGGGCATGACAGCTTCATGCTTTGTTTCTTATTTCACCTTGACCAGAAGTTTGAATGCAGAGATTAATTAAAGCAAAAAATTGTCGTTAGCACTGTACACCTTATAAATCTTTTGCTGAATTAGTTTTTTCCTAGGTCCAGCCTCCTTCAGAGGTTAACAAATGAAATGTATTAATTTCTATTTTGGGCTTTGTCTCTGAATTTGCAGTTGGTAAAGTTAATCACAGGAGAGAAGAAATGGCTTTTTCCTTGTTTAGGAAAAAAAAGGGTGGGGGGAGTTCAGGAAATGGACTCATCTTCGATCAACTCCAGCCAGCATGGCTAATAGTCAGGAATTCTGGGAGTTGTAGTCCAAAACATCTGGAAGGCACAAGGTTGGGGAAGGCTAGCTTATGTGAATAAGGCCTCATTTGGAAATCTAATAAGAGAATGCAACAGTGAAAAACTTTTTGAATCATCATTTTATTTTATGCATTGGATGCAAACATAAGAAGAGCCATGCTGGATTAGACCAAGGGTCTATCTAGTCCAGTGTTCTGTTCACACAGTGGCCAAGCAGCTGCCTGTTCACATAGTGGCCAACCCACAAGTAGGACATGTGCAATAACACCCTCCCACTTTTGTTCCTCAGAAAGGTACACATAGGCAAACTGCCTCTGATACTGGAGGTAGCATATAGCCATCAGGACAAGTATCCATTGAGAGCCTTATTCTCCATGAATTTATCTAATTTTAAATCCATCCAGATTGCTGGCCATCACTGCATCTTGTGGTAGCGAATTCCATAGTTTGACTATGCATTGTGTGAATGTCTTCCATGTGTCCCTAAATGTTTCAGGGCCCATGCATCCCCTTCCCTTAATTCCCCTGTGAGTATTTAGTGCAGTGAACACCAGTATTCCTGCCACATGAAGTGTGTATCTACCTAAATAAAAAATATTGGTTGTATCATATCTTTGTAATTGCATGACTCCGGATAAAATACTTTCTAAAGTCTTTGTGCCACTTGGGAATATATCTCCATGTTTTTAACATTTACTGCAGCTAACGTACTATAATTTTCCTTTTTTTGTAGTCCTACTCTCACCATGACGCATAGGAATCTGACTGGTAGCTGTAACGTCAATTGCGGCTGCAAAATCCATGAATATGAACCTGTGTGTGGGTCCGATGGAATTACATATTTCAACCCTTGCCTGGCTGGTTGTATCAGCAGTGGAAATCATAGCATAGGGGTGAGCATGTCCACAAGCACCCAGACCAAACTGGTGGTGTTTTATACTGTGAAGAAAGAGGTTCCAGTTGCAGTACCATTCTTCCATTTTCAATGCTGGCCATCCCAAAACTGCTTCCTTAGGGGCTGGGACTGTAGCTCAGCAGTAGAGTATGCAGAAGGTCCCAGATTCAATTATCAGCATCTCCAGATAGGGCCAGGAAAGAATCCTGTTTGAAACTCTGGAGAGCCACTGCCGGTCATTGTACACAATACTGAGCTAGATGGACCAGTGGTCTGACTCAGTGTTAGCCAGCTTCCTATGTTCCTATGGATATTGGCTTACAACTTAACAGAAAATGGCAGCTCCCCTTTGCCTAAATAATTTCCCCTACCTTAAGCAATGTAAGGATTGTTTGACACTCATAGAAAAATATTGGTGTAAAGCTTAGTTTGAAACAGGCATTCACTTAAAGAAAAAGGAGGATGTAACCCATGCCTCCAGGCCTCACACAGTCTGGTGTTGATGTTCAGATATTTAGCTTGCCTGTGTTTAAGAAACCTTTTCATGTTGAAACCCACACCAGCCAACCTTTGAAAGGAAGTCGCTCGCCTGCCCAACCAGCTACTCAATAGCTCAGGGGAGGAGAACTGAGATGGGGTGCAGGCTGGATGATGTCAGGGGGTGTCCCCATACCTCCTAATGTCATCATTCCCCGACACAAAGCTTCAGACAGCACTTTGTGTCAGGCCTGCTCCCCTTGATAAGGGAAGACATAGCAAGGGCAAAGTGGCACCCATTGGAAGGGCGGGGCGGCACATGAAAGGAAATCCTGTTATCTCTGCTCATTGATCAGAGATAACGGGGCTTCCTGCCCCCTTCCAAAGCTCCTGGTAGAGTCCTGGGGGCTGGACTTAGGCAGGGGGTGAGGCCCACAGAGGGCCTCTAAAGCCTCTGTTCGCTGGATGGGGAATGTCCGCAGGTCAAAGGTTTCCCTTCATTGCTCTAGCTGAACCCTGGTCTGCATTATGTGACCTCAGTTCGACTTTCTTGTTGGCCTCTCCTGCCCAGGCTTCCAGCCTCACTCCTGGCCTGATTTACAACTTGGGCCCTGCCCAGCTCAGATAGTATCTAACACTACTAATCTCTCCTGCCAGACCTAAAACGGTGTTTTTGAGGATCTAACTTCTTTGGTTTTGATCCTCTGTTCTGACTTCTGTGAAATAGTCCATAGGGCGAGGGGGCTACATTATGACTTAGGACGGAAATACAAGTTACCTCAGCAGATGCATGTTGCCAAAATCACATTTGCTGTGGTAACAAGAATTTAGGCTGCAGGGATGTATTGGGGGGTGGGGTTGTTGGGAACAATAGAAGGTGGAAGGAGGGAATGCTTCACCCTTCCCATTGATTCGTGCCCCTTCATTAGTGTTACAAGACTAGCTTTACATCATCATCATCATCATCATCATCATCATCATCATCATCATCATCATCATCACCACTACTATTACTACTACTATTTATTTATTTCATTGATATACTGCCCAATAGCTGAAGCTCCCTGGGCAGTTAACAACAATTTATAAAAAGCAATAAAACACAGTACAAATACAATAAAACAGCATAAAATTCAATACAAAATTTAAAACAGAAATTAAAACCATTTGAACAATTAGAGCATGTTCAATACATTCAATAAACTAGACCGCTGCAGACATAAACCCTCCATATGACGTTAAAGGCCATTAAATAACATTAAATGCCTCGGCATAGAGGGCATTCTTAACCTGGTACTGAAAGGATAGAGTTGGCATCAGGCGGGCCTCAGTGGGGAGCTTGTTCTATAACCAGGCCGCTACCACAGAAAAAGCCCTTTTCTGTGGGTATCTCAGCATAGAATTGAGACACCCATTTTGTTTTGTAACTCGTTGTTTTGCCCTTAAGTTAGCGTATCTGCGGAACTAAGATTTCCTGGTGAAAAATACAACTGAGAAATCTTGTTGTTTCATGCTCCTTCTGTTCAATATTTCACAGATAAGAAACTATACAGAATGTGCCTGTGTCCAAAGCCGCCAAGTTATCACACCACCAACGGTTGGACAGCGCAGCCAGCTAAGAGTGGTGATCGTCAAAACATATCTCAATGAGAACGGTTATGCTGTGTCCGGGAAATGTAATCGAACCTGCAATACACTCATCCCATTCCTTGTTTTTCTCTTCATAGTTACGCTTATCACAGCATGTGCCCAACCATCAGCAATCATAGTAACACTCAGGTGAGAGGTGCCTGGATCTTTACGCTATCACTAGAGGATTAGTATGCTGTTATCACCTTTGAGTGTCTGCATCGTTTTCTCATCCTTGCCTATCTGATAATAAATCATGTTATAGCTGCTGTGAGTGCGCCCGCTTTCAGTGTTTGTGCTTATGTGTGCCCAGTTCACAGAGGTGAGAGAGAGGGAGACAGTAAGAGCTCATTCAGTCAGGGAGAGAGATATCTAATACTCCATTTGACTACATAATCTCAGAATATGTATGGGGAAGTGGCTTTTTTATTAATTTTTAAAAATTATTTATTATATTTATACCTCGCCTTTTTTCCTGCAAGGAACTCAAGGCGGCTTACATAATCTTCCTCCTCTCCACTTTATCCTCACAACAACCCTGTGAGGTAGGTTAGGCTGAGAGTCAGTGACTGGCCCAAAGTCACCCAGTGAGCTTCATGGCCGAGCGGGGACTAGAACCTGGATCTCCAGAGTCCCCAGTCCAACACTCTCACCACTACAGCCACACTGGCTCTCCAAATTTCCAAATCTCCCTGAATCTGGAAAACATTACACATCAGGGAAAAATTTGTAGTAATAAGTGGCGTAATCCCTGCTCCAAAGTGTTTCATGGTTTCTTTTTTGTTCTTTCTTTTTTTTCTTTTCTTTTTTTAGAAGAAGCTGCAGGTTAAGCAGAAATGTTTGATACCAGGGTGCAATTTTGCTGCACCAGGCAGGACAGAACTGATTTTTCTGTAAATGGTCAGAGCAAATTAGGAAATATCAGCAGTTGTACACACAGTAACTTTCCTTTTAATGAGGTGAGGGAGTGTTGAAGACTTGACATGCTACCAATTATAAGATCTAGGTATTACATACAAGGACTTTGCTTTATTTCAACCTTTTGTAATGTCTGGGTTTTATTGGGTGGGTGATGGGGAGCTGTTTCTTTGTCCTGAACTTTCTGAATAGAATGGAAAGGCAATTTAGGAGGAATAGAAAACAAAGCCTAATCAATTTTGATTGAATCTATTTTTCATCAGCTGATACAAGAGATTTCTTTTAGTTTGCTACTTTGGTTAAGTTGCTTTCTGTGAACCTCCAAATTTGATTCTATTAGATTGCCCATCTTCACTCACTCTGTGGTTGCTGTTGGCATTTGGATAAGTGGGCTCACTCTTGGCTTATTCTGAATAAGGAGGGGAACTTTAAAAAAATTAAAGATTATGCCAAATATGCCTTACAGTTTAAGGCTTTAAAATTACTATGTCTTTTCTAGGTCTGTGGAAGATGGTGAGAGGCCTTTTGCACTTGGAATGCAATTTGTTTTATTAAGAACCCTTGGTAAGTGCAGAGGCAAATAGGGGTGACTTATTATCTACTAAGTTTACATTGGCTGCATTCAGATGTTACAAAAATCTATGGTGATACCTGAATGCAACAAATGTCTGTCACTAGGGTTTATTGTGATGGTAATGAGCCTAGCCTTCCCCTGGGTTCATTCCTTTTCATTTTGCTGTGGCCATGAGGAGATCAGAAGCTTTTGCTTCTGTTTTTGATTCATTTCAGCTTCTTGTGTTGCCTGAATTTGACAAACTATGGTTAATTAACTGTGGTTTATTTGAAACAAGCCAGTTGCGAAACTGTGGTTAACTGAAATTGAAAGTGAAGCTTCTGATCTTCCAGCTGTGCCGGATGAGGAGAGGGAAATGGAAGAAGCATACAAGCCTGGTGAGGTTGAGGCTAGACTCATTCCTGTCATGATAAGCCATAGTTTATTGTGAGTCCTAGCACAATTGCTATTAAGCAATATTGTTGATGCAAAAATACATACTGTAATTGGAAGAAGCTGAGATTTTTGATGCTGAGTTTGACTTTGAACTCAGTCAAGTTAGTTGCCCAATTAAATCTGAGCATTCCCTTCATTTCTGAACCACGTAGTTTCATAAACATCTTACCCACAAGACCTTCTACCCCTTCTCTTTGATTTTATGTATGTCAGATTTTAAAGAGAGAATATTTGGGCCTTTACAAAGTAGTGATCATGTTAACAACATAGAATCGGCTTTATTGTGCAATATGACAAAACTATTATTTGTTTTAATATGAGAGTCAATTGATTTTACTCTTCCAATTTATTTCAGCATACATTCCTACTCCAATTTATTTTGGAGCTGTCATTGATACTACCTGCATGCTGTGGCAACAGGAGTGTGGTGTGCAAGGCTCATGTTGGGAATATGATGTGACATCATTCCGTTTTGTCTACTTTGGCCTATCAGCTGGTCTCAAATTCATTGGATTCCTGTTCATTTTCCTTGCCTGGTATTCCCTTAAGTATAAAGAAGAGAAACTGCAAAGGCAGATAGGTTCACCTATCAACACAGTGAGTGAAGTGGTAGGTAACACTGGAACTCAACAAAACTATGCACGGACTAGATCCTGTCCCACTTTTAGCTCTCAAGGCCAGCATGCTGAAGATACTGATCTGAAGGCAGGAATGCATTACATGGTACAGACCTATCCTGTCTGCCTCACAGAAGCAATAAATACCTCAGTTGAAGAGGCTTCAGAAGATGCCACTCCTGAGATATAGGGCCCTCCTTTTTGTCAACCTCAAATTTGGTTCATTGGTAAATTTTAAGTATGGGGCCTTTTGAAACACCTGTGCCTTCTTTTTCTTAACGTGATCTGTAACATATGATAAACTAACAAAACTTAATGCACAAAGCCATGGCATATCTGAGGGCTGGATACCTCAAAACAACCCAGGTAGCTCTTTCTTCCCTTTGGGGAAAAGAGTTTTAAAGTCTGTAAGTACTTCATTGGTGTCTGTTAAATCTCCATGTTCCAGGCAAGTGTTAAAATGGTCAGAGATCCTAAACCACAAAAAACTTGTGAGTCCTGACAGAAATGTATATCACTGGTGACAAAATACTGAGGTAATGCAGCCACAACTCTTGGGCTGTGGGCTGGAATAATTATTCTGAATTCTCTTTCGAAGCACAACTAAAACTTGTCTCAGCTATGCAATTTGGACTGGATAACTTTTTGTTATGTGTATTTTCCTCCATTTTTGCTGTCACCTGAATTGGAAAAGATACCATTTGGAGTAATAAACTGTACAGTTACACAGTATGTTGTTTTATTTTATAGAACTACTTGAAGCCATAGAGTAGTTAAATATAGCAGATAAAGTCTGAAATTATAAGTCATAATAGTTTTAGCCTGTTCTAGTCATTAATTTTAGCATGACATACTATTTCTCAGTTGAGGTTGCAAAATTATAACCAACAGTAATTTCAGTACTAATTTGTGGTAACATAAAAGCATAACAAACATGCGCATTAAAGACCAGTTTAGAATTTGCATATTCTTGCAATTAGGAGCTAATCCACCACAATATTCTATTGCTATCACCAAATCCACAATCAAATTTTCTTAGACTGAGTTGACACAAACAAAATTCAACCTTGGTGTGTGACAATCCAAGGAGAAGCTAATGTATAATAAAGTTGCTGTATGGCACGGTGGTTGGTGATTTTGTCACATGGCCAGATTGCTATTTACATACCTCATTATGCACTAAGTGTCAATCTGAGCATGTGATGATGCATTTAAATGACTGCTTTGCCATGTGGTCTGCGGGTCTACTGTCTTGCATACTGGATTCTTGTCAATTCCCTGAGGGTGAATTGCCAGGCAGGTGAACTGTCCTTTTGAGCTTCTGTACATGTTACAGATGCATTTATGTCCACTAAAATCGCAGCATTCGAAGCACATTACATTTCTTTAGCTTCATCAGCAATACAGAAACATATGCTGGACAGCCAGAGTTGATCAAGGCTTCCTACAGTATTGGAAAGAATGTGTATATACATGCCAAATTATGAAGAACATTTTAATGCAAAGCTGCCACAGGACACTGCAGGGGGAGGGGATTTCCCATCCTGCCATTTGACCACTCAGAATCACACCTTTTATCTGCTTTTATCTGTGTTAGTTTTTTGTCCATGTGCGAGAAAGCAGCTTTGGGGAGGTAGAGGGAGTTCTGAATGGACAAACAGCATTTTGTCCATTTTGCTGTTTGTCCATTCAGAACTCCCTCTACCTCCCCAAAGCTGCTTTCTTGCACATGGACAAAAAACTAACACGGATAAGCTGCCTCCTCTGCTCTTCCTGCCTTGGATACCATTTATGATGCTACATCCCATTTTTAAACAACTGTTGAAGGAAAGAATCATGCAGCTGAGCTGTGCGTGTAGTTTGAGCCAAAGTTACAGGCTTGTCTTCTTGTTTTGTTCAACCTGAATTGATCACAGTTCTTTTGTTAAGTGTTCATTTTAAGTCTCCTTGTTGAGAGAGAAAGTTCTAATACAACTTAAAAGGGTGTGATTCACAGGCAACTTACACTGGTATATTTCCAAGAAGATCAAAAAGGCTTTTGGAAGAGCTACTTGCTGTGTTGCATCTGCAGAAGCTGTGTGTTACGTTGCAGTGGGTTCTTCACAAGTCCTGAAGGATTTTTGTTATGATAGCTTTCCTTCCTGCAGTTAAAGCCTGTACAGTGCATGCATTGAGGTTTCTAGGCCCCACTTTGCAGATGCAATCTTCTCTGCCCCCAGACAGGTTGCTCTTGAATTTCAGGACAACTTCAGATGTGGCTTCTGATACAATCTGAGGAGTTGCTGTCGGAAAGTTGAAACTGGAATCTATCTTGCCTGCCCACAAACCTTTGTGCACCGCTAAATGGGTTTTCGGATTGCAATAGGAAATAAGACGAGCAGAAATACTTCAGGTTACCTTTATAGTAGAAGAAGAAAACATTATGCTAATAGAAAATGGGAAGCACATGAGTATGCGTAATGAGAGCTTACGGTTGTTTACAGCATGGTGCATATAAACCAGGGTTTGCATTGGTGCAGATGTAATATGAAACAGTGGTTTCACTCCAGGAAAGGAGTGGCTTTTGTTCAAACCATGATTTGCAGTGAGTCAGATTTACTTATGAACTGGGCCTATATGTGCCAGTTGTGTATTTGGAGGAAAATTGATGCCATGTGTTGAAAATGCAAATTAGCTTTCCACTCAAACAAAGGGCAAATTGCCAACCCCAACCCCCCCCACTTCAATCAGCATCTTCCAAGTTTGCTCATGTTGTGTGCAGATTTGTGCTCAAACAACATTTGCTGGTAGCAAGAGGAGGTCTGGCCATGCTGGTTAACTGCTTCCCCAACATTGGCATTCATTGATTGGGCCATTGGATGCCATCCCTTTCAGAACTGGGTAGGTTATTTGGAGGCAGCAACTTACTACTTCAACATGTAATTGAAACTGTTCCCCCCCCCATTTCCTCCCCCTCCCAACAGTTTGTAAGTTTTAAATTAACATTTTGATACACTGTATATAATGTAAATGGAAGTAGTCAGCCATAAATATTAATGTAAATAAATGTTTATAATTGTAGTATTAAGGGTATTTATACAAACCTAATACTGCCTCAAAACCTTCACTATTCTTCCTTCTACAGTTACTTCAATGTTGGTTTCACTCTTGAAATTTGAAACTCTCAAAAATTGCCTCCAGTGTAATACATTAAGAATCTGAGTGTATACATTTCAGATCACTGTGTCATTTACATATTTATAGTGCATCTTACTACTTCTGTATCCTGCAATATATTGTTATCAAATGGACAGTGTACAGCTTGGACTGTGTTCTTGGATAGCTGTGACAGTATGTTTCCAAAAACATCTTTTTTTAGTGCAGCAGAGAGAAAATTGTCCCTCCGGTATAAATTAAGTCAACTGGATCACCTTTGAGCTGATAGACAAACTGGTGCTAATTCAATAAAGTAATCCTCTCTCTGGCATGAGAAATATTTCAAATAGGGTTAAATTTAGCTGCATGTGCTTATCTTCCAAAATACTAATTGTCTTAAAAAATAAATGTGCATAATTATTGGTAGGCTGGGTGCACACACTCCCTTCTCCACAAATCAATCATTTGTCTGAAGTACAAAATTTGAATCTGCATTTTTAGATAGCTTAACCTAGAAGGACTAACTGTTATTTTTTAATTCACAGCCAATCTGTAAGACCTTGAACCTGCAAATATTCCTTTCTGAAGAAGGAAATTAATGGTTCAAAGTCATTGTGATGCAGTTCTGCTAACCAGATAAGATCACAAGTTTTCAAGATTTCTGTGGTTCCTTTTGAGCAGACATAAAATGTACATGTTGGGCACTTATACCGCCGCAATCATTAGTCAGGTTAATATTGACTGAATGTGGTGTCAAACTGTGTTTGGCAGATTTATAAAACAGAGTGGTTAGCAAAAATAATTATTTTCCAATGTATAGTAACAATGTATGCTTGATACTGGAAAAATCTGATACTTCTGTGTGAGAGAAAACAAAAAATGCAGGGATGAACTAAAAATAAGTATTCTAAGAAATATGCAATTTTGAATCACTATTACCTTTTTTAAAAAAAAATACTAGCATTCCCCCCCCCCACACACACACACAAGTAAAGGGGACTTTTGCCATTCACTTCAAATGAAACAGCAGTATATTGTGTATTATTTTCAAATGAGATGCCTGGAAGGAAAAAAAAACACTATGGTATTAATCAAGCAGCAAGCTAGTTAAAAATGTGATATTGAATAAACGTTTTTTCAGACAGGAAGGCATTTATTTATTGTGCCTGTGGTAACAAAATGCAGATGTGATGGATTTGTGTGGAATACAAAAAGTTCCTTTTTAGTGAAGATTTTACTAACTCTTATGTCTCAGTGAAACAAGTTTTCAAAACCTATGTGCAAGCTCTTGTAAAACTATATGGACAAGATTTGTTGTAAACATCTGTTTGCAAGTGAACCCTTCAATACTTGACATTTTGAAATAAAAATGGCTTCTCAAAAGTATGTTGTTTTGTGACAAAAATAATGCTGTACCGTCTGTCTTGTGATCTGCGTGCACGTGTGTGTGTGTGATGGGGGGGGCGCAAGATCAGTTGTAGGAAGAGGCAGCATGTGAGGGGTTGCTTAAGTCTTCCCTGCCCATAAGCTCTCTACTGTCTCTAGTATAAATTGGGCATTTTTTGAGCCTAGCTGAGTCTGAAAGTGGAAGTAGGCATGGGGAGGAAAGGGAGTACAGTAATACCTTGGTTTGAGAGCATTTTGCAAGACAAGCACATTTTAAAATATTTATTTAAATTTTTTTTACTTGATATACAAGCGACGTCTTGCAATACAAGTACTGTAGTACGGCTTAAATTAAAAATCTCTGTACAATTTTTTTGGGGGGGATTTCGTTTTGATATAAGAGTGTTTTGGATTACAAGCACGTTTCCGGAACGAATTATGCTCTCAATCCAAGGCATGACTGTATTGGAAAAGAAACAAAAGACCGGTCATGGTACAAATTTCATGATTCTTTGGCTCTTAGTATTAGTCCTAGCCTAAGTATCTAGTTTAGTGTCCTCGCATGTGTACATTTAATAATTATTCTCTCATCTCTAGGCAGATAAATTCTATAGTACCATGTCATATAGGCTTAGTGACTTTAAATATGGTCTAACATACTAAAACATCTCTATTTAGCTGGGGGTGGGGAGAGTTCCTGGTCCAGCACTTCCCACATGAAGTTATGTGTGACATTTGCAGCAGCATGCATGTTACTGAAAGCAATACAGTGTGAATGGGCATCAACATTCTGATGTGTAGCAGCTGCCCAGCTGAATTATATCTGCTTGCCATCATTCAGCGAAGGTGATCTGTCCACAAACCTCCTCTGGATCAGGACACATATGTGTTAATTGTTCTAGCAATTGTTTATTAAGTAGCTGATGCATTACAAGCTGATCAAAAATATCAGTAAAATACCTATGGTTTTGCAGGGGTGAAGGTACTGCAACAGGGCAGGCTATTATATAATGTTACAGTGACATCCAATGGCTGATTAGGAACAGCAGTAAGTAGATCTATGACTAAGCAGTTTTATGCTTTGAGAGACGGATGCATGTTAAAGAAAAAGATGGTGTGTGCTTCTGCTATAATATTTAGCAACAGCGAGCAGGTGGTGAGAGCATGACATGCCCTTATTAAACCTGCCTGCCTCAAATGCCCTTTCCTGTGGGTTGCACCTCGCTACTGAATTTATTCTAGTCCTATTGGTGTCAGGCTTTGCTACTATATTTGAAACTCTGTTTCTGTTGCTCTTTAGGACACAGATTACATTGAAGTCCTGAACTGTACTTCTGTGTCCCTAATACATACAACATTCCTTGCAAAGTTATTTGAAAGCCTGACTGAATGAACTAATGCCTGTATGCTTGGAGTTAAGTGACATTCCAGATAGTCTGATCCAGAACCAAAGTTAAGCCATTGTACATATCTTGCCCTTACTGGTCAGTAGCGTTGAGAGACTAAGGCTACAATTCTGAGGTCTCTGGGAGGGTATCCCAGCAGGGACCACAGGCTGGAGCAGATTTCCCTGTCTGCCTGCAGAGAGGGAGTTTCACAGATGAAGAGGAAACCTCTACTGCCATTGCTGCGCTGCTGTTTAGTGGTCCAAGAGCAATGTCAGAAAGGGGTGTATAGGGGAGGCTTTGGATCAGGCGGAATCCAAAGCCCTCTGGTTCCTCTAATGTGACCCCAGAATAGGGAGGAAAAAATGCAAGCCCTGGAACTGGTGTGCAGTGTGAGTCCAACAGGGCTTTTTACTGAGCAGCTCTTCCTCCACAGATTCTCCCTTCTCTGCTGTTGTTGGATAGCTCTGTACAGGAGCAAGCCTCAGCTCATGGGAAGGGTTGATGAAGGGCTATTGGATGCTACAGATGTCTCTCCACAGGTGGAGAGGGAGATCCGTGGTGTGGCAGCAGCAAACCAACACCATGGCTGCCCACCCACAGTGTTCCAGGGTGATGGATCCACCGGATCCTAGGTTCCCTCATTCCCCCAAAACAAGTCTTGAAGCTATGTCAGCCCTGGAACAAGCATTAGTTGCCTCCGATTGGTTTAAATGGGAGGAAAATGTTCGGTTTTAAAAAATAATAATTAAAAAATGGCTCTAACACCAGCAAAAAACACCTTTGTCCAAGCCACTGTGAGGGCGCAGGCCTTTGACCGCGGTGGCCATTACGCTGCAGATCTTGCCTCTCCAGAAAGTAGGATTACACTGCCTGCACTTTAGATAATTTAATTAATTTTCAGTTTGTTCATTATGCTACTGTGTAACTATTACAATAATGCAGTGGAAGTCCCTAACTCACATCTTAGCCTAGTCACCAATTGTTCTAAGTGACTGAAGCATTGCAAAGTATTATGTATTAGAACCTTTCTTCCTACAGTATAGCCTAAAGCTTTTCATATTTGAGTTTTTTAAGATCAAATTGCTGATCTAACAAAAATATGTAGCATGTCCCTAAGATCAGCCTCTGTACCAGAGGACTGGAGAATGGCCAATGTAACACCAATTTTTAAAAAGGGATCCAGGGGGAATCCAGGAAATTACAGGCTGGTTAGCTTAATGTCTGTGCTGGGTAAATTGGTTTAGCTGCTCACTTTAGCTGCCTCTGAGTTTTCCTGCAGCAACAATGAATTAAGTTCATGTAAAAACAATTTTTCACCTATGAAAATTTGATTTGGCAGATTTTGATAAAACAGGTACAAGAACACTTTATTTTAACTTTATTTTAAGAAATATTGCTTCTAGGCTTGCCTGAAGCCAGAATTGTTCTATAAAAGTATTGCAGAATATTTTTTTACAAGAACACGATTCATAGCCTAATGTAAATTCTATATACAAACAGCATCATTCATGCCCATAAATAAGTTTGCTCTGTCTTTCAGCTCATGACACATACATGATAAACACCTAATTAATTCCAACAAGTTTACAGAGTCCATCACAAGCTTTTCCTGAAAATTCTTTAAAAGCCTTACAGGACCATGGAACACTCAATTGCTAATTTTTAAACTTCATGGTTTAAACAAATTGTGTGTTAACCCTATCTCCATTTATATACATAAGCTATGTACTTTGCTGTAAGTCAGATAGCTGATAAATAGCACTTTAAGATTATTCATTTTGCTGTATCTAATTGTTCAAATGCTGAAGTTTAAAAAAATAATCAGTGTTTGGCAAAGTCTAGCAATGAACTTTTGAAGGCGTACTAAAATGAACAGTTTGAACTTACATACCTTTGCAAACTTTTTAAATAGTTATATCTTTTCACTCAGCTGTTCTGATCCAAAGCACTCCTATCAATGCCCCTACATGTACACGTTTCAATAGTCACTTAAATGCTGAGGGATGTATGGGATCACCTTTCCTCTACTGAAGTGAATGGAGAAGCCCTTCTGTGCATACATTCCATATGCACCTTGGAGATTCCCTTTGAACAAAGAGCCCCTACTTAAGATCAGTGGCTACCGTCCAGCATTTGATAGAATTGCATAGAGATAAGGCAGCATGAGTGTGCATTCTCCCACTTGGTGGTGTAAAAAAAATATCTCGATGGTTTACCAATGAGCACTCCATAAAAATGGGGTGTAATGGAACATTACACATCACACAATTGTGTGGGGACATTTCTGCATGTACGGACACCTTCTTTGGATTGGAGTTCATATTAATGAAGTCTAAAAATGATCTGAGTAGTTTCTGAGCACATCAAGGTTAGAGAAAATTAAACTTCCTATCCAGCAAAAAGGATTAGAAAATGTAAAGCCTTAATTACTTCATGCCCCCATACATTGAAATTCAACTCCTCCATTAAATCTTTCATTCACTGTACCTTTCTGAGAAAAAAATTAACATAAATCAATTTGAGCATGAAGGTTTAAAATCAAACATGACTTTATGCTCAGTGTTCAGATAATTGGTTTTCACAATCCATGCTGCATACTGCTTTCACTACGAACCTATTTTATTGTTTTGCAAATTACACACCATTAGCAAAGCTACGAACATGTAAAAGTACCAGATTAAAAATAAAGGGTATGGCACACAGATTATAAAAGTGCAATATAATTTTACTCTGACAATGAAATTTTAGTGGTTAAAGTTATTAATCAAAAATGCATTATGCAGAGAGCTTAGGGGGGGACAGAAACATTCATTTGTGGTGAGTCATTATGGGAACAGAAAAACAAATGACTCGAGACTCATTTGAAGACACCTTTCTAATGCCTTAGAAAAATAGTGACTTAACTTTCTTTCTAACACTGGAACTCTAGTCCCACAGCTACACTACGTGGAGAGCTTTTATGTATGTGTACGTAGAACACAGTGCAGGGCTCATTTTGTTACCAAAGAAGTGTAACAATAATAACATTTGGAATGTCAGTTGTCAGGGCTACTTCTATTTATCAACTAATTAATAAGGAAGGAAGCATGAATGTGGCTTGCTTGCACGGCTAATTTGAGAAAAGTGGAGATGAGGCACTGCCTTCTACACTTAAATGCTGTGAAGATTCTGGAAAATGTTCCCTTTTTGTCAACACCCTCTCAGTTTTATGCTCCACAGCCAATGTGTTTAAAGCGTGATGGGTTACTTTTGCAGCCGAGTTCATGGGAAGGTAAACCTGCTCTTCAAAAATATCTTCCGCAGAGTCATTGTCTGAAACAGAGTCTTTCTGAAGAATGCTAATGGGCTGCAAGATGAAGCTATGTCTGGATTCCAGCTCTGTCAAATCATTCCCATTGACATCCATTTCAAAATTAACTGGTTCTTGAGTCTCTGGCCATGTTTTGGCTTGGCGACTATTCCAGTGTGGTGGATTTGGACTCCTTTTAGCAGGAATATCATTGCTTAATTCAAGTTTGCTCTCCTGGCTTAACATAACTGTGCTCAAAGCCAGGGCCCCAAAATCTGTTGGCATGATAGGCTGTGCCTCTTGGGCTGTCAACCAACTTGAACCTTCGTCTGATTCAGCAGAGCTCATTTCCAGCAAGGTAAATGGTGTGGATGATTCATCCAAGTACCCGCTGGGATGAACAGTCTGAGTCTTTGCTCTTCCATTTTGCTCAGAGTAACTGTTCAGCAGTGCAAAGATTCTATCTACATCCTTCAAGTAATTTGTCCAGTCATCAGGACTAGGTCTGTAGTCATTTCTGGCTTCATATAAACTTTCATTCACACTGTACAAATCTTCCAGTCCTTGCCAGTTGACGTTTTCCATGAAGTTTGGCAGATTAGCCTTCCCATCCATGCCATAACTGTCCTCTGTCAAAAGAGTAGAAAAGAAATTGTAGATAACAGCCTAAAGTTCAGTATCAACCATATTTGCTATTACTGTCCTGTCTCAATTCAATAGTTGAGACTGATAGGACTCCTTACAAACAATCTTAATTCTTTGATTTGTTATGGAAAAGGAACAAGATCACATTTTTTTTCTTTTAGAGGAAGCTGTAGGGAGACCCACAACAAAACAGACCCCATATAAAACTCAAATCATAGATGAAAAAAGGCACACATTTGAAATTTCAACCAAGAGGTACTTTGATCCGAGTGGCAATAATAACAATGACGACGATGACGACAACAACAACAACAACAACAACAACAATAATATGACCAAGCAGTACATGATTACATCAATGTGTGTATGTGGGAGCGATGAACCTTGTTTGTTTTCCATCAATAATAATAATAATAATAATAATAATAATAATAATAGAAACAGAAATACAATAAAGTTAAATACTCATGTTGATGCTATGGTAAGGTCCTTCATGACCTACCCACATTATCCAACTGTTAGCTGAGTTATCCATAATTTTTCATCTTTATAAAGGTAGCAGTAACACAATATCAGAAACAACGGGTGCTCTAACAGTTAACACCACAAATCCATACATGTATACTCAGAAGCAAGTCCCATTGAATTCAGTGGGGCTTATCCTCCCGGAAAGTGGGTACAGAATTACAGTCTTAAAACTCTATAAGGATGAAGGGTGGTTTATTACATTATTTTAATAAATAAAATAAGGAAACAACTGTTGTGGCCTCTAGCTGCATATTGCAAGTACCCCTGTTGACTTTGACAATGGAAATATTACTAAGAACTGGGCTCAGTGAAGAAGCTCATGGAGCAATCACAGGACTAGAGGCCTAAGAGCAGACTTGAGTACTGAGTTTATGATGGCTATGTAGCCAAAACAGAGCTACTGAGAAACGAGTGAAGTATTGGCATGCTTGGGAAACCCCAACGTTTGCAGGAGTAGAAAAAAAAAAAAAGAACCCACCCACCCCTAAGGGGACTAACTCCTCACGCTCCCAAAGAGCAGTGCAGTGAGGACTGAACATGCTCACTGGCCACAGAAGGTGGGGAGAAGAGAAGCAGAAATGGAAGTATCCTGAAAGAAGGCATACCTGGCTGGCTGGAACACTGAACAGGAGTACTCCACCATTTTGATACAGGTCCCGTTTCTAGCCAAAAGTTTTCAGGCCAGTTCATGGGTGGATAGGACTACCAATGGCTATTAGCCATGATGGATGGATGCTCATCCATGCTCAGCGGTAGTATACCACTGAATGTCAGTTGTTGGGGAGGAGTAACGGGAGGGCTGTTGCTTCTCAGCCATGTTTGTGCCTTGCAGAGGCATCTGGCTGGCCATTGTGAGAACAGAACACCCAACCAGACAGACCCTAGGTCTGACCCAGCAGAGCTCTTCTATTAAGTAATCTGGAGAGGAAAGACTGAAAAGTTCTAACCCAGTATTGGGCAGAAAGACAGACACAGCTGGAGGGAACTTCGATCTACAGAATACAGAAGGAAACCTACAATATTTGCCATGCTTGAAGCATGTTGTAATCAACGTATGCAGCAAATGAGTGTCTCATCATTTTACATAGTGGCTAAAGATTGTGCTTTTCATGACACCAATTACATGATAAATATTTGTCAGAGTGGGGAGGAGAATAGGATCCAACTCAGAAGTGACCCAGGAGAGATTACTATAGAAGAGGACCTGATACTAGGTACATTAAACACCACCCCAGCATAGGAGGTATACAAAGTACAGTTTAAAAAGAGAGAGAGAGAAAATGGCACAGGCCTCTTTGGGAGACTCCAGAGACATAAATAATAGGGGTTTGGTGTCAGTCACTCATTGTGCTACAGCAGAACAACTTTCTGGGATCTTTCTGTACATTTTTCATTCAGCTCAAAACCTTAAGAGCTAAGGAAGACAAGACACAGCAGCAGTTTTTGTTTTTTAATATTACTAGGTGCCACCTGGAGGTACACTTATTTAAAATGTACAGTAATACCTTGGATTGCAAGTAACTTGGTTTGAGAGCGTTTTGCAAGACAAGCAAATTTTTAATTTTTAATTTATTTATTTATTTTTTACTTGATATACAAGCGACGTCTTGCAATACAAGTACTGTAGTACAGCTTAAATTAAAAATCTCTGTACAAATTTTTTTTGGGGGATTTCGTTTTGATATAAGAGTGTTTTGGATTACAAGCACATTTCCGGAACGAATTATGCTCTCAATCCAAGGCATGGCTGTATATTCTGCCTTCATAATACATTGATGGAACTTTACAGAGGACAGTCCTCCAGTTTGGCGAGCTAGCAGAGGGCAGTCCTCTATTTGAAGGTGTCCTCTATCTGAAGAGGTGTCCACTCCAACCCCGGTTTAAAGTCAAAGAACCAGAAGGAGGGAGAAGAGCAGCCTTGAAGTTGCCCATCAACAGTTAGCATCTGGACAGCAGACTGAGCAGGCACACTGGTCAATATGGTGAGATGTCTTGTATTTTTATTTAAATTATAGTTATTTCTAAATTTGCACATATACATTTGCAAATGCAAACATCATGCAAATTGGTGTCCTATTTTGCCCTAATTTTTGGTGATGAATTTCCTCTTGTTGGGCAATGTGTATGTGACCACCCTTTCAGGTGCACCCTTACAGTGCCTTGCAGAGGTATTCGCCCCCCCCCCCCTTGACTTTTCCATATTCTCTTGTGTTACAACCTGGAATTGAAATGGATTACAAAATACTCAACACTGTGAAGGTGCAAAATATTTTTATTGTGGCACAAAAGTTAAGTAAACAAAAACAAACAGGCACTTGTTGGTTGCATAAGTATTCACCCTCTGTGCTGTGACATGCTTAAATAAGCTCTGGTGCAGCCCACTGCCTCCAGAAGTCACATACTGTAGTTCAGTACGCTGGCTGGGGCATGCTGGGAGTTGTAGGCCAAAAACATCTGGGGACCCAAGGTTGGAGAACACTGCTGTAGTTGAATCGAGTCCACCTGTTCGCAATTCCAGTGCCACATGATCTCACATTAAGTACACCTGTTTCTGGAAGGCCCCAGAGTTTGAGAGCATATCTAAACAAACAACATCATGAAGACCAAGGAGCTATCAAAACAACTCCGGGATAAAGTTGTGCTGTGCAGAAGCACCAATCAGGGCTGGGTTATAACCCCCCCCCCCCCAACTATGAACATCCCCTGGAGCACAGTTAAATCCATTATTACAAAATGGAAAGAATATGGCTCAACCGCGACTCTGCCTAGAGAAGGCTGTCTACCAAAACTCAGTGACTGGGTAAGCAGGGCATTAGTCAAAACCAAGAGGCCAGTGGTAACTCTGAAGGAGCTGGAGAGTTCTGCAGCTGAGATGGGAGAAACAGTCCATGGGACAACTATCACCCGGACTCTCCACAAAGCTGGGCTTTATGGAAGAGTGGAGAAGAAAGCCATTGCTGAAACAAACCCATATCAAAGCCTGTTTAGAGTTTGCACAAAGGCATGTGGGAGACACAGCAAATATGTGGAAAAAGGAGCCCAAAACAACTTGCCTTGCCGCAAAACGTTATGTGTGGCACAAAGTCAACAGTGCTCATTGCTCTGAGAACACCATCCCCACAGTGAAGCATGGTGGTGGTAGCATCATGTTGTGGGGATGCTTTTCCTTGGCAGAAACTGGTCAGGATTTAGGGCCCAAATACAGGGCAAATCTACAGGAAAACCTGTTTCAGTCTGCAAGGGACCTGGGACTGGGGCGGAGGTTCACCTTCCATCAGGCTAATGACCCTAAACAAACAGCCAAAGTAACACTGGAGTGGTTTAAAAACAAGGACCTGGAAGTCATAGAATGGCCTAGTCAAAGCCCAGACCGCAATCCGATTAAGAATCTGTAGCAAGACTTGTAAGTTGCTGTTCCCCAATAGCCCCGGTGCAACCTGATAGAGCTGGAGCAATTTTGCCAGGAAGAATGGGCAAACACTGCAGGATCCAGATGCACAAAGCTGATAGAGACTTACCCAAGAAGACTCGCAGCTGTACTTGCTGCCAAAGGTGCTTTTACCAAGAATTGACTCAGAGGGGTGAATACTGATGCAACCAGCAAGTGCCAGTTTGCTTTTGTTTATGCAACCAACACGTGCCAGTTTGTTTTTGTTAACTTTGGTGCCACAATAAAAATATTTGGTACCTTCACAGTGTTGAGTATTTTGTTTGTGTACATCAAGTGGTAACAATGCCAACGGAATCCATTTCAATTCCAGGTGTAACACAACAAAATGTGGAAAAGTCAAGAGGGGGGTGAATACTTCTGCAAGGCACTGTATTACCTCTCAGCTTCCAGGACTAGGCCTTGGGTATTAGAAACAGCCCCCTTCATCCATTTCTATCCTCTTTATTGATGACCTTCTCACGCTTTTCTGCTCTGAGTAACAATCTTGATAGTCAAAAGGAATTTAAGCAGAAATTTGTACAAATCCAATAGAAGTGGATTTGCAGCGTTGGGTGCAAATCAGCTTTACTGTAACATGTAATAAGGCCCAACTTCTTACTGAAGTCCTGCAAACAGTCTGAGGATTGGTATGATTACTCTTCTCTGAAGATACACTCAAGTAGGTATTATCCATTAGGTTTCCCATGCAGGCACTGGTAAGGTCCACATCTACTTAGTTTCAACAATGCTACAGCATTAGGTATTCTCAGACCATATAACTACTTAGTGTAACTTTTCACTTGGGTTACATACAGAGGGAATACATAACACATTTTACATATCATGTGTAAAAATGGCCCCATGTGTCCGAACATCCTGGTTCAGGTCCAAATCTTACAAGCTGGTACCTATATATCACAGTTTTGCAAAACACCAACTCCTATGAGAGTTAAAGCCAACAATTATGCAATGGGTTGTATAGCGTACGACATGCAGAGCTAATGTATATTTAATTGCCATATCACTTAGATTGGTTGCTGTTGACTGAGGCAGCAAGAGATGTTTTTTCTGTGAACTTATTTATATTGCAAGATACTGGAAAGGATATGAAAGATGAACCAACAACAAAAATAGGCTTCCACCATCTTTGTAAGCAATGAAGATTTGAATGATGTAGACAACGTTATATGACAAGAAGACTGTACACACACACCCTTCTCCCGCATATACTGAATTTGCAGAAAGGGAGCAGGATTGCATCCTCTGGCCTCACCCTGATGTCCTTCAGCGTTAGTGTGAAATGGGCCTATGCACACACACACACACACACACACACCTATGTACATACATACATACATACATACATACAACTGTACATGTGTAAGGCTCCTCATTCCAGGATTCCCAGCTGCATTGAAAAGCCTTATTCACGTACAGTGTAGACTGCTTTCATACAAATGCTAAACATGTAGCTGTAGGGAGGGGAGCATCCAGGAAACAAGTACGTGTGTGAGGGAGGCTGGCAGGACAACCCTATTGTCACATGAAACAACATACCTTTCAGAGGATTGTTCCGTACCTTTCCCTCCCTACCAGTACAAGGACAATGAGTGAATTTCCTAAAGCAGCACTAATGTAAAATGAGCCGCATGAAATCTCAGTGTGAGCAAAGTTAAATGTGAAGTGGCAAATGTAAACACCCATGGCCAGGTGAAGAACATTTGTTAGCGCTTGCATGCAGCAAAAGCTATGCAATGTGCAACAGGCAGGATACAGACATTAGTCAAAATGGACCGGGTCATGCAATTATTTGGAAAGAAGCTGCTGAGAATAATAAAGTGTGGATACCTGTGTGGATCATAGCTTCCGCCATCTTTATTTCCTGATATAGGAAAATACAAGAGTAACTTTTGTTAGTGTTTAGATTTGGTAAAATCATTCACAATGTAGTTTTCCATGCACAGCATCTAATTCCTAGAAAGAAATTTATTGTGTTATAATTAAGAAAAGCGGCAGTCCAACAAAGATACCTGTTAAGGAGTGTTCTAAAATAACTAAAACAGAAAAAAAAAGTGGTAAGTTATAAGAAAAGGGAAACATTCATTGGTAAAAGAAACAAAAAAATGCAAAATTTGAGAGGTGAATTTCCCGCAAACAAACCCCACAATTTCTAATCATGTAACATGCTTCAGATAATACATTGCCCCTTTTGGAGAGGAAGAGGGGGAGCAGGACAGGGACACAGCTATGCACTTTTCCAGTGGGACTGGATAACCCTTTGCAGACCTTTGCAGACCTTGTGCAAACAAGGCCCATATTGCTCAAATACATTTAAAAAGAAGATGGAGGCCTCAGACCTTGCCCAGCCCCAATGGATGACCTGGTAAATAGAGGGCTGTAAAACCACCTTTACATTGAAATTTTGAATGGCAATAGAAAAGATGCATAAAATGAACAGCACACACAAAATTAAGGTCCCAACCTAACCTCCTAAAAGAGAGGTTCATTTCTAAAGCAAAAAGAAAATTCTGGGCTCAAGCCTGCATGGAAATCACATGCTGTTAACCCAATTTTGAGGGGACAAGTGGAGGGACAAGTGGGAGTTATTCATTGCTGGAAGAAAGAACTCTGTGCTGATCAAAGGCAATGTCTTCATCACATGGCCCAGGTTGGCCCTTTACATTGGGGAAAATGCTGGCTAACAACCCTGACAAAACAAGAAAGTGTGTGTGTGTGTGTGTGTGTGTCTGTGTGTCTGTGTGTACGTACGTGTGGAACAGGAGCAAAATGTATGGTAAATAACGAAATCAACTCTGCTTGCTGTTGTAATGATTATGTAATTATTCTGATGTCCTATATTAATATTTATGTACAATATTAACTTATGTATCAATGAAGCATTGTGTATTCATCGGATACAAAGCACATGAAGCCCCTGACTAAAAATATTGCCAAATGCCACCTTCACATTATGCTTAAAAACAGTATTTCTGAAGAAATTTCATAGGTGATTTGCCCACTCTTTGTAGTGATTCAATGGGGAAAACAACATTCAGAGTTCTATAATGGTTTGTTGTTACCTGCTTCAAGTCCTTTCGGTCTTGGGTTGCATTGCTTATAGCCTTGACAGCTCCGCAGCTCCATTAGCTGGATATGTAGCTGGTTCAAAATGCCTCTTTCTACAGTGTGCACTGTATTTGTCAGCTGGGCACGAAAGGGAAAAAAAGAAAAAAGAAAGAAAGGTGTTTTATGAGTGTCTTCAACTACAAAGGGTGCAATCCTCAAACCACCAAGGCCTACACACTTGCACTTAAGCCAAGCTACCACTGCTTCTTACATAAGCCTTTGCAGTTATGGCATTCGCCTTTCAAACATGCATGCATGGATCCAGTCCTTTCCCAGCTGGAAAGAAAGAGCTGCAATTTGTGCACAGATGTCCCCAGCATAAGTGATACATCCCATGCGCATCACGAGCTCTGTAGGAAAATGTCATCTAAGAAGTGGCATCTTAAACCCAGGGCTATGGTTGGAATACCCTTGATGCAGCAGCCTTGTTGAAACGATGCAGGTTTGGGTCTTGGTCAGTACCTGAATGTGAAACCATCTGGGAACCCTCTGTACACTACCCTGAGTTCCGTCACAGAAGGAAAGTGGGATGTAGATGTAATCATCAATATATAAATAAAGTGTACTTTTAATAACGTTAAAATTAAAATGGCATACAGCAGTATCCTATGCCCCCTAGACAGCATCTACAGGGCCATAGGATTTTTCGCACTCCCAGCTCCGACGTCGGAGCTGGAGCTCCACGCTTCGAGCACCCTTCCTTCCCCACTCGCAGCTGGCACAGAACGAACTGCACCAGCTGCTTCTCCGAGGTTGCAAGAGAGACCTCAGAGAAGGGGTTTACGGGGCATTCTGGGGGGCGGGAGGGAAGGGGCGGAGGCCGGGGCCACCAAGATATGACATATCCCGGCGACGCCTCAGCTTCCTTCCCTCCTGCTCTGAAGCACCACACTTAAGATGGCTGAAATCAGCTGTCTAGCTGCTTTCCAGAGTGGGAGGAGCACGGAGGCAACCTTTGCCTCCATGTTCCTCCCGCCCTGCATAGGATGCCCATCATCCTCCCAAGTTTGGAAGGTTACAGGCATTGCCATAGGATTGTATGGCAACTAATTTGCAGATGGTGTTCTATTTCCAAATAGTTTTTCATGTTATTAGAGAGCTTTTTAGGTGGACTTTTGGCAAGGGCTTTTTCAGTGCTGGACCCCCAGCTCTGAAATGTTCTTGTGAGGGAAGCTGGCCTGGTGCCCACACTGCTATTTAAGGTTTTAAAAAGCATTTTAGTATTGTTAGCAGTTCAGATCCGTTATTTTAGTCCAGGAGAGCACAATCTTTTTGGCCCTGAAGGCCACATTTGATGCTGGCTTTTGGGCGGGGACATCAGGCACACACATGCTCATGCACATATATGTGCACGCATGCACAAAGAGCAGCAGTCCTGATACAAATAGCTCTTTTCTTGCTGCTAACAGCGGCGGGGAAAGGGCGATCGATAGGAGGACCTCCTCCCCTAGCCACCCTTATACAGAAGGCTCTCCACTCAAGAGATCCTCATACAGATTGCATTCTCCTTGCTGGGAAGAGCAATTCATATCACTGGTAGGAATGGTATAATTGGTTGGAAATCATGTGTGGGTGGGGAGGCGGGATTCAGTGGTGGCAGGAGGTCAGGGTACCCACAGGGCCACAGTTAAGGCATTGGGGGGCTGCTGGTTGTGCACCCGTTTTAGTCCCTGAAATATGATTTTACCTCTTGTACCTGATGGGTAATTTTAGTCTTTGTATTTGTATTATATTTTATGCTGTGTGTTAGTATGTTTATTGTTTTTATTGGGATTGTATCTGTATCTATTTTTGATGCCATTATTATTGTGTTTTCAATTGCACAATGCCTAGAGAAATGTATTTCATGAGGCATTTAATCAACATAATGAATAAATAAAATTCACACACGTTTACCTGGTAAGGGTCGATGTTCATGTCAAAATACTCCAGGAATCCTGTAGCAAACTCACAGAAGAGGAAGTTGTGCGTTTCATTTACTGTTCGCAAGCACCAATAAGTGTTGTTATTTGAGCTTGTACAAGCACAAAACGATCCCACTGTTGGGAAGAGCGGGGGGGGAGGGGGGAGGGGGGACGACAACTTTAATGGAAGCATGTATTCACTTCAATCCAGAAAGGGCAATCCATGCATAGCATTATCGGCTCATGGCATGCAATGTCTCATGCAATAAAGTGAAAATACATTTTCACTTTAGGGACAACAGTACATTTGTGTCCAACACCTGGAAGTGCACACACAGCTCTGCATCCAATAACCTCATGTTAGGAGAAACTTGCTGATGGTAACAGCAGTTCAAAAATGGAACGAACTACCTAGATGGCTCTCCCTTGCTGGTGGTCTTCAAGCAGAGGCTGGACAGCCATCTGTTGGGGATATTCTAAATCTGGATTTTCTGTACTAAGCAGGTTTAGGGATGGGACTAGATGGCCCACAATGTCCCCTCCAACTCTATAATATTTTATTTATTTATTTATTTATTATATTTATACCCCGCCTTTTTTCCTGCAAGGAACCCAAGGCGGCTTACATAATCCTCCTACTCCTCTCCATTTTATCCTCACAACAACCCTGTGAGGTAGGTTAGGCTGAGAGTCAGTGACTGGCCCAAAGTCACCCAGTGAGTTTCATGGCCGAGCGGGGACTAGAACCTGGATCTCCTGAGTCCCAGTCCAACACTCTCACCACTACGCCACACTGGCTCTCATTCTATTCTATGTGCAATGCTGAGCAGATAGTGCACATTGCTAGGCTTGACAGTACTGTTCATCTGTGTGGGAGGCACCGATTCCAGGCACCCCTTTCACCCCACTTAATGCCTAAATTTACCAGCGCCAATTATCTATTCCACAGGACAGATCCTTACACTGCTGCCTGGATGTCTGCTGCTGCTGTACACAAGATCTCTGGTGCAGGGCCATTAATTTTGAACCAGTTGTCACAATTTTCTCTCAGAAAAACTGCACTATACATCTATAAATGCAAACTTCAATGCTTAAAACTGGCAGGCGAGAGAATAAAATAACTACGATGAGAATGGAACTTCCTTTATTCAAATATGTCTTTACAGTTGATGGACACAGTCCAGTCCATGTTAGGTTTGAGTCTTTTTTTAAAAGACCAACTGATTTGAATGGGAAAGAGATAAACAGTTAAATCTCTCCCATTGAGGCCGATGGGACAAAAATGTCCTTCACTTTGGCTAGATCACTCCTGGGTCGAGTTCCCAACCTCGTGAGCCAGCTGTCACAGTTCTCTCCATGCTGGCTGCGAGGGGGAGGAGGATCAGATCTTCGATTCCCCCCTCTAGCTCCAGAGCACTGTCTCCGACCTCAGATCAGGGAATCCAAACTATTCTATGGCCCTTCAAACGCTGCCCAGGGCCCATAGGATTGCTCCCTACATGTCTCAAATTTAGATTTCATTTTATGGATTAAAAGTTAGTAAACATTTGTTTAAAGTTAAGAATATTAATACAGTCTTAATGACGTAACTAAAAAAAGAGCTGTTTTAAATGCAAATCTGGTTTGAATTGAAATATCTGATTTTGAAATCAATAATCAATGATGTCTCTCCACCATAGCAAAGTGCAACCCCTTTTTAATGGGTTCGCTGTATTTTTCTTCTCCAGCTGTGGTCCAAAACAAATGGGTCTAATGCCCTCCAGCCCCCTAAGAGCTCTCACCACCTCCTATTCCCATGAGCATGCATCTGCTACAAGTGGTTCTCACAGTTCCAGAATGGTGCAGTCTGCCAGTGATTGTTATCATGGGTGAAGCAAGTGAGTCCAGGAAGGCTGCATTCATCTCCTTTCTTCTGGCGCTTTTTCCCTTTCCTTTCTTTCTTTCTCCTCCGGTTCTCTTTGAAGAGCTGAAGTTTACCATCCACCTCTTGGGCTGCTTCCCTAGTTCAAGTTCAAGAATATTTAATAAGCAAGGGGCATAATCCTACTGGCTTTTCTCTAGTATAGCCTTCTCCAACCTGGATCCCTCCATTACTGGATTATAACTCCCACCATCCCAAGCCATTGCTGACGGGATGATGGGAGTTGTTGTCCAAAAGATCTTGAGGGACCCGGTTGGAGTATGCTGATCTAGGACCTAACTGAAGTTCTCATATTAGCAGATCTACATGTTTTGTTGCTAAAGGGAAGAACTAGCTTGCTTCAGGGTTGCACTTAGATGCAACTTCCCACCTGTGCTTGCTGCCAAAATGCCCTTCCCTAAAACACATGGTTCATATGACAGAGTATAATGTCTTGGTATATACACTAGCCTAAATCTGGGTAACACAATCCAGTGTTATTTGTACCCACGTCTGTGCAATACTAGAATGGGAATACTTCACAAGTTGAGCGCCAGCCTAAACATAGATCACTAAAAAAAAAAAAAAAAATGTAGTTTTCAGTGGCCACCACAGACAGGCAATAACATCTAAATTGGATTTTGGTCTTTTTGCTAATAAGGAGAGGGTGGAAAAACCTACTTGCAACACAGACTTCAGTTACAGAACTTGGAATATTCTACATCAGACCATCTGGCCATAGTAAGACTGTTCCCTTGAGCGCCTGTTGGGAGGTACACCCGGGTAGCCATTAACAGGTGGTGAAGCTGCTTGGATGGTCCCCCATCTCTTCAACATAAAATGAATTCATACAATAGTTTACAAGAGGGGTGAAAATTAACATGTAATGTCATTTTCCCATTGTGATGTGTTCCTGCTAGTACACTATGGGTATATATTTATTTTTAACTATAGTCTAAGATTTGAATAGGATTGTCCCACAGGAATAGCGAGGCAGGAAAACTTTCACAAGATTTTGGACAGATTACTTAGGCTACCAGCATAAGGGATACATAAACAGATTGAAAGTCAACCAGATGATTCTGTCTTTAAAAATGAATGAATTCCACGCTGTTCAATGGAGCCTTCGCTGATAACCTCCCATCAACAAGCATGCCACCAAACACATCTCCAGGCTGCTTGTTGTGGCCCACCAGGTATCTGCCGGAATGGTGACATGTTGAATCAAGGGGGAAAGAAATAGAGAGGGGCTTACTTGAATGGATGAAGATGACTTGTCTTAAGCTTTTCTTGAGCCTTCACCCCCTTTTCTTTGTTATAATAGCTGTAAGAAAATAATATGGCAAATTAAACTTCTCATAAAATTGCCACTTAAAACAGAAGTGTGACGGTCATTTTCAACCACAAAACCAGGCCTATGAATACTGTAGATTGGGAGTAATTATCCATGTCCCCATGCATGTTGGTTTTCCAACTGGAATTTTGTAGATGAGAAAAATAATGTTCCTTACCTCTTTTTGCTACAGTCACATTCATCAGGCTTTCGTCGTTTTAGATGTCCTCTCACTTCCCTTAAATTTTTAATTTTATCTTGGAGAGCCTCAATCTGCAAAGCAAGTTTCAGGTTTAATAAGATTATTCTATACTTAATTATTTTATTGGTATGATAGAACATGTTAAACTATTTAACATATTGCTACTGAAATATTAATGATGATAATATTTTTATTTTTCTATCATCCTTTTAAAGAATTCTGCACATCACAATACATCTTGTACACTGCACTACAATAAAATGTCCACTTATAACCACTTCAAAAACAGTGAAATGACACCAAGAAATAATTATTGGTCCCAAACTACACACAATAGTTGAGTGTTGTGAGCATAAGCCTCATTCTCATGGGCTGCTCCCTCTCCTCCTCCAATGAAGCCATGGGACGATGTAAACTTTGTGATCTTTCCAGGTTCTGCCTAATTGGTGTATTTCTCTCTTGCAGTGAATAGGGTTTGTTGTCATGCATGAACCCAGAATTGTGATTTACCTATGGTTTAGTGAAACAAGCCAGCATCAGAAGCCAGGGTTTGAAGTTGGTTCATTTCCCAAAATCACAGTTAAGAGACTTAACTTAAGACTAACCACAGTTTGTTCAGGTTAGCACAGGTTAGCACAGGTTATGACATAGTTTGTCCAGGTTAGCACAAAACAACATTTTCAAGTTAGTTGAAAATGGCAGCAAAAGCAAGCAATTGAAAACAGGTGCAGAAGCAATGGAAGAGAGGAGAGGGAGGAGCTTAAACTATGGTTTAGCATTACATTCAAACAAAAACAGTGTGTTTATGGGTAAGCAGAGATTACAAGATCTCTCATGTCCTGTTACAAGCCTTCACCCACTGATGTATTTTGCTATATTATTCTGCAGCAAGATACCAGCACAAATTCTTAATTAAGAGAAAGGTATTCTAACCTCTTTGTCAATATAGGCTTTGTGATCTTTCCAGGCTCTGGCTGATTGGTATAGTTCCCTCTCACAGTGAATAGAGTCATTTGGAAGAATAAAACACCTATAAGGATGAAAATGTGTAGGAGAAATATGGGTGATATGTTTGATTTATCCTGGGCAACTGCAGCGTAAATCCTATGAATCAGTATAACAATGAAAAAGTGAAAAATGACCAGTACTACTGTAGTTCCAGCATCCCATAACAGGTAACTGTGGCATGCACCTGCTCTAAATCCTTCCTACTGGGAAGACAATGCCAATGCCAGATATACTATTTATTTATTTATTGTATTTCTAGATTGCCCATCTAGTCGCTACCCGGCCACTCTGGGCGATGTACAACATACAATGAAACAAAACAGAATAAAATACACTTAAAACCGTATAAAATTTTAAAATCTTAACCCACCCCATATTCCCGCCTGAAAAGCCATGTTTTCAATGAACAGCAGAAGCTCATCAAGGAGGGGGCATGGTGGAGGTCACTGGTAGAGAGTTCCACCATTTGGGGGCTGTCACAGAAAAGGCCATCTTCCTAGTCCCCACCAGCCTGGCTGCTCTGGCTGATGGGCCAAGGAGAAGGCCGTCCGTGATGGATCTTGTTGAGCGGCCTACTTGATGTTGTTGGAGACACTCCTTGAGATAAACTGGACCAGAGCCATGTAGGATTTTAAAGGTCAAAACTAACACCTTGAATTCGGCTCGGCAAACAACTGGTAGCCAGTGCAGCTCCTTGAGCACCGGAGTGATGTGATCACGTTGGCGGCTGCCTTTAATGAGGCGAGCCGCCGCGTTCTGTACCAGCTGTAGCTTCAGTGATTGGGTTCGCAAGCCAGTGATTGGGTTCGCATGACACGACAATCCATCGTATATGACAAGCCATGGTGGGTTGTCGTACCCATGATGGGTTATCATATTGTCCAAACCCAGGTGACCAACCCCATCATGGGTACCAGGAACTGGCAAGCGAGCTTCTTGGCAAGAGTGGCAAAAAAAACCTTGCTGCTCTTGTCAAACTCACTCAGGCCACCAACAGTGCCAGTCACCCCCAAGTGTCCAAGAAGCACTTTGCTGTAACTGGCAGTGCCTCAGAGGCCCCTGCTGCAATTGCAAGCCCTTTTGTGCAAAAGCGTTTTTTTTTTTAAAGGGGTGACAAACCAGTGACAGCCCCTCCAATGTGCCACTTGGGCACTTTGAAAGGGCTGTCACTAGCTGTCAAATTGGAGATCAAAAGAAAAAAAAATGGGTAAAAGGGGCAAAAAAGCCACGGTGAATGTAAAAGGGCTCATGACAGCAGTGGGGACGGCAGAGGCAGACAAGGCAGATCCTGCTGTGGGGTCCCATGGGATACCCATGGGAGGACCGAGGGGAAAGGAGGGGGGACAACAAGCCACAGTGAGCCCGATTGTCAGGCACACCATGAGGTTTCATGAACAACCCACCCTGTGTAGCTTATTCGCAGGGTGGGTTGTTGTGATGTGCGAATGCACCCAGTAAATCTGAAAACTAAGTCACTGATTCAACCTAAAGAGTTTGGGTAGGCTGAACAATATAAGAACATAGTCATTCCTAGGGTGTAGAAGATCATTGTTTTCAAACATATTTAAATCATTCACCTCTCTCATTGTTCAGACTATGCAAAGGCGCTCTTCAAATTCCTACATTGAGCAGGAAGGTCTAAAGGGGGCTTCTATATGCATTTGCCTAAATAAAAGTAGAAGCTTCCACCCAACTGAGAACCCAGTTTTATCAGGGAGCGTGATCGTGTTCAAGTTAATGCGTGGAGAATCCCCTTCATACCTTGCTGCTCAGTGCAGGAAGTTTGAGAACAGACAAGGTGGGGCCAACGCACATAGGGGATGTGCTCCCTACATGCCTTGCTGTTTCCTGTTCAGGCATAATGTCTTAACAGGGATTCTGTCTTCCCTCAAGCACCAGCTCAAAACACACATCATGGCACCTTTGGCTTAACCCCTTGGCCTGCATCTCCAGCTGGGGAAAAAAAGCTTAAGTACGCACACGTCCTGTCACTAAATCTGCATCCCACATTCCCCTTGCTGCTCTTGCCTTTTCTACATTCTCTGTCGTCTTCCTCTATGGCTCCATATAAGTTTAGACTGCAGTCTGCTCATGGCGGCTGCCTAACTTTGCATATCCTATCCTGTAAATCACTGGGTACACTGGTGGTGTTATATAAATGAGGAATCATAGCAGCAGCAAAAGCATTCCTACTTATGAGTCACTCTGACAGAGTCTGGCTGGCCCACTGTGTTGGTTCCGTCAGCTAGCATCGCTTCGTCACCACCAGCCGCACCATCTTCAGAATGCTCCTCCTCACTGTAACTTCCGTGCCGCTTTACAATGCTCTTGGGCTGAGGAATGTGCAGTTCCTCCTCCTCCTCCTCCTCCAAGTTTATATCATATATTTCCCCTTCAAATTCCACAGACAGGGAACGCGTCTGACGAGTGTGGACAAACCGGGGTTTGTATTCTGCATTGTTAAAAGGACACAGAGACATAATTACATAACTACAAACAGTGCATTATTTCAACGGGTGACAAGGAGGTTGGACCTAAGACTGATGTGAGGGGGCAGTAAATTCATGCTGATTTCACTACAGACTTCCTAAGTTTGAACAGTATGAACAGGCATGATTATCCCTAACCCTGCACTAATCATTTTATTATCTGTCCATCATTCTATCTATCCATGTAATAAAAGCCTACCCCACCTGTCGGGGCAAAACCCGTCACAAATGAGGCTTACAAAATTGCCTCCGATCATTAAAGGGTAACTCAAACATAAAGGACTATGCCGAGGCCTGCTCCTCACTGGCAGCAGAATGAGGTGGTAAAATCCTGCAGTGGTAGAATGGACTGTACCATTTTTTTAATGCTCCGCTATGTAAAAGGAATCGGTGTCCTACCACTAAAGAACGAGTACACCAGGCAAACAGGTTCTAGCCTAGCCAACTCCCTGGTACTAGTTTTCTACCTGGGGTATGTGTGCTTTTTTGCCTATTTTTTTTAAATAGAAGAGCATTAAAAAATGTGATTTCTCCACCTACAATCTGAACTTGTACAGTCCATTCTTCTTCTTTTTAGCATGAATGTCAACAAAACCAAATAAACCATTAAAAATAGTTTTCTTGCAAGAAACAAAATAAATCAATTACAATAGGTATGTATGAAATATATATACACACATGTATACAAGTATATGAAAATCTGTCCAAGTCCACCACATGGAAGTCCACCAATTTCTTACCAATTTTTAAATCTCGGTTTCCCCATAGAGTCTTGCATGAGAGAATGGATCAAACTGCCATTGACAGGATATTATATGCCACACCTCTCTGACTGCTGTAATTGTAGGAGCGACCCAAACTTTAGAACTGGTCAATAAATAAGCCCTATGATATAAAGTAAGATCTAGAAAGCTGAAGCCACCTTCTTTAATTGGAAGTTGCATCCTTTTCAAATAAATTTGTGGCAGAGAGGAACCCCAGATAAATTTACGAAACAGAGCATTAAGTTTTTGGAAATATTTGCCAGCTATATAGATAGAGAAATCGCACGTAAAACATAAACAATCCTAGGTTTAATATTCATCTTAAGTGTATTAACCTTACCCCATGAACTCAACTTACGCGATACCCATCTATCTGTATCCCATGATATCTCATTAGCCAGCTCTCTCAAATTTAGCTTGATGATTTGAGATATGTCTCTGGAAATAAGTATTCCCAAATAGGTAATAAAATCTGGGCACCATTGAAATTGCCAATGAGCTAACACACTATGAAATATAGTATCTCCAACTGGCATCAATTCAGACTTGGATCAGTTAACTGAATAGCCAGACAAATCAACTAAAGTATTAATCACCTGCATCAAAGCTGGAACCGATGACTGGGGTTTCAAAATAAACAGTAAAAAGTCATCGGCATTTATCAATGTGTCATAAAATTCTCCTCCCCACTTGGTAGGAAATTACAGACCTGCCAAGCTGTCCCATGCACATCATAGTAAGTCGCCACATGGAAAACAGTAGCCTGTGTTCACCGTCTCTGCCTCCCTAATACGAGAAGTGTACACTTCATTCAGTTTGGTAACTGGTTCACATCGGAATCCACTTGAGGGCACTGCAGAAGCATGCTTGAAAACTAGCTAGATAGGAATTTCACTTTGACAGAGAGCTGGACAAATAAAGTGCAACAGGGACAAAGAAATTTCCTGCATACGGCTGAACAATGGTTTAAACTGTATTTAGGGTGGGGTGGGGAATGGTGAATTGCGCAGGGATATTGTCATGGCCATGTTGATCTAAATGACTTATTCTGCAAGCTTTATACCCAGCAGAAAACCATCCAAGCAAGAACTAGTCCATATAAATGTGGCTTTTCAGCCCATTAGATTGTTTTAAAGGCAGCAGGTACTTTGTATTACATATGCAGTCATTAAATACATACATCCGGATGAGAAATAACATAGGAACAGAACTCAGAGCAACTAATAGCATAACTTTTACTAGATCAACTTGCCTTTAAAAAGTAGTGAAAGCGAACTTTTGAGTTATACACTGCTCTTCAGATATAGGTGTTCAAAGATTATATTAGCCTGGGTGGGCTTGGTGTTATTTAAAGGAAAAGAAACCTCTAGAAATGAACCACTCGGTTAACTGAGAGCAGCTTACTGCATAGCCACAATTGCGCTACACTGAGCACCACTTCTTTCAGATTTAGGCTGTACATAGATATGTGTGGAAACGGGATGATTTGGGGCAGGGGTGGTTGTGGATGGAACTTGGTTTCCCCCATGTTCATTCATACACTTACACACACATACCTAGCTGTAGATTGAAAGCTGATGAAGGAGGGCTGTCTGATTTTGGTAGTGGTGCTTTTTTGTTTGTTTTTCCACTGCATAGATAGACAATCAAAAATGTGGTGCCTTATTATTATTCCCCCCCCCCCCCCGTTTATCACACTTGAAAATCTGTCCTGAAGAGGCAGGTGGCTTCACACCTGACCAAAGGATCAGCCAATCAGTATTATGGAAGTGCAGCAAACAGGAAAAAGCAGCTCCCGCTGCCCCAGGGACCAAATTCTAGGGAGAAAGCTCAGTACTGTTGTCAAAATCATGGTGAGTGAGCTTCTACATCAGACTCATTGCCAAAACTTAACATATAGATAGATAGATAGATAGATAGATAGATCATAGAGTTGGAAGGAGCCTACAAGGCTATCGAGTCCAACCTCCTGCTCAATGCAGGAAACTAGAGGAGGGGTCTCCCATCCAAGTAATAACCAGGCCTGACCCTGCTTAGCTTTCCACACTCAGACAAGCTGAGCCTGTATGTACCCTTATTACATACCTGTATCTGTATGTACCCTTATTAGAATCCCCATTTTTCATCACCCTCATCAGCGATGGAGGTTGATTACATCTTTTCATGGAATATCCATAGCATGTTAGCGCTCTAGACTATTCAGTTCTTATTCCATATCAATAGGATTCCTGAGCCCTTCACTGCTCAGGGAGGCAGTGGCAGTCTAATAAATGCTCTATACTAGAAAATATTTGAGATGTACCCAATGCTCTAGATCAGGACTCTTCTCTCTGGCCCTTCCCATGGACTGCGACATCAGCTCCATCAATGCAAGTTCCCTGCTACATTTACCAGTATCTCACGAGTCTCTGACTGGCTAACTTTCTGCAATTTCTCTGTGATGCAATTAGGACATATTGACCTGGTTCACACAATACGACAACCTATTGTGGTGGGTAACTAGCCACAGTGGGTGGTTGTGTCGCCCGAACCCAGACTGCTTCCCACAGGGTGGCTTGATTTTTTCAACAAGCCACGCTGAGAAGCCATGGGCTGTCCTAGGGGTTGTCATACCCATGGTGGGTTGTCCTGCAGTCTGAACCTAGGTGGCCAATCCCATCATAGGTAAAGAGAAGCAGCAAGTGAAGCGCCCAGCAAAGGCAGCAAAAAAACAACAACCCTTGCTGCTCTTGGCAATCTCGCCCATGTCGCCACCAGTGAAAGCCCCTCCAAAGTGCCCAAGCAGCTCATTGGAGGGGCTGTCAATGGTCGGCCACCCCTTTTAAAAATTATTTTTTGGTGCTGCAAATGTCCACAAATTTTTTCATAATTTTCTAAAATTTATTTTTCTAGTTGGCCTTGCGCAAGTGTGGAGGTGCGCACTTCTATGGCTCTGAAATAGGAAACCTTGCCTGGGCAGTGTCGTGGGGGTGGTGGTACTGCTGTCAAAGTGCAGCAGGTACCAACCCTGTACATAGGATCACAGAAAAGTAGAGCTGGAGGGGGCCTGCCAGGCCATCGAGAGTCCAACCCCCGGCTCAATGCAGGAATCCAGGTCAAAGCGTCCCTGACAGATGGCTGTCTAGCTGCACCCTGAATGCCTCCAGAGTGGGAGAGCCCACCACCTCCCTAGGTAGTTGGTTCCATTGTCTTATTGCTCTGACAGTCAGGAAATTTTTCCTGATGTTTAGGTGGAATCTGGGTTCCTGTAACTTGAGCCCATTATTCCGTGTCCTGCAAACTGGGATGATCGAGAAGAGATCCTGGCCCTCCTCTGTGTGACATCCCTTCAAGTACTGGAAGAGTGTGATCATATCTCCCCTCAGTCTCCTCTTCTGAAGGCTAAACTTGCCCAGTTCTTTCAGTCTCTCCTCATCGGGCCTTGTTTCCAGTCCCTTTATCATCCTTGTTGCCCTCCTCTGAACCCTCTCCAGTTTGTCTACGTCCTTCTTAAAGTGTGGTGCCCAGAACTGGACGCAGTACTCAAGATGAGGCCTAACCAATGCTGAGTAAAGGGGAACTATCACTTCCCGTGATTTGGAAGCTATACTTCTATTAATGCAGCCCAAAATAGCATTTGCCTTCCTTGCAGCCACATCGCATTGCTGGCTCATATTCAGCTTGTGATCTACACAAGATCCTTCTCACTTGTAGTATTGTTGAGCCAAATGTTTGGCCCAGAGAGGCTTTAAATAGTGTCTTTAAAATAAAAAAAAACCTTTGCTTTCCCCTGACAGCTGTCAAAAGCTGAGCTGTCAAGGGGAAGCAAAGCCGCGAGTGATCTTTGCTCATGAAAGGGGGTAGGTGCCTTCCCCCCGCACACACAGAGATCCTCAGGATTTTGAGTGTCCCTGGTGTAGGTCCCAGACAGTGCCCCAAACTTTCCCACCCATTCCCGAGACTCTAAGTGCTTAGGAATGTGGAAAAGTGTATCCACCCACTTTTTGCACCCCACCCCCTTATTTTGCCGCTTTTCTGTCCTTTACTGGTGCTTTTCCATTGACAGCTAGGCAATTTGTCCCTGGGAACTGTGAGCAAATTAGCCTATATGCAGTCTCACCTTGCCTACTCCACTTGGCTGCTCCCTTTGGCAGCTGAAACAGACAAGGAAATTGACCAGGCAAGACTACACATACAGTAATACCTTGGATTGCAAGTAACTTAGTTTGAGAGCGTTTTGCAAGACAAGCAAATTTTTAAATATTTATTATTATTATTTTGACTTGATATACAAGCGACATCTTGCAATACAAGTACTGTAGTACGGCTTAAATTAAAAATCTCTATACAAATTTTTTTTGGGGGGAATTTCGTTTTGATATACAAGTGTTTTGGATTACAAGCACGTTTCCGGAACGAATTATGCTCTCAATCCAAGGCATGACTGTATTGGATAGATGGAAGTGTGCACTTGCAAAGAACCAACAAAAAAAAATATTTTTAAATGAGCAATTTTCAGTGCTGAAAAAAAGACACCTGACTCCAGTTTCACCTTTCCGAGGCTCCAGGAAAAAAAAGGGGGAAAAGGTGGCAAATGAAAAGGGATAAGCAATCAGAGTGGGAAGGGGGAGATGAGATGGGTTCTCCACAAAGGGCACTGGGATACATGCTGGAGCCGGCTGGAGGACTGAAGGAGGAGGAGGGGAAGAATAACCCATGGTAAGCCTGATCATATGTCGGGCACTCTTGTTCAGTGAACAACCAACCCACCGTGGCTTATTCACAGGATGGCTTAGCGTGATGTCTGAACCTGGCCTCATGGCTTGCTATTAGGGTTGTTGATACCCATGGTGGCTTGTTGTGTCATCCAAATTTTATTTTATTGTGGGTTGCCAGGAACAGCTAGGGAGCTGCCTGGCCAGAGCGGCAAAAATCCCTGCTGCTCCTTGCAATTTTGCTCAGTGCTGCCGCCATCCTCCCTCATTCCTTCTCAGCTGACAGCTGCCTTTATGTTTCCGTGATTTTCTCCTCCGAGTTACTGCTTTACTATGACATTTGTGTATGTTTCTTGATCCCATGCACCACTCTGTAACCCATATCAAGATGTGACAGCTAGCAATGGAGGGAAGTGACAAGCAGGAAGTGGGGGGGGGACCAGAAAGCAGCTGGAGAGAAGGTGCTTTGCCAGCAGGTGTTCTTACTTTGGGGTGGGGTGGGGGCTTAATTTGGAGTAACATGAAGCAGCCTTTTCTTTTTTTTTTAAAGGTGTTTGCTAGTTAGCAATGTAAGCGCCAGAGTGAAAGGGGGATATGGGGATGCTTAGCTAAATATCAGAGAGGCGGACTTGTGCAACTGGGAAAGTCTCCGGGGGGGGGGGGGAAGCTAGCAAATGGGTTACCTCATCCATAAGGCCTCATAAAATTATTTCCATTTGGCGAGCTGATGTGTGTGTGTATGGGAGTTTCTCCTCAGTAGCCAGCAACCCCAGCGGACCAATTGCAGAAAGGGTGCTGATGTAGGGATTGAGATAACTAGGAGTTCTGCTGCAAAGTCATCTGAGATACATGCCAGAGCCAGTGGGAGGAATGAGGGGGAGAACAAGCCACAACAAGCGATCGTCCGTCAGGAGTACCATGGATTGTCCAGCAAACAACCAACCCATGGTGGCTTATTCACAGGATGGCTTAGCGTGACATGCGAACCCGTCCATTAGTTATTACAGTTCTGCCATTGCTGAAAGAGTTTTGTGACTCATAAGTACAGCTTGATTCATTTACTAGATCAAGTAATCACACAGTCATTTGTATGAAGGGGCTTATTTTTTACAGACCACAAGGAACTTCCAAAATTTTCTCTCCATATTGTGGAAGATTGGTATCTAAACTTGTAACAACACAAAGCACCTGACTTTTCTCAAAGCCTTGATCTACTGTTACCTACTTTGTACATTGGGGTTTCTCATAAAGGCTCTTTGATTCTTTCTTTGTGTTCGACTGCTCTGGTAATCAGTCTCTCCACAGTCACACTCATTTTCTTTGCTGCTGTATCCCCGGGAATGTATGCTCCGTGTTCTCTTTTTGATGGCAAGAATGGCACTGGACCCTTTACATTTGTGAATGCGAAGTTTACCAGATGTGTCTTCGATGCACTGCCATTTCTGCAAGGAAAAGAAAATGAACATGCTGCTCAGATTCACCTCCTCCAAACTATCTAGTCCAGCCTTCCTCAACCTGGTGCCCTCCAGGCGGTCATTGGCCATGCTAGCTGAGGATGATGGGAGCTGTAGTCCAACACATCTGGACGGCACCAAGTTGGGGAAGGCTAAACTATGCATCATCATCAGATCCAGTCATGTGTTCGACTTTCAGGTCCTATTCTCTATTTTACTCCCTAAGATACAAAGCAGCTCTAATGAATGGCCTCAACAGCTCATTTGGAGCAAGTTCACAGACTCATTTCTGGGCTCCTTTTGTCTCCATATGATCACACGAAAGAATGCCTCTCCCTGTGTCAGCCTGCCCTTAGATCTGGGGGAGTGTAGTGGAAATGCAGAAGACATTTGTATTTCAAGGAGTCAGATGGTGTGCTGCCATTTCTCCCTTCGTACCTGCATCTCCTTCTGGGCCTGGGTCCTTAAATGGTTAAGTGCATTCCTCATATTTCAGTATATTCCTTATATTTAAGAGAGAATAGTTCCTGGCAAGCAGCAAGGTGGACACCTGGTAAGGGAGTATGTATGGGTGCCAGTTATCTGTGCTGGCCTTGGCAAGGCTAAGCAGTTGGCCTTGAGGGAATGCAAGAGCTAATCAAAGACCGATAACTATACTCAAAACAACAGGTGATTGATGGAGAGCAGTATAGTATATATAAGTCCCAGGGATCCCGCAGCCAAATGAACCTCAGCATAGACATGAACTCTGAAGGTGCTATGTGTCAGCCCATTCCAGGGATCTATCCGTTGTCGTTTTTCTGAGGGGTCCTCAACAGCAGTAGGGATGTAAGCATTGCTCTCTCTTGATCTTCCTTTATACTTTGTACTTTAAAGCTGAACTCTCTCACTTTGCATAGTTAAACACTGCTCTTTTGTATTGTACTCTGAAACGTTATTCTTTTGTTCCATGCCTTATGGTTTAATAAAGTCTTTTTGCCTTCACTCAGTTGTTTTGCTTATTGCCTCTGAATCCTCTTAAAGAGAAAAGAACCATTGCCCTTTGGCAACTCAGAGGCCATCTCATTGTCCCACCACTAGGGGATGTATATTGGGTGGTGACGTGAGATAGGGCCTTCTCCATGATGGCACCCTGTATGACCCAATCTCTGTTGTGTATTTGTTTCTCTCTCCTGGTTTTACTAGGTGTGTTATATTTTATTGTTTTAATACTGTTTGTTGTATTTTATTGTTTTGACATTGTTACCTACCCCTGGGATGTGTTTTTGGTTTTTTACAAAAATGAAGGACAGGATAGAAATAGAATCAAACAAACAAAAATTCTTCAGTGCAGTAATGTAGCTACATATAAATAAGCCTCTCGTATGCTCTGCAAAGTTATGTCTGCAAAAACAGTTGCTCCAAAAGCAGCTGGGATTCTCAATGGAAAAGTAGGACAGAGATTTTGTAAAAAGGGCACAATCCTATGCATGTTTAAAAAGAAAAAAAGTCCTACAACTCCCAGCATTCCCCAGCCAGCATTATTGAACCACCTGGGCAGTTTGAGTGAAAGTACGTAATACAGGTCTCAGACCCTTAGATCAGATCAGCCTGGGGGTCTTCTCAGATTTCCTGCCCTCTAGTGGGTTCTGGAGGAAGCCTGCTTTTTCAACCATCAGTTAAATATTGAATGGATTTTTTTAAGCATATGCAAGGCTGAAAAAGAATGGCACAAATGAAGAGTGAAGCAGATGAGGGAAAGGAGTGAGATGGGTGCCAGGAGCTGGCACGAAGATGACTCCCCCCCCCTACAGAAGGAGTACAATATCAAATATTAAGGAGATCAGCTCTGCGCAAGTACAAAGTGTCAAATGAACAGGGTGAAGGATGATGTCCCCGAGATAGCACATATGGCTGAAAATGAGTTATGTGCAAGATCAGCAAGTCCAGCACAGAACAGACTATTCTGCAGCCAAGTGAGAGAGACTTGCAAAGGCAGGTATTAGAAAACCACTGGCATTAGAATTCCAGTAAGCCCTTATGAGAGCTGGTGTAGCATAATGGCTAAGAGATTGAGCGGCAGCGGCAATGGCAAGATTGCAAAGAGTGGCAAATTTTTGCACATTTAAAAAAAAATGTGCACAGTGATGCAAAAATTGAATGGAACAGCCTTATGACTGAATACATGCAATACTGACATGAACTGGAAATAGATTGATTTGTCAATCCCTAATTAGAGCCCACCTCATCTAATGCAAGAAATACTATAGTCTATTTTACATTCAAGTCCAACTGTTCTACCACTATTAAGAACTAATAAAAACAGGATACCATATGGCTTTCTGCAAGCTTTATGATCATGGATAGGTGGAGAAAAAAAGTAATGCAACTGGAATCTAGTCAGCAAGATGTTTTTCTTTCTGACTGCATTTGGAATATCACAATTACATGGAGATAGCATAGCCAGGGGTCTGCAACCTTTAAGACAAAAAGAGCCACTTGGACCCGTTTCCGAAGAAAAAAAAAAAACTGGGAGCCGCAAAACCATTGTGACATTGTGCCCCACATATAAAATGTAATAATTTCCCCTACCTATGCACCCAACATAATCCACCAGCGAGAGCTGGTGGATTATGTTGGGTGCATAGGTAGGGGAAATTATCAGCTGACGGATGATGGGGGTGTTGCTGGTGGATGATGGGATGCCACCAGCAACATCCCCCCCCCCAAGCAGTAGCATCCCGTCATCAGCACCATCCAGCAGTAGCACCCTCATCATCCACCAGAAACACCCTCCATGTGGTAATAGCACCCCTCATCATCCATCAGCAGGATTTGCTGGTGGATGATGGGGGTGCTACTGCTGGGGGGAGGGTGTTGCTGGTGGATGATGAGGGTGCTACTCAGGCCTGTCTTTAATGTGGGGCAAAAGGGGCAGCTGCAACAGCTGGAGGCACCCTGATTGGGAAACAGAGCACTTCCCCCTACCCTGGGGCTCTTTAGCTGTTGCACAACTACAACTCCCAGCATGCCCGGATAGCCAAAGGCCTACCTGCCTCCTCGCCTGCTTGTGCTCTCCGCGGCGAGCCGGCCGCGCTGGTCCCTCGACACGCTGGACCCCGCGCTATGTTTTTGGCGGGGGGGGGAACTTTGGCGCGTGCAGGAGCCCTCCTCTCTTCTGCCGCTCACCCGCTCGCGTCCTTGCTGCCCGGGGGGGGGGGCTGCCGCCGCGCCAAAGTTCCCCCGCCCCGCCAAGTTCCCCCGCCAAAATCATAGCGTGGGGGTCCAGCGCGCCGCAGCAGCTGGATGTGACGCGGCGGCGGCTTCAGCGGCTCCGGCATTGACTCCAGCGGCAGCGGCGGCGGCAGCTAGAGCAGCGCGGAGAACGCTCCGCGCCACTCAGAAGAGCGAAATCGGGCTGCCCCCGCCAACAGAATCAGGCCATATGTGAGGCGGCGGCAAAGTTTTTTGCGGAACAGGCAGCCTTGTCCTGCTCTCCTCTCTTCCGCTGCCTGCCTGCTCGTGTCCCTGCTGCCGGGGGGGGGGTTTGCCGCCGCCGCGCCAACATTTTTGCGAGCGTGCAGGAGCCCTCCTCTCTTCTGCCGCTCACCCGCTCGTGTCCCTGCTGCCCGGGGGGGGGGGGGTGCTGCCGCCGCACCAAAGTTTTTGGGAGCATGCAGGATCCCTCCTCTCTTCCACTGCCCGCCCGCTCGAGTCCCTGCTTCCGGGGTGGTGGTGGTGCCGCTGCCGCTGCCAAGTTTTTTTCCCTGCAGGAGCCCTCCTCCTGTCTTCCACTGGACCGGTTGGAGGCACACAGAGGAAGGTAGGGGGGGAAATATTTGGTTTTTTCCCCCCAGCATTCACTCAATAAGACGCGCAGACATTTCCCCCTCCTTTTTTGGGGGAGAAAAGTGCGTCTTATGGTGCGAAAAATACGGTAAGTGACAGGTGCCCAGGCCAGGCGGCCAGCGGAGTCTCAGACCGGAGCAGAGCCGCGGCAAAGGTTTGAAAGAGCCGCATGCGGCTCCGGAGCCGCGGGTTGCAGACCCCTGGCATAGGCTATCTAACTAACAAATAACTGAGAGCAACACCTGATCATCTCTTTTTGAACCACTGTTCTTCTCCAGTAATAGAAATGGCCAATGCATTCACTGAATGTAAGAGGACAGTTCCCCAAATTATAACCACATCACTAGCACATTGAGCATCAATCAGTGCTTCCTCATTGCTGTGTGCTTCTTCTTTAAGGAAATTACAGTTAAGTTACAGTCACCAGACCTTTGAGTTAGTCAGCTCTGCTTCCTGCCTGGGCCATAGCTAACCAGCTATTGGTACAATGGCAGTTTGCAGCCTGCCAGGAGAAACCTTTGAGCAGCCTTCCTCAACCTGCTGCCCTTGAGATATGTTGGGCTGCAACTCCCATAATTCCCAGCCAGCATGCTGGTTGGGAATGATGGGAGTTGCAGTCCAATACATCTGGAGGGCACCAGGCTGAGGAAAGCTGCTATTGACCATCCTTGCTTTACTGACCCAATTACAGACCATAGTTTTAATGGTGATGAAAAACTCTTTCACTTAGGGGGCCTTGAAACCCTTAAGCTTGAAAAGTGGTTGGAAACCAACATCTGATTATGTGTACCTAGGGAAGCAGATTTTACCTCAAAAAGTTGCTATTGCATTTCCCCCCTGTTACCAACAGGGGGCTGTAGAGCTCTAGCCTCAATTTAATTTCTTGGAATTTGTACAAGTATCTCTCTTCTGTTAATAAGGTGCACCCAACAGCTACTGGCAGAAAAATAATTCATCCCCCTGAGGCTGGCTGCCACAGTAATGTCCACATTTTATTTATTTATTTATTATATTTATACCCCGCCTTTTTTCCTGCAAGGAACCCAAGGCGGCTTACATAATCCTCCTCCTCCTCCTCCTCCTCCTCCTCCTCTCCAGTTTATCCTCACAACAACCCTGTGAGGTAGGTTAGCCTGAGAGTCCGTGACTGGCCCAAAGTCACCCAGTGAGTTTCATGGCTGAGCGGGGACTAGAACTCGGATCTCCCAAGTCCCAGTCCAACACTCTCACCACTACACCACATTGGCTCTACGCACATTCACCAGGTAGCGATGAGTAGTTATTACATCCCTCACCCACACATAGGTAGGTGTGACATCTATGACACAGTGGCAACTAGGACCCCGTTTGGTACAGAACACCAAGTCTAGTGCTTGACCCGACTGCCACATATATTGGGCCTGTTGGACATTGATACAGTCCAACAGTTGTTATGGTAACCATGAAGCCCCAAGTAGGCCCCAAGTCCAAGACCATTCCAATAGTTCATCAGGAGGGGGTTTCATCCAAACCCCTCTGTGCATTCAAAGAATGCATGGAGGGGTTTTCAAGCCTGCACAGGCTACCCTCACCCACCCCTGGAAAAGCATACTGCCTCCCCTCTCCCCCGATTTCATGACACTGACCTGGTTCAGATGACACAACAGCCCATCGTGGATTAACCCTTGGGGCACCATGGCACATGCCAACTGCCATTATGAAGATGCAAGCTCTGGCCAGGGGTTGCCATGGTTTGTTGTGTCGTGCGAATCCAGCCAGTGGGGGTTATCTGAGGGCTAAACAACCCTCGCAGAACCCATGGTCTGCTTTAGGGTTATGTGAGGGTTGTTTAACCCTCAAATAACCCCTGCCAGTTGGGTTCACATGACATGACAAGCCACAGCAGCCCCGCCAGCAGGGCTTGCATATTCATAATGGTGGCCGGCATGTGCTACAGCTCTTCATGGGTAAATTAACCCATGATGGGCAGTCATGTCATGTGAACTGGCCCAATCAGTTCTCTGTGTTTACAAATGTGTAGGGTGCCTCCTCAAGTGTAGGAGCTCTCCATGCATACATCTGTATGCATGGAGAGAACTCATTCTCACAAATGTACAGTACACCATCAATCTGTCAGGGAAGAGGGCAGGTGTGTGTGGCTCTGGCAGCAGACAGGGCTATTCCACACAGCCGCATGGCTCCCTCCATGCATTCTTTTAACTCATGGAGAAGGTTGCATGGTCAGCATAAGAGGTTTAAAGATGTTCTTAAGGCTAATCTTAAAAAATGCAATATAAACATCGAAAACTGGGAAGCTCTGGCCCATGAACGATCTAAATGGAGGTTAGCCTCCCACAAAGGTTCCATGGACTTTGAAGAAGCCCGAGTGCAAGGTGAAAGGGAGAAACGTGCTAAGCGAAAAGCACGTCAAACGAATCCTTTACAGGACCATCTTCCATCTGGAAACCTGTGTCCTCACTGTGGGAAGCTGTGTGGATCTAGAATTGGCCTCCACAGTCACTTACGGACCCATCACTAGATTCTACACAATTTTTTAGAATTTCCTCTTTTTATAATTTTCTTTTTGTAATTCTATCCTGGAAGACAATCTTACTCGGTCACGAGTGATCGCCTACTACCTCCTCCCACAGGAATCTGCCAGACGGAAGGATGATTAGTAGTAGCACAATCCCCATGGTCTCTCCCTGGACCAACACCAGGCATGAGCACTTGATATATGCCAGCGCTCTGCAACCTGACACAATCCAGATGTGTGGATGACAACTCTCAGCACCCCAGCCAGCATAGGCAACAGGCTAGAGGTGACTGGTGTCGTTGTAGTCCCAAAACGTCTGGAGGCCACCAGGCTGGGGATGGCTGAGATGTGCTGTCTGCCTCACAGGGTACCTGGAGAAGGAGACTGAATATATCCTGAGCTCCTTGGAGAACTTTAAAATATTGATTATGAATCCATAATCAATCCATCTGAACAGTAAACCCTAGGAAGTCAGAAACTCACATCTCTGTATAGATTTGACAGACTTTCAGCAATGAAATTAAAGGGCAACAGCATAGACACAGCTGCTAGTTTTTTAATAAAAAGATTGCAGAGTGCAGGGGTGCAGAACCTCCGGCCTGAGGGCCAAATCCGGCCCTCTAGGGGTCCCAATCTGGCCCTCCAGAGTCCCCCAAAAGGCTCCACCCCTTCCCCTGGCCCCACCCCTTTTCCTTAACCTCTAATCATTCGGTTCCCCGGCTTTTGCGTGGTTTTTTGCCCATTCTAAAAGTTTCAAATGGCTCTCCAAAGGCTCAAATATGCTGGTATTGGGTTGTTGTTTTTTTGCTCCACCCCTTTTTCCTTTGCCCCCACCCATCACTGGAATGTGCCCCCCGAGATTATTGGGAATGGAATCCAGCCCTTGGGCTGAAAGACGTTCCACACCCCTGACATAGAGCGTACATTCCTATTAGAACTTGCAAAGGATCAGAGTATATGCGAAATATAATTATTTCCTATTGTCAAGACAACATTTTTACCTTAAGCAGGTGCATGTGTTTTTTCTGAAATAACATAAAAGGATACTCATTATAAACTTCCTAGTACATGAATAATTATTTTATCTAGCAGGAAGAAAGAACTTACAAGTAAATTGAAGAGTGCAATTACAGTTAAACACACATAAACACTAATTTTATATTTTGCCATACACAGAACAAGAATGCTAAGGGCTAAACTAGACATGATGTTAAATGTGTCATTGTGCAAAAAGAAAGAAAGAAAGAAAAGAACATAGCATTGTGTGTCTGCTCACATGCTAATTATTGGGATTTCAGAACAAGTGGAGGGTAATGTAACCCTTTCCTCCCCTGCTGCAGTCCCAAGGAAAATCCCTCTTCTGAAGCTGGTATTTGCTTTGGGAAGAAATTGTCCATTGGCAATAACTGGGGATTTCCTCCCGATGCAATTCTTTCCTTCAGAGCAGGGACTTTCCTCATATCCTGATAATTAACACATACACAGAGCTAATACAATTTGCTTTTTGCTTTTTTGTCTAGTTTGATCCACAGTCTCTATCTTTTTAAAGTATCTATTTTCCTTATCTGTTTTCATTCCTATTTTGGGCAGTTTTATACACTGCTGGGGCAGGGGTGTTTCTGGTTTTCTCAACACGGATATAGCATAGCACCAGCTAACTTCTCACCAGCCCACATCATATACAAAAAGCTGAGAAGCAACACAGGAGATGGAGAAAGGTTGGAGAGAGTCACTGCATTTTAAGCTGAGACTGTATTCTAGCTCTCTTTGTTCTTTGAAAATTACTGATATACAGTTAATTGAAAGAAAGATATTAAAAGCCAGCTCAGTATTGTTTTCTCTTGAAGAAAGGTATGTAAAGAAAGTTACTCTTTTGCTTCTCCTATAAACTGCTGAATAAAATACAACCTTCCAAGCAAAGTCTTGATCAGAGAGCCACCTTTCTAAAATATGATGGCTGAATTGCAAAGCCTCCCTGTATTGTTCTTACTGTCTAAGAGTTAACTGGAGAGAATTAAAACTCTTAATAGCCTGGTCCTATGGACCAGGGGTGTTGAACCTCAGGCCCAGGGGCCAAATCTGGCCCACCTGGGAGCCAAATCCAAGATGGCCATGCCCCCTCCCGGACATTACCAGGTGGTTCCTGCTATCCAGTCCCTGGATTATTTGGTGGTTCACCGGTTTTGTGTGTGTGTTTTTCCCATTCTAAAAGTTTGAAAGGCCTCTCTTAAGACTTAGTGACAGGTAGTAAGAGCATTAAGTTAAAATATGCTGCTATTCTGTGTATTTTGACCATGCCCCCTTTTGCCTTTGGGCCCTCCCCTTTGCTACAACTGGAATGTGGCCCCCGAGAGCTTCTCCAAAATTGAATTCTTAGGCTGAAAGAAGCTCAGCACCCTTGCTGTGGACCAGCTTTTGCAACCATGACGGAACCCACAGTTCCATAGCAGTGAGACAGTTTACCTTTAAACTGGACTTGGACCGGACTGCCCCTCAGATAGAGGATGACTTCAAAACAGAGGCCTGTCCTCTGTACAGTATGGCCCATGGCCACCCTATCTCAAGAGTGAGAAATTAAGCAACCCCTGCCCAAGTCCGTGTTCACACCCTCCTGCTACATTCCTACCTGAAATCATTTCCACAAACCTAGCTACCTGAAAGGAGCCTGCAGTCTCCCCAAGGAACTGGCAAGAGAACCAGTGGTGAGACACACCATTCTGGAAAGACTAAACCCCCAAGAGGCAGATTATGACACCCTCCACTCATTGGTTTTTGTAAGAGTGTTAATATAGCTTTACATTCAACATCATTAAAGTGCAATAAATGCCCCAGTGAAGTATTTAAAATGAACACTGTTTACTTAATATGCTGTGACAGCTTGAGACAGCCGCGAAAGCCTTTCATGTAATGGAAGAAATTAATTACACCGTCTACAAAAGATGCCTCAACAGTAGGTATGCTTAGAGATTACAGAAAGCCTGGCAGCTGACAATTTAAGCTTCAAATAAGTTGGAACGGTTGATCACCAAGGCATAAAAAGTGCAACCCAGAGGGAAGGACTCATTCACTGGATTTCAGCAAGATTTACATTTGTTCAACTTAGTGTGCATTGCACCCAAGGCCTTGAAAAACAAGTAGATAATGTAGCGCTAGCTCCCACAGGAACCCCCACTAGCACCAAGATCTTCAGGGAAACGCTCAATCTTGGTGCTCTGCTCAGGTATGGAACTGACTTCCCTAGACTAGCAGGTCCAGGGGTCGGCAACCCGCGGCTCCGGAGCCGCATGCGGCTCTTTCAAGCCTTTGCCGCGGCTCCGGACAAGGCTGCCCTGCTCCGCCGCCGCCGCCTCGGGGGCAGCCCGATTTCGCTCTTCTGAGCGGCGCGGAGCGTTCTCCGCGCCGCTCTAGCTGCCGCCGCCGCCGCTAATGCCGGAGCCGCTGAAGCCGCCGCCGCATCAAATCCGCCGCCGCCTCCGCGTCACTTCCGCCGCCGCCGCCGCGTCACTTCCGCCGCCGCCGCGTCACATCCAGCTGCTTCGGCGCGCTGGACCCCCCCCCGCGTATGATTTTGGCGGGGGAACTTTGGCGGGGCGGGGGAACTTTGGCGCGGCAGCAGCACCCCCCCCGAGCAGCAGGGACGCGAGCGGGTGAGCTGCACAAGAGAGGAGGGCTCCTGCACGCGCCAAAGGGGGTTATAAGGACTTTTTCTTAAAATTCAAGGTAAGTGCCTCTTGCTTTAATATTGCATTTCTTTTGCTTGTGCCCCCCAGCAGTAGCATCCCATCATCAGCACCATCCAGCAGTAGCACCCTCATCATCCACCAGCAACACCCTCCCCCCCAGCAGTAGCACCCCCATCATCCACCAGCAAATCCTGCTGATGGATGATGAGGGGTGCTATTACCACATGGAGGGTGTTTCTGGTGGATGATGAGGGTGCTACTGCTGGATGGTGCTGATGATGGGATGCTACTGCTGGGGGGGAGGGTGTTGCTGGTGGATGATGGGATGCCACCAGCAACACCCTCCCCCCCAGCAGTAGCACCCCCATCATCCACCAGCAAATCCTGCTGATGGATGATGAGGGGTGCTATTACCACATGGAGGGTGTTTCTGGTGGATGCAGTGTTATATTTGTTTTAAATGTCACAATGGTTTTGCGGCTCCCAGTTTTTTTTTTTTCTTCGGAAACGGGTCCAAGTGGCTCTTTTTGTCTTAAAGGTTGCAGACCCCTAGCCCATCAAAACCCCACGTGAGATCCATTTTTCGAAGCCAAGTAAAAAAAATGCCTACAGACATTTCTGTGAATTAGTGGAAGGATGTACTTCCATTTGAACAGACTTTGTAAACTTATATCTCATTTTTGAGTAGTGGGGGGTGGGGAGAAGAATTTAGATAAAAATGTTAAAAGCAAAACAATAAATAAACAAATAAATTGCAGTTGTCCTTGCTCTCATATATGCTTGGAAGTGCCTCCCAGGACACCTGTGTAATGCCGCCTCCCTTCCTTCTTTCAAATCCTTCCTCAAAACCCACATTTTCTGTGAAGAATTTGACATGATACTCGAGTTCCCAAGTCCTACTGTAATTCAGCTGGTAACTAAGGCTAACTACCGTACACGCAAGTAAAACTATTGCATATCACTTCCCTGTTTATTACTATCCACTCTTCCCTCCCTTTCTCTGCTTTCTGCTACCCCCACTTCCCTCGGCCACCCTGCTTGCCACTACCTCCCCCCTTCCTCCGTTTCTTCTCTTGTTTCCCCAGTGTCCAATTTCATGTTGTCAGCTCCTGAGGTAGGGATCTGTCTGTCCTCTTGTAGTCTGTGCAGCACCATGCAATACTGATGGTGCCATAGAAGGAAGGCAGGGAAGTAAGTAAGTGCTGGAAGTGCCTAGCAGTGTGAGGCAAGAACACTAGCAGCAAGAAGCAGGGCTTTTACCAAGAATTCCTCCAAGGCTATGGAATGACCACCCTGATGAGGTTCAGACTGGTTTCTCTTGATTGGCCTTTTGGAGAAGGCATAAAGTCAACTTTTTCTTTTAAAACAAAAAAAACTTTTGCCTGTCAAACCTTTAATGAGGTCTTGCTGCATCGTATTGCTGACTGTTGCTGTTACAGTTCAAGTATTGGTAGTTCTTTATACTGCTTTGTTGTTTTAATTATTGTTGTCAGCCATCCTGAAGAGGTGGGATCAAAATACTTACACAAAAACTGTGTGTGGGGAGGCCCCTGCTACACTCAAACAGCTTGCTAATGTGCTTACATCTTAAGCGGCCACTTACGAAGCTGGCTACATGGTCAAATCACACTTTAGTTCATTCTCAGAACAAGTGAAAATGGAATAATTAAGGATTTGTCATTGGACGGTTGCATTTCTCTGCAGAAGGAAGTGTAAATCCTAAGTTTAGCATCAGAATTTTGGATGTTCATTTTGGTATTATAAACTCATAAAAGAGATGAACTGTAAAAAAAACAACAGTGAAGCAAATCAGCTTCTTTTTTAATCACTGAGTTACAATGATGGAGTTCAGCTCATTGGAAGTCTCTCCTACGAAAAAGCAGTCAGTGCAACGGCACAACTATAAACAGTGACCTTGATTCAAGGGCTTCCTTTAAAGATAACTTCTCAAACAATACTCTTCTTTTTCCGTTACGCTCTTGCTTTGGGAAGCAGTTATCTTCACTGAATATTTCCCAAACATCCGAAACCATGCCTGCAGAACTCAGGACAAATGCCCAGATGGCATAGTTCAAAGAGGTCACCTTTGGCTAATTAGTAAATTACATTAAAAGTAACTGGGATGCACTTGCTTACAAGGTAGCATAAAATCACTGGGAACAAGTTGGAAGGCAAAATATTTAGGTGCACATTTTCCCATTAAAGTTTCTATGTCCTATTTACAGTCTTTAAAAGGCCTTTACAGGGAGGAACGCCTTTACAGAAATTACATGGGTTCAGACAACACAGTAACCCATGGTTCAACAACAACCCACACTCAATCCTTGAGTGGGGGTTATCGTATTGTAAGAAGGGGCACATTTGATACAGGCATAATGAAATATAGCATGATCATCGGCTGCTTACCTGGGCGGGCTGCTCACAAGCTGTTTGGTACCTTGCTTGCTGACACAATTCCTTTACTCTCTCATATTTCGGCAAGTGATTCGACTGCTGGGCGTTTTTGCTCGGCTCTTCCTTCTTACGCAAAAATTTTCTTTCAAAAGGAAAGAGGAGACAGCACTTTTGAGTGTTTATGAATAGTACACGTGAATAAAAACAGAAGAGCTCTCCCTGCAGCAAAAGCAAGTCATGGGGCGGCGGGGGGGGGGGGGAGATGCTAAAGCCACAGGTGCTGTCAATCCTTTATTATAGAGGAAAAAAGTGTGTGATGCATTTCGAGCTGTGTGCTCTGGCATAGGATCTGGGGAAAGCTTTCATCTAAGTCTTTATGGGTTTACTTCTTCCAGCCAGAAGTACCACCTTCTAAAAGAACTTTAATTATTAAGGAGAAGGAAGCCTGACTGGAAGCCACACATAAGCCCTACTTAGATGTTTTGTTGCACAAAGAATAACCATGAGTGGAGTGGGGCAGCACTGTAGGCTTCACCCCTGACCTATGCATGTTCATTAGAGCAGTGTTCTCCAACCTTGGGTCCCCAGATGTTTTTGGCCTACAACTCCCAGCATGCCCCAGCCAGCGTAGCATGGCTGGGGCATGCTGGGAGTTGTAGGCCAAAAACATCTGGGGACCCAAGGTTGGAGAACACTGCATTAGAGCACCTGGACATGGACACGCCCCACAGCTGTGCACACAATCCCTTTTCATGCACAGGGTTCCAACATTCACCATGCATACTCCCCTAATTTTGTGAGGGGAGTATGCATGAATAGGGCTAGTAGGGGTATTAAACTGCAGGCCTCGGGGCCAAATCCAGCCCTCTTGGTCCTGGGGCCAAATCCAGTGCTCCAGGGTGCCCCAGATGGCCACACCTCCTTCCCCATGCTCATCCCTTTCCCCCCAGCTGCCAATCATTTGGGGGTTTCCTGGCTTTTGGACAGTTTTTTCCCCATTCTAAAAGGTTGAAATGCCTCTGCTAAAGCCTAATTACTGGCAGTAAGAGCTTGAAGCTACAATATACGGGTATTTCTGGAACGTTGGCCCCACCCCCTTTTAACTTTGGCTCCGCCCACTACTGGGCTGCAGCCCCCGAGAGCTTCTCCACTCCTCGGCTAGAGAGACTCCATTCAGGAATTCTAATGAATGTACATAGGTCATGGGTGGGGCTGTTTCCCCCTGCACATAATAGTGGCCCAGTTCACACGATCACAGGGTGGTTAATAAGCCACACATGCCAGTCGCACGCAGACTGATTTGCACAATTACTCTCACCGTGCATGGCTTCTCGTGATGTCCAAACCCCGTGACACACCACCCAGAACCCATGGCCTGTTGTAGGGTTGTGTGGTGGTTAACCCTGCCCCCCCCAACAAGCCAGCCACCCTTGCTGGGTTTGGATGGCACGAGAAGCCGTGGCAGTGGAGGCTGGAATCAGCCACCTTGCGCCTGCAGGCGCCACAAGCCACCACGGCCAATAAGCTACAGTGGGCTGTGGTGATCATGTGAACCAGGTCAATGTCTAATGAGGAACAATCACACCCACCCACCCACCCACACACCATAGGAGCCCCTCTCCATATTCACAGATTCATTGGTGAGAGGAAGGTTCGCTAGATGTGCTCAGAGGCACGCCTGCCTTTGTTATTGTTGCTTCAGATATTTCAAGGTTGCGACCGCGAGCTGCTCTGAGCCAAGCCGGCTCGAAGCTGAGTCAGAGGCTATTGCAGGACTAAGGATTCAGAGTCCTCCTGACACCAAGCAGCTAAGAACAAGTTAAGTGACAAGTTGAAGAATGCTGAAAGGCAATGGGATCCAGAAAACTGCTGCGAAAAACTACTTCAGGAATGAGCTTCACCCATTGCATTGTTAATGGCAGCCAATAAACTGGCCAAGCTAGAAGACAGAAGCTTGCTCTCTCAGCCTGCACACAAAATTTATTGCTTTGCTGTCCATTAAAAAAAAAAAAAAAAATCAAAAAAAAAAATCAGTTGCCCACCAGGCTGTTTTCCCAGAACTCTCTCAGCTCCAATAATTACCCTCTTTCCACTAGGAATGTATCACGCCAAACTTTGGTTTTCTTGTTTGTTCGAAACCTGAAATCAAAATAATAATATTTACTGTTGGCCTCTAGGACTATGTTTGTCTAGGCACTTAAAGGTGAACAATTTATTTTTCCTCCAAACCAACTATTGGCTCACATGTTCCCACAGTTTTATAAATGTGCTCTTTAAAGTAGTTTTTGAGCTGGGAAAGCGGGGTCTGATGCCACTGGCTTCACCACAGTTCATTTTCTGAATGCTTCTCAATTCACCCAGGCATCTGCTCCCAAACCACCTTCAAGAAAGAGCTTTAACTCACCTGTTTCCTGTTTTATCAAGGTCCAGGAGTTTTAGAATAGATTTGCCATCCATATCTGGAGGCGTGTCAAGTCCTGCAATATCCAGAACCGTTGGAGCAAGGTCAATATTCAGCACAATCTGAGATACTCTGCAAATTAACAGAAAAGGTTAGAGCTGTATTGTGCACATTAGAAGCAAACCTTCCCATTCTCATAGAATTTGAATGGCATTTAATGCTGGAAGGAACCTGGTTCCAGATGTTTTGGATTACAACTCCCATAATCCCTGAACATTGGCCATGCTGAGTGGGGCTGATAGGAGCTGTAGTCCAACACTTCTATAGGGTACCTGTTGTATATAACAGGAGGAAAGTCTACAAGTTCCCCTTAAATGACTGTGCGATCATGAGGAGATATGCTAATATCAAGATATTTTCTTAATATGAATCTAAGTTAAGCAGGGAGGTGAAGCAGCCGTGTTACCCTAACCAGCAGACCCATGACAAAAATCTATATTTATCTACTCCATTAAAGCCACAATCAGTAACGGATATCCTCACATGACCCCACTAACTGTTTAGCAGTAAGCCACAAAAGAACTGCACAGGGCTGTAATGTGGATGTGCCATTATACCGTTAACAAGCTTTGAAAAATAGCATTTACAAAGGAAAAAAAGAAAGGGGAGTTGTTCTTCTTAGCCAATGCTTTGCAATAATCCTGATGAAAGAAAACCAGCCACTAAGAATGACAATCAAATGTGCTTACAAATATTTTACATTAGGTACAACAGCTGTGCTGCAGACATAGGAGAACGTACACTGATCCCGGCTCTATACTTGGACCACGAATAAAGAAAGGAACGCGAATATCAAAGTCATATGGCATTGACTTCCCCTTGACTAGTCCAAACTGCCCAATATGGTAACCATGGTCAGCAGTATAAATAATGTAGGTATTCTCCAGTTCTCCAGTCTCCACTAGCATGTGATATAACTGAAATACAATAAATTAAAAAAATCAACAGGGAAAAAATGCTGAACCAATTATAACAATTTCACATGTAGCAGCATATACAAACATTTACATTTAAATGCTCCTACAGGGTTGTGTCACTAGTAAAATGACTGAAACCCAGCAGCCGTTCAAAAGAATTGTTCTTTTTGTTAAAAACAAAAACAAAAACAAACAACAAACCCACACACCTCAGCATGTACAACTTATCAGCTTTTCATATTGTAATTTATGGGGGGTGGGGGTTGAGAAAATGTGTGGCATTTATATAATAAACCAAAAATATCCTACACAGTGAGTAACCATCAGGACCGGTGCAAGGCAGTTTGGTGCCCTAGGCAAGATCAGATATTTAGTGCCCCCCTTCCCACTTGAGAGCGCTGTATTTTTTTTCAAGGCGTTTCTGGCGCCCCCTTTAGCCCTGTGCCCTAGGCAGCTGCCTAGTTGGCCTAATGGTAGCACTGGCCCTGGTAACCATATTCCACAGCATGGACGTCTGTGAACCCTTACCCTTTTTGTGTTATTGGTTGTAACAGCCTCTATAGCAGAAGATGGGCAAAGCAGCTGTAGTTCACTTGCTACTGAAAGGACTTCACTTTGGGTGATGAAGGAGCCATGTGGACATCAGGAGATGTCTTATACAGAGTCAGACCATTAATCTATCTACCCAATATCATTCTACTCTGACCTTCCATTAGAGCAGAGGCAGGCAGCCTGGTTCCTTCCAGATGTTTTGGATTACAACTCCCATATTCCCTGAACATTGGCCATGCTGAGTGGGGCTGATAGGAGCTGTAGTCCAACACTTATAGAGGGCCCCAAGTAGCCTTCCCTTGCACCAGGGCTTCTTTTAACTAGAGATACCAGGGATTAAACCTGGGACATTCTACGTGTACAGCATGTGGTCTACCTCAACAGTAACAACAGAGCAAACACACCCCAGAAACCATGCTTAAAGAAAAAAATAGTTGCATGATTCAAGCCAATGAGTTGGATCTGGACAAGCTTCCTCTGATGGACAGAGCTCCTCTGGATCCAATGGCATGAACTAAGCCATACAGTATGCATCGTTATATCTTCTCCGTTGCCTAAGTCCAATTCAGTCTTTTCATATTGAGCATGGAATTACTTTGTGGCATGTTTAACAATAAAAAAAAAGCATCTCTTACAAAAACTTGTGTAGGACTACATATTTGTAACTCAGACACATATTCAAGAGAGCTTTAAAAAAAAAGAAAAAAATGCCTCCATTGGGGTCAATAGAGGTGTTTCCTCCCCCCTTTTAGCACCTCCCTCCCCGTGCGGGGCAGAATTTTGGGATGAAAACAGGTGGGCAGGAGAGCTTAAAAAAAACCCCTCCCAGAGCACCATGGTCCCAATCCGAATTGGGGCAGTGTATGCTAACTCTGCAGTAAATAAACAAAGAATGTTTAGTTTGGCCCTTAATGTAATGCCTACCACATCATATAAGAAGCTGCAGGACTCTGGGAGAATAGGATTGCTGCACATTCCCCCTGTTTCACTGGACTAAATAGGACCTTTACATATGTGCCTATCTCCTATGTGACAGGGAAGTCATATCCTTTCCTCACACACTTTGTTCCTCCCCCTGTCAATAATGAAGTATGTACTGTTGAAAGAAATGAACCTTTCTGGGGTCAACGTCAGTGGGGAATATAGTACAAATCTGGGACAGGGAGTAATTTCCCTATTAACACAGACTAAGGGTTCACTAAAGCAGTATTAAAGAAAGAGTGGAAGGCAGTGAGTGCTAAAGAATTGTTTTCAGGATTTTTATTTCCTTACCCTTTCCATGGAGTGATCAACTGACATCAGAGTTTGAAGTCTTTTGCGCTGCAAGACGTTTGTAAATTCCATGTGGATAGGAAGCATGGGGCCTGTATATTGCATGATCCAATGCTTATCCATATTTGGTGCATAGTTGTAACTGGGAGTTCTGGAGGAGGAGGAGATGTGCAGAGGAACAGAATATTATAGATAGAAGCTTCAAAAATATTCTTCTCACTTTGGCATTATTATTCTAGTTAACATCCACACCCTTTACCCATATGACATATGATTTGATTTGCATTCTTAGAATATAAGAGTATTTGATGAAAAACGTGGTAAAATTATAAAGTACAATTTCATAAATCAGGAGTAGGAACTAAAGAATAGCAACAAAGTAAAACCAGCCAGTGTATCCAAAGCAGATCAGGAATCTGGCCCAAAGGCCTGGTTCACACATAATGCTAACCCATGGTATGAATTGTTGAATCCTGGGTTGTTGTGATGTGTGAATGCAGCCATACTAACAAACCATGGTTTCTTAACCCTGAACAACCCAGAGGGGCTGTTTGCAAGACACAACAACCCACCATGGGTTATGTAACCCATGGTGAGGCACATCCGGTGCACATACAGCCACCATTTTGAATATGCAACCCCTGCTCAGGGTTTGTTGTGTCATGTGAACCCCACGAGCATGACTTATGCAAGTGTTAAATAACTTTCACATAACCCATGATCTGTTTTAGGATTATGCAAACTTTGTTTAACCCTCACATAACCCATGCTCACTAGGTTCACATGACACAACAACCCCTGAGCGGGAGTTACATATGCAATTTGGCACCCAATGAGCACCACATCTCATCATGGGTTAAATAACCCACGACTGTCCCCAGTCCTGTGGGTCTACAATCACCAATATTTTTTTCTGTAAAGAAAAATGCACACAGTCCAATGTTGGGCAGCACTGAATTGTTCTCATGTCAAGGTGTCGCATGAAGACCCACACAGATTCCTTTACACAGACAGATTGGATCAATCCCCCACTTGTATCTTTCTTCACCTTGCGCCCAGCGAGAAATCCATGGCAGGATCCCAAGATGAGGAGGTTTTGCACAACATCACAAAACACAAGACAGTTTAGTGCTAACATATGGCTATATAGATCATGAAGGTAAGTTCAACTCCATGTACCAACTGGGAGGGTTGGGAAGTTCCTCTACCTGGGCAGGTTTTAGCTGTCTTCTGAAAAGAGTGTATGTGCAGGAAGAAAACCAGATTCTAGATAGCATCTTTACTGTTGTCATTATTTTCCCAACCTTTAACAAACTGGTTGTTATTTGTGTTATTTTAAATTTAGTTTTAAAAATTTTATAATGTTTTTATTGTGTATTTTATATTGTATTTTTTTAATTGTTGTAAACCACCCAGAGAGCATCGGCTATTGGGCGGAATAGAAATAAAATTAATAATAATAATTGCTCCTTTCTGCCTCCTTGCACTAAGGGAGCAATCCTATGCAAGTTTAGACAGAAAAAAGGCCTACAACTCCCAGCATGCTCCAGCCAGTGTAGCTGGCTGGGAGTTATAGAACTTTTTGTGTGTGTCTAAACTTGCATAGGATTGCGCCTTAAACCTTTTAAGGATCAAAACAGACATTACTTTAAACCTGTCCCTAGCACAGGGCCAGATGGGTATTTTTCCTACCCATTTTTACTCTAGAGTAGGCACAGAGCTCCTGATCTGGATCGGGACCCTATCATGGGGGCAAGGGTTTTTTTTAAGGTCCAGATCAGGCCCCCTGTGCCTCCTCTAGAGCAAAAATGGAGGTGGGGAGGAACATGATTGCTAGACAGAGATTGAAAAGTAATGTCTGTTTTGGCCCTAAAATTATAATCTACAGAAATACCTTACAGGCACTGAAAGTCTTGCATGTTCCTGGCAGGATTTCACATTTATTTTCCACAGATCACACATATGATGCTTGGAACTTTCCTAATTTCAAGAGCACTTTGCCATGCAATATGAGGGGGCTGTGGAGGAAGGGAGGGAGGCTGCTGATCAAACACCACAAAGCTCAGCTGGGCATCTGGAGCTGGTTGTGCTGCGCATTTCAAGCCTCCCCACATGAGACAAGACTGCTGTATCTGGATTTCATTGAACTGGGAAACTCACAGGACTGTGAGGTATCAAGCTAAAATGTCTAAGGTTGTTACACAAGCGGCACGTGCAGTGCAATCCTATGCATGTCTACTAAGAGTTAGGTCCAGCTGAGATCAATGAATAGGACTGCAGCCTAAACTAAGCAAGACATTTCCCATGAAAACCCCCATCATGGCTAAAACGTCCATTTGATATTTAAAATGCTTGCCTCCCACTTTCTATTAAGAACTTCCCAAAATGATTCATTCGTGATTATGAGCACTGCTAGTGTCATGAGTGGAAAACACCCTAACAATAGGATCAAGGATCTAGCCAACTGTATGACTTCACTGAGTTTCCAGAAACACCAAGGGTCCAAAATTGAAAGCAATTTGTCCAAGTGGTTTTCATTACAGCAAGTGAACATTCAAATAAGGGGTGTGGAACCTGTGGGCCTCCAGATGTTGGTAGCCCAACTCCCATCAATCCCAGCAAGCATGGCAAATAATCAGGGATGATAGGAGCTGTAGTCCAACAGTATCTGGAGGACCGCAGGTTTCCAATCCTTATTTAAATATTCCAGAAGAGCCCCCCCAAAAGCCCATACAATCTTTACCCCCATGATTAATCCCTGTGAAATAATGTTAAACTAGATATTAAAAAGCGGTGTCAGATCAATAGTTTACTCAGCCCAGTACACTATCTACCATCATCATCAGTGGTTCTCCAGAGAGTCTCATGCAGCAGCTTCTCCTAGCTCCAATGGCCAATGCAGGCTGCACTGGAAATAATGGGAATTGCAGTCCAACACACCTAGACAGCACCAGGTTGGGAAGGCTGCTTTAAAAGGTAAAAGATTGAACCTGGGGCTGCATATTAGCAAGGGCATGCTTTTTCATAGATCTACGGGTGATCCCCAAGGGTAGAAAGAGCAATAACAGTAACAGCCCTCATTCAATGCACTAATTTGGTTTGGGCTCTGATGCTACCCCCCCCCTCTCTCTTTCTCACACACACACACACTTTTAAAAGGCAGAACAAATCTGAAGTCCATTTTCCCAGCCAATGGCAATTGTCAAAAGAGATTTTAGGACTTCATCTTGCTTTCTGAATTTGTAAGTCTGGGATGCTATGCTGAGATGCAAAAGTACTTGTTCTGGCAGAGCCCCACTGACTTAAATAGAACTGTGCCAAGAAAAACTTCACTTAGGATTTCAGCCAGAATGTACATTATTTTTCATGATAATTCTTCTGTGGTTTTCCTATTGCTTTGTCTCATACTTGTTATTACAGTTGAACGTATGTTGTTGCATGTTTTCACTTGGTTACCTTTGAAAAAGCATCTGTGCCGCACTGTAACTAGATGCATTTGGCACACATTATACGCATTGATAAAATCTTGTGAAGAATTGTATTAGTCTAACTATGAACAACACTATGACTATTCAGGCATTCAAAAAGGGGTTAAAATCAACAAGCAAGGGGAAGGAGAGCTCCTCTCCCTCATCGCATCCGTCGCCCTTGACTCATGGAGGGTGTCTGTCTGTGGGGGCTCTCCATGCAGTTGAAAACCCTGATTTTCCAGTGTTCTCAATTGTGTGGAGAGCCTTAATGAAGAGGACACAGAGAAGATGCAGATTTGCTAATTTATATGTCTAGATGCCAACGTAGAAATAAATAATGGGCAGTATCCAATGCGACAAAAGCACTAACGTAAGGTTCCTCTAGCACAACGCCAATAGCTGGCCCAATGGCACATAGTGAAACTATGGAATTCACTTCCACAAGATGTAGTGATGGCCACCAATTTGGAGGGCTTTAAAAGAGCGTTGGACAAATTCATGCAGGGGAAGGCTATCAATGGCTACTGGTCCTGATGGGCAATATGCTACAGAGGCAGTATGCCTATGTACATCAGTTGCTGGGGAACATGGGCAGGAGGGTGCTGTTGCACTCATGTTCTGCTTGTGGGATCCCATGGGTAGCTGGTGTGAACAGAATGCTGCACTAGATGGACCCTTGGTCTGATCCAGCATGGCTCTTATGTTCTTTAAGGGATTCCCAGGAAAACCTGTTGTACCAGCTAACACTATTGGCATTGCACTAGAGGTCCCTTACGCTAGTGCAACATAATTTACGTTAGTGCTCATGTCACATTGGATCCTGCCCAATTATTATAATTTAAACAGAAATACAGTAAATCTCACCATAGTGCGGAAGACTATGACCAGGTGACCTGCTGTGTACCTGCCTGTCCAGTCTGCTGCCCAGGTGCTCACCGTTGGTGGGTTCTTATGGTTCTTTGTCTTTAAACTGGAATTGGACAGGACAGCCCTTCAAATAGAGGACAGTCCTCTGTAAAAGCGGACACATGGCCACCCAAGCTACATAGCAAGTATTAACTTTGTTATTTTCATTAAATCATTTTTAAAATGAACAAACATTTTAAATCAGAAGAGGAAAAACCGCTGGATGACACCTACATCCTCATCACATTCTTTTCTTTTCTTTTTAATTAAGCATATTTCCCTGATACAACAGATTGAAAACTTTCCACTGGCATTAGAACCTTACGGTTAAGCACAAGCAGTTAAGCTTAAGCATCCTTAGGGTGCAATCCTATGCATGTTCAGACAGAAAAAAAGACCTACAATTCCCAGTATGCCCCAAGCAGCATGGCTTGGTGGAGGGATGCTGGGAGTTGTGTGTATATATATATATATATACAGTATATATATATATATATATATATATAGCCGGCCAGATGGGTGATTAATAAATGTAAATAATGTAATATATATATATATATATATATATATATACCGGTATATATATATGTCTAAACATGCATAGGATTGCACACTTAAACTAGTGTCACTTCTATTTACCTAGTTTTGTAAAGTCAGTAAGCAGCCCTTGCCCTGGTTTCCCTTCTTTGCTGGAGGCAAATGCTATGGTTTACATGATATCACAACTTCTGCACTGAAACAAAAGGAAGCAAAATGTCAAAGGTCATATGACTGTAATCCCAGCATCAGGAGGGAAAAAAGGGATGCCAAAGTTTGCTTGACCACCAAAGGAGACTCCCCAAGGGTTAAACGTTCAAGTTACAGCACCCCTCACAGGAGGACTGTGTTGCTGCCTGCATTGTTTTCATGGGGAGTGCCCAAACATTTCCCACAAAACATTGAATTTGCTTTCATCCTTTGGCCGTGATAAGCTGGTGGTGTCTCTTGCTATAGAAACCTTTAGCAGTTTCATTCACCTAAATTGGTAGCTTGTCTTCAATTTGTTGCACTTCTTCCAACTGAACTCTTAATCTGTACAGCCTTTCAGTGCCAACACAAAATAATCTACTCTTTCCTGCAGCTGCTGCTGAAGAAATACTTCAAAATACAACAAGAATATGTAGATAGGAAGAGAGATTCCAGAGTTGTGCTTTCAGACTTCCTTGGCAATCAGTTAAGCACAAGTTGCTTTGTCTTTAGAAATTTCATATTTGCCTGGATAATTACCCAGGACAAAACAAGTTCTCAGGGCTGACAGTCATAGATCTTTGTATGACACAATGCTCAGTGCAGACATAACATTTCAGTGTCTCGAAAGTGTCCATCAGGAACTTGTAGGACTAATTCTCTATATAAAATCCTCCAGAACATGTCAAAAGACAAAAAAAAACGCAAAAAACTCCAGGCCTCAAACACTAAACTCCCCCCACTCTCTCCCAAAGAACCATTCAGAAACAGCCAAAGGCATTTTGATGCTCTAGAGGGCTTCACCGTCTCCATATTTTAATATTCATTTTATGTGAACTGCCTTAGCAAGCAAACAAACAAACCCTGAAGGGTGGCATGTAAAGTATTTGGATAGTTCACATGCCATTGTTAGATTTTAGATAGCTCCTGCCCCAATCATCTGAGATGCCACAGGTGGTCATCACATCTAGGGCTTTCTTAGTTGGTGCACCCCATTTGTAGAATTTGGTGTGCCCAGAGAGGCTTGTGTGGCCTGCTCATTTTCCATATTTAGGAGGAAGATTAAAAATCAACACCACCTTGTTGCAGGTACTTCACACAGTGCATTGTTAAACTATGAAATTCATTACCACGAGATGTAGTGAGGGCCACCAACTTGGATGACTTTAAAAAAGGAATTACACAAATTCATAGAGGATGCTATCACTGGCTACTACACATGTTGGCTATATATTACCTCCAGTATCAGAGGCAGTATACCTCTCAATAGCAGTTGCTGGCAAACATGAGTGGGAGGGTGCTATTGCACTCATGTCCTCTTTGTTGGCTTTCTATAGGCATCTGGTTGACCACTGTGGGAAAAGAATGCTGAACTAGATAGGACTTCAGTCTGATCCTGCACAGCTATTCCTATGCTCTATTCTTTCCCAGAAGCATTCACACTATGGGAACCGAACCAATTATGTTTTCGCATGCTCCATTTTATTATTTCAATTTTTGTGAACCACCCAGAGAGCTTTGGCTATTGGGTGGCACAGAAATGTAATAAATAAAATAGAATAAATAAATAAATAGACACACCTGTCTGCTGGCTTTATAAGTTTTGCTGTCCATTCTACAATAGTTATGTTGTTTCATGGACTGGTTTCATATTGGGTTTGACTGTACGGAATGATACTTTGCTTATTTTGAGAGCCTCTTTGGGAGCTTCAGCTGAGAAGCATCTGTGTGTGGGGGTGGGGTGGAATTAATCAGTGCATTTTCCAAGAGAGGAGCCCCATAAGCAGTAGTGCAGGACACAATTCTCAGATGCGGCATCATGGATCACTATATTGCTGCCCTCAAGACGCCCCTTGGGTTGCTTGTGCAGCTGAGCCAGTCCTGGAATCACTGCGGCAGGAAATCAAGAGATACTGCAGTGAGGTTGGAAGGTATATGACGATGCAGTGAACTAAGCATTAAAACAAACAAAAAAAAACAACAACCCCAACATGCACCAGAATGTAGATAAGACTACAAATGCAAACTGTGATAAGACTGAATTAGAGGTAGATTACACAAGGGACAGAGGAGAACCAACACCTAGAAAGAGGGAGTGTTTGCTGCTGCTTGCTTGCTTCCACCATCACCATCAACACTGCTCTCTTCCTGTGGACTTCTGCCTGGTAGAGCCACCTCTAGACTCCTGCCTGGCAGACTATCGCTCCATGCAGGACCAGGCCCCTAGGTATTGAGCTGGTGTTTGCTGACCACCTTCACCTGCCACTTACCTGGAAGGGACATATAGACTGGCTGGTTGTTGGGGGAGGCCCGCCACTGGTGGGGTCGCCCCCGAAGGGTCGTTCCTTCAGGGAGTGCCCCTTTGGGTTGCTCCTTCAGGGATTGACAAGGGCAAGGGCACTATCCCCTTTTTCCAGCAAGTGTGTTGTATTGTTTATATTTATTGTATATGTTTCATATGTCCTGCCCTTTGATGTAAGGGGCATTAGAAATAAATGTTTAAGGGGATGGAAGCATATTAATTGGTCCCTAGGAGGGTGGGGGGGTGCACTTTATGATTTATTGTATGTAGTTTTAGTTAAATCTTTGTGTTATTGTTGTATTTTGTTATATTTTGTTTTAAAAATTAAATAAAATTAAAAAAGAAAGAAACGTTTATTATTATTTATTTATTAAATCAGTTGAAAAGCAGCTAGTGCCAGCTTCTGAAAGAGCAAGCAGCAGAAGTTTGTTTTCGCTTGCTAAAACCAGTCATCACATATCCAAATGTACAACAAGATGAAATGCTGAGCGAGAACTTCTGTCGAGCGAGCCGTATTTCGGGAACTTACATGCCTCTGAGCTACATACACACACACTGCTTCTCCCCAGTGTGTGAACAGATGGGAAGGGAAGGGATAGAGCACCTGCTTTGCATGCAGAAGGTCCCAGGTTCAATCCTTAGCATCTCCAGTTAAAAGGGTCAGAGAGCAGGTGATGGGAAGGCCTCTGCCTGAGACCCTGGGAAGCCTCTGCCAGTCACTGTAGATGGACTTGGTATAAGGCAACTTCCAATGTTCCTAAGAAACAATATACAACAATAGGCAGCTACATGGGCCAGGGAAGGCATCCTGCTCTGCCACTGTGAACTATCACCATGCCAAGGCCACAGTCATTCTTCTCAGACTGGGAAGAAGGAACACAGACACTGATTTCCTGCCAGATGTTAACGTATCAGCCAAAATGTCCTGAGTCGCAGAACTGTTTTTAACAAGAGCTTGCTGAGAAGAGCAGTATAGGTATAATATGCCCTGGGAAGCTATATTCATTCATAGCTGGGGCCTTGGGATATAATCCAAATGATACAAGGTAGAATCCAGCCAAATGCTAGGAAATTTTAAGGCCCATCGATTTCAGTGGGAGAGATTTAAGCATGCGTTTAACTCTGCTATTGAAAATCAATAGGACAGAAGTGATTAGGCTTTCGCTGGACTGTGGCCCAAAAGGTTAATCCAACCATGCTAACATGAGCTCATCCTGGACACTAGCAACTAAGCACCTCCACATTCACAAAAATATCTGTGGAAATCAGGGTTACATACACCTTCTTGCCTAAAATTGAACCCAATGCTTGAGCATATTACTTTTTTGTTTCGCTTTTGTTTCACCTATTCTATGAAGAATCTCATGTAATTATGTTCAAATTACAGATATTTTTCCAATAGGCAATTATAATAAAACAAATAAAATTACACTGCGGCATGTGCCAAACTCAAGTAACTTGCATTCTGTTCTGCATTCATTCACATTCACACACAGCTGATATAGCACTATTAATAAGACATCTTTCTTCCACGTAACATACCATCCAACATTTCATTGCGGAATATACACATATCTCAAAGACCCCTACAAGGATTACTCCTAAGTACCCCACATCCATTACTACACGTTGCTGAAGGCTCTCTGGCTGCTAAATATGCTGTATTTGTACTTTTGGTTAAAGAGCTAGAAAAACATAATTGCCCTACAATATACTAGCCACAGTCCATATAAAACTATACACACACTTGAAGGAGCTACGGTGTGTGAAAAGGCAGTCTGTGAATTGTACAGTGCCTTGGCGTCAATGTATGCGTGTGCCCTACAGACAAAAGACACCAACTTAGACATTTAGAGTCTACAGACTATGGTGAGAGTCTGTATTGTATTGTATTGTATTGTATATTGTATTTCGCAGGCATACAATAAAGTTGTATTACCACTTTTATTGTATGCCTGCGAAACATGGACTATCTATAAACGTCACTTCCACCTCCTTGAAAGATTTCATCAACGTTGCCTCCGGAAAATCCTGCAAATTACTTGGGAAGATAGGTAAACAAATGTCAGTGTACTGGAAGAAGCAAAGACTACTAGTGTTGAAAAAATGATCCTTCAACGCCAACTTCAGTGGACCAGTCATGTTGTTCGAATGCCTGACTGCCGTCTCCCAAAGCAGTTACTTTATTCCCAACTCAAGGATGGAAAGCGGAATATCGGTGGTCAATATAAGAGGTTTAAAGATGTTCATAAGGCTAATCTAAAAAAATGCAATATAAACATCGAAAACTGGGAAGCTCTGGCCCATGAACGATCTAAATGGAGGTTGGCCTTTCACAAAGGTTCCATGGACTTTGAAGAAGCCTGAGTGCAAGGTGAAAGGGAGAAACATACTAAGCGAAAAGCACGTCAAACGAATCCTTCACAGGACCATCTTCCATCTAGTAACCTGTGTCCTCACTGTGGGAAGCTGTGTGGATCTAGAATTGGCCTCCACAGTCACTTACGGACCCATCGCTAGAGTCTACACAATCTTCTTTAGAATTTCCTCCTTTTATCCTGGAAGACAATCTTACTCGGTCACCAGTGATCGCCTGATGATGGTGAGAGAGCTGAACCCTAAAACATGACAAGTATAACATCTCACACTAACAGAACTTTAACAAGGCACAAGACTGGGGACTGTAATTGACCAGGTACAAAAAATGGGAATCGACACCACAAAAGTAGGGACAATTGGGAGTATATGCCATTAAACAGAAGCACTGAAATCTCCAAGATTTGTTTCTTTTATAGTTAGTTATCAAAGAGGCAGAGCCCGGTAATAGACACAATCTCTGAAGAGAAAATCATGGGTTGTTATCGTGAAGTCTAATGGCATCGTGCACAATTCAGAGAATCCCATTTCTTTAGTCCAAACAACAATGTCGTGTTCTATGGAGGGATGGCTTAAGTAGAAGTGCAAATCATCAGCATATCTACAGTGTATAGTATAACTTACATGTGCTGGGAAGCATTTGGATAGAGCTCGGAGAACTGTGGCGCAGAGTCTTCAGGGCCGTGGGGGGCAGCATGGCTGATCACCATCATTATAGGTCTATGGGGATACATCCTCTTAGACGTTTTGAAATAATTAATGCTGTCATTAGTGATTAAATCTGTGAAATAGTCCTGAAATAAACATTCAGCACAAAACAACATTTGCCAAGTGTATCAAATAGCACTGGAATACATTATGTTGCTTTATTCTGCTATGGTGAATGATGAGTGAATGCGTTTTCTGTCAGTCTCTGGCTCCAGAAGCGGGGCTAATGGTGAAGATACAATTCCCAGGCAAAGTCTGTGGTTCTGCGACAAAACCAAGCCTGCGCTCAGATGAACAGCTGTGCTCCAGGAGGGATTAACAAAAAGGATAGCAAGGCAGAACTTTGGCAAAAAGGCAATAAAAAGAAAGAACAAGTAGTTCGAAGAATTACAGTAATACCTTGGATTGCAAGCATAATTCGTTCCGGACACGTGCTTGTTGTAACCCAAAGCACTCGTATATCAAAGCGAAATTCCCCATAAGAAATTTGTACACATATTTTTAATTTAAGCTGCAATAAAGAATGATAGTGTAAAGTCTTCATTTTTCTTGACCGTACTACAGTACTTGTATTGCAAGATGTCGCTTGTTTAGCAAGTTAAAATTTATTTTAAAAATTTGCTTGTCTTGCAAAACACTTGCAGACCAAGTTACTTGCAATCCAAGGTTTAACTGTACATGGAAAAGTATCTTTATATCAACCTTGTGAAGCAGATCACTATTATACCCGTTGGGGAGCCAGTCAGAGAAGGCAGGATTTATATGAATTATTATATTTCTATCCTGCCTTTTTTTCCTCTTGCAAGGAACCCAAGGCAGTTTACACAATCCTCATCCTCCTCTCCACGTTATTCTCACAACAACCCCGTGAGGTAGCTTAGCCTGAGAGTCAGTGACTGGCCAAAAGTCACCCAGTGAGCTTCGTGGCAGAGTGGGGACTAGAACCCAGATCTCCCATGTCCCAGTCAAACACTCTAACCACTATGCCACACTGGCTATAAGGCAGGGAATTCAGAGATGAGGAGAGAATTGAAATACAGGTTTTCTGCTCCACGCACAATACATTATCTACCAGTTTGCACTTGGTACATAAAATGGACAACATATAAAAGCACCCAAAGTTCTTTTTTTTTTAGGGGGGGGGGCTTTTTCTAAAATGCTAATGGCCCAGTTCAGACATTACACTAAACCACAGTTTAGTGCGCCGAGAACAAGTCTCAGGTTTGTATGTAGCATGGCCACAAGGAGGAGTTAGGAAACTTTCACTTCTGTTTTCCATTAGCCTGAGTTTAGGGGTTCATCTGGACCATGGCTTGAAGCTGACTTTTTTTTTTTTTTAAACCCTATAGTTAACATTAACCACAGTTTGTTGGTCCAGACATCAGGACAAGCTGTAGTTAATGGGGAAAGGAAGAAAAAACTTCTGAACTCCTCTTTGTGCTTGCACCAGAGGTGAGAGGGAAGTACGTGAGCCCAGCTCCCATTGCAATGAAAATGTAACATTCATGCATCTAACACCAGGGACGGTGTTCTATTTGAACTGTATCATTTAGAGCAGCACAACTGTTGATGTCACAGCAGCGCCCTGCCAAAAAAAAAACTGGCTTAATGTACAGCCAAGGTAGTAAACAGAAGCAAGAAAACAGAAAAAGGAAGGAACAAAAATAAAAAGATGAAAACTCAATAATTAAGCCACCTGCCCCCTCTAAACATTCCATTTTGGACCAAAGAACTGATGTGAGGTCCAATGAAGAGTCCCAGGACAATGCGCACCATTTCAAACAGTTCCTGGCATGACTAATCAACCACATGATGTGAACACAGGGCCCTGAACAGCTGCAAAAGCAACGTTAAAATGAGGCAGTGTGTGTTTTGCACAACACTGTTAGGGCAACCCAAACAGCTGCGATACATTTCCCCCCTGTCCTCAAGAGCCTACCAATTTTCTGCCCCCACAGAACTCCCAATACTCCTCCTCAAACTAAAAGTGGTTCAAGGAAAGGTGTGTGAGGGAGGGTATTTAAAGAGAAAGTTCACTGACAGTACTCCCCCACCCTGGTTTCCCATTAAATGTGTCACATCTGAACCTCAACTTGCTTCTTGAATTTGGTGGCATTGAAGGAATTGGTGTGTGTATGTGTGTTCTGTGGAAGAGAAAACTTTTTTTGGGGGGGGGAGTAATCCTCCAAAACCTTCAGGTACATGCATGATTTTTGTACTTCTTTGTTTTGTGGCATACTATAATAAATAACAAATATATGCTGCAGACCACAGATGTATGCATACGGTGGCTGAACCTCGACGTTTTGGCCATATCTCCCATGGAAAGCTAAAAACCCAACTGCTTCTCATGAGAGAGAGAGAGAGAGAGGAGAGAGAGAGAGTGTAGCTAGAGAAACCCTTTGGTATTGGCTTCCAGGCTTTATTAGCTTTGTCTATCTCTACTTCATGGTAAGAGATCTGTAATCTTAGTTGGGGGGGGGAGGTACTCTTTCTTCTATGGACACAGTTTAACAAAGTTCTGACCATACAAGCCAACACACAAGATTCAAAGCAACTGCGACATTGAAATGAAGCCATATTGAATATACCAGTTCATTCATCCTGAAGAAAAACGGATCTTTATGATACCTTTGCATATTCAAATCCATGCTTCTCTTTGAGGCCATTGCGACAAATTGTGTAATTATAGAAACGAGAGTTCTTGATTAATCCAACCCACTCCCGCCAACCAGGAGGGATGTAGCTGCCATTGTATTCATTGAGGTATTTTCCAAAAAAAGCTGTGAAAGGAGAAGAACAAAATTTAAGTCGGTTCTACTTCTCTGTGTGGATCTGTGGTCTGGGTAACACCCATAATTCATGGATGAACAGACATTTGTATTATGAAGTACAGTAGATCTTATCAGCATGTTTACAGCAGTGGAGGGCTTAATCCAGCTGACTGATTCCCCATCTGGCCTGCATAGGCTTTGGCTCCCTCCTGCCCAAGCCCCACCCTCAGGACTCTACCAGGGGCTTCGGAAGGGGCTGGGAATCCCCGTTATCTCCGATCATTGGTTGGAGATGGTGATTGCCCTTCATGCACTGTGTCTTCCTCCACTGAGGAGGATGCAGCGGGGTGAAGCGGTTCCTGCTGAGGCCATGGCTGAAGCTTTCCAGCCACGGCTGAGGCCACGTCACCCTCGCCACACGTTCCCCCATTGGGGAGGACACAGCGCAGGCAAAAGCAGACCCAACTGGCAACACCGGTTGGAGCTCTGCATGCACCTCCCCGCATCAGGGCACACCCACCCCACTGATGTCATCCAGCTCATGGAGGGATGCTGGGTGGAGCAGCATCCACACACCCCTCCAACCTAGTTCCCGTCCCCTGGTTTATGGCAAAGTGTTGCTTTTGCTTCAAAGTCCATGGTTTAGACACAATTTTCAGGATAGATGGTACAATATCATCTAAGAAGAAGAAACACGATTGCTAAAACATCAGTTTCAGCTCAGATGCTAGTAGCCAAAAATGGGATAAAACAAAAATGACCATCTTTAAGAGAATGGGAAAGTGATATTTGGCACAGAATACTAATACTTATTTCACAATACAGGAAAACTTAGGAAGCCATGTTACACCCCCCCCCCAATTACTCTTTAGAACAGTGGTTCAATATTGGAAGCAAAATAATAATTATCACTATTTTATTACAAAAAAGTGTTAGAAGCTATATAACAAAAATGTGTTAGAAGCTATATAACAAAAAAATAAGCACAATTATGTGCTTATTAATTATAGCACATAATTAATGTTGTGACCATTTTATAAATATAAGTAAATATATATTTTTAAATTATATTTATAAAATGGTCACAGCATTAATTATGATTTGATATTGGCTTGTCCAAGATTAATAATGTAAATGAAAGTATGATTTGTCATTTAAAGCCTAGGAATTGGTTATGTTTTTTATGTTTGTAGTTCTAACATAATTAAACAATAATTTAGAAGCTTAATTTTCAGTTGTCATGTCCCAGTCTTAATGGGACCAGCTTCCATAGAAGTGAACAGAACTGCCAATAGAGTTCCCAACACAGACGAGAAGAACAGCAAGGTAGAGCTCTGCCGTACTGCTACAGCTTTGAGGCAGGAATTCAGATTCACCCACTTCCTGGTTTTCCCAAGAGTCTGTAGCATTAATTACCACATGGAGGAAAATAAAGTTAATCCACCTCATACTTTTAAAAAGCAATCCGGTGTAAGTTTGACGCACCATATTTTTCCGAGGAAAAGCAAACATGAGACCATTTTCCTTCTAAGTGACAGCCCTTCTGCCAGTTTGGTGTAGTTCTGCAGTGGTTCCCAACTACGCATCCCCAGATGTTGTTGAATCACAACTCCCATTATCCCCAGCCAGCATGGCCAGTGGGGCAAGGATGAGAGGAGTCGTACTCCAACAACATCTGTGGACCCAAACTAGCAGCGACATCTTTTTTCCTTAAAAGCAAGCACAGGGGACCTGTTCCGGATTGGGACCCTGGCGTGCGGGGTAGGGGGCATTTAACCCTTTGCCCTCCACTGCAGTCCCAATCCAGATTGGGTCCTCCGCACCTGCAAATTGCATTGGTCAAAAATGACTGATTTCTTTCAACGGATCATTTTTTAGCGATGCAAATCGCAGGTGGCCCAATGCGGAGCACAGTAAGAAAAGAAAAAAAAGACACAGCTGCTAGCTATGTGGTTAAAGTAATGTGTAGCTTAACCCTAAGCCACCTTGCACGATGTCATCTGTTTTAAGAACTTTTTGCTGAGAAGCAGCATTTAAAAATTCTAAATAAATAAATAAAATGGTTCCGTTAATGCCGCCTAAAACTGTATCATCATTTTTTTGCAGCCATCTTTTTGCACTGCTGACCTATGTTCTGCTGCTTCCATCTGGATGAATGGAACAGCCATTGTGGAAACAGTGCTCTGTGCTCTCAAACCCATTAAAAAAAATTCCTTGGAACTGAGGTGAAAGCCTTTGGTTCATATTGAAAGAGCATAGTATCTTTCTGAATACACCTAAGCTTTATGGTACTTATAAGCCCATGAATTAGCTTCAGTTACTGACAGACTTATAAAGAGAGACACTAGCAAATCAACTTGTTGCAAAGATGTTAGCCTTTTACTAAAAAGAATGCCAATCACTTTCCCACTAGACATCCCAAGTATCATATGGGTACTGAAGAACAAACCACCCCCAAAACTCAAAGACAACTTTTTGTAAATTGACTGTATTGAATGCAAAATTTTAAATGCCACTCCAGTCAGCGTGTGTACCTGGAATGGGGGTGGGAGCAGGCAGGGGCGCCATTTTGTCCCTTGCTTCAGGTAGCAAAATGCATCAGGACAGTCCTTTGCTTCAGGCAACAAAATGTACTGCAGTATTCAGGCAGCAAATATGTTGCTGCCTTTCGTTCAGTACATCCAGGCTAGCCTCATACAGGTTTCTGCCTCAAGTGAAGGACAAGATGGCACCCCTGCCTAGGGAGGTTGGAGGAATCCACAAGAGATCCAAATGAGATTGGATTTCTATTAATCTGACTTGCAGATTCCACAGTGGACTGGCTTTTTCCAAGTCACCTGGATTCCACGGACTTGCAAACCGTTTTTTCACTTTTGGGCAGAGTTTGTGCTAATTCGTATTAATGCTGCTGTACATGAGTACAAGTGTGCATTAGCGCTAATGTGCACGTGTGCAAATGCACTACTTGTCATGAGCAAATGTAGATTAGAACTTGTGTGCAAGTGCGCATTAAAGCTAATGCAAATTAGCACAAGTAGAATGAAATTCTGGTAAAAAAATAAATAAATCTGATTCATTCTGCCAATGAGCAGACGACGGAATGAAAGATCCGTCAACAACCCACAAAACACAGACAGAGCACCTGTACTCCTGCCCTCCCCCTTCCATGTGCAGATGATGACTGGACTGCCATTTGAATTTTACTGCAAAGTTGGCAACAGGCGAGCATGCTCGCTCCACAGCACATGAGGGAAAGGGGCTAGCTTAGGGGAACAGGGCAGACACAGTCCTGCCCTTATTTATTTATTTTATTTATTTAGTTAATAAATTTTTATACCGCCCAATAGCCGAAGCTCTCTGGGCAGTTGACAACAGTTAAAACCATAAAATACAATATAATATAACTATAAAATTTAAAACCACAGATTAAAACAAACAGCAAGGCTAGCTAGCAGCAGTTCAAATTACAGTAACAGAGTTAAAAACTAACAGATAAAAAGAGTACAATGTGGGCACCAGGCGAGCCTCTTTGGGGAGCTCATTCCACAACCGGGGTGCCACAGCAGAAAAGGCCCTCCTCCTGGTAGCCACCTGCCTCACTTCCTTTGGCAGGGGCTCTCGGAGAAGGACTTCGTCACCACTTCCCACCCCACCACCATGTGCTGCCTCACTTTGCCAAATGATAGGGCCGGTCCTGACCATGCCCAAAAGGCTCAGTTTCATGTGGGGGTTGTACCACAGTCTAAACAGGTAATCATATATAGGACAGTGTCGTCTGTGCAGCAAAATAATCGATAAATCATAGGTTTAACCAGCATCTTGCACACTGGCCTTTGAAATTTTCCACAGTTCTAGTATTTGCTTCTCTCAAGTTCTTTGATACTTGGCTCGTTAAAAAAAACAAAACCCCAAAAAGCCAAGCGACATGCTCCAACTGGCGGCAACCGTAAAAGTTTCTGACTCGCTGGTGTCTGAGTACCATTCACAATGTCCCCAGGCAACCAACATATTTAGAAACAGAAGCAAGGAGAATTAGGAAGTCATTTCTGTTTTAATAAAATACCAAGTACAGCTGAATGGATAAAAAGTCTCATTAAAAAGTAATACCATTTCAGGGAACATCTTTTCATTATTGTATCTAATGGTGCCCACAGGGATAACAGCAAAGATAAATGTAGATTTTTTTCAATTTAATGAGACAGATTTTATCTGCATACTGGCAATTTTGCTAACTGTTCCCAGGACACAGTGCCATTGTTTAAACACATGTAACATACTTTGCCAGCTCAGAATAATGGCAGCCTCGTTGAATATGCCCAATTAAGCTTGGGTAAACAGCAATCCTTAGCAAGGTGGACAATTATTATACTTGATATCTGCACAATTAAGAAGCATTTGGTGACAAAAGAGGAACTGGTCAGGGAAGAAATACACCATCTTCCCTTAAACTTGCAATCCACTTTACTTTCATTTCCCTAAGCAGCCAATTGGAGTGCCCCAAGGAAAAGTATAAAGTAAAACAGCACAATCCAGTAATAAACTTTAGGGGGGGGGGAAGACACATCAAAACTCTCATTACAGTTTTTAGACCCTTTTTGTTTTCAATGCTATTGGGTCATGGCTACTTTCAATGCAGCATCTTTCAAACATGAGTTGATTTCCCAATGTCATTCCAGTACCTGCACATACTTATCCTCTGAATGTTATAATAGGGTTGATTTCTCAACAGACCCTTTACTTCAGCCTTTCCCAACCTGGTGCTCTCCAGGTGTTTTGGACTGCAGCGACCATCAGTCCTGAGCATTGGCCATGATGCTTGGGGCTGTTGGTAGTTGAAGGTCAAAATGCCTGCAGGGCACCAGGCTGAGGAAAGCTGCTTTCATTGCAACACTCCAAAACACAGCCCTGCAATTGTCACAATTGTTTCACTCATAACCCTTTGTGTAAAAACAGGCATTTCATGTATTTTATTTATTTGCATGATTTATATACCGCTCCATATTCCGGTATGGAGATCTTGGAGCAGTGAACAATAAAAGATAAAACTGATAAAAGAATAACACAGTATGCTAAAAACAAAACCGATAAAACCGTGGCTGGTTAGTTCAGGAAGGCTTCCTGAAATAAAAGTGTTTCAGGAGGCACCGAAAACAATCCAGTGTTGGCACCTGCCTGACCTCCAGAGGCAGGGAGTTCCAGAGAAATGGAGTGGCCACACTGAAGGCACTTCTCCTGGTGAACTCCAATTGGGCCATAGGTACATATGGAACCGCCAGGGACATGCCATCCGATGACCTCAGTGACTGGGCAGGAGAAGGCGCTCTCTCAGGTATCCTAGTCCCAAGTTGTTTAGAGCTTTGTACACAAGCATCAAACCCTTAAACCTGCTCCGGTAGTGAATAAACAGCCAGTGCTGTTGTGTTCACTGTTCACTTTACTCCTTCAGTAAAGGAGTTGCATGCTGAAAAGGGGCAAGTCCTAACAACTGCATTCTGGCGCTAGCTCCAGCTTCCGGACCAGCCTTAAAGGCAGCCCCACATAGAGTGCATTGCAGTAATCTAGTCTTCTTGAGGTTACTAGCACCTGTACCACTGTGGCATGAGTGACTTGCACCCACCCTGAGAGCTTCCGTCTTTTCACACAGGATAGAATGTGTGTTAAGAAAGTCCCTTAGCACTCAGGCCAATATTAAACATACAAACAAACTCCTTCCACCAAAATTGGCCCAAACCATGTTGGAGTCGATTTGCAAATGGTCTATTTTCCTCAGTGACAGACATGTAGACATTATAAATGTGTGAAACAGGTCTCGGTTGCCAAGTGACGAGTCACACAAAGGGTTTTGGGGTTTTTTAACCATTATAACTTATAAAACAGGAGAGTCTTCATGCATAAATACCATCAAACAAAATGAACTGAATCTTGCCATAGAAAAGATAGAAATTTAACCCTATGCCACAGGTGGGGAAAGTGAGACAAATGAAGGTTGGAAAGAACTTGATCAAATTCATGCAACACATTTGTGATAGTGCTTATTCAATTGTAATGCAGAATGACACTGTTGGATACTGCCTATTATCTATCTATCTATCTATCTATCTATCTCGCCAAGATATCATATATATATATATATATATATATATCTCACAATTCCACTACTAACAGAAACTCCATTACCCCAACAAAGTGGAGAGTAGACTAGGGATCTTGTTAAATATGCAAGTAAGGATATTTATTTTAGTCATGATAAAACAAAGACATGGTGGTTACAATGTGGTTGAGACATAAAACAAAACAATTTAAACAGTGAATCAGATACAGTCCAAAGAAAAACAATCCATTTTCTATGACCTTTTCACATCTTTCTATGATACAAATGTTTCTTTGTGACTGCATCGTCCTTCACTGACCTTAAAACAGAAGCAACAGCTTGCATAGGCCAGACCAAAAGGTCCAGATAGGGCAGTAGCTGGTTTCAAAGAGAATTTTTTGGTTCTGTGCATTGCCAACAATGGCCAGCCAGATGCCATATAAACCTTACAACGGTACCTAAGTGCAGCAGCCCTCTTCCCCCATCCTGATCCAGGGCAGGGCTGTGAGCCTGCAATTTCCCTTGCCAATGAGAGGGTCCATGGAAACAAATGGGTTATTTTTTGGAATGCAAACTGCAGGTGCAAGCTCCCAATCCAGACTGGGAAGGAGGAAAAGGGATAAAGCCCCTACTCCTTATGCTAGGGTTCCAATATGGATCAGGTCCTCCATGCTTACTTTCGAGTAAGGGGAAAAAAGACACAGCTGCTATGTCTTTAATACAGGGGTGGGCAATTTGTGGCCCTTCACATATTTTGGTCTTAGCTCCCAGAAGCCATAGCCGATTATGAGGGATAATGAAATCTGTGAGCCAAAACATATGGAGGGCCACAAGTTCCCCACCCCTGCTTTAATGTAACGTGTGGTTTAAGCCTAAGATGTCTACTGCTTATGAACATGGATGCTCCATCTACCTACCATGGCTAATAGCCATTGATACGTCTGATCTCTAGGAGTGGATAAATCTTCACTCAGTTTCTCATTTTTCCAACCTTAACTTCATTTCATCCCATTTTTGCATCAGTTTGTGATTGATGATGATGATGATGATGATGACTACTACTACTACTACTACTACTACATCTACATACCATCTTTGTGTTGTGATATGTATCACTTCACCAGCTGCAGCACACTGTTTACACATGGAAGGGACAGAATGGCTGTAAACAGGTTTGTTATGTCTTTCTGGATTCCCGTGTTTTTCGCATGGGAAGCTAGACCGTGAGAGCAATATGAGCTAGTCACATGGTTTGTATGTTCTGATGACGTGCTAACTTGTTTTTCTGTCTGAAGCCATCTTAGAGAGAAGCTGGACTGCTTTCTCTCTTCTCCTTTGTTCTTCTTGCTGGACTTTGTTACTGCAACAATGTAACGTCTTTGCTGAATCATAGAATCATAGAATCATAGAAAAGTAGAGTTGGAAGGGGCCTACAAGGCCATCGAGTCCAACCCCCTGCTCAATGCAGGAATCCAGGTCAAAGCATCTCTGACAGATGTCTGTCCAGCTGCACCTTGAATGCCTCCAGAGTGGGAGAGCCCACCACCTCCCTAGGTAGTTGATTCCATTGTCTTATTGCTCTTACAGTCAGGAAATCTTTCCTGATGTTTAGGTGGAATCTAGGTTCCTGTAACTTGAGCCCATTATTCCGTGTCCTGCAAACTGGGATGATCGAGAAGAGATCCTGGCCCTCCTCTGTGTGACATCCCTTCAAATACTAGAAGAGTGCGATCATATCTCCCCTCAGTCTCCTCTTCTGAAGGCTAAACATGCCCAGTTCTTTCAGTCTCTCCTCATAGGGCCTTGTTTCTACTCCCTTTATCATCCTTGTTGCCCTCCTCTGAACCCTCTCCAGTTTGTCTATGTCCTTCTTAAAGTGAGGTGCCCAGAACTGGACGCAGTACTCAAGATGAGGCCTAACCAGTAAAGGGGAATTATCACTTCCCGCGATTTGGAAGCTATACTTCTATTAATACAGCCCAAAATTGCATTTGCCTTCTTTGCAGCCACATCACATTGCTGGCTCATATTCAGTTTGTGATCTACCACAATTCCAAGATCCTTCTCACTTGTAGTATTGTTGAGCCAAGTGTCCCCCATTCTGTAACTCTGCATTTGGTTTCCTCTCCCTAGGTGCAGCACTTGGCATTTATCCCTATTAAATTTCATTCTGTTGTTTTCGGCCCAGTTGTTTTCGAACTGTCTGGATCGAACTATGTGCTGTGGAGTTTCCAGATGCTTATTTAACCCATGCGGGACTTTGGACTGTAGTAACACAGGATCCAATTGCAGTGGGGGATCAGGAATATGATGAATGGAAAGAGCGAGATGATAAAGCCAAAGGAATTCTTTGTTTATCTGTTGAAAGCTCACAAGTGCCATTTATCCAATTTCAAAACACTGCAAAAGAGATCTGGAATGTGTTGAAGAACACGTATCAAATGCAAACAGCGGGCAGCAGAATCTTGCTGGCACGTAAGCTATACAAGTTAAGCTTGCAACCAGGTGGCTCTATGCCAGAGCATTTGAGTACTATCAGAGACTTGTTTAACAGGCTGAGGGCTCAAGGGATGACTATTGATCCATTAAATCAGGTCTCCATTTTGTTATCAAGTCTGGATTCATCATATGACACAATTATCACATTGATGGAGGGACAGCCAGATCAAAATCTGACAATGGAATATGTGTCAGGCAAACTTCTTTCTGAGTGGGAAAAGCGACAGGGAAAGAAAAACAATTCTGGCCATAAATTTGCTGAGAGCCGGGCTGAGGTGGCAAACAGCCAAGCTGCAAACAAGCAGGGAGTTACCCAAGCCGCTGCTTTAAAAGTGAAAAAATGCTTTACTTGTGGATCTACAAATCATCAGAAAAAAGATTGTAAGGTCAAACGGAAAAAGACAAAAAACAAACAGGAAACAACAAGCACACCTGAGGAGGCAGTAAAAACGGGCAAAAGTTTGATTGCACGGGTGGGGGTTTCTAATGTTTGCTGGGTTTTAGACTCTGGTGCTTCTCATCACATGACTAACTCCAGGAACGTATTTCAATCTCTGGAAGAAGATGGATGTCCAGGTCAGCACGTGGAATTAGCTGACGGGAAACGTATAAATGTTTCAGCAGCAGGAACAATTGAATTTGCTACTTTGGGTCAACAAAGGGCATTGTTTGTTCCGGAACTGGACACAAATCTGATAAGTATTTCCCAATTAGCTCAAAATGGCTATGAAATGTGTTTTTCAGACAGCACATGTGTGATTTCACGTGAAGGGACAGTCTGTGCAAAAGGAGATTTGCAGAATTCTCTGTATGTTATAAATCCATTTGTAACACATGATGAGATTGTGAAGTATGCAAATTGTAAACCTCATGATAATTGTATACATTTATTCCACAAACGTTTTGTGCAATGCAAATTACAGGAGCATTGAGAAGATGCCTGGGTCTGTGTGAGGGCATGAAATTGAAACCTCGTTCTAATTATGTGGAAATGTGAAGTATGCAGTCAGGCTAAGTCACACAGGACTAACATTCAGAAACAGCAGTGATAGAGTGAGCACAAGAATATTTGAGCTGGTACACTCTGATGTTGCTGGGCCATTTGAGGAAAGCTATGGGGGAAATAGGTACTACATGACTATTATTGATGATTTTTCTAGATTTGGATTTGTTTATCTTTTGCAGCATAAATCTCAGGTACGAGAGAAATTTGAATCATTTTTGAAATGGGCTGTTACAGATTCAAACAATACCCCATAGGTGAATTGCTCACAGATGGTGGGGGAGAGTACATGAGTACAAGATTTAAGAAATTCTTGGAAAGTGAGGGCATTGGACACAAAGTCACAGCCCCAAACTCACCGTTTCAAAATGGTGTAGCTGAAAGATGCAATAGAACACTCCAAGAAATGATGAGGGCTCAATTAGCTGACTCACAGTTGAAAAACCATTTCTGGGGGGATGCACTTTCAAATGCTAACTATTTGCTGAACAGATTATCTAACACCACAACTGGGAAAACTCCATATGAAATGTTTCATGGGAGGAAGCCAAAGATAGCACACGTGCGGATTTTTGGGTTCAAATACAGGCTAAAAGCTTTGAATGTTTTCTGCTGGGGTATGATGGACAAACAAAAGAATACAGGCTGTGGTCACCACAACACAGAAAGGTAATTTTAAGCAGAGATGTGATATTTCATGAGCAAACACATGAAAAGAAACAGCTGGTGGAATTTCCAATGCATTCAATGGCTGAGACACAGCTGGAAGTTTCTGAAACAGAACAGGCCACTGAGCAGATATCTGGGGAACAGGAGGGAGGTGAACAATCTCTAAGGCGTTCAACCCGAGAACGTAAAACACCTGTTAGATATCAGGATGAATTCCAAAGTGGGAAAACTGTTGTACATAAAGCTCTCAAAATAGCTTTAGAACCTCAAAGTTTTGAGGAAATCCAAAGCATGGAACCAGCAGTAAGAAATGATTGGTTTGAAGCCATGCAGGATGAAATCAATGCAATGCATGTTAACAAAACATGGAGTCTGGTATCTTTACCTGTAGGGCGAAAGACCATCACCTGTAAATGGGTGTACAAGGTGAAAACGAATCACCAGGGGCAGGTGGAAAGGTACAGGGCAAGACTCGTGGCAAGAGGGTTTGCACAAAAACATGGGATAGATTTTGATTCCGTGTTTGCACCAACAACAAGGTATGCAACTGTAAGATTGTTGTTGAAATTGGCAGCACAAAGAAAAATGATGGCATTTCATTTTGATGTAAAAACTGCTTTCCTATATGGTGATTTACAAGAGGAAATCTACATGGTACAACCAAAAGGTTTTGTAGAAAATCCTGGTCTTGTATGTCGTTTGCACATATCCATATATGGGCTGAAGCAAGCAGCGAGGTGCTGGAACCAAAAATTAGACAGAGTTTTGATTAGTTTGGGATTCAAACAAAGCAAGGCTGATCACTGTCTGTACACATGTTACACAGAATTGGGACATTGGGTGTATTTGTTAGTCTTTGTTGATGATATATTGCTGATAACAAAATCAGTAAGTCAAAAAGACAAAATTGCAAAAGAATTGCAAGCACACTTTGAACTGAAAGATCTAGGTTTGATACAACACTATCTTGGAATGCAATTATCCCAGGATGAGGAAGGTTCTTTCTTGGTTGAACAAAGTGGGAAAATTCAGAAATTGCTGGAGATTCATGGATTGGAGAATTGTAACCCAGTTACCACTCCAATGACTCTTGAATATCAAAAACACACAGATAACACTGAATTTGAGGATATTGGAAAATATCAATGTGTTATTGGAAGCCTGCTATATTTGGCAAATGTGAGTAGGCCAGACATCAGCAATGCTGTGAACATACTTAGCAGGAAAACGCAAAATCCTTCTATGTATGATTGGCTAGCTGTAAAACGGGTGTTAAGATATTTAAAAGGTTCCATGAATTGCAAACTGAAATTGTCATCACACACAGAGGGAGGTTTTTGTGTGTACACTGATGCTGATTGGGGAGCTGCAACAGATAGGAAGTCCACAAGTGGGACTGTGATCTTGTATGATAAAAGTTTAATTGACTGGTATACACGAAAACAATCTTGTGTGACTGTATCTAGTGCAGAATCTGAATTCATCAGTTTATCTCAAGCATGCAATGAGATTGAATGGTTCAAACAACTGTTTACTGATTTGCAAATACCAGTAGACAAGGCTGTTACAATTTTTGAAGACAACCAGGCTTGCATAAGCTTGGCACAAAATGAAAAATGTAGGCCAAGAACCAAGCACATTGATGTTCGTTACTCTCATGTAAAGGACTGTGTGCAGAAAGGGTGGGTAACACTCAAATACTGTGCAACAGGGGACATGGTGGCAGATCTTTTCACAAAACCATTGCCTGTAGTAAGACACATGAAGCTAATGACGGCGCTAGGCCTCATTGAGCAAATGTGAAACAAGATGTTCTCAGCTTGTGGGGGGATGTTGTGATATGTATCACTTCACCAGCTGCAGCACACTGTTTACACATGGAAGGGACAGAATGGCTGTAAACAGGTTTGTTATGTCTTTCTGGATTCCCGTGTTTTTCGCATGGGAAGCTAGACCGTGAGAGCAATATGAGCTAGTCACATGGTTTGTATGTTCTGATGATGTGCTAACTTGTTTTTCTGTCTGAAGCCATCTTAGAGAGAAGCTGGACTGCTTTCTCTCTTCTCCTTTGTTCTTCTTGCTGGACTTTGTTACTGCAACAATGTAACGTCTTTGCTGAGGTGGAGTGAAGCTCAACTTACTCCACTGGATGTAATGCTTGCTATGCATTTATACTCCGCACATGGACTGTAACTAGGAAATGTATACTCTGTAGAACTTTACTTGCTAAGTGAATAAACAGGTAGAATTAGACCTGTGGTGTTCCAGAGTGTTTCCTGACTCCATGGATTAATCTGCAACGGGGAAGCTGGAAGCAGTCTGACAACAAGGCTGACTGGGCTGGAGAAACTGGCACAACACGCTGCACGCTGCGCGGGGGGAGGTGAGATCTGGAAGATCTGTGTGTGGAATTTCAGGCCTCTGCTAGCACACAGAGACAGGATTATAAATCTCCCAACTCGCACACACTCTGCTCAAAGACAAAACCAACAGTTTGTTCTACAGAACTCAAGATGCTGTACATAGGGCTCCCACTGGTCTCCCATCAAAGCTTCAACAATCTAAGCATCTCCCAGCCAAGCACTGACAAGACCCAGTTCTGCTTCAGCAGGATGGCTGTATCTCATGCCTTCCAACAATAATCCTGGTATCATTTTTATAAGGCATTTTAAGGTCATCAATAGATTGAAAGCAAACAACTTTTTTTTATCAAATTACAAGGGCCAAAAAACAAACAAACAAAAAAACTCTTACCAGTCCTATATCCAGTGTTGTTGAGATATACTGCAAAGGTACGTGGTTCATGTGTTGCTTGCCAGGAAGGGGAAGAGCAATTCTCATTGTTAGTATAGATGTTGTGGTTGTGAACATATTTCCCCGTCAGCATGGAGGAACGAGATGGACAGCACATTGGTGTAGTTACAAATGCATTGACAAAACTAGCACCTCCATTCTCCATTATCTTCCTGGTTTTATTCATCACTTGCAAAGAACCTAAACAAAAACAACCACGTGAGTAACTATTGCTATTTCACATCAACAAACCCAGTTAGAACTCATTCAATGAGTTTACACATCGCATACCTTCAACGTCCATAAAACCATGTAGATCTGTTACCTCTAAATTTGCTAAGTTCTATTTTCAGCTATAATAAATATTTAATTTCACCAAAAGAGATTTGCAGCTATAGGGTGTGTATAACTCTCTCTGTGTGCGCGTGTGTGTGCCAGTACTATTTTTTTAAAAAATGAGGTTAATTTTTAAACACACACACACACACACACACACACACACACTGTCCTGCCCTGTACATGTCCTGCTTAAAGATAAAGAACCATATTTATTTATTTATTATATTTATACCCCACCTTTTTTCCTGAAAGGAACCCAAGGCGGCTTACATAATCCTCCTCTCCATTTTATCCTCACAACAACCCTGTGAGGTAGGTTAGGCTGAGAGGCAGTGACTGGCCCAAAGTCACCCAGTGAGTTTCATGGCCAAGCAGGGACTAGAACCCGGATCTCCCAAGTCCCAGTCCAACACTCTCACCACTACACTACACTGGCTGAGGCCTCAAAGTTGGCCATCAACTAGGACTTGAATAGCACATTCTGCAGGCACAAAGGTTACCTGGTCACCGTCTTTCTTACTATGGTGGGATGTATTGTATTTCTATTTAAATTATAGTCACTATTTCTAAATTTGTATCTCTGTCTGTAAATTAGCATATTACCATATTTGACCGCATTTGATTTATATTATATTACTGATTATTTCTATATTTTTAAAGTGTTGTATATTATCTGTTATATGTACTATATTATAATATATGTCTAATTTTATTCTAATAGCTGTTAACTGTCCAGAGGATGATTTTTGTTAATGAGATTTTATTGTTTTGTCCAGTATATGGTAGTGACATAATTTTAAAATCTGCATTTTAAATTCTGTATCAATTTTACATATATATTAATGGTTTGTATTGTATACATTGCAGAGGCTTTGGCTAAAAGCAATAATAATAATAATAATAATAATAATAATAATAATAATAATAATAATAAATAGCATATACATATTTCCTCTTTTGTCATCTTCTTTTGGCGATGAATTATCTCCTTTTTGGCAATGAATTTCCTTCTTTTTGGTGATGCATAAGTGACCACCCTACTTGCAGCCCCCCCCCGAAACTAGTTATTTTATTTAAAAAAATAGTAGAAAAGGAAGAGTCCTCTAACCCGCAGCAGCTCTCTGCTGAAGCTTAATTTTTGAGCTGTGTACTGCATATATTAGCTAGTGCCCAAAACAACTTTGCAAGCAGCCAGCCAACACTTTGCAACCATGGATCATTTTTTAGAACACCTGTAACTTCATTTATTTTTTAATAGGATTTTAAAATGTAAGCAATTATATCTTATTGTTAGGCACTGTTGATATATTTTAGGTACACAGTCATACTTCCCCGCACACATTTCTCAAAGCAGTGAAAACAGGAATGCCAATTTTAAAAAATGATGAAAAACGTAGTTGCAAACCCACAGACTTATCATGGGGCTCAGTAAAAGCACGATATGTGTGAAAATGCCTGACCTCACTTCTCTCCATCCACCACCTGACCCCTGCCCAACCACAACCAGGTATGTATACATGCCAATTAAGGATTACGCTTCATGCAGCTGACGAAGCGCACTCTGGTCCATAAAAGCTTATGGTGTAAAAAAAAATGTTTGTCTTTAAGGTGCCACAGGAGAGCTTCCGGGTGAACATGGAGCCTTGAAGTCCAACTGATACAGCGTTCCTTCCTGGCCAGAGAAATTCTGACTGGGGAATCTACTTCTGATAAGAAGCTAAGATTTGACGTTACCCCCAAAATATCTCGCAGGGTTATATAAATCACTTTATGTTTGTCTTTTGGCGGACAGATTGTGGCTGTAACCTGAGGTGGGGGAAAGCGGTGCCGTATTCAGGAGATCGGCTTTCACCGATCATTAGAGGCGTACGTGTTCACTTCCAAAATGATGGATAATATCTGGACTGGCCGATTTGGAATCTTTCTACAGCACAGTAGGAATTATAATTAACTGTAAGTTGAATGTGGGTATATTTGGGAGGCAAAGAAGATAAGAAGCGCTAATTGGAAGGAGGGCTATAATTCCTTTATGTGCAGTGGAATTTTGGAAGTACAAGGGCAATATGACTTCAGCATTTATGTTGCTCTGGAAAAAGTTGGAAAATAATATTTTAAATAAACTGGAAAGAAGAATCCAAGGTTGGGATGTAAACTTTGAAGTAGACGTAACAAAAAAAAGACGGGAATTGGACACTACACAGGAGGAGAAAGAAGTAATTAAGGATGTTGGAGACTTTCCAGAGATTCACAGAGGCGTTGAAGTGTTAACTGGACTGAATTTGTTTAAGGAGAATGCTCGGAGAAAAGTTATGACGCAGTTTTTAAAACCCAAGATGGCGAATGCTGAGATTCACAGAGGCTTTGAAATCTGGATTGGACTGAAGGTTCATGAAGCCGGTGAGCAAGATCCCCAGAGTAGGCTTGCTTTGTTTTTTGTTCAGAATCTGGAATGTAGTTATTATCCTTTTGACAGAGGGAAATATGAGCTTTGTTAAAAAATCTGATTTTGCTTTGACTGGGAAAGGATGAAGGGCTGCTGTTTATTGAATTATTCAGATAAAGGGATTGCCTATATGATTTGTATGGACTTTAAATATTTAAGAAAAGGGATTGCTTATATGATTGTCCTGGATTTCAAATATAAATGGTGATGTAAGAGAAAATATTATTATTAAGATATAAGCATATTAGGTCTATTTGGAAATATTTACTTAAAAATGTCTTTTTAATCTTGTGTGGAGTATTTGACATATTGAAGGGGAAGGTGTTTTTTGGAGTTTTGTTGTTGTTGTTGTTATTGTTGTCTTTTACAAGTAGAATGATGACTTATGTGCTTCTGTTGTTTTGTTAGCTATTACTTATTTTTTAACTTTTAAATTTTTCTTTATAAAAAAAGATATCTTTAAAATTAAAAGTGAAGTGGTTTATGGATAGATAGAAAGAAACAAGGAGTAAATGTACTATACTAGAGAGGGATTCTTAATATTCTTAATAATGGGATTTTAAATTGGATTAAAATGTTGTTTTGTTTTTGGTTTGCCGTAACTGAATGTGAGGTTTTGTTAACGGAGAATGTTGTAAGAATAACTGTGGTTGCTTAAGCTGTGGAGAAGATTGGAAGTCCTTTTTAATTGTGTATATTGTTTGTTATATATGTGTTTTTGTGTTTGTATGAAATGAAATAAAAATTCATAAAACCTAAACCTAAAGGTGCCACAGGAATCTTTGTTGATTTTGCTGCAGCAAACTAACAAGACTATCCCTCTGGAAATTACATTTACCAGTAATTGGCTCTTTTTGGAAACTAAACAGGATTTCAAGCAGACAATGCAATTCTGGTGTGCTGATTTACACAGAGATTAGGAATGTCAGGGTAAATCCCTAATATTAGTGCTCTCTCCTCTAGCAGATGGTTATTGCTTGTTTTTGTTTAACTTTAAGGAGAACAAAAGTAACGCCTCACAGTACGTCCCCTGCAGGGAAGCTGCTTGAAACAACCTTTGCATGGTGGCTGCAAAACAGCTTACTACATGCTATAATGTGGATGGAGTCTCCACCCCACCGTTAAATGTCCCTTATGGCCAATGGCCATAACGTGGATATATTCCATGCAATACAAGCCATCCATATGTTAAGCTATTCTACATGTTACATCTGTCATGCAGAGGCCATTTCAAGAGGATATAGTGGCTAAAACATGCAGACAAGTCCTATGATGTATTAGCTTAGGGCAGCCTTCTCCAACCTGGTGTTTTCCAGGTGATTTGGACCACAATTCTCAGCATTCCTGACCATTGGCCATGCTGCCTGCGGCTGATGGGAACTGAAGCCTGGTATAGGAATTCAGGCTCTTGAGGTTGTTGTTGTTGAGGTGTGCCCCATGTGCTCTTTTTATTGAGGTGTGCCATGTACTGTAGCAAAGTTTGTATTAATGATCTAGGGTTTTATGCATACAGTCTGCAATGAATAAGAAGTTTATTGTCCTGCATAGGCAAGATTGATCTGCCAGTGAAGGTATGCATCTTCTGTAAAAGTGAAGACAATGGCATATCTGGTTTCATTTGCTGCATACAATTTGTTACCTGACTTTGGGCAGCTAACATGAGAATTTTCAATCTTAAATATGGTATGGTTCTTTAAGGCTCACACCTCTCCCTTGACTTTCACTGATTAGTCACAGCAATTGAAAAGATGTCACATGACGAAATAGATGGAGGATCATGCCACAAGACGGTGGTCAAGTTTTGTTGTTGCTGTTGTAATAGCCTTCAAAACATAGCATTCACTCAGGGCCAAGAAATAATGGCTCTTCAGTGAGACAAATATTGCCAAGCTCCCACATGAAAGAACAGAACAGATAATACGTGATGGAAATACCAACATAAAAATATTGACTTCACTTCTGCCAACTGAAAGAAAATTGCAAGTTGTTCAGCAGGGTTCCCCAACATGGCCCGCAGGGACCTCCACTGGTGCTCACAGAGCTCTCCCCACCCTGCCCCCTTCAAAAACATTGTTTTAAGAAAAACCTTGGGAAGTGTTAGGGCAGCCTTCTTTCTCTCCCTTTCTAGCCTCTAGCCGTGCTCTCTCTCTCCTCTCTACACCTTTGCCTTGCTACTTTCTCCTCCCTCCCAGTCTCTAGCCTTGCTATTTCTCTCCCCCCCACCACCACCTCTTTAGCTCACTTTTGACTAGCCAGGCCCCCACAGCAGCCATTATGTGACTAGCCACATCCACCATAGGAGCCATTTTGCGGTGGCACCCACAGCAGATTCTCAAATTTCCAAATGTACCCATGGGTACAAAAAGGTTGGGGACCCCTGTTCTATGGTGTTTAAGAAGGAAATTATGAGTCACTTCTGAGACCTAAGATCAAGCTTTTCCAGCTCAAGTAAGCGACCACACTACTGCAGCTAAAGCTGAACCACATTGACAGCCTGCAATAAAAGATGATGATTTATACATTAAAATACTTAATAACAAATAGCATGTACTCTTTCCTTAAAGACGTCATTCTGCTCCCAAATTTTACATTGACTTATTTGCCAAGCAACAAGGGTGTATCACTGCAACTTGCTGCACCAGTAACTCAATAGTTAGGAAAGTGTGTATGGATCTCTGCACCAGCAAAGATCCATACACTCTGTTCTTGAATTACCTATTTCCTGGTGCAGCAAGTCACAGTGAGAGGCATCATTAAGAACAGTGTACACGTTTGCTGATATTTAACAATATCTAGTGACAGTCACTCAGGTGCTTGTGTGCAAGTAGTTACAGGTGGGTAAAAACCATCTGCAGAGAACCCAGAAGGAAGATGGGGATGCATTCCCATCTAAACCACAACAGCAACGGGAAATGGCATCTACATTCGCACTGTGAAGAACTTGCAGGGATTACATGGGAAGATGTGCATCCACATCCAGTCAGTCCTCATCATGTGTTAGGCAGTGTAGGTGGTCCCTACTTCACCATCAACTGCAGGCATCCAGCCAAGTATCCTCCCTACACAGCATCCTGAGCGAGCCACGGAAAGACAGGCTGCATACCTGTAACTGACTGGTCCTCTGTGCATTCAAACATATGGGTTCTGCACCTGTGCAGAGCCTCATTTGGAATATTCCCAAGCTAAGCAAAGGATTGAGCAGAAAGCCCACATTTACACTCACTGGTCATGTTCAAAGGCATGGATCCTGCAATTCCCACTCAGTTCCCATGGACCGCCGCAATGATAAAAAGGTAAAAAGCTGGAAAGGAAAACAGTAAGCGAAAGCACCTAGAGTGGGGATGGAGAGTGGGTTGTGTGGATACATAGATGACCAAGTGAAGAATCACAGTTACAAGTAAGCAAACTCTCTTGTCAGGTAAGGTAGCTTGGAAGGCCATAACTGGCCCCAAGTTGGAAGCCATGAGCAGCTCCAACACCAAAGATGAAGATGCTCAGTACCAAGACAGGTGAAACAACCAAAATGGACAAGGTACACTTGTAGTCTGACTTGATCCCAAGGTGTGGCACCAAAAATGAAGGTGTGGTCGGGACCATGACAGACGAAATGTCCAAAATGGGCATGGTCTCACTTGTGCACTCACTTGGTTCCAAGGCCAGGGCAGAACCCAACGGTGTCATATCTAAGGTGAGAAAAGGCATCGCTGGTGCCAGCTTAGAGCGAAGGCCAGAAATTTGCCAATCTTGAGTTGCACTATTGGCTGTTTGCAAAGCCTGCTCCCAAAGAAGCATTCTGGGTCACGAAGAGCAATTTCTGGGGGCTTGCCAAGTAAAGCTCTGGCAGTGCAAGCAAGTGTTGACAATATGCCCTTCCCCCAGGCACTATAAGCACAAAGAGTGTCCGTACACATGCACACACAGTGTTTCAAATGGTTAAATAGTATAGAAAAATGGGTCATTATTAGCAAAATTAACTGCTGTTGACAGGCAACTTCCTGCTTTCCCAAACAGGACTTGCTGCCCACAGTTTTAGAAAGTGCCTCATTTAATCAGAGGTTGCTGAATATTAACAGGTATTGATTCCGCAATGGACCTCCTAACCAAATGGGAATCCATTAAGACATATCAAATGCAGTGAGAAAACGGATGATTTTCTTCTTCTTCTTGGAACAGGCTTTTCAAATCTGTCAAGCAAGTATGAAAATGTGTAGGGAAAGCAAATATGCGGAAGGGATCATTTACAGAGCAGAAAGTGGTCTCTTTAAAAACAATGACACAGAAACAAAACAAAAGTGATGAGAGAGTGAAATGATGCTGCAAATCACGACCAACTCACCGAGCTCCACATCTTGGTCATCTGTGAGTACAAGGATAATGTTAGGTCTAATATTTTTTCGCTCCTGCTGCACACGTCCTCTGAACCTTGGGGACTTGACAGTAGTACTGAGGCTGCTGAGCAGTTCAGAGCAAAGCACAGTCCACATAAGTGCAATGCAATAATGATTCATTCTTAGCTATCCAATGCTGCAGTTAAACCCTTGCGTAAATGCTTCTGTCCACTAATTTTCAAGCTCTGTAGAATGAAAAGAAGAGAGAGAGAAACAAACGTGGTTTAAAACCCAACTCTTAGCCAAAGTAGCAGTACATCTGCAAAAACCACACGAAGTAAACATGTGAACTACATCCAACTGAGGTTCAGATATGGTTAAGGCTCCATGCCTAGGCCCACTCAACTTCATCACTTATTTATTTCTTTGATTTGTATTCTGCCTTTCCACCAATAAAAATGGCGGCTAAAAATCGGAGGAGTGAATAAATAAATTTAAACAACAATAAAACAAATACATTTAAACACAGTTCAAAACACATAACAACAACAGAATAAGAACAGCACCCAACCCAACAGATCAGTGTATATGCCAAAGGCCTACTTAAATCAAAGCAACTTTGCTTTCCAGTGGAAGAAGGACACCAGAGAGGGAGCCAACCTAGCCTCCCTTGGCAGGGAGTTCCATAGCCTGGGAGCAGCCACCAAGAAGACCCTCTCTCACATTGCCACCAAATGCACCCCGGAAGGCAGCAGTACCAAGAGAAAGGCCCCTGCTAAAGATCTTAAAACCAGATAGGCTCGTATGGGAGAAGGCGGTCTTTCAGGAGTAAATTCCATTCAACTCAGACTTACAATTGATTAAAAATACATATGGACAGCACAGAAAGTTGCTGTTATAGTTTGAAGTCGCTTTTTGAAAATGAAATGGATATTCTTTCACTGCAGTGCCTTTACTTTTCCCTTTCTGACATTTGAGTACTAGCTGCGTTTTAGATTTGTTGTTTAGCTGTCTCCAAGAGATACTTCAGTTTTCTTTACAGCAAAAAACAATTTAAAAACCACATGAACATTCCCCATTTTGGTAGAGTTATCAATCGATCCTCAAAACAGTATTTTAACAGCACAATACTATTTGCGTCTACTCGGAAGTAAGTCTCATTCAATTCAATGGCTTATTCCCAGGTAAGTGGGTATAGGATTGCAACCTAAGCCTCTTTAACAGAAGCCATCTAAGAGAGGTGTTCAAACCCGTAGCCTCTTAATTCTATGTTCAAACACAAGTCTCCCATTTAGCACACTGGGTGTCCTTTCCTGGTAGCACTGAAAGAGAGAAGTCAGTTAAATCCTCTTCTGCTTCTACACCAAACTGAAATGAAGGCATGCCCTCACTGTTGGCAAGACTTAGGTTTCCTTAAGAAAAGGAAAGGAAAAGATTAAATTTGCTCGCCCTTCTTCGCTTTCCTGAGTTTTCTGCAAACATTTCTGCAAACTGTTAAGAAAAATGGGTGCTCATCTGAGTCCCAGGCCGCCTTCAAGAACAGCAGAGCTGTTTTTGGTAAACTCACCTGTACTTCCGAAAGAAGGAAGAGGATGCGGCTGTCAGTCAGGCTCTGCACTGCAATATTATTTGATGCTACTCCGTCTCTATTTTGCAACTTAACAGAGAGCTCATATTAAGTGACAGTCCAGATGATCTTACCAACACGGTGAGAGCCCATCAATCAGCAATGGGATTGAGCACATCATCTATAATGCACAGCAACCCTTAGAAGCCCCTTGTCCTCAGTTATCCACTTCCAGATTCAGCTCAGTGAGCCTATCAGAACCACTTTCGCAGTAACTGTCAATCAAACAGCCTCGCTATTGTAAACCCTAATGCAACCTCAGGAGGGGTCTCTGTGCTGCGGAGGGCCAAAACCCACAACGGAAAATGATTGATTGGCCTTGTGACTAAAACCGTTACCCTTTGGCATTCTCTGGCCTGTTGACAGAAGATCAGCCAAGAGGAGAATACATGTGATAATAGTAACTTAATTTACAGCTAAATTGGCTATATTTTTTAAAAACCACCACCACCACCACAGCAGCAGCAGCAGCAGCAAGGCTCGTTGGCAAACACACAAAGTTACGGGAGGCTTGTTCCATGGGCAAGTCTGCTCAGAAGAGGTGCAACACCAGCCTTAATGAGAATGGAACACAACTCATCAGGACCATCAGTACTCCCACACCTGAGACTTCATATTTAGACATGCAACATTAACCAGTAGGAGATAAATCAGCAGAACTAATTAAATGGAAGCATAGCATGGCGGAGGCGGGGGGGGGGGGAATGATCCCATCACTCATTTAAAAACACAAAGGGAGGGATCGAATTCCTTGGGGAGAAATGTGACACAGGCCAGCAGATGACTCTTTTTTCCTTTTCACCCACCCTCTCCCATTGCTTCGTAATGTATCTTATAAACAGCATCACACATCTCACTCCTTGGGCAATAATTGCACCAGGAGAGCGTGCGAAGGCATTTAAAAACAAAATTCTAAGCGTCTGTAAGCAGAGAAATCCCCACTCCATTGTCTGTGCACAAACATTCCAATCTCTGATTGACATCAGAGCAACCTAAAGGCAGGATGCCTGAGGATTCAGCACTCTTAAGTTAAATGCCATTGCCCTGACTACATGACATTCAGATAAGTAGACTGGAAGTCAGTAATTAGTCTGACTTGGCTTCTCCCACACCCCAGTTCTTAAGAATACTTTGGTTTTCTTCCCATTTGCTCAGCTCATATAAGATAAACGAGGCTGTAGTGCAGAACGGGGTTATTGGCCAAATAAGCAATTTTCCTGTCTGATACAGCACCACCACCTGCATTTAGCGAAAAGCTAAACAGAAACTTCTCCCAGGGTTGTTCGTTCAAACCTTGGACTTCTCTTGCATAAGCCAAAAGGAAGGGTGTGTGGGAGCAAAAGGAGTAAATGTTTAGCAGTTTCCTGGATCAGTTCTACTGCCCAGAAAAGTTGTTCAGATAATGTTGTGCCAGAAAAGACAGCCTTTCCAAATGCACTAAGCCAGCCTTCCCCAACCTGGCTTAGTCCAACACATGCCCTCCGTATAGATTTCATAGATTATAGAGTTGGAAGGAGCCTACAAGGCCATCGTGTCCATATGTTGGACTACAATTCCCAGCATGCCCCAGCCAGCTGGGAATTGTAGTCGAACACATCTGAAGGGCACCAGGTTGGGGAGGGCTGAAGTAAGCAAATATTGGGCACAACATGGTTGAACAATCCCAGTGCTGGCTCCAGCTTCAGTGGGCCCTGGGCAAAGCATCCTGTGGCGGGCCCCCATTTTATCAGTGGGTCTTGTCAGGCTTAGCTAGGGGTGGCAGTAGCAGCACGCCAGGCAGCTGGGTCTAGCCTCCATTTTAATTTCCCACAATGCCCCTAAGTAGCATTGTTCTGGAGCATTGTGGGTCCCCCAATTCACCTTGGACCAATTCCAAGGCCACCTGACTTGACTCGTGGCCTGAATCCAAATCCTGCTTCCGACATCAGAAGCTTTGTGCCACCCGTTGGCTATCGTTGGAAATCAACAAATGGCTACATCGTTTTTGCTGTTTGACAAAACCAGGTGAATTCTGAAGGAGCGGTAGCTCCTTATGAGGGGATCAAAACTTCCAAATTTCACACAAATAGGTGGAGAGGTTGCTGTGCCAGGTGCCTTTCGATTTTGACTTTTAAAAAAAATATAGCAAACTGCCAATAACTTTTTTATTTATTGGCAGAATTGGATGAATGTTGCAAGTATAATTGCCCCTTCTGAGGGGATCGTGTATACCAAGATCCAGATGAATAGGTTCAGAAGGTTTTGTGCAAAAGCAGCCTTTACCGTTTGATCCCCGCCCCCAAAGGATGTGCTTCACCTCCTATGTTTTTCATAGGCAATTGTTATGAAAAATGACATACATCATAGAGACTGCCCTAGCTAAGAAACCTGCAAAATTTCAGAAGGATGGTTGAAACAGGTTTTTTGTTTTGTTTTTGCAATTTGTATGAAAATGGCATATATCATAGACGTTTCCCTAGGCAAGAAGCCTGGAAAATTTCAGAAGAATAGGACTGGGGCTAGGGAGTCATGATCAATGAAAAACACATTAAGGCTTTTCCATAAAGTGCAACGGGACAGTGCTGAGCCTGAATGATGGATGTGGAGTCCACAGTGGAAAAGGCAAAAGGGCATTCGAACATCCAGCATTTTCTAAGCAAGTACACAATGCTACACCCTTCCGGGTCCCACAGACCCTACCAGAACTCTTTTAACATTGGTGCTCCCGGGAGAGAGAACTAGCAGAAAGCACTGGACACTAGAACAGGCCTGCAGTATATTACTTCAACATCCTCCCACCACCCCACCCACACAAAGCATTGGGATTGGAGGGACTTGGTAAAACCAGTCACTGTGGTTAAAAGCTGGAGCTGTCAGCCACAAAATTACAGTCTTTCCTCCCTCCGCGTTTTCCTCATAGAGAGAGCTCGGGGAGAAACGTATCCGTTTTTGCAGACACACTGCCTGTGCCTTCGTGTCCCTCCGAATCGCTCATGAAGCTTTGGGAGGGTTCAAATTTGGATTCGACTCACTTTGTAGGATCACCACTTCAGTTCAGACATCTCCCAAATCTTTCCAAATCAGCCCAACTTGGTTCAGGATTCAGCCGAATACAATGCACACCCCTAATTGAAACAATTCAAAAGGCCACAAAACTGGTTTACTAGAAGCCAAAATGGGCTAAGTAGACACACCTTGAGTAAAATTTCCTCTCCAAAACCACCTTCTGCCAGCTCAAGTCATTTTGCCCAAGATACAAACAGCCCAAGCCATTTTGCTGCCTGAGCTGGAGCAGCAAATTATACCTCCCCACTTAAGGTGCATATGACCCAAGGGCAGCAAAATTATTTTGGTGCTGGAGGCAGAAAGTCCCAAAGGTGCCTCCCCCTCCCCCCCTAAAAATACAACAACTGATTCACTAATTTGCTGCCATTTCCTGAAACCCCAAATCAGCTGCCTGCATGAGCCACCTCACTCTGCCTAAAGGTTTGGCCTTTTCTCCAGAAAAAACAACAAAAACCTATTATCCAATTAACCAATTTCATTTTGAAAACATTCCTTGCAATCCTATTGCCCTTTACATTTGAGAAACAGGTTATGACTGTCTGTGAGCCAGTGGGTCGTGCCTGATTAAGCCGTGGAAGTCACTCAGTGAGTCACTATCTCACAGGGTGGTGAGAATAAAATGGGGGGGGGGAGCGAGGCCATGTACACCAACTTGAGCTCATTGGAGAGAAGGCAGGATTTTATTTATTGATTTATTTGTCACATTTATATCCTGCCTGTGTTCCTTGGAGCCCAAAGCGGCATATGTGATCTTCTTCCTCTCCATATCCATGCAGTGAATTAGGTTAGGCAGAGAGTCAGTGGGCTTGTTCGCACGACACAGGAACTGTAAGTCCCCCGCAGTTCCCGTGTCATGTGCACGCCGACCGGGGGTGCCCCTGCGGGACAGCTGTGGGCGGGACGCACGCAAAGTGACCATGGTCGGTAGAGGGGTAAGCCCCTACCAAGTGTGGTCACTGTGCCATCCAAACAGCAGGGCGGCTGTCCCGCGGGGTCCCCACAGAGACGGCAGCCCAGAGCGGTCCGCCGCTGCCGCCGCTCCAGCCTGTAGGGGCAAACGGCCCCTCTGGGCATCCCGGGCCCCACCCCCTAGTGCCGGGAGGCCCATACTGCGGTGCGGGGACTACGGGGTCTGCCCACGTGCGTGGGGCGCTGGTCGTGTGCAGCGCCCCGCCGGACCCTGCAGATGGCCCCGTGGTTCCTCCCCCGCCGGCAGCCTGGGTTGTGTGAACCGGCCCAGTGGCTGGCCCAAAGCCACCCAGTGAGCTTGACGGCAGAGTGGGGACTAAAGCCCAGATCTCCCCCAGTCAAACCCTCTAACCACTACACCGCACTGGCTCTCTTACCCTAACCCTAAATAGAGGGGGAACCATGGTAGCAGGCAGCGCCCCTAACCTCCATGCATTCGTTCAAGGTCTAAATTGGTGGTACTGGGGAACATGTGGCCCTCCAGAGGTCGCTGAACTGCAGCTCCCACCATCCCTGGCCAACACTGATGGATGCTGGGAGTTGCAGTCCAACAACACCTGGAGGGCCACACGTGCCCCATCCCTGATTTAAACAGATTGTACATTGGTAGCCACTGCTCACACAGGAGCCACTTCTCAAACTCCGAAAAAGCAGGGCTCCTAATGATATGGGAGATGATGCCTAAGCAGGTAGAGTTGCTTATTTATTTATATATTTATTACATTTCTATACCACCCTGTCAAGGTTCCGCTACTGCAGGGACCCCTTGATCTGGCTTTGGGAGATCTCTGCCTCTTCCCAAAGTCTCTCCCTCTCTAGGTTATCAAGTCCTTTGCCTGCTTCCAGTAACGTGGGTGTAGGCTCTAGACGTGGTGAATAAGTCACTCCAAACTCTCAGGGTAACCAACAGCACTTTACTTATAATATTAGGGTTTTTACTTAATAGAGTGGTTATAATCCAAAAGCAAGTATGATAAAATAAAACAAACAAACAATCCAATGTTCTCTAGTATAACTTCAGACTACCTATTTCCTATGCAGCCAGTTTCTCTTTCTCTCTCTCTGCTTCTCTCTCTGCTGGTTCTCTGCTTCTGCTTCTAGCTCTCTCCCAGCACACACTAACTGCTAGCCGACCACACCCCACATACCATAGTCTTCCCAGGAATGGAAGGTTATAACCATGTGACCTTGCACAGGAGAACTAATTCTTAACTTCTATTGGGTGACTTAAAACTCTCAAACTCCCCCTCCCATCCAAGTGTTTGGGCCTTCAGGCTTCAACTACTCGAGGGAAGTGTTTGGGCCTTCAGGCTTCAACAAACTCAAGCCTGAGTAGGCCTCAATCCTTTACACACCCAATAGCCAAAGCCTAGTGAGGGTAGCACTGGTGTAGTGGTAAATTTTGAAGCACAGGTGCTCTCGTCTTGACAGTCTCGAAAGCTACACCCCACAGAAGAGTCCAAAAAATGGAGACAGTTGTGTTGATCCATATCAGCAAACTGGTCCCAGTAGTTCTCATCTCCACCAGGAACAGGTTCTTTGTACAGCGAATGGGTCTTAATTGCCCATTCAAAATACAGGCAGTCCCTGAGTTAAGAACGTCCGGCTTACAAACAACCCATACTTAAGAACGGACTTCTGGGTTCCCCGGCACTACGTCGTTTACGTAGAGTCCATAGCGTAGTTAGTATACTACGCCATTTGTGTAATTTACACAATTTGAGTAAGTGCTGATTTTAACATATAGAACGCTATGCTGTTCCGACTTACAAATCCGACTTAAAGACATTCTTAAGAATGGAACTCGTTCGTAACCTGGGGACTGCCTGTACTTTGAATTACAATATATTGTTGCTGGGAAAATTCATCCCACCCCACCCCCAGCCACCATGAAGATGGCAGCTCAGCTGAGAGGGAACAGGGCATTCTGAAGAGTGCCAGTGCTGCGACCCTGTGAACTCTGACTCCACGACGCTACTGGGCGGCACAGGCTGGCACTATGACCTGTTCCTCCACACCTACGTGCATTCATATTCCTATTTGTAATCTGAAAAGGGTGTAGACCTCATACAGAGGGCTCGACAGTTCCAACTACTCAGCATACGTATTACCACATCCCCTTTGCATGGACATTTCTTTATTCAAGAGTGACCTTTTGAGCAGTCTGTCATCCTCTCACAGCCTGGCTTCTAGCTCCTGAAGAAAATGAGGCAAAGAACCACCCCAGCAAAATACAGGGCTTCACAGGGGATACAAGAACGTACTGTAAGTGTTTGTGTTGGCTACCTTGCCCTAGTCTACAAGTGTCCTCAGAGACACTGCAATTTGTCTTTGAGAAACAGTCAAAAGCAGGGGGAAATTAAAGAGAGGCCTTGTTCTTCACACATGGCAAGTGAACGTAAGGCATTGTGCAGTGTCCAAGCATCAAGAAGAGACTACAAGTTGCCTTTCTTCCCAAAGGTAAATGAAAACATATTGACTGCAACTGAAAAATATGCAATGTGGAAAATATAAATGCTTTTTTGTACAAGCATGCACATAATCAGCAGATCTCCAAGATGGAAGGAACCAGAGCAGATGCATTTGGAAGTATTTCACTAGCAATTCCCCCTTTATCATATGCACCCTGATGCTAAAGAAATCAGCTCCACAGCAAGCCCCATTGGATTTTAACAAACTGCAGGCTCAGCTTGTCTGAGTGTGGAAAGCTAAGCAGGGTCAGGTCTGTTATTACTTGGATGGGAGACCCCTCCTCTAGTTTCCTGCATTGAGCAGGGGGTTGGACTCAATGGCCTTGTAGGCTCCTTCCAACTCTATGATCTATGAAATCTATGCACTTATGGATCTGTAAAACTACAAAACCAAACCGGCCAATTTTCGGCATAGAAAAATTGTGCAAAGTGGTGGCTCAGCCTGCTTGACATATCTTAGCTATGTTACAGTGTGTCCTGCACTTCCAGCTTTACTTTTACCACATGCAAAAGGTTACACTTCATTCAGTGGCTGCATTTTGGTTGTAAAGATTAGCCAGAGTTGCTGAGAATTCTGGGTTATTGTTCATGAGCAGGAAGCTCAGGCAAGTTGCCCAATCACCCCCATACACACACACCTGGCACTTCCTGCCAGCAGGAGCAGATAAACTAACCAGAATCCAATGAGGAAGAAAAAGCTTTGTGTTGTGTCTGAACCCGGACCCTGGCTTGTCACTCCCCTTACAAACCAGGAACAGGAAACCAACCTAAAACTCTGGCTTCAGTCTCTGATTTCTTGAGGATCTGCAAACCAGAAATCTGGGTTCAGTTCAGATATAATAGGAAGGTTTTTCTTCCTCGTTAGTTTAGCCACTCCCGCTGCTGGGATGAGCCAAGCGGCTGCGATGAGGCAAAATGCACAAGCACACTGCTCATGAATGATACGCCAGAATTCTCAGCAATTCTGGTTTATCACTATGTCTGCACATAGGCAATAGAAATTTGTTTGGTTCACATTTTATCTAACTTTGCCACTTCAAACCAAATACGCCTCCCGAAAACTCAGTTATCCTTCAAAATTCTCCAAATTTTACAATGGAGTTCTCCAATCTAAAAATGCATACAAAAATCTGAATATCAGGGGAAAGTGCACACAAAAATGTGTATATTAGTGGAAATAATGTTCAAAATGCATATGAGGAAAATTGCTTGCAAAAAGTGTGTATATTAGGCAAAACGGCATACAAAAAAACTCATGTGTTAGGAGAAACATGCACAAAAATATTTACAAATTTTTAAAGTTTATTTAAACATAAAAAACAGAAAGAAGAGGGGGAAAATACACACAAACACAACATTCAACAACACTTAACACTGAGAGCCAGTGTGGCGTAGTGGTTAGGGTGTTGGACTAGGACTCGGGAGATCCGGGTTCTAGTCCCCCTCAGCCATGAAACTCACTGGGTGACTTTGGGCCAGTCACTGACTCTCAGCCTAACCTACCTCACAGGGTTGTTGTGAGGATAAAATGGAGAGGAGGGCTCCTTGCAGGAAAAAAGGCGGGGTATAAATATAATAAATAAGTAAATAAAATGGACTCCCCAATTTTCTCTACAGCAAATATAAGTAACAATAATTTCTCATACTCTATACTTACAAAAATATTTACAAATTTTCATGTGAACTTTAAAAAAAATCTCAAAGTTTGGGAGGAACCGAACTTAAGATTGGAAAACTAAGGGCACAGTCCTAAGCAAGTTTAGACAGAATAAAGGCCTACAACTCCCAGCATGACCCAGTCAACATAGCTGGCTGGGGCATGCTGGGAGTTGTAGACCTCTTTTTCTGTCTAAACCTGCATAGGATTGTGCCTTAAGAAACAGAATGAAACCAAAATCAACAGATTCATCCATCCTTACCTCCACCTAGCACTTGTCAGGCCTCCTGTAGGAGCCCATCTCAGTTTACAGAACCATGGCAATTTATTTCAGTGTCATGAGAGCATATGACCAGACCGAAGGCTTGTCTGTTCCAGCACTCTGCCTTCAAATATATATCCCTGGGTGGCCCAGAAACAGTCACCATCCTCCTTATCTCACATCTGAATTAAGATTAAATAAATGCTCTATTTTAAAAACAACAACAACATAGGTCTGCCTTCCACAAACTTGTCTAAACTTCCAGATAGCACATTGCATGGTAGGAAGTTTCAAAGATCAAGTATTTCTTTTGTAATTTGAAAGGTATTGATGTTTCAGCCATTATTTTCCTCATTTTTAAAATCACATCTGATGCCTACAATTGCATAAAACAAAAGCTGCAGCCCTACGCACACTTTCCATTATGTTCAGTGGGACGTACTTCCAAGTAAACACACATAGGATTGCACTGTAAGCTGCTTCTTTTTTAAAGAAGTATCAATTTGACTTAATTTGTATAACGAGACAATTTCACAAGTTTTCTATACTAGTATTTCTATACCATACTATACTAGTTAGTATTTACTAACTAGTTAATAATAAATATTTACTTAGAAACATTTCAGAACTATATGAACTCAAAGGATTATTGTAGCAATTTTCACAAAGTGAAAAGTACTAAAAATATAAGTCGAATCCAAATTAAAACAGTACACACAGATACACAAAATCAAATAGCAGTCATTAAAACCTGACTCGAACTAAGCACATGAAACCCTTCCTTTGTGTGTGTGTGTATTTTTAAAACAGGCTTTCTAAAGGACAAAAGGGAGTCTTCCAGACAGTCTCTCAAGGTATTCCATAGTGAAGGTGCCACCACCGAAAAAGCCCTAGTCTGGATAGCTTCTTGATGTACTTCAAAAGAAGCATAGAGTTGGAAGGGACCTCAAAGGTTCAGCCTCCTGCCATTGCAAGAAATCCATGTGCTTCACTGCGCTTCATTGGGACCACAGTGGGTGGGCAGGGGAAGCTTAGCAAGGACATCCTAAGCAAGGCCTCCTGGGATTATTTAAAAGCAGATGAGGGCAACTTGTGGTCCTCCAGATGTTTTGGTCTACAACTCCCATCAGCCTTATCCTGCATAACTAATGGTGAGGGATGATGGGAGTTGTAGACCAAAATATCTGGGCGGTCAAAAGTTACCCACCCTTGTTTTAAAGGAACAGTGAGAAAGTACATGGAGCTACTCCTTAAAATGCCCTGGACTGGGCTATTTAGGACTTGAAAGATGAAAAACTACAATGTGAATTGGGCTTTGAAACTAACCAGTTACCAATGCTGCAGTTACAGGGTCCCAGCAACAGTTAAAAACCTAGCTGCTCAATCCTAGACCAGCTGCAATGTTCAAGCACTGTTCAGCTGCCAACGCGTAGAGCATATTGCTGTAATCAAATGTGGAGACTATTGGGACATGTATTCCAAAAGCCAAATCTTATCAGCGAGGAGAAGCTGCAGCTGGTGTACTAAGTGACTCCCAAAAATGCATTTTTAGTCACAGATGCCACCTAAGCATCAAATAGCAGCCATGAGCCTAGAAAGGGCATAGGTGCTGTGGTGACCACAGGCATGGGTGTGCCCCCAGACACTTTCTTGGCACCACCAGGGTGCTCTACCCCTTCCACTTTTTTTCTTTTTTTTTAAAGTTAACACATTTTCTTACGAGCAGCTGGGATTGCATCAAAGCAAAGTGAGCGCCTCCAGCTGCTACCATCTTCATTTCCGAGGAATGCCTGTGAGCCACGCGGCAGGCTCAGAGACATTCTGAGAAAATTAAGGTGGCAGACGGCTGCAGGCCAAGGTTTTCCTTTGTAGTGCACCCAGCCACCAAGAAAAAGAAGGGGAGAAAGAAATGGGGACTTCTGTCAGTTCTGTCTACTAAGGGGAGGTAATAGAGCAGCAGAGGGCTAGGGAGAATGGGGGGGGCAGCTAGCTAGTAAGGGCGGCTAGCTAATAACAACAGCAATAAGCCAGCTGGAGGTCAGGTAAGTCAACATGGGTTGGGGGAGCCAGCTGGGAACAACCTGGAGGGGGTTGGGGAGGGTGCTTTGCTTGTATGACTGAATGGATGGTGTGGCGTAACCCCACAATTCAGTTCCCTGGTGTATGCCTGCTTTAGTATATTTAGTGAGTATAGAATGTTGAACTGAGTGGGTGTGGTTTGTGATGTCTTGGAAAGGGTGGGGGGAGGAGTATATAAGGAGTGTTTGAGTGTCAACACTCAAACATGTCAGAGTTAGTTTTATGTGAGTTGAGAGTTAGTGGGTGGTTAGAGTGTGTTGGGAGTGTTACGAGAGTTTGGGAGTTAGGTTAGTTGGATTATTCGTGTCTTGTCAGGAGTTTTAAGAGGAATCAATGCTTGTATGAGGAGTGAAAGTACAGTAATACCTTGGATTGCAAGCATAATTCGTTCCGAAACTGTGCTTGTAATCCAAAACACTCTTATATCAGAGTGAGTCCCTGGCAGGCGTGAGTGGGGCCGATTTCGGCCCACTACGCCTGCTCAAGGCGAGCGGTTACATCCCTACGTGAGTATTGCAAGACGGCGCTTGTTTATCAAGTCAAAATTTATTTTAAAAAATTGCTTGTCTTGCAAAACGCTCTCAGACCAAGTTACTTACAATCCAAGGTATTACTGTATTTAGAATTATAGGGACTTAGGTTAATTATCAAGTGTTTGGTGTAGGCAGGTTTTAAGTTATTTTCTGGAACTAAGATTTTGAGAATTAAAATAAACTTACTTTTATTTTGTTTGCTACCCAAATCCTATGTGTCAGCTTGGTTGGCGTTATTAACCTGCATTACTTTTAAATCTACACACACACACACACACACATACACCTTTGTACCCACAGCATCATAAATTTAAGCTTGATCCTTAATAAGCAGTATTAATCTTTTCCCTCATTAGTAGGGGAAAGGTTTCATTTGACCCTCCCCTCAGGTTTTTAAGTGTTGGTGCTTAGCCTGAGAAGGGTTTATGCGCCTGGTCCTAAAGTGTAAGGGACCGTGTCGTCACAGATGGAGTCTGCAGGTATGTGCGAATGAGAGAGAAAGGGTTTGGAGGGGTCTTAGCAAAGAGTGTTTTTATTGTGCTTGTGGTGAGGAGCAGAAGGGAGGGAGGTGTGTGTTGGAGAGTCCTTGGTCTCGAGTCACGAGTCTTTGGACCCAAGTCTCGAGTCCGAGTCCAAGTCCTTGGTCCAAAATGGTGACTCCCGAGTCACTCCCAAAGCTGACTCCACGAGTCCCTATTAAAATCAATGGGGGGTTTTCCCAACAAAATAAGGCTACTTTAGATGTGTGGCTTAAATAAATTCTAGGCACAAGTGTGCCTTTTTATCTCAAAACTCTGCCACTGATTTTGACAAGAACAGACCAGGCAGACAAACCCAAAATAACGAGGCAGGCAGAGGAGGCAGGGAACCCCAAAGCAGGCAGGCAGAGGCCTTTGTCTTGGACAATTCAAACTGTGGAACTGGTTAAGAAGAAACCAGGCAGGCAGAGGAGGCTGGGAACCCCAAACAGGCAGGCAGAGGCAGCCAAACCCAAAATGTCTGAAAGGCTGCATTAGGAAAATGATTTTAAAAAATAAACTTGGATTGTTACTGCAACTAGGTCCAGACAGCACCTGCAGGTGGCATCAAGCAGGGATGTTGACGAGTCCTTGGTCTCGAGTCCCGAGTCGAGTCTCGAGTCCCATTAAAAATATTGGGACTCAAGTGGGACTCGAGTCAGAGGGGGGACTCAGTCCGACTCACGAGTCGAGTCCTCGAGTCCGAGTCCCCATCCCTGGTATGTATGCATGCATGCATGAAGGATACATGGGGTGCTTGTGTGTGCGTGCGTGCATGTGTGTGTGTGTGGAGAGCGAGCGAGAGCGAGAGCATGTTTATGGTGGTGAGCTGGGGTGAGAGAGAGAGAGAATGGGTGAATCCCGAGTGAGGGGGGGGGGAAGACGGGGGTGGAATGAGTTGGCTGGCAGGGGAGCGAAAAAAAGAGTTGCCTTCTTGAAATATGAATCATTTGGTGCTGAAAACTGTGGGTTCAAAGGAGTTGTTTAGTGTGTTGGGAGTTCAGACCTCATCTTTGCCTTCTCCTCACCCCTTTAGGCACGCTACTTACCATTTGTGACTAGCCATGCCTCCCATGGCAGCCATTTTGTGGAGGTGCCCAGGACAGTTCCTCAAATTGCCAAATGTGCCAATGGGCCCCAAAAGGTTGCTAGCCTCTGGTCTAGAAGAACCCCCAGTGTGCAAACCTGATCCTTTAAGTCTCCCTTTAGTAAGACCCCATCTACCAACCACATCTAGGCCAACCACCTATCCCAGATTGACAGGATTTGCATCCTCAACTACTACATCTTATTTGGATCAAGCTTCCACTTATTAGCCTACAATCAGCCCCTTTTCAACTCTAGACACTTCTTTAGAGATCTCACTAGGTCTGCATAAAAGGAGAAATACAACTGGGCATCACCAACATATTGGTGATTTTATCACAACCTGGCTATCTAATTAGCCACACCTAATGTGGCTAATCTAATTCATACCTTCCTTGTGTGAAGGTGATTATTTCAAATATGACCAAATGAGCTGCTGATTATTTTAAGTAAGGTTATCAAGATCCTTCATCACCTCTGCAGCTGAAAATAAATTTAATAGGCTTGTACTTGTTGATTAGCACTGCGGTCATCTGGATGGCCATTACAAATCAGTACTGCCAGACTTAAGCAAGAGGAAAAGCTGGCAGGTATTTGGATCTTGTTTAATGCCAAATTATGTCTGCTGACCTGCATTCAGAGGTCATTCAATTTGAATAGCTCGCTTCCATTCAGACAATAGACGAGAAAGAATTGCCCAGAGATCTGGTCCCTTCCTTTTTAGTATTAACTTGGAGCATCATTATCCTTAAGCCATAGAAAGACAAAACAATTTACAATTTAATAAAACAAAGCCACCACTTCATTGAGAGAGAGAGAAAAGCCACCTTGGGTATTTTCTTTTTTCCCATCAGAACCAAAAGAGCCTTAAAAACTACAAGCACACACTGCTTTCAATGTACATATTAAAATTGCTGCCCACCAATCAATCAACTTCAGGGATGGGCAACTTGTGGCCCTCCAGATGTTTTGGCCTACAACTCCCATGATCACTCACTATTAGCTATGTTGGCTATGGCTGATGGGAGCTGTAAGCCAAAATGTCTGGAGGGCCACAAGTTGCCCACCCCTGAACTAAATTGTTGGTTGACTAATGTACCAATTAAAGCTTCAAGCCCCTAATTGCCATCTCCAGTTAAGTGTGTATATAAAACAAATTTTGAAATGCCTTGTGCTGACTAGGTTTCCATTGTAAAACCCTCAGTGCCTTACATATACTGAACCTTCAGAATGAGGTGGGAGAGGGTTGTATCCAACGCCAGTCTAACTTAAGTCCCATTCATTTCAATACATCTTCTCTAAGTAGGACTAACATTGGATACAACCCCTAATTTTCTTGCAAGCATAGAGAGAGAGAGAGAGAGAGAGAGAGAGAGAGAGAGAATCCCACTGTATTTGAACAGATGCATTGTTAGAGTTTGGCTAGCTCATGAAACTAGCAGTTCTGAAAGTGTAAGATAATAACCAGTCAAATGAGGTTTGCTGCTGAATTTTGGTGAAATCAAATTCAAAGTTAAGGTGACTTTTCTTTTTGAAAAACATGGCTGTTGAAAATCAAGTGTTTTGCTCAACCACAGGAACAACAAAATATGCCAAATTTCAGAGTTCTGTTAGGGGCCCCTGCAAGAAAAGTTAAATGGAAGCAACAGTACTTTTCAAATCCTGCACTCATGCTGCATCCCTGGAAAACAAGCATGGCAATCATCAATCAGGAATAGCTGGGTAAAACTGCAGTTCATTTCTCTATGGGATGTCAAGCCTCTCACCATGGAAAATGCATTTACAGTACAACAAATCAAGAAACAGCAGGAGCTACTACCTCCTCCTAAAGGTTAATCCATTAATCTTAGTTGTAAAGCATTTGATTTATACAAAGAATGTACCTAGTTAAATATCTAGGCCTAGCATTTATCTGTCTGATCTACAACATATTTACCAGTCAATCAGAATTACTTGCTCACCTCTAAACATAATCTGCCTGCAATTATGATGTTTTAACCCATGCCTAGGGATAAATTAATATACCCACCAACTATAATTTAGTTTAACTGCAGGCACAGGGATTTGTAACCTCGTAATAAGTACATTGTAGTTTCCACAAACAACTACAAAGGAGATTGCCACATAAACTCTTCTGAAAAACAAGCATTCCTGCATAGGCACAAAAATGTATACACATGTTTTAAACCATCATAACAGCAATATATATGCTAACTAGCATGCTAAGTAAAACAAAAAAATGACAATTGTTTTTTCTCATCTTTGTGGTTTTGTTTTGTTTTTTAAACTTTTATCCATGATAAACTGGTTCACTTCTGTACTTCTGTCTATGTGTATGCATATCCAGGGATAGTCAAGACTTCCTAGAGGGGAAAAAATGGAACCCACCTTTTGATGTATATGCAGTAGTGTGCCCTGGTCAAAGGAAATTTGTGTACAGCACAAATATGTACCTTCCATTTAAATAGGACCACAGCTAAAATATGGGCAAGTGAATACAAGATGAGCAATTGGTATGAAAGGTGGCAAGAAAATTTTGAGTTCAGAACCATCAAGCATTATATTCCAAATCACTATTATTCATTTAACAGACTATTATCCACTTTTCTATAATATCATGTTCAAAGCAGCTACCAAAACAATACATTATATTTGTTGCTCAGTCTATCCTGAGGGTTTGTGGAAGCTTACAGGAACTTTACCAGCATCTATCATCTGCTGGTAAAGTTCTGCAAAGAACTCATAGGGTTGCCTGCAATGGTGTCCTGTCATCAGCAGAACAGACAACACTAGGGAATTGAATCCCTCCTCCCACGTGCAGTCCCCCACACCTCCCCACATCTGCTCTGGAGTGTTGGGGTCTGTCCAGAGCAGATTTGGGGAGTGTACATGAGGCTGCAGGGTAGAAGAGGGGAAAGGAAACTCCTATTGCACAAGTGGAACTCCACTCACATTATGTTGGATTTAGCCCATAATCGACGTGTTATGTTTCGATAGCTTTGAGGAAATAAAGACGGGCAAGGTAAAAACTAATCTTGGCTAGTCCCTAACCATTCCCATTGCCGTTATCACAAAAATAAGGCTCTCACAGAACAAGCTGTTCTACTCATATTCACTTCCATCTCCTAGTTCTGAGGCCACAAATACATAACTAAAAGGAAAACGAAACAATATTAAAAAGAACATCCTCCCCTCCAACTGTAATGGTACAGTTTATACTTTATTGACACTCCCTTAGTATTAAAGAGTTGGTAATTTGAGGTCAGATGGCCTCGGCAGTTCCAGAGCCCTGTAGGTTGTTGTACAAGAGATTCTTAGATTCTCCTTAAAATAGAGTTATATTTTAAGTTGTTCCTCATTCCTTTAGCCTATTTTGGACCCAGAGACATTGCACCAACATTTTTAGAAAAGGTGTGTTTGGTTCTTCAACTTGCTGATAAGAGTAGCCACATCAACTGGGTTTGATGTCAGCCCACTTCGCTTGCTTCAGCACGCCTGACTCACATGGCAGTTGGAATAGAGCCTCATTCCCAGCAACAGATGACCATAGAATTCACAAGGTCATCTAGTCCAAGCTCCTACTTGATGCAGAAAATCCAGAGATAGAGCATCCCCTACACTGTAGGGCCTCCACTCAGCTGTCTAGCCTCTGCTTGAAGATCTCCAGGGAGGGAGAGCCCACCACCCTTCTAGATAACAATGGTTCCATTGTTGAACTGCTCTTAGCATTAAGATGGTTATCCTAATGTTCAACCAAAATCAGCCTTCCTGTAACTTGAATCCATTGGATCTAGTCCTACCCTCTGGGGCAGCAGAGAGCAAATTGTTTCCCTCTGATAACCCTTCAGATAGTTGAAGAGTGCTATCATGTCTCCCTTGACCCCCAGTCTTCTCTTGTCCAGGCTAAACATGCCTAATTCCTTCAACCTTTCCTCATGGGACTGGTTTTCCAAACTGCTTCCCATCCTTGTTTATTTATTTTATTTTTTATTTATTATATTTATATCCTGCCTTTTTTCCTGCAAGGAACCCAAGGCGGCTTACACAGTCCTCCTCCTCCTCTCCATTTTATCCTCACAACAACCCTGTGAGGTAGGTTAGGCTGAGAGTCAGTGACTGGCCCAAAGTCACCCAGTGAGTTTCATGGCCGAGTGGGGACTAGAACCCGGATCTCCCGAGTCTCACTCTAAACCTGTTCCAACTTCTCTAGATCAGGAGTGCAGAATTTCAGGCCTCGGGGCAGAATTTCAGGCCTCGGGGCCAAATACAGCCCCCTGGGGTACCCAGATGGCCACGTCCCTTCCCCTGGCTCCACCCCCTTTCCCCAACCACTGTTTGTTGTGTGGTTTCCCAGCTTTTGTGCAGTTTCCCCCCATATGCTGGTAGTTTTGGTCATCTTGGCCTTGCCCCTGTTGCCTTTGGCCCGCCCATCACTGGAAGCCGGCCCCTGAGCACTTCTCTGAAAGGGAATTTGCCTGCTGGGCTGAAAGAGGTGCAACACCCTGATCTAGATCCTTCTTAAAGGGTGGCATGCAGAACCGACACCGTACTTCCCATGTCTGACTAGTACAGATGCTGACAGTCAGAGTTATTTAGTCAGATGCACCTTTTTTTTTTTTAACTTCTTTTAATTTAAGGCTTAAAGTGTTAGAATTATTATATTTGATCTTTCAGAAAATTTAAAGTTTAAGAAATACATGTGTTTCAATCTCAGTTGAAACCACACTGAGAAGCCAAAGCTGAGCTGTGCCTTATTTCTATATGGGAGGAAAGAAATGTTCAAGGGTGTGTGTGTGTGTGCGCTGGTGGTGGTGAAGAATGTGTCTATGTGCCACTTAGCTACAGGCCTGATCAAAAGTTAAAATGTATCCAACTTTAAGTTTATATTAACCATGTGTGACATGAAACAATCCAAGAGAACGTTCCAACATACATCTTTGAGAAAAGAGAGCTTTTACAAACAACTCTGGCGTGAGCTTTTAACACACTCTTTCCTAACTTTGTTTTCTCACTGTCTAATTTGCTTTGTTTCAAAGCTTCATATTTCAACTCACTAAGAATTGCACTTGTCACACAAAAGGATGTTGATATAATTAAGCCAGATGATGTGCCCCACAAGTAAAATCAACCATTCATGAAAGCTGGTCACCAGAGGCCATTTCAAACAATGCATATTTCAGGGTAATCTAAAGTAATCCCTTCTCTCTGCTGATTTGGTTTCCAGGCAGTCTTAAGCACATGTGCCCTGCAAACAGGAGGCTTATTAAAACCTGATGTTATATTGGAGATTATAAGGCAGTGAGTTCGTGATTGAATTCAGTGTCGATTATCCTTCAAAGTTATCAATATGCTTATTAAAATTGAAACGTGTCATGATACGCCCGGTGAGTTCTTGTTAACTCATTAGGAAAAGTTATAACTGAGGATCCGACTTTGAACTTTTGGGGAAAGAAAGTTGATCATAGCCTGATTTTAGCAGCCACCAGGAAATACGTGACAAAACTTTCCAGCTCCTTTTCAGCCATAAACAATGACTTTTGTGTTTACTGGAATTTAAGCTATTTTCACATTCTCTTTATAAACCACGTGTGTTTTTGCTGTGCCTCTGCACTGCTCAGCAGTGTAAAGCATCATTTAAAAATAAACTGTAAAACTTACCTACCTAAAATTTAGTCAAACAAAACTTATCAGGATATCAAAGCTTCAAGTAACAAAGACATCATTTTTATATTTCACCAAAGTTTTAGATGTTGTAGAAGATGACATTTTAAATATATATAGTTCCTTCTGATTAATTTTAAAGGGCATTTTTAAGGGCTTTAGATTTAAGATTTAGGTTGGTGCTGCTGTTCTACTGATAGAAGCAGTTCCATCAGTCGAAGCGGGAGGGGGCAATCCCCCCCCCCGAGCTCCCTGTGCACCCTCAAAATCTGCCTTGGTAGGCTGGGAAACCCTCTGAAGCAGTTTTTAGGGTGACGTAGAGGCCCACGGGGGAGGATAAAGGGAGAATATCCTGTTGCACTAGCGGACATCTGCTCGTGCGACATTGGATTTAATCCATATGTTGTACATTAAAAACAAACAAACACTAAGATGCATCATCTTATGAAGGCATTGTTTTAAAAAATCAAAATTTCTCAAATACTGTAGCTCATTTTTGCATGTGGATGGACTTCATTCACGGTGTGCTGAATTTCATTATGCTCATGTGTAGTATAAAACTGCTGCAGGTATAAATAGCATACTATATATGAGCCATGAATTATAAATAGCATCCTAGCTGTGTGGGTAAACATGTACATATGCGCCATTGCAAAACAAACAAACAAACAAACAAACAAAAACTAACTAGCACTCTTAATACGGAGGTGAATCTCCCCCCTTATGACATGGAGGTGTTCTCCATTTTGCCATGTGAATATTATTGCTGAAAGTCCTGTAGCACTCCTGTTTTCCAGGGCTTCTCACCACATAAACAATTATTCATAAAAGATAATTTTAGTGCCTTAAAAGAGAGAGGGGAAGATGGATGTCACGGCAACTCTTTCAAGCTAAAAACCCGAGAATGGAAATTGGTCCCACTCCCAAGAGCATCAGAGCTGCATCAGCACTGCCCTCCCTGCTGCTGATTTGTTGACTCAAGGAAGTCGCCATGGACACCCCTGCTTCCTATTGGCTTCTTGAGATCTCGGAAGGCCACTGGTAATCTCCTTCATCTTGAAGGCAGCAGGTCTGCAATAATGCAAAGATCTTCAGAGTTCCATGAGGTTAATGCTAAATGTCAAGAAATTTACAGACACTTAAGAAAAAAGGTGACATGCAAGTTCAGATACGGATATTTTCATATGAAATGTATATACCTCAAGACATACCGTAGGTGTCTTGAGGTATATACACTAGGGTTTTCTGAGCCTGTCATTTTGGAGTACAATCCATGCAAAACTGACATGTATGTAGGTATTCTAAAACAGGGGTCGAAAATGTGTGACACTCCAGATAATGTCGGACTGCAGCCCCATCATCCCTCACCATTGGCTATGCTGACCAGGGTGATGGGAGTTGCAGTGCAACAACATATTGAGAGTAACACGTTCTCCCACCCCTGTTCTAAAACATCCCGAGTGTTCACAATTAAGGTATAGGTATTAATTTGAGCCATAATAAGCAGTCATGGCAGAAGCAGCCCTACTTTCATTGTAGGGACACAAACCCTGCTGTGAATGTTGAAATTTGGCTTCTAGCACAGAGAAGATTAGCTTTAACAGTTGAAGGCTGTATCTGCTAAAGGCTTTGGCTGCAATCTCGCTACAATAAGAGTTTGGCTATTTACATCCCAGAAGAGCAGAATTGTATCCCTTTTGAGACTAGCGGGTATCTAGGGAAAACATCTGGGGGCCAAGACAAAGGCCTATTTCACTCTTCATAGCACTGCATGTAGGGGTGGAATTTGCAGAAATACCTTTCACGGCTAGTTCCCCACTGCCCATTTGTAAGAGTTCATTGTCCTATATAGTGAATCTATATGCAGAAGCAATTATTTGTAAAGTAAAGTATTTGTATGCAGATAAGAATGTATGTTTGTGAAACAACTTCAAAACGGGTCCCAATTCTGCAAACTCTCTCATGTAACTAGTCTGGGGGAGGGGGCTGAAAGATTGGGTGAATGGTCTACAGCTCTGCTAGTTTGTGAAAGTGTTTGATTCATTCCTCCTCTCCAGGTACTGAACCCTCCTGGTTTGCCTGAGGCTGGAGCCTTGGGTGAGAGCCAAAGGGCCTGTGCCTCAGAGCCTGAGACTAGCCAATTACCATAGTTGCAGGGACTACTGGCTGGCAGTGACAGCAGCAGAGGGCACATCCCCAGGTGAGAGGCAATTACCACACTTGCCAGCCGCAGCAACATGTAAGGACCGCTTTGGCAGCCAGAAGGCCAGGAGGGAACTAATATAACAGACCTGTGGCTTACGCTGGCTCAGCTTGCCTGAGCGTGGAAAGCTAAGCAGGGTCAGGCCTGGTTATTACTTGGATGGGAGACCCCTCCTCCAGTTTCCTGCATTGAGCAGGGGGTTGGACTCGATAGCCTTGTAGGCTCCTTCCAACTCTATGAACTATGAAACTATATATGGCAGAGAACCTGTACCCCTCCAGATGTTGTTGGATCCCAATTCCCATAATCCCTGACCATTGGACATACTACTGAGGCTGCTGGGAATTGGGAGTACAACATCATCAGCAGGGCCACAGGCTCCCCATGCCTGGTATATGGTAACATCACCCCCTGTGCCTCTCACTGCTGCCAGAGCGAGGTCCAGCAAGTCACCACAAGCCACTGGACATTCCTTAAAGGAGGACCTCTGGCAAAACAGAGCCGTTTCATCCAATGATCAAGGACAATTACCACCCAGTGTCCAAACTACCATTTTTGAGTAAGCTGTTAGGAGTGGCTGATTGCTGTCAAATCCAGGTAGCGTTGGAGGAAATGTGTTATTTATATCTGTTCCAATCCAGTTTCAGGCCTGGTTTCAGGACAGAAACAGCCTTCATTAACCTGCTGGATGACCTATGCCAGGGAATGGGTGGGAGGAGTACTGCTCTATTAGTTTTCCTGGATCTCTTGGCTGTTTTTGATACCATCGATAATGGTATCCTTCCGGGTTGCCTGACTGGATTGGGCTTTGGGGCACAGTATTATAGTCCTGGGGCTTCCTGGAGGCAGGGCTGGCGCTACCGCTAGGCAGACCCAGGCGGCTGCCTAGGGCGCGTGGCGGAAGAGGGCGCATAAATGCTGCGCTCCTTCCTCGCCGCGGCGCGCTCCTGCCCCGCCTGCCGCCTCCGCTGCGCCTCCCCCCACTGCCGCTGCACCTCCCCCCGTGCATGCGCCCACCCGCCCGCCCGCCAGCCAGCCAGCCAGCCAGCCAACCAGCCAGCCAGCCAGCCACTTACCTTCGCGTCGCTTCCGGAGCCCCGCCGGCGTTGTTTTGGCGGTAGGAACCAGGGCAACAGGGCTTAAACAGCCCTGTTGCCCTGGTTTCCCCGGCAAAAAAAAAAGCGCGGGGGGTCCCGTCGCGTCACTTAGGCAGCAGCAGCCAGCAGCCAGCAGCGGGGGGGGGGAGGTAGGTAGGTAGGTAGGTAGGTGGTGGTGGCGGCGGCGGCACGGTTTTTTTTTTGCAGAGCAGGGCTTTGCTCCGGAGCCCCCCCGGCACGAGAGGGGGGGCGCTAAATATAATTTGGCCTAGGGCGCCAAACAGCCCTGCACCGGTCCTGCCTGGAGGATCAGTCTCAGAAGGTGGTGCTGGGAGGACTTCTGTTCTGCTATAGGGCCTTTGAAATATGGCAGCCTTTCCCAACTTGATGCCCTCCAAATGTTCTGGACTACAGCTCCCATCACCTAGCCAGCATGGCCAGTGATGGGAGTTGTAGTCCAACACATCTGAAGGGCATCAAGCTGGGAAAGGCTACCATATGAGGTACTGCAGGGTTCCATCAGTGTAGATGTTAAAAACCATGGGGAACATGAAACTGCTGGGCAAAGTCATCTGGAGGTTTGGACTGTGGTAGCAATTTGCTAATGGACATGAAGTGCTACTTCTGTTTTCCACCTGCAGATCTCAGGGAGGCTCTGGGACTCTTGAATAGGTGTCTGGAGGCAGTTTAGGGATGGATGAGAGGAAACAAGCTGAAATTTAATCCAGATGGAGGTGCTGGGTGTCAGGGATGTTGAAGAGTCCTTGGTCTCGAGTCACGAGTCGAGTCACGAGTCTTTGGACCCGAGTCTCGAGTCCGAGTCCAAGTCCTTGGTCCAAAATGGTGACCCAAAAATATTGGGACTCGAGTCCGAGTCGAGTCAGAGGGGGGACTCAGTCCGACTCACGAGTCGAGTCCGAGTCCCCATTCCTGCTGGGTGTATGGAAACTGGCTGACCTGGGCAGAGGGGTACAACTAGTTCAGTTTAGGGATTCATCTGGACTCTGTGCAGGTGGTGGCAGAGGCCTATTACCAGTTACTGTAATGCACTTTAAAATTATGCATGCTGTGGAAGTTTTCCTCCCTCTTGCATAATATCAGAATCACGAGTCCCAAGTCCCAAGTCACTCCCAAAGCTGACTCCACGAGTCCCTATTAAAATCAATGGGGGTTTTTCCCAACAAAATAAGGCTACCGGTACTTCAGATGTGTGGTTTAAATAAATTCTAGGCACAAGTGTGCCTTTTTATTTCAAAACTCTGCAACTGATTTTGGCAAGAACAGACCAGGCAGAAAAACCCAAAATAACCAGGCAGGCAGAGGAGGCAGGGAACCCCAAAGCAGGCAGGCAGAGGCCTTTGTCTTGGACAATTCAACTGTTGAACTGGTCAAGAAGAGACCAGGCAGGCAGAGGAGGCTGGGAACTCCAGACAGGCAGGCAGAGGCAGCCAAACCCAAAATGTCTGAAAGGTTGCATTTTAGAAAAATGATTTTAAAAAATAAACTTGCTGTACTTCCTAAAACTTATCCATGTTGCATTTGAGAAACATGATTTTTTCTAAATGTTTGGCCCCCATTCTGGAATGGTGAGATCTCATCACAATTCCACCTTCACTGAACACCTGCTCCACTGGTGATGAACTTGCTGGAACCAGAAACACACTCAGAGCAGCCACACAGAGTAATCTCAGGTCCTTCTTCTGTCTCTCCCAAATACGCAACACATCAATCAAAATAAATCTTGACGCGCTGTTGGGGCTGCACTCCTGGTAGCTGTCCATAGTGGCCGAGCAGCGGCGCACTTCGCTTCCATGTGCTCTTCGCCGGCAATCATGCTCCTCTCCACTCCTTCTGGCACAGCCCAGGGATGTTGAAGAGTCCTTGGTCTCGAGTCCCGAGTTGAGTCTCGAGTCCCATTAAAAATATTGGGACTCGAGTCCGAGTCGAGTCAGAGGGGGGACTCAGTCCGACTCACGAGTCGAGTCCGAGTCCCCATTCCTGCTGGGTGTATGGAAACTGGCTGACCTGGGCAGAGGGGTACAACTAGTTCAGTTTAGGGATTCATCTGGACTCTGTGCAGGTGGTGGCAGAGGCCTATTACCAGTTACTGTAATGCACTTTAAAATTATGCATGCTGTGGAAGTTTTCCTCCCTCTTGCATAATATCAGAATCCAGCGTCATCCAATGATGCTGAACGATGGACAGATGAAAGGAAGTACTTAGTCACATAGCTCATAGTTAAAACTATGGAATTCACTGCCACAAGTTGTAGTGATGGCCACCAGTTTGGACAGCTTTAAAAGGGGATTAGACAAATTCAAGGAGGATAAGGCCATCAATGGGTGTTAGTCATGATGGCTATATATTACCTCTAGTATCAGAGGCAGTGTGCCTCTCAGTCCCAGTGGCTGGGGAACCATGAGCAGGAGAGAGCTCATGTCCTGCTTGTGACCTTCCCATAGGCATCAGTTTGGTCACTGGGGGAATAGAAGCTGGACTAGATAGGCCTTTGGTGTGATCCATCCCAGCCGTTCTTATGTGGGGCTGCCTTTGAAGATGACCCAGCAACTTCAGCTGGTACAGGATGGGGGCATCTGGGTGCTCACTGAGGCCTGATGGTCAGTTGAACTGGTTACTGGTGCATTTCCAGGCCCAATTCAGAGTGTTGGTTTTGGCATTTAAAGTCCTAAATGGTTTGGGACCAGGTTATTTGAAGGACTGCCTGTGCCTATATGAACCAGCCCATGATTTAAGATCAGCATCGGAAGCCCTACTCATTGGGCCAGCTTTAAGATCAGTTAGATTGGCAGGCATAAGGAACAGGGCCTTCTCAGTAGAGGTCCCTGCCTTATGGAACGTTCTCCCAAGGAATGTGTTGTTGGCTCCCTCAGTTGCCATTTTTAAAAATGCTTTGAAAACCACTGAGTTCAAATGGCTTTTAATTGATATGTTTTATTGGTCATGCTGCAGTTTTATTGCTGTGGCTCTGGGAATGTTTTATATACTGGCTATTTGAATGCATTGGTTTTTATATGTTAGAATTTTAAAGTTTTATTATACTATTATTGCATTTTTTTAGTTTGTTCTGTTTTGGAAAGACATGGTTCAGAAAGGTGTCTTACAATTAAAAAAAAAAAATCCACTAGCTCAGATTATTAGCCATGACTAAGGATTGTTAGAGAAATATTTGAGGTACGTAGGTGGGGGCAGATAGTTCAGCAAGTTCTTTAAATAAAGAAATGTCTACCATGACAGGTAGGCAGATATATATATATTGTAGAAATTCAGTACTAATGTATTTTAATATTCATCTTTAAGTTTAGGGAGACATCCCTACCTGACTAAATCATACAAGGATGGCATACATCACTTACAGAAAACAGGTGCTTCAATATCCTATCCCATAAAAGCTACAATCAGTAAGGAAGTGACTTTGACTTGAGGCACTCTCTAAACACATTATCAGTTGTATTAAATTTGCTTGTACAGTAGATGCTTTCTTTGTTATATTCATATGGAACCTCCAGACAGAACCTCACTTTCAGCTTCATTCATCTCCAGAATGTTTCATTCTCCAGAACAATGTTTCTTCGTCTCCAGAACAATATTTCCATTGCTGTAGCCCTATAGATTATTCTAGAATTCTCTCAGTGCTAAAATGGCACGCTTACCATTTGATGGACATAACAGTCCACCAAATGCTTGGAGGAAACTCTTTGTGACCTGTAACTGACCTGCTACAACAAACCCAAGAATGCTGTCTCCACAATACTCATGGTCCAGTGCCAGAAGAAATAGCAGCATTCCAGAATCGGCATACCAGAATAATCATACCAGGTGAAAAAACAGTGTGTTCTTCATTTAAAATGCCCCAATAGATACAGCTGGTAAATACAGGTGTGTCTTAAAATTGGACACCTCATTATCCTGCAAGAACTTAGACAAAAATTCACCTAAAAGCCTTCCCAGAAAGCTGAGTTACACACCTATTTCAAGTTAAGCAGTGTGTCATAGGATAGAAGTGCTCCATCCTAAGACTTTCTATGGCATAAAATGAATTATTAGGACGGAAGCCATGCCATGCCAGCATAAATAGGTTATGTCAATGTTGCCAGCATAAATACTTGGGATCTCTAATCCCACAGAGTTAAACATTATATACACAAAACTATACAGTCATGCCCTGGATTGAGTGCATAATTCGTTCTGGAAATGTGCTTGTAATCCAAAACACTCTTATATCAAAACGAAATCCCCCCCCCAAAAAAAATTGTACAGAGATTTTTAATTTAAGCCGTACTAAAGTACTTGTATTGCAAGACGTCGCTTGTATATCAAGTAAAAAATAAATAAATATTTAAAAATGTGCTTGTCTTGCAAAACACTCTCAAACCAAGTTACTTGCAATCCAAGGTATTACTGTATATTTCAAATATGTGCATGATTTTTTTTTAAAAAAAGATATATAAGCTGCTTTAGCTTAAGTCTGACCATTTATCAACTCTGACTGGCAGTGGTTCCCTGGGGTCTTAGGCAAGGGTCTTTTCCACCCCACTTACCAGAAACCCATCTGGAGATGCCAGATGGAGATGCCAAGGATTGAATATGGAACCTCCTACTGAGAAATGTGTCATCCCCTTATGATGGTTTTATTTATTTATATTATACAAATTTGAAGCAAGTTTCCATGGTGGCTTACAAATATATTTTTAAGAAAACATTTTAGAACAGAATACAAATAGTTAAAAGATTCCATTGTATTAACCCAATATTTTTTGTTCACTACACCATATATATATGTACACACGCGCGCACACCCCTACCTATCAGTGGTGAAGTTCAGATTGTAAGGGTAATCTACAGAATTGATTCCCATGTCCAATTTTCTGTGAAATTGGTTGAAAAACTGGTTTAGCATCAGTAAAATCTAAGGGGGAAGATTTGCCCCTGCAGATGAAGGTTTTCAAAATCCCTCTCTACATGGACTTTAAACAAAATAAGCATACTAAACTTAAGTCTACCATAATGCATATTTTTGAACAAGGAAAACAAAAACCAAGACATCCTTTTTTAGGGAGATATCTTTATCTGAATCATGAGTAAGAAATCTCTACTATAGTAGAGTAGAAAAGCATAGGATTTTCATGTGTTTTCTTTGGGTAGAAAATCATAGGATTTGCATGTGTATCTCTGGTTTTACTTAAACTCCAGTTAAAAGAATCTGAGGTACCTGGAAACAGCAAGATCCATTGCCAATTTGCCATAAATCCCATGGCCACTCAGGATAGTCAGCTCATGATTGCATATAGATCACCAGGCTAAGTATTAGGCAGCTTTTTCAGTATGTTTACCTGGTAAACATTCAGTACATTAGCAGCGGTGTGATGGCAAATTTTTGAAGTGCCGGTGCTATGACACTCCCCATAGCAATGCTCCCAAGGAGAGTCCAAAAGTTCAGGCAGCTGTGTTGATCCACAGCAACAAGCTAGTTTTAGCATTTTTCATCTGGACCAGGAGCAGGTCTTCTGTAAAATTGATGGGTCTTAATTGTCCATTCAAGACCAAGCTCCCCCCCCCAATATTTCGCATTACAACAGGAAACAAGATATTATTGCTGAGAAAATGCATCCGTCCCCCACTCTGAAGATTGCAGCTAAGCTCAGAGGGAACAGGGAAGTCTGAGGGGGGTGGCAGAAGACATCGGCATCCCTGCTGCTAATAAAAAAGTGCTGACACTGCATCCCTATGAGCCCTGGCTCCATTACACCACAGCATATTAGACTGCCCACTAGCATTTTGTGCTGGGACTTATTACATTACCCCTGTAGTGGACTGAACAAACATCATGATGTCAATGGCATGCCATGCATTGAAAGTTCTCTTGTATACCACTGCCTGCTGTGCTCTCGGCTTTTTGCGGTATTTTGAACCCATTTGCTTTGTTCCTATTAAATTCTTTACATGGATTGGGTGATGTGCATTTGCCATTATTGCAGGCTTTTTAGCCCACATATTTTATGTACGGTAATCCATTGCTCTCAAGGAGGATCTAAACATCTTGCTCATTTGGCAATCCAGAGTATTTATTTTCATGCTTTATGAAGTATTTTAATAAGAGTGACTGCAGAAGCGATGTGGTCTATGGCATGGTACACTGCTTGCTAATTATGCATGACATCAATTTTTGCAAGTATAAATACACTGACCTCTGAAAGACTGTAAAATTAATACAATCAGGCTTGCATATCAGATGGCTGAAACAGTGTTTAGCTTTTATTACGACCCTGGCTCTTTGTTTTCACCCTCTCTCTAAAGGAAAGAATTATAATGGAAAAATACTCTTCGTCACTCTAAAACAACAGGCCTCAGTTGCTATGTAAAAGCTCCACCAGCACTTTCCACCTGTCATTCACTGACACAGAACAGACACGAGTGAAAGCCAAGAGATGCTGCCCGACAAGAGGAGTTTTCTAAGGCAGCTTCCATGAACGATACTAAAAATGCATTTGGTCTAGCACACTTTTAAAAAGGACTTTTGCATATAGCGCACAGCGAAACAGCCACTTTAATTCAAAAGATTCCTCCTCCACCCCCCCGCCATGAACGTAATTAGAAGGACTTGGTAGGAAGGCATGTATTTTACTGAGCCAGGGGGTACACCTGCAGTCTGAAAGAGAAGCATGATCAGAAACTGTTGCTAATTTTTGCCTTGGAGAAATGGAGCAGTTGGACTATATGTGGGGCGGTGCAGATTTTCCCATAACTGAAATTGGTCAGTGTGATATTTCAATGAGCTTGACAATATTAACATTTGGGACATGCATAATGCAAGCTAGCGTGCCACATTAACTACACAGACATGGCCAGGACTTAAGCATCATTTATTTGCACCTGGTACAAATTTGTAATACAGGGCCTCTTCCCTGTTTATAGCCAGACATGGTGTGTGTGTGTCCCTCCCTTTAAAAAGAACAAAAAAACAGTGGTGTAATGGAAGGAGAGCACACAGCTCCAGGGTGTATTTTCTCAGAGCAAGGGTGATGACCTCATCTGCCAGAGAGCCAGGGTAACTGACAGACCCTCCTTGCTCAGGCAAGTGAATGAGGTGATAACAAGGCTTTCAAGTTTTGCTATCGTTTGTGACAGATTACATAGATGAAGTCAGAGAATGAGGAAAATAATCAAGCAGAAGCTGGATATTCCTTTCCTTTCCTTTGATGGGGTTCATGCTTCATGCTATCTGTTTAAATGTTAACCCTTGCTGGCAAGATTGTTTACACTTCTAATTAAATATGAAAGGTTGCAATTCACATGGCTGAAGTTCTTTAGTTAAACCAGAATGTCTTTTGCAAGTTGAACCTATGCAATCAGAAGTAAGCACAGCCAAGTTCAATGGAGCTTACTCCAGGTAACTATGCAGAAAATTGCATGAGAGAATATAGGACAATTATAAATGTGCAAATGTGCTCATTAGCAGAGTAGAGTTTATTTTGTAGAAATGTTTCCCCTCTTTTGGGGAGATTTGCTCATATTCAACTTTCCCACTCACTGTCAGGAAGATATGTGCATATTTAACATTGTTTTTTTAAAAAAAACTTTCGGGGCGATCTGCACAAATTCACTGAAGCTCAGTAGTTATTGTGAAGAAGCATAGTAGTTACTGCAAAAGTTTTAAATAAATATATGTACAAATCTCCCCTACAGTGTGGGGGGAAGTGTTAAGTTTTCACACAACTCCCTGAAGGAGGGAATGCCACTCTCTAGCGTGGCGATGATGTATTGGAAGAGGGGCAGATGGCGAGGGAGGATGGAGGTGAGCGGTGACACTAGCAAGATCTCAAGGAGTGACCGTTTTTTCCTGCTGCTCTTGCCAGGCTGTTCTGAAGACCTTTCCAACAGGTCATGCATAAGCCACCCTGAAAACAAGCCACCCTGAACAACCCAACAAGCCATGGGTTCTCAGGATGGCGTGTACATGGTTAACAAACCATGCTGAGGAAATCATGCCAGGTTTGGACATCACAACAAGTGAGCCTGAAACAAAGAAGGGTCCACTGTGTGGTGTCATTTGAACCATGTATTTGGGTTATTGTGTTATATGGACCCAGCCACACTAACAAACCATGGTTTGTTAACCACGAGCTACCCACAAAGAGGACCACTGTTTGTTGTTGGGTTATGATTTGTGGATTGTTCATGGTTAACAAACCATGGTTTGTTAGCGTGGCTGCTTTCACACAACACAACAACCCATGATTCAACAACAACCCACAATTCGATGACAAACCATACTCAACACATACTCAACCCGTACTCTGGCTTGTCATGTTGTGTGAACCAGATCAGTGTGTGTGTTTGTGTGCGAGAGACAGACAGACAGACGTGACTGACTTGGTTCACATGTAACAACCACCCAGGGTATGGGTTGAATATGGGTTGTGAATCATGGGTTGTTGTTACATGTGAACCCTGCACTATGGTTTAACTAACGGGTTGTTAATCAACAACAACCCAGAATTCACAACCCAACAACAAACCACGGGTTCTCTTCCTGGGTTTTTTGTTAACAACCCATAGTTAGACCATAGTGCAGGGTTCGCTCATAATGACAATCCACGATTCAACAACAACCCATGATTCAATTGCAACCCATACTCTGGATTATTGTTATGTGCAAACCAAGCCTATGTGTCAGTGGCCGGGCAAGTGCTCAAATTATGAGTGGTGGGCAGGCTACAGGACTCATTATTTGATTCAAGTGGAGATGGGGGAGCGAGGAATGGTTCTAATGGATTTCATTAAGGGCCTCCTAAGTTTCCCCAGAATTCAAGCACTGGGCAGTGCCTCCTAGGATATTTACTATACAAAAAGCACCTTCCCATCTAAGTACTATCTAAAATAACAGACAATGCCCACAGGCTTACAAGCTTCAAAACATGCCCACCGCCATCAGTGCTCCCCTTCTCCCCACCTAGTTATCAGCTGTAAACTTCATAATATAAAACAGTTTATTGGAGGACCACAGAACTGAAGACTTTGACAGCTAATGATTATATAGATTGTTCTGTTTGTCCCTTCACAAGAGCTTCAAGGCATTTGTGTGTGTGATGCTCAGCAATTAAACATTTCATGCCACCTGCTTCCTTCTTCCAAGAGGAGTACATCACACTAGCCATGCAAAGCGTCACACAATTAAGAGCAGTGCTTTAACAACTGAATGTCCACAGTGGCCCTCTCTGCTTATGAACTCTACTGCTAAGGCAATAAGAAGGGCAGCTTCCTAGATGTGAAATTGCTGTCCTTTGTCCCTTGCTGCTGATGTTGTAAAAATAATTGCAGGATTAGGAAGGAAGCAATCTAGCTGTCCAGTGATTTTCAGTCTTCATGTAAAAGCTTTGATGTTTTACCTCCTGCCATAAGTAGGTGTCTTTCAGATAGACAATTAGTCACATTCTGGCTCTGATAAAGACAGCTACAGAAATACCCGCAAGTACACCAGGATTTCATCTCTACTTTTTCCTTCTAAGACTTTATTTAGTGACACCAACTGTGTGCAACAGGTTTTAAGCTCAGGTATTTCATATCACCTATACTGCTGCAGGAAATTAAGTACAGTCATGCCTTGGATTGAGAGCATAATTCATTCTGGAAATGTGCTTGTAATCCAAAACACTCTTATATCAAAACGAAATCCCCCCAAAAAAATTTGTACAGAGATTTTTAATTTAAACTGTACTACAGTACTTGTATTGCAAGATGTCGCTTGTATATCAAGTAATAAATAAATAAATAAATATTTAAAAATTTGCTTGCCTTGCAAAACGCTCTCAAACCAAGTTACTTGCAATCCAAGGTATTACTGTACTCTGCTTGTTGTAAGCTTGAAACAGGGAATTGTCCTCTGACATAAAAGCTTTCCTCAATAAGCACAGCTTTAATTGTAATTAACTTGCAAAGCCTAACTATTTTAATGCTTTCTTTAAAATGGGGGGGGGGGAGAGTAATTTGCAGGCATAATAGTTAACCCAACTTAACCTCTGTTCCATCCCCACTCAGAATGATTGAGGATTTTGCATAGTATCAGAATTTTAAAAATGCAGTAGTCCTTAAAAGTCACTAGAGACATCATGAAAATTTACTTGTAAGGCTAAATATTCTAACTGTATGTTTGAACCTGTAGATAGAGTAAGACACCATAGTGCACACAGAGTGGCTTGTGCCAATGTAACTGCAGTAGCTTGTACTAGGCTTCACAAGCAGAGCTGGAGGTTACTTCAAAAGGCAAGGTACTTTTGTGATATGGCTGACTCAGCAATGCTCCCAAATGCCTCTAGGATGCTGAACAGAGGAGAGTCATCCCCAGTACACGTATTTCACCATGTTCCCACTCTGCCAAATTCTATACCGTGCAACAGCTTTGCATAAACAGACACTGCAACACTAACACTAGTGGCTGTAGCAGCAGCAGCCTGGATTGATGCTCCATTGATATGACATTGTAGTTGGCAACACCTCAACTCATCCATCATGGCACCTAAAAACATTTGTTTGCCAGATCTTGTGTATTTCTGTTCTGGCAATAAGCCTGCAGTGAACTTCAACATATTGTAAATGACTGAACTAAAATTATATTGAACGGAGTGCGGGGGAGGGGGATGGCACCTACCTCCTTGCCAACTTTCATTAACTTACTACATATACTTTGCAGTCTAAAAGATTAAGCATGCCAATTTTTAAAATGTTCTTCTGTTTGTAGAGATGTTAAAGTAGTAAACAAATGTGAATGATCCCCACTATTTACTGGAGCTAGAAACATCCCCCCCCCCATAAATCATGCTTAGCCAAGGATATAGATTAACCGTTTTATGCATGATGAAACTCTTCAGTGTCAGAAGATAAACATGCTGAGGCTGAACCCCGACAAGACCGAGGTACTTCTGGTGGGAGACAAGGGGAGGTTAGGGGATGTTGACCTGGTGCTGAATGGGGTACATCTACCCCTGAAGGACCAGGTCCGCAGCTTGGGAGTCATTCTAGACTCCCAGCTGTCCATGGAGGCTCAGGTGGCAGCTGTGAGTCGGGCGGCGCTGTATCAGCTTCATCTGATGCGGCAGTTGCGCCCCTACCTTCCTAATCATCTGGTCCCATTGGTGGTTCACGCCTTGGTCTCATCTCACCTAGACTACTGTAATGCGCTCTAAGTGGGGTTACCCTGGAAGACAGTCCGGAAGCTACAGCTGGTACAGAATGCGGCGGCTTGCCTGGTTAAAGGCAGCTGCCAGAGAGATCACATCACTCCAGTGCTCAAGGACTTACACTGGCTACCAGTTGCTTGCCAGGCTGAATTCAAGGTGTTGGTTTTGACCTTTAAAACCCTATACGGCTCCAGTCCAGTCTATCTCAAGGAGCGCCTCCAGCCACATCAAGTAGGCCACTCAACAAGGTCTGCCACGGATGGCCTTCTCCTTGTCCCATTGGCCAGAGCAGCCAGGCTGGTGGGGACTAGGAAGAGGGCCTTCTCTGTGGCAGTCCCCAAGTTATGGAACTCCCTCCCCAGTGACCTTTGACATGTCCCCTCCTTGATGAACTTCTGCCGTGCTTTAAAAACATGGTTTTTCAGGTGGGAATATGGGGTGGGTTAGGATTTTTTTAAAAAACTTTTATATTGTTTAGTTTAAGAGCTGGCAATCCTTGTGTGGCGTAGTGGTTTGAGTGTTGGACTGGGACTCGGGAGATCCGGGTTCTAGTCCCCGCTAGGCCATGATACTCACTGGGTGACTTTGGGCCAGTCACTGACTCTCAGCCTAACCTACCTCACAGGGTTGTTGTGAGGATAAAATGGAGAGGAGGAGGAGGATTATGTAAGTCACCGTGGGTTCCTTGCAGGAAAAAAGGCGGGATATGTAAATGTAGTAGTAGTAGTAATAATAATAATAATAATAATAATAATAATTCAGAATTGGGAATTCATTGTGCATTTTCCCCTTAAATACAACTCAGTCTTCAGACTCTTCCCCATAAGGATGGGCATATGTCCTACTTTACAGAGGGCAGTTCTCTATTTGAAGGGCTGTCAGAGGACAGTTCTCCATCTGAAAACATCATCTGTTTGAAGGGCTGTCCAGTTTAGCCATAAGAAGGGAGAGCAGCAGAGGTCTTGAAGTTTCCCAGCCACAGTTACCTGGACAGCAGACTGAGCCGGCACACGAGTCACCTGGTCACAGCCTTCCCCACTATGGTGAGATGTATTAAATTTCTATTTAAATTATAGTAACTATTTCTAAATATGCATCTATACGTATAAATTAGCATATGCAAATTGTATTGAAATTTGTGTCCCATTTTGTCCTCTTTTTGGCAATGTATAAGTAACCAACCTACTCGCTGCCCCACTAATTCTCTTCCCTTAGGGAAACCTGCTGCAGGCCTGTTTTGTAAATTGCTAGAAACTGTATATAACCCTGTTAATAAACCTGTTTAGTGACCAACCCTGTGTTGAACTTAAATTTAATGGTCAAGATTCAACAGAATCCCACATTCAGCAGAACACTGATATTACCATAAGGGCATACAGGCAGCTGATATATGGCCAATCCCAATGTAGTCCATGCTTAAAATGAACCTGAAACTAACTTTGGTCAGGGGTGGGGAAGACACTCTTTTACATGGGCAAAATATTTGCTCTTTTGCTACAATTGCAGACAGTAGCCATAAATACGGAAAACTGTGGAAAATTCAATGAAACTTGAAAGTATAACACCGATTTAGAAAACAAGGTAATTTAGAAAACAAGGTAATTTAGAAAACAAGGTAATTCTTTCCCACAAACAGTAGAAAATTCAAATATTTTGTGCCTCTAAATATAAATATGCAATTCATTTCAGCATGGTGAAAATAGGCAAGTAGCCTCATCTCACAGTGCACTAGAATAAAACATACTGTATGTATTTATCATCATCCTCCCTGATGCCTGGTCCTTTATGTGCAAACTTCTCTGTCAGAGTTCTGGGAAAAAATACACCAGCAATTCTCCTCCCAAAGTTCACTTGGCTACTGAAACAGCAAACTCCAGTCCAATATTGGCTGCTTAAAACTTTTGCTCAAGTCAACCCAACCATTTTCTTTCCTTCCTGTGACTCGTGTTGGTTTTATTTAATCAGCTTACAAGACCTCCCCTAGCTTTCATATGATGAAATGCAGCATGCTAAACATCAAAAAGGTTCCTCTACCACTGTTTTGTTTATAAAGGGGAAATAAAAGAATAGCTATTTAATCACGCTGTGCGACAGCTCCAGTCTGAGAGTTTTAAGAGCCATAATCCTTTCCCCCTCAACCCTCCCAGAAGAAAGTGTTAAATCATAAACACATGAGCCCAATTCTGCCCCTATTGAAATCAGCAGGAAACTCTCAATTGTTTTCAACAGGAACCTTAAAGAATTACAGTAAATCACAGCACATACAAGTCTTAGATTTTTTGGATTCTAAAACAACAAAGCTTTGGAAGCATGAGAGCAAGCATGCTTAGAAGTGTGGAATGAGCGCTTCCTTAATACCATCTTAACTATGAGCAGGATTCACATGTCCAATTTCATTTCAATTACTCATTTTCATGAAGCAAGGTATTCAAAATTGGTTTAGAAAACAGAGGCCTGCACTATTCTATATTCTACAACAGCACACGTACATATACGTGAAAGGTCACATCAGTTTAAATGGAACATGTGTCCACGTAAATGTGCTGAAGATCGCAGCCCCATGCTTTCTCTTCAGTGATCTTTATGTTTTCAGTTCCTTAGGGTACTCTTAATTTCCCTTCTCCCTATGCACTTTTAAATAAGAGCTAGCAATCATGAAGCCTACAAAACAAACCAGTAATTCAAGGGCTTCAAAATGAACACATTCTCATGTTTAAGATATTCAGCCCTTGGTGTTTATTTTTCTATGAACTGGGTGGGAAAAGAAAGAAATTAGCGACATATTTTCTAAAGGATCAGTTATATGCAGTCAGCTCCCTCCAGCGTACTATTCTGATGGTTCACAATACTTACCCCTGAACAGTAACAGTCCCATTTTGGTTTGGTTAGTTTTGCTATTTCCTGAGTGAGCTGGTCCACACTTCTCATTATTGTAAGGTATACTGGTCCTTTTTCTAAACTAACCCCACAGCTTTCAGTCAATGACTTCAGCCTCTAAGTCCTATAGGGAAGCTCCAGAAGTTGAGCCAAGACACATAGCAAGGCAGACAAAACAGTTGTTCTGTTTCCCTTTTTATGAATCTTAGTCTTCTCCTGGTCAAATGAGTTCCAAACCTTGTATGTCTTGTCAGCTTACATCCAGCATTCTAAATGCTAGCTGGTCCTTTTACATATCATTTGCTTTATGTTTCTTACTCCTGGTGAATCTAGGTAATTTGCATTGGGGTGGGGTAGCACTTTGTAAGAGTAAGCAATTTTGCTAAAGTAAGAGATGGAAGGAGATATCTTTTCCCAGAACTATTTTGGTTCATGTGTTTCTGTTACTCTGGACTGCAGTCTAAAAGAAACACTGAAGTTTTAGAGTTGGAGAACACTAGTCCAAGACCCTGCTCGATACAGGATCTACAATGCAGGATGCAACTACAACATTCCTGATAGATGGTGGTCCAGCCCATGATCAGATGGTGGTCTGATTAAATACTGTGTAGAGAAAGCCTGACAGAACACACACTTTGCCCACATTTCACCTGCATAATCCCTGTCCAGGGCAGGAGAGCTCAGACCAAAGCATACATTGAAATTCAGATGTTTTCCCCCAAGTACCCTCAATGGGTTGCCAAGAGACACATATTTACATTTAGGAGGTTTCCCCCCAAGCACCCTCAATGGGTTGCCAAGTACCTTCCGAGCACCTTGATGAGCCATGGGCAAGGTGGCGCAGAAACCTCAGCACCCCTCCCGCCTGGCCAGACCGGTTTGTCCTGTCAGTGCAGGGAGGGGTCGGGGGGAGCGAGGGGGTAAAAGAAGCAACCAAGGCTTCTAGGAGTTGTTGAGAACAAGGTGCAAGGGAGCACGAAGTGGGTCGTCAGCTCAGGCCAGCCCGGACACTCAACCCCCAAGCAGACCGCCTGGGTACTTTTGCTGTAAGTCTGTCATAGTTTCTAGTATTAGACTAGGGTAGATTCTCCGATGTTAGCAGAGAATAGCGTAGGTTCTTTTTTGTTTGATAGTTCTGCCTGTTTCATTCCCTTATCCCCCCTACATAATTTGTGTGTTTACTCCTGCTAATAAACTGGTTTCACTTTTGCCTAAGGAGTAGTTTCGTTTTCACTAGATGCCTCAATGCAGTGTAACTGACCCGATTTGACCCGGGGAACGCAAACAGGAGCTCTGAGCTGTCAAATTAGCCATGTAGCTCCCGATCTTGCAGGAAAGGACCGGCGGCGGTCCTTCACAAACACAAATACCTATAGCAAAGGAGAGCCAAGCCAACCACTTCCTGAGTCAATCTGTTTCACTGGGCACGTTCGCATGACATGCTAAGCTACCCTGCAAATAAGCCACGGTGGGGTGGCTGTTTGCTGAACAACCCATGGTATGCCAGACAGAAAATCGGGGTTACTGTGGGTTGTTCTCTCCCTCAGACCTCCAGCCAGCTCCAGCACATATCCCAGTGTCCTTCGCAGCAGAACCCATCTTGTCTCCCCCTCCCCATGCTGATCACTACGCTTTTTATTTGCTGCCATTTAAAAAAATATTTTTCAGAGCCTCAAAAAAGTGCAGTTGGGGGGGTCAGGGGTTTTTTCAGTCCCTAAAAGTTGCGCAACCCATATTCATAATTTTTAAAAATAATGTTATTATTTTTGTCAGTCTTTTGCAAGTGCACTCTTACAGCTGTCAGATATGTGTAGTCTTTCCTGGTCAATTTACTTGTATGTTTCAGCTGTCAAAGGGAGCAGCAAAGTGGAGTAGGTAACAGACAACAGCCAGACTGCATATAGCAGTGTTCTCCAACCTTGAGTCCCCAGATGTTTTTGGCCTACCACTCCCAGCATGCCCCAGCCAGCATAGCTGGCTGGGGCATGCTGGGAGTTGTAGGCCAAAAACATCTGGGGACCCAAGGTTGGAGAACACTGGCTGGCATATAGGCTAATTTACACACAGTTGCCGGATTCCAGTTGCCAAGTTGTCAATGGAAAAGCACCAGTAAAAGGGGGAAAGTGGCAAAAAAGAAGGTGCACCAAAAGGGGGGAGGGGACAATATCACCCACTTAGTAATGTGATCCTCCTGATTTTAAGTGTTGAACTGACAGCTCTCAATACCCTCCACCTTTTCAACCAGAAAGGGAAGATATTAACTTGGTTCCCCTTTTTGCAGCTCATTTTTGGAGCACTTACTGCTGCGGTTACTGTGGTTCCCTTACAATTCTAAAAAAAAACAACAACCCTGCAGAAATATTCTATTTAATTTAATGGCTGGGAAGTAAAGGGAGGGGAAATTTGCACCGATTTAAGGGCTGGGGAAGTAATGGAGAGCAATTTTGTGCACCTGTGTTAATTGCTCCATTACTGTTTACTTTCCAGCCATTAAATTTGGGTACATTTCCCCTCCATTTACTTCCCAGTCCCCCCCCTCTTACAGTGCAAATATTCCAAACAGTTTTTTAAAAAAAATCCCTTAGAGGGCAGCAGAATGGGACGGAGCAGAATGGGACAAATTCTGCACCCGCAGCCAGCACCCGCATGCAATTACACCCACCCCAATAGGGCCCCATTCACTCCATCTCATGCAGCCACCTTCTAACTTAAGACAACAACAACAACAACAACAAACTGTCAAGGAATCTCAGTAACTGTAGCAGTAAGTGCTCTGGAAAGGAGCTGCAAAAAGGGTGTGTGTATATGTTAATATCTTCCCTTTCTGGAGTAGCTGGAGCATGGGGGAAGTGTTGAAAAGGTGGAGGATACTGTCAATCCAACACTTAAAACTGAGAGGACCACATTGCCAAGGGGGAGATATTGTCCTCCCCCCCCCCCACTTTTGGTGCAGTTGCTCCTTCAGCTGCCCCCCCCCCACCCATTTTCCCCTTTCACAGATGAAACAGACAAAGAAATTGAGCAGGCAAGACCACACATATCGGACAGCTGAAAGAGCGCACTTGCAAAAGACTAACAAGAACAACATGATCCCACTTGCCCAATTCTGAGGCACTGAAAAATTAAAAAATTGAGAGCCAGTGTGGCGTAGTGGTGAGAGCGTTGGACTGGGACTCAGGAGATCCGGGTTCTAGTCCACACTTGGCCATGAAACTCACTGGGTGACTTTGGGCCAGTCACTGACTCTCAGCCTAACCTACTTCACAGGGTTGTTGTGAGGATAAAGTGGAGAGGAGGATTATGTAAGCCACCTTGGGTTCCTTGCAGGAAAAAAGGCAGGGTATAAATATAATAAATAAAAAAATTAAATTAAAAGTCAGGGAATGAGTGATGGTCCTTCGAAAGGCCCATTTCAGCATCAGTGGTAGGGCAGTCACTTCACTAGCGAGATTATGAAAAGCGAGCGGCAACATCATTTGATTGATTTGATTGACTACTGAACAAATAGATTGGGTGAAGAAACCAATCAGATAAGTCCAGTATCTTTCACATTTCATGGAGGGCACTAAACTGCATTAAAGGCCAGCCCACTCATTTTACTGAAAAATCTGTGCGTCTTGGTTCACTTTTATGCCAAAAACACAATACATACCTCTCATTACATTTTATGATCAATAAGAAGCCAACTACTTAGTCAGTTAAAGTAAGCTCAAAATTCCTCACTGTCTAGCAAAAGGTACACAAATTCCTTGGGGGTGGGGAGCAAGCTAAATGAAGCTACAGATTGCAGCCTAGTAGAGGTCTCATAATTCCCTCAGCTGCATTCTCAGAGCCTCTCCTCTCAGGCCCATGCCAACTTCATTGAATGGATGCTACAGACGACCCTTGCCCAATCAGGCACAGAAGCAGCCTGTCCTTACTTGCACTGTCTATACCTGAAAACATGTGACCTTAGCTGCTGGTGAATAACACCATCTAGCCCAAAGGCATGTTGAATGAGCTTCCTTCAGATCCATTCTGACAGGACCATTAATCTATAGCTTCTGAATTTAGTAGAACCACATCACCTTTTCCTCATAGCCCCAGGCATTTCATAGAAGACACGCTTTAATCTTTTTTTTAATTATTATTTTTTTTTAAAGAAAAACAGCAAATTGTTTAGATTACATTATTTGACAAAACTCAGTTACATCTTGACCTGCCTAGATTTTCTCTGGATAGCTTAAGGAGGACACATTACGCTGCACCTCATTAAGCTGTCATACAACTTTACTGGCAGTTCAAAACCCATGTCCAAGAAACAGTACATGTTTAAAAGGCTGATGAAGCCTGGAGTGGGAAATTTGATTGGAACAGTGGGCCACTTTAAAACTGTGCCCAAAGAACCATGGCAAATTTACACATTTTTGCTTAAACAGAATGACTGTTGCATAAAACATATGTGAACTTATTTAGTTGTTGCCAGACTGCAAGTGGCAGGTCCGTTGCCACAAAACATTGGTGGTTTCATTTGTGCCATCTGCACTAAGATCATGAATGGCACTTCTTAGAAAGGCTGACCTCCCTAAAGAGGTGTTGAGAGTTCACAAGTGCTCTTCTATTATCTCCCTACCCCAATGAATGATCCAGAAGGCACAGTGCTGTTGTATCCTTGTGTACTAGGATTATTTTATTTATTTATTTATTTGTCAAAAACCCATCCAGGCTATAACAACAACATCTGGGTTAAAATAAAGGGGGCAAAGAATAAGACGAACACGGCGGTTGGAGTCTACTACCGATCACCCAATCAAGGAGAAGACGAGGATGAAACTTTTGAAAAGCAAATTGCCAATGTTTCAAGGAGCCATGATGTAGTAGTGATGGGTGACTTCAATTTCCCCGATATCTGTTGGGAGACAAATTCTGCCAAACATGGCCCCTCCCAGAAATTCCTGACTTGTGTTGCTGATAACTTCCTCCTACAGAAAGTGGAGGAAGGAACCAGAGGATCGGCTATCCTTGACCTGATTCTAACCAACAGAGACGAGTTAGTGGATAAAGTTTCGGCAGTTTCGGGAACTCTGGGGGAAAGTTACCATGTTATACTTGAGTTCTTGATTCTAAAAGAAGCAAAAGCTGAGTGTAGCCAAACGCGTACCCTGGATTTTAGGAAAGCCAATTTTAACAAACTCAGAACGATAAGTAAGGTCCCATGGCAAGTGACTCTAATGAGAAAAGGAGCCCAGGATGGGTGGGAGTTTTTAAAAAAGGAAATTCTAAAGGCACAATGGCAAACAATTCCCACAAGGAAAAAAGGCAGAGGACAACAGAAGAAGCCAGTGTGGCTTCACAAAAAACTCAGAGGTGACCTGAAAACAAAAAAGGACACATATAAGATGTGGAAGGAAGGCCAGGCTACAAGGGAAGAGTACAGGCAGGTAGCACAGTTCTGCAGGAATAGTGTCAGGAAGGCTAAAGCTGAGAATGAGCTGAGGCTAGCCAGGGATGCTAAAAACAACAAAAGAGCTTTCTTCAGATACGTGCATAGTAAAAGACAGAGGAAAGAAATGGTGGTTCAACTACGCAATGATGATGGTAAATTGATAACAGAAGACAAAGAAAAGGCAAAAGTGTTCAATTCCTACTTCGTCTCGGTCTTCTCCCAAAAGAGAGTTTATGTCCCCCCTGGCAAACCTAAAGTGCAGACTGAAGGGGCAGGATTGCAGCTTGAGATTGATAGGCAAATGGTCAAGGAACACCTGATTACTCTGAACGAGTTTAAATCTCCAGGGCCTGACGAACTGCATCCTAGAGTAAGGAACTGGCAGAAGAACTCTCAGAACCACTGTCTATTATCTTTGAGAAATCATGGAGGACAAGTGAATTGCCAGATGACTGGAGGAGGGCAAATGTTGTTCCCATCTTCAAAAAGGGCAAGAAGGAGGAACCTGGGAACTATAGACCAGTCAATCTAACATCAATCCCTGGGAAATTTTTGGAGCAGATTATAAAGAAGTCAGTCTGCAAGCACCTTGAAAACAATGCAGTGATTACTAGAAGCCAGCATGGATTTGTCAAGAACAAATCCTGCCAGACTAATCTGATCTCATTTTTTGATCGGGTAACCTCCCTTGTGGACTGTGGGAATGCTGTGGACATAATATATCTGGACTTCAGCAAAGCTTTCGACAAAGTACCTCATGATATCCTGATTAGCAAGCTAGCTAAAAGTGGGCTGGATGGAACAACTATCAGGTGGATCCACAATTGGCTACATAATCGGACTCAAGGAGTGCTTATCAATGGTACCTTCTCAAACTGGGGAGAGGTAACGAGCGGGGTACCACAGGGCTCGGTCCTGGGCCCAGTGCTCTTCAACATTTTTATTAATGACTTGGATGAGGAGGTTCAGGGAATGCTTATCAAATTTGCAGATGACACAAAGTTGGGTGGAACAGCTAATACTCTGGAAGACAGAAACAAAATTCAAAGAGATCTCGATAGGCTGGAGCTGCTGGGCCGAAAACAACAGAATGAAATTTAATAGGGATAAATGCCAAGTGCTGCACCTAGGGAGAGGAAACCAAATGCAGAGTTACAGAATGGGGGACACATGGCTCAACAATACTACAAGTGAGAAGGATCTTGGAATTGTGGTAGATCACAAACTGAATATGAGCCAGCAATGCAATGTGGCTGCAAAAAAGGCAAATGCTATTTTGGGCTGCATTAATAGAAGTATAGCTTCTGAATCGTGGGAAGTGATCATTCCCCTTTACTCAGCACTGGTTAGGCCTCATCTTGAGTACTGCGTCCAGTTCTGGGCACCACACTTTAAGAAGGATGTAGACAAACTGGAGAAGGTTCAGAGGAGGGCAACAAAGATGATAAAGGGACTGGAAACAAGGCCCTACGAGGAGAGACTGAAAGAACTGGGCATGTTTAGCCTTCAGAAGAGGAGACTGAGGGGAGATATGATAGCACTCTTCTAGTACTTGAAGGGTTGTCAAACAGAGGAGGGCCAGGATCTCTTCTCGATCATCCCAGTTTGCAGGACACGGAATAATGGGTTCAAGTTACAGGAACCCAGATTCCACCTGAACATCAGGAAAAAATTCCTGACTGTTAGAGCAATAAGACAAGGGAACCAATTACCTAGGGAGGTGGTGAGCTCTCCCACTCTGGAGGCATTCAAGGTGAAGCTGGACGGCCACCTGTCAGGGATGCTTTGACCTGGATTCCTGCATTGAGCCGGGGGTTGGACTCGATGGCCTTGTAGGCCCCTTCCAACTCTACTTTTCTATGATTCTATGAACAACGACAGCAAGACATTATACAGAGAACATAAGTAAAACGGAAACAAGAGAAATTTAATAAATACACTACTAAATAAAATAGTCCTTGCAACCACTTTGGCCTAAAAGGCACCATCCTGGCCTAACACCTCCGTAATTTTCCAGGCCTTTACAATGAACTTAGCAGCCTTCACAGTAATAGGTTTAGACTTACTTATTTCCCAATGGGTAACTCATGAGTTGCTCAACAGGGCTCTGGAGACTTATCCAGAAGAGGTTGTATCAAGGAATCCCAAGCAGCAATATACAGGGGGCAATCAAGAAGAAGATGAGGGGCAACCTCTATGATCCCTGAGCCACAAAGACATAGGTGTTTCTTGTAGGCAGTTCCAGGGCAGAGTACAGTCATGCCTTGGATTGAGAGCATAATTCGTTCTGGAAACGTGCTTGTAATCCAAACACTCTTACATCAAAACGAAATCCCCCCCCAAAATTGTACAGAGATTTTAAATTTAAGCCGTACTACAGTACTTCTATTGCAAGACCTCGCTTGTATATCAAGTCAATTTTTAAAAAATAAATATTTAAAAATTTGCTTGTCTTGCAAAACACTCTCAAACCAAGTTACTTGTAATCCAAGGTATTACTGTACCATTAGGCAGAGTGAGGCAGCTGCAGGGACCAGTGGTGTGGTGTTGGAAGGCAGTGTTGTGCATACTAATCACAGCCTGCCCTACCCCCCAACCCTAATTCTGCCTGCAGGTGTGGTGGGGACGCTCTCTCTTCACAACTGTGGAAGTAAGATTGAACTGCCACTCTGATTGGCTTCTGTACGCGTAATGTGAGGGTGCCATCTTGTCCTTTGCCTCCAACAGCAAAATCTCTTGGGCTGGCACTGGGAGTTCTATTATATCACTGCCTGACAGTGTCTAATGAGAGAGTCTGAAGTCTAGCTGCTGTAAAAAAAAAATTTAAAAATAAAAATAAAAATAAAAAACCTTCCTGAGGTGTAGGATTCTTAATAGAACCAGAGAGGGGGTTGTGAAGTCCAGGAGGGCATACCAAGGAGAGATCCTGCTACCCTGAATACTAGCCCTGTCCTTGCGAGGGCTAATGACCCAAATCCTTGGATTAAAAACAGATTTAACTGCAAAAAGCCCGCTAGGATTATTAGAAATAACAGGCACTGAAGCTTAAGACCACAAAAAAGAGCACAAACTTTAGTGGCTCAGGTTACATCATGAACAACTAGCAAAGCAAAACCCTAGTTGTTCTTTTCAGAGGGCAGGGCCGGGCCAGATTAGGGGCAGGTGACCCTGGCAACTGCCTAGGGCAGCCTTCCCCAACTTGGTGCCCTCCAGATGTGTTGGACTACAACTTAGAAAGGGTGAGGCAGCATACCTTAGGGGGCAGAGCGGGGGTATATTTTAAAGGATAGCAAAATTGTCAATTACTGTACTCTATTAGTAGCACCATAGGGGTAGGGTAGAGGGGAGGAAGCATCAGTCACCAAGATATTGTGATCCAGCTCCCAACACAGAAATAAAAATGTATTGTCCTCCCTTCCCCAATGCATTATACATTACTTCCCCTCTGTTAACAATCACTGCCAAAACTTCAAAAACTAACATGGTGGAGTGGAATAAACTAGGAAAATTAAGGACACTTCTGATCTTCTTCCATTAGTGTCACAATGGAGTAATGATGGCTTCTGTGGTTGTAGAATCTTGTGACAACCCTCAAGATGGCTGAAATTTGCCGGGAGAATAAAAACACAGGCAAAGTGATCCACCCAGAAAAGTGCCTTTAAATCACCAAATATCAGCAAGACCCAAGCTTGGAGCCTTTACCTTCTCAGTTATGCAATAGCTTAAAATGGAGCCATGTCGCATCAAACAGCATACTCCATGCAAAAGGTATGTGTATAGCCATTTAATCCTCTCCGTCTACTTTACAATAATGAATATTATTATTTGCATTCTGAACTCTAAGTCCCAAGCATCACCAGTTTGCCAATGTAGGGCTGCATTGTTTGGTTTGATACTGATGTGGTTGATTATTTTCATTCTGGGTTTAAGCCAGGAAAGGAATTTCATTCTCTGGATTTTTTCCATGCCCTCAATACATAGCTGTAATCCTAATGATGCTATAGGGTTCCCTTCATATTAGACAGCTTGAAATACAACAGTCCACATTGGGATCATGTTACTGGTAGAAGAAGCATGCAACTGACCAAAATACATTCTTCCTCATCATGAATTCTAGCATTTAGGGAGAAAACAAAACGTGATCACTTTGCAAGATACCATGTTTTTGAAAGAGCATTCTGAAAAACTTGTTTGAAAACTGTGTGTAACTAACAGAGTTAGGTAACCATAGCAATTCACCATTAAAGCACGATAAGACACCCAATACAGGCTGGACAGAAAATGATTCTGGTAATATGGAACAAGCAATCTAAATAGAGAGCCAGTGTGGCGTAGTGGTGAGAATGTTGGACTGGGACTCGGGAGATCACTGGGTGACTTTGGGCCAGTCACGGACTCTCAGCCTAACCAACCTCACAGGGTTGTTGTGAGGATAAAATGGAAATGATGATGATGATAATGTAAGCCGCCTTGGGTTCCTTGCAGGAAAAAAGGCGGGGTATAAATATAACAAATAAATAAATAGGAGAACAAGGGTTTTGAAACGCTTCCACGGATCTGGTACTTAGATTTACTTGCCTAGAAGTAATGAGAAATCATTTGTAGATGGCATAACTATGTTGTCCTGTTTTACAGTCTTATACCTGAATGGCTGTCTAGTCCAAGTCCAGTTTAAATTTAAAGAACCATAAGAAGGGAGAGCAGAGCAGAGCAGAGCAGCGGCCCTGAAGTTGCCCATCAGCAGCAGCACCTAGACAGCAGACTGAGCAGGAATACAGCACACCTGGCCACAGTCTCCCCCTATGGTGGAAGATATTACATTTCCATTTATAGTATATTTATTTATATTTATTTCCAACTTTGCAGCTATACATATAAATTAGCATATGGAAATTTTATGCAAATCGGCACCCTATTTTTTTTTTGGCGATGCATTTCCTTTTTTGGGCAATGCTAAGTGGCTGCCACCCTACTTGTAGGCCAGCCTTCCCCAGCCTGGCTCCCTCCAGATGTTTGGCTCTACAACTTCTCTGGCCATTGGCGGGGGGTAATGGGAGTTGTAGTCCAAAACATCTGGAAAGTACCAGGTTGGAAAGGCTGTTGACTATTCTTCATTATGGTCAGAAATTTCTCCAGATCAGTGTATTACCAACTTATAGTTTCAGGTCATTAACCACCTACCATATGAATTACTGCTAACTAAGCAATGGAAATGAGGGAGGAAAAGAAGAAAAACATAACAACTGGGTATGGTTGTTCAACCTGTCTCTTTTGGACTTCTTCTCGGCTTTGCCACCTGACTTGTTGTCCTTGGCATTCTTCTTCTTCCCCACCTGGGTCCCTCCAGATGGACTACAATTCTCATCAACCCTAGACAGCATGGGCAATTATCAGGGGCAATGGGGGTTGTAGGCCAAAACATCTGGAGGTGGGCAGGTTGTGGAAGGATGGTGTGAAAAATAGGGCAGGCTGGTTCCTCCCCAGGTGATTTGGACTACAAGTTCCATCATCCCTGACCATGCTGGCAGGAGCTGATGGGGAGTTGTAGTCCAAAACATCTGGAGGGCACCAGGTTGCCTACCCCTGGTTTAGGGTGTTGGACTAGGACTGAGGAGATCCAGGTTCAGATCCCCACTCAACCATGAAACTCACTCGGCGACCCTACAGCAGTCACTAAGCTTAACCTACCTCACAGAGGTGCTGTGAGGAAAAAAACAGGAACAAGAAAAGTTCTGGAGCTCCTCTGAAGAAAGACTAGATATCAAAATAAAACGGAGTAAAAAATAACAACATTGGAGATGGCTCTCTGAAGTAGCAGCAGCAGCAGCCACAGCAGCTACCCCCCAGGTATTCAGAAGTACTGCAGGTTTTCCACTGTTCTCGTTAGAAAGACCACTTAAATCTGCATCTCTAAGTCTTAAAATATTTTGTTAAACAGCTCTAGGTGAAAGATAGGCTGTCTGGGTGATTTTAAGATATTTGCAGAAGAGACAGGGAGCCGGGAAGCAGCCAATGTACTTGTTCCTGTGCTATCACCTTGAGAGGACCAAAGTGTTTTATTCTCATCACTCTGAAAGGCTGTCAGCTGTGGTTTGTGATCAAAATACGTTAGCTGCAGAAAACCAGGCAAATACAGACCCTTGGTTTCCTAGGCGTATACAGGCACAAGCTGAAGTAGAGCTAAGGAGAGGATTTGAAGGGGAGAGCTTCAGCCACCAGTCACAAATGTTTAGATTCACACTGTAAGGTGTGCTGTTGATTACAATGGGGTGTGTCTGCTTATTTAAAAACAACAACAACAACTCATTTCCATCAATTTAAATATTTGGATTAATTTTTCTTTGAATATTTTATATATGGCACCAAATATTAAATATGGAATACAGTTAAAACATCATAGCAAATGGTTTTTTTTAGTAAAGAAATGCATTGAATAAAATCTACTTTCCCCCCCACTGTGTTGTGCTTTCAACAGCCTCCTCTTTAATTTGCATTTGGGATTGCACTTCAGCCCTCCTACATGGGCCCCTGAAGGACTAGCCCTGCAAAGAGATGTAGAGTTTGGCCACAACCCAACACAAGAGTGCTAAGCCAATGAAATCATTTAGCTAGTTTAGTTGTTTGTCTAACCATTTACTGATTCATCATGGTACATAGGTAGAATAAGGAGAACTTAATGTTTGACAGGATGGGAATAGACTCAAAATGACTTACTACAGCTTAATTATTGACCCGGTACTTATTCAGGTGATGCAAATCATGCCAATGGCTTGTTTGGTCTAATTAATTAACCAATACAGTGTTTGAATTATGCACCCTTTGAAGATTTTCTTCAGCCAACTTGTCTATGCTGGTTTTCACACAGTGCTGAAAGTCAAGTCAGTAAGGCCAGTGCGAGCAATACAATCAAGAGATACAAAAGGAAGGGGAAGAAGAATTACTATTGAATAACTTTTTATACTGTCTACTTTCATCCTCAATCCAGCTGTGGTCATGTGCAAAAAGGCATTTACATATGTGCCGGAAGTGTGGAACAATGTTATGTGCATTCCATTGAAAGCCACGCAGTGCGGATATATAACATCCGATTTACTCCTGTAGCTCCTAATCCAGCAATCATATGTATGCAGAAGCCTGTGTTCAAGTATTTTACTTGGAAATAAATGTTCAAATATCAGCCACTCCCCACCTTAACTTCATATTTAATATATTTTATAGTATACATTACAACCAACATTGCAAAAACCAAACCCCATTAAAAAAAAACCATACCATCATTTAGACTGACAGTTCAGTATTATACATATCTAATCAGAAGTCCCACTGAGTTCAGTGAGGCTTACTTTCAGGTAAGAGCAATCCCACCATTATGAGGGCGAAGGGGTGGGGGAGTAAAGGCAGAGGAACCATCTTATCCAGATCCCTGCTGGTAGGGCGGAAATAGGGAGGAGTGGCGATTCTCTCCCCCTGCCCACTTAGGGGGCTTTTTATTTAGTGATTATAAGAACATAAGAAGAGCCCTGCTGGATCAGACCAAGGGTCCATCTAGTCCAGCATTCTGCTCACACAGTGGCCAACCAGCTGCCCATGGGAAGCCCACAAGCAGGACACGCGTGCAACAGCACCTTCCTGCCCATGTCCCCCAGCAACTGGAGTACATTGGCACACTGCCTCTGATACTGGCAGTGTTATGATTTAGAAATACAGGAAGCTGCCTTACACTGAATCAGACCATTGGTCCATCTAGCCCAGTATTGTTGACACTGACTGGCAGAGGCTCTTCAGGGTTTCCGGCAGGAGTTTTCCCAGGCATACCTGGAGATGCGGAGGATTGAACCTGGGACCTTCTGCATGCAAAGCAGGTGCTCTACCACTGAGCCATAGCTCCTTTCCCTCCTATTGGTTGCAATGGGGGGTGGGGTGGGGTGGGGGTTAGGTATGCCAGCTCCAGGGCTGGAGCACATTTCCCCCAATTCTAGGGGAATGGGAAGGCTATGAATCCAAGTCTCTCCCCAATCTGCTTCTAAGATGCCCATGGAAACCTCCTTTTCACCACTACTGACAGAGTGGCCAGGGCTGAGGGAGTTTCTGCCGTGGAGGATGCGTGTGCGAGATCAGATCTCCCCTTCCATGACTGGACTTCACTCTCTGCCCTTGAAGTGGCACAGCCAAAACACCCTAGGGCCCCTGGAATGCCCTCCCAGGGACCATAGGGCTGTAGCCTAAAACATTTTTTAAAAAGATAACTTGGTGACTCAAGTTATTATTTTGATAAGGAAATCATCAGCCAGTATACATATATAGCTTTATATTGGTTAGGCTTGTTTCAAACCAATAGTTCCTGTTCCAGAAATATAATAAATAGCTACCATAAGCTATTTGAGGGTTGGGGGTGCCCTACTTTACCAGGTCCAATCTGCTGCAAGAATGTAGTCATAGTGGTTACGGTACATCTCAAACTTTTTGTATCCGATCAAACTCTGCAGGACATTCAGAATTTTTCCATTATTGTTTTTGCCAACCATGCTACAGCTAATACATTTTGGATCAACTTTGTATAAAAACAAGTATTATTTTCATCACTGAACTAACGCAACATTATTAATGGACCATCGCAACATTATTAATGGACCATAGCATAAATCATAGTTCCCAGTTCTCTTAGTAACATTTTCTAAGAATGTTGAACATTAAGGAATGTTTCATGTGACATTGTTTGGGTAATCAAAAGCAGCAACTCCCAACTTTATATAAATAGTGTACTTTATTAAGCTAGTTACGTGGCCTTCTGTTCTCTCCTCGCCTTTCTAACGCACACACTCTGTCTCCTCCTCACTTCCTGTTCCTCCTTCAAATGCCACCTCCCTGATACTTTTGGTTTTATTTCTCAGCTCCATGAACACTGCCCGGGTTCACAGACCACAACCGAGGTTTGTTGTTGTTTTAACCCAGGGTTGAACTAACTCTGGCTTGTTGGGGGACAGACAAGCCAGAGTTCCTGGTTCATACTTCATGACAAAAAATCCAGGGACAGAGTGTTCCTTTGTTGTTCAGCCCCTCCCACTCACAGTGGGAGCAATTGGGCAGCATGCTGCCAGCATGCTCATTCACAACAATGCCCTGGTACACATGTAATGGCAAGTCACCGTGGGTGAATTTCCTCATGGGGCTTGCCATTTTACATTTTAAAAATTCAAGCTGTGGCAGGAGTGCACTGCAGCTTGTCGTTATGTGAGAACCTGGCCAGGGTTTTTTTGGGGTGGTTAACAAGCCACCCATAAATCCATGGCCTGTTTAGGGCTTGTGGGTGGCTTGTTAACCATTCCCAACAACTCACCTTGGCCAGGTTCTCATGTAATGACAAGCTGTGGCGCACCCCCACCGTGGCTTGAATTTTCAAAATGGCAGCCAGCGCCATGGCTTCTCATTACATGCAAACCAGCTCAATGTGTGAACTGAGCCACAGTAACAAGACAGGTTCAAATGGTATATATATGTACCTGCAACCTTTCTAATGCAGACCATTTCCAGTGTGATATATACAGTGGAATTTTTATAGGAGTCAAATATTTAAAAATTCAACTTACTTTTTAAAATTCTCTTTAATATTAAGCACATTACTGACCAAATCTTTATCCATTATTTCTATATCAAGTAGCATTTCTAGTATCCAATTTCCTTTGATAATAGGAATAAAGATGAGCTGCAAATCCCTTGCCAATATATTGTTTTCTAATAACTCAAGAGACGTTAGTGACCCGGTCACTTGCAAATGTATTAGATCATTTTTTCCACATAATTCCCTTTATTTCCATATGTTCCAGCCATGGTAATTATACATCTGAACCCTAGTTGTTGTAGAGTGTCCAGAGCAAGTTATGATAGTATTGATCTGAAAAGCTACTCTTAAAAAACCCCATTTTTTCCAGGGATAAAGCTGTACTTGATAAAGTTGTTTGAGGAAAGACTGAGTGCATCAGAAACCATGCAAATAGAGATGTTCCAGTAGAAAGAGCTTTCCACCAAGCATCTCAAAACCTCATGATGGTGTTGATAGACAGATGTCTATAAAAAGTATGAACCTCTTTCTGCTTTACAGTGCAATCCTCTGCATGCCTACTCAAAATATGTCCCATTGAGTTTAATGACACTCCCAGGTAAGTATTCACAGGACTGCAGCTTTAGCAATCCATAAGGCAGCTTCAAATGCCATGGGGTGTTTCCTACTGTTCAAACACCAGAGCCACTGTTGACATTACGCTGTCGGTGTTGAAGCCACTGCAGCATGGTCCCTTCCTGACCAACCAAGGTCACATGATGTGTCTGGGCACTTAAGAACCCACACTACAGCTGCTTCTCCCCATGCCAGTGCCAACCCAGTTTCAGTAGGAGCCCCAGTGCTTCTCACATTAGTTCAGTTTATTTCTTATATTTTATATTTATTTCTTATATTTATTAATCGCCCATCTGGCCGGCCACCCTGGGCGATGTACAATTAAAATGATACAATAAAATAATACAATAAAATATGATAATTAAAACAGTATTAAAAAAATTCTTTTAAAATCCTAACCCACCCCATATTCCCGCCTGAACAGCCATGTTTTTAATGCACGGCGGAAGCTCATCACAGAAGGGGCATGGCGAAGGTCACTAGGGAGGGAGTTCCATAATGTGGGGGCCGCCGCAGCGAAGGCCCTCTTCCTAGTCCCCACCAGCCTGGCTGCTCTGGCTAATGGGATAAGGAGAAGGCCGTCCGTGGCAGATCTTGTTGAGCAGCCTACTTGATGTTGCTGGAGGCGCTCCTTGAGATAAGTTGGTTTTAAAGGTCAAAACCAACACCTTGAATTCGGCTCGGCAAGCAACTGGTAGCCAGTGCAACTCATTAAGCACTGGCGTGATGTGATCACGCCGGCGGCTGCCCTTAATCAGGCGAGCCGCCGCATTCTGTACCAGCTGAAGCTTCCGAACCGTCTTCCAGGGTAACCCCACATAGAGCGCATTACAGTAGTCTAGGCGAGAGGAGACCAAGGCATGAACCACTGATCGGAGCAGATGATTAGGAAGGTAGGGGCGCAGCTGCCATATCAGATGGAGTTGATACAACGCTGCCCAGCTCACAGCTGACACCTGAGCCTTCATGGACAGCTGGGAATCTAGAACGACCCCCAAGCTGCGGACCTGGTCCTTCAGGGGTAGATGTACCCCATTCAGCACCAGGTCAACATCCCCTAACCTTCCCTTGTCTCCCACCAGAAGTACCTCAGTCTTGTCGGGGTTCAGTTTCAACATGTTCCTTCCCATCCAGCCACCCACTGCCTCGAGGCACTTGGACAGGGTCTCAACGGCCAACCTCGGTGAGGACTTGAAACAGAGGTAGAGCTGCGTGTCATCCACATATTGATGACACCGCACCCCAAACCTCCTGATGATAGCCCCCAGCGGCTTTAGGTAGATGTTGAATAACATCGGGAAGAGGATGGAACCCTGCGGCACCCCACAAGTGAGCAGCCGAGGGTCCGAAGCCTCCTCCCCAAGAACTACCCTCTGGTACCTTCCAGAGAGGAAGGACCGGAACCACTGTAATACAGTGCCTCCGATACCCAACCCCTCCAGGAGGATACCGTGGTCCACAGTATCAAAAGCCGCTGAGAGATCGAGGAGAACTAGGAAGGAGCATTCGCCCCTATCCAAGGCCCTCCTCATATCATCCACCAAGGTGACCAAGGCCGTTTCTGTCCCATGTCCAGGCCTGAAGCCCGACTGGCATGGATCTAAGTAATCGGCTTGATTCAAGTGTGCCTTCAACTGAGCCCCCACCACTCGCTCAATCACCTTGCCCAGAAATGGCAAATTGGAGACTGGGCAAAAGTTGTTCAGGTCTTGGGGATCCAAGGAGGGCTTCTTTAAAAGTGGTCTTACTGCAGCCTCCTTAAGGGCTGATGGGAACACTCCCTCATCGAGGGAGGCATTCACCACCGCCCTGATCCCCTCACCCAGTCTCTCCCTGCAGCTCTTAATGAGCCAGGACGGGCAAGGATCAAGCAAGCAGGTGGTTGGCTTCACAGATGAAAGCACCTTGTCCACTTCATCAGAAGGAAGAGGCTGGAACCAATCCCACAAGACCGGTCTACCATTGGCCTCCTTCTGCTCACTTCCTGTATCCACGACGCGCGAAATTCCACTCCTAATCCGGTCAATTTTATCTGCAAAGTGCTTCGCTAAAGCCTCACAGGAGGCTTTGGATTGTTCCATCGGATCCGGAGCAACTGGACCGACCAGGCTCCGAACCACTTGGAACAGCCTCCTGGGGCAGCACTCCGCAGATGCAATGGAGGCAGCATAGAAATTCTTTTTTGCTGCCTCCACCGCCACCCGGTAGGCTGAAGATGCAGCTCTGACCTGTGTTCGATTGTCTTCGGAGCGGGAATTACGCCATCGGCGCTCTAGCCTTCTCACCTCTTGTTTCAGAGCTTGCAGCGACGGAGTGAACCATGGTGCTGCGCGAGCTCTGTTTAGGCGAAGAGGGCACTTCGGGGCAACTCTGTCTAATGCCCTGGTGATTACAGCATTCCAGTCGTCCACCAGGGTCTCGACCGAGCTACCTTTTGTGTGCTCCAATTCCGCAAGCGCGTTCGGGAATCCATCTGGATCCATAAGACGCCTGGGGCGGACCATCCTAATAGGTCCCTCACCCCTGCAGAGGGGTTGTGGCATCGAGAAATCCAACCCCACCAGATAGTGATCTGACCATGACAAGGGGGTGGTGGATATACCCCCAATTTCCAGATCATTTCCCCCCTCTCCAGAAACAAAAACCAAGTCCAGTGCATGACCGGCTACATGGGTAGGTCCAGTTAATACAGGGTGCAGCTCCCAGGAAGCCATGGTCTCTATGAAGTCCCGATGTGCCCCCGTGAGGGCAGCCCCCGAATGCACGTTGAAGTCCCCCAGCACCAAGAGCCTGGGGGACAACACACGCACATCAGAGACCACCTCCAGCACCTCGGCCAGGGAGTCTGTCGTGCAGCGGGGTGGACGGTACACGAGCAGAATCCCCAGACTTTCCTTTGGACCCAACCTCCAGTACATGCACTCAATAAACTTGGTCTCCCGGAGAGGGAGTCTGGTAAGGACCAAGGACTCCCGGTAGATAACAGCCACTCCCCATCCCCATCCCCCAACCCTTGGCTGCTGGGCATACGAGAAACTGGCCGGACACAAGGCCGCCAGAGTTGGAGCAGCGGCCTCGTCCAGCCAGGTTTCCGTAATACATGCCAGGTCCGCACCCTCATCCAGGATCATGTCATGGATTACAGATGTTTTTTGGGTAACGGACCTGGCATTACACAGCAGCAAACACAAGGGTGGGGAAGGAGCCACACACACCCCAGTTATCCCTTGGCTCTGGACAGGCCTGGAACAAGGGATAGATATTAAGCATCGATTCCCTGTTCCCCTTAATCGGCATGGCCTGCCCCTAACATTCTGCCAGTGTCTGCCGCTCAACAATGGTATGTTTTGCCCCCCGGAACTCCCCCCATCATCTCCCTGAGATGAACACATGCCCCCCCTGCTTCCGCCGATCAGGCGGGAGACCCACCCCTAAAACCAACCCCTAAAATCCCTAAAACCCCAACCCAGCTCAGATAAGGGGATAGGCCCTCGCCCTCGTGCCACCCCCAAGTGGCTCCCCCAAAGGGGCGACCCCTTTGGTGTCGTCCCCTTCGGGGACGTCGCCGCCCCGCAGGGTGGCAGATGTAGATGTTGGCTCTGCTGGGGCAGCTGGCACCACTCCCCAATCAGTCCAGGGGGCAGCTCCTCCTGGCTGCTGCAGAGGCAGGGCCCCAGTCCAGCAGGGAACCACCAGGGAGAGGGAAAAGCTGGCTGCAGGTGGAAGTCACCAGCTTACCTCCCTCCCTGGAGAAGCCCAAAATGCTGGCTGGGTTGCAGGTCTTCAGGGCAGTTGCCCCACTCCTCCGCAGGCCGGCAGATGTAGTTGCATGTGAAGCATAAAGTAAGGAGGTGGCCTCAGAAACACTGGAAATTAAGTTCTGGAGTTAAGAACATAAGAAGAGCAGACAAGGGTCCAGACCAATGCTGGATCAGACCAAGGGTCCATCTAGTGCAGCATTCTGTTCACACAGTAGCCAACCAGCTGCCCATGGGATCCCACAAGCAAGACATGAGTGCAGCAGCACCCTCCAACCCATGTTTCCCAGCGACTGGTGAACGTATGCATGCTGCCTCTGATACTGGAGGTAGCATATGGCCATCAGGACTAGCAGCCATTGATAGCCTTCTCCTCCATGAATTTGTCCAGTCCCCTTTTAAAGCCCTCCAGATTGGTGGCCATCACTACATAGAGATGTACAAAATTATGCATGGTGTGGAGAAAGAAGATAGGGACACATTTCCCTCCCTCATAATACTAGAACCTGGGGTCATCTCATGAAGCTGACTGGTGGGATATTCAGGACAGATAAAAGGAAGTAGTTCTTCACACAGCACATAGTTAACCTATGGAATTCACTTCCACAATGTTTCCCCTTGCTCACCCCTTTTCTAAGCTAGCTAAACAATCCCGGCTGTTGTAACCTTTCCTTATAGGGGAGTTACTCCAGCCCCTTGATTACTTTAGTTGCTCTTTTCTGTACTTTTTCCAACTCTACAGTATCCTTTTTTTTAGGTGTGGTGATCAGAACTGCATACAGTATTCCAAGTGTGACCGCACCATAGATTTGTACAAAGGGAGTATGATCTTGGCAGTTTTATTTTTGATACCTTTCCTAATTATGCCCAACATGGAATTTGCCTTTTTCATAGCAGCTGCACACTGGGTCGACATTTTCATCGAGCTGTCTACCACAACCCCAAGATCTCTTTCTTGGTCAGTCACTGTAGCTCAGATCCCATCAGCTTATATTTGAAGTTGGGATTTTTTGTCCCAACGTACATCACTTTACACTTGCTTATGTTGAACCGCAATTTGCCAATTTGATGCCCATTCTCCCAGTTTGTAGAGATCCTTTTGGAGCTCCTCACAATCCCTTTTTGTTTTAATCAACCTAAATAATTTGGTGCCATCAGGAAATTTGGCCACTTTACTGCTCATTCCGAATTCCAGAGCATTTATGAATAAGTTGAAAAGCATTGGTCCCAATACAAATCCCTGTGGGACCCCACTGTTTACATCCCAACATTAGGAGAATTTAGCATTTATTCCTACTCTCTGCTTTCTGTTCTTTAACCAGTTACTGATCCATAAGAGGACCTCTTCTCTTATTCTATGACAGCTAAGTTTGCACAGAGTATTTGATTAGGGACTTTGTCAAAAGCCTTTTGGAAGTCCAAGTAAACAAGGTCTACCGGATCACCCCTGTCCACATGTTTATTGACACTCTAAAAGGTTAGCGAGACAGTGCTGGACAGTTCCTTGAAAAAAGGCTCCAATTTTTACAAGGTGCTATGTATCTTTAGGTTGAAGTTGAGTGAATAACCCTCTTTTTCCTGTTACAGTTTAGGGGTTAGAGCCAACGTCATGCTAGCAGACATCCGCTAGTGCAACAGGACTTCCTTCCTCTCTCCTCACCCCTGCAGCCCTGTGTGCCCCTGGAAAAACAGCTCCTTCCAGCACTCTGGAGCAGATTTTGCAGGCACATGGAGGGGCGGGGAGGGGAAAGAGATGGAATTGCCCCATCCCAATTCTACTGATAGAACTGTTTCCATTGGTAGAATTGCAGCTTTGGATCCAACCCAATATCTATTAATATTCCTCACGGTTAATATCTATCTCTTTTAGAAATTTTCAAAGGTTTAAGACCTTAGAGATTTTAGCAAACTGCATTAAAAAGACTATGAAGTGACTTCCTAATGGAAACATTACTTAATGCAAGACTGAGACCAATGAAAGGGAGCCAAGCCCTTCAAAAAAAGTAGTGAGTATACTATTCAGTCACAGGAGATATAAAGATCCAAGCCAGAGATAGGTGGAAGTCAGATGTCTTCAAAGAACAAATGGCTATAATAGGTTACCAAAATAGTAAAAACAACACAGAATCTTGTGGCATCCTAAAGATTAACAAATTTATTATATCATAGCATTCCTGGACTATTGTCTACTTCATCAGATGCATAAATTGTATCTTGAGTTACAGATACAGCACACACGGTTGGGGAGGGGGGTTGTAAGCAGAGAGGTCAAAGGGAAATGAAATGCAGAAAATACTGGCAATGATAATTATATTAGCACCAGCCATTTAAAAACACGTTGGTTGTTAAGGTGCCACAGGACTTTTAAAAAAATTGTTTGCTGCAACAGATTAATATGGCTACCCCTCTGGAAATTGCCAGGGATGTTGAAGAGTCCTTGGTCTCAAGTCGAGTCACGAGTCTTTGGACCCGAGTCTCGAGTCCGAGTCCTTGGTCCAAAATGGTGACTCCCGAGTCCCAAGTCCCAAGTCACTCCCAAAGCTGACTCCACGAGTCCCTATTAAAATCAATGGGGGGTTTTCCCAACAAAATAAGGCTACTTCAGATGTGTGGTTTAAATAAATTCTAGGCACAAGTGTGCCTTTTTATTTCAAAACTCTGCAGCTGATTTTGGCAAGAACAGACCAGGCAGAAAAACCCAAAATAACCAGGCAGGCAGAGGAGGCAGGGAACCCCAAAACAGGCAGGCAGAGGCCTTTGTCTTGGACAATTCAACTGTTGAACTGGTCAAGAAGAGACCAGGCAGGCAGAGGAGGCTGGGAACTCCAGTCAGGCAGGCAGAGGCAGCCAAACCCAAAATGTCTGAAAGGTTGCATTTTAGAAAAATGATTTTAAAAAATAAACTTGCTGTACTTCCTAAAACTTATCCATGTTGCATTTGAGGAACATGATTTTTTCTAAATGTTTGGCCCCCATTCTGGAACGGTGAGATCTCATCACAATTCCACCTTCACTGAACACCCGCTCCACTAGTGATGAACTTGCTGGAACCAGAAACACACTCAGAGCAGCCACACAGAGTAATCTCAGGTCCTTCTTCTGTCTCTCCCAAATACGCAACACATCAATCAAAATAAATCTTGACACACTGTTGGGGCTGCACTCCTGGTAGCCATCCATAGTGGCCGAGCAGCGGCGCACCTCGCTTCCATGTGCTCTTCGCCCGGCAATCACGCTCCTCTCCACTCCTTCTGGCACAGCCCAGGGATGTTGAAGAGTCCTTGGTCTCGAGTCCCGAGTTGAGTCTCGAGTCCCATTAAAAATATTGGGACTCGAGTCCGAGTCAAGTCAGAGGGGGGACTCAGTCCGACTCATGAGTCGAGTCCGAGTCCCCATCCCTGGAAATTGCTAAAAGAGTGAAGTTCATTACGGAAAACAAGACCATTGCTTCTTGAGCCTGAGCATCTGGGGTAGGCACACCCATGTGTGCGCGCGTACACACAAAAACCTGTACTGACAATGGTTTTGACATGCACAATTAGTAAAAGTCTAGTTCGGGCCAATATTAAGGTTAATTTTTAGCTTTTAAAAAAGCTTTATTTTGAACCAGTAGCCTGTGTATGTGTTTTCACCAGGCTTAAAAGGGAGAAATAGGTTGAGTTACCACATCAGTTTACTACTAATTAAAATATTCTGATCTAGTAGGTTTCCTACTCTCAAATAAAGATGCATGGTTCTGGGGTTTATCATTCTTCTACTACCTGGTAATACCAAGTGTTCTCATTAATCACAAAGGCAGTATTCTATCCAGCCATGTCCTAGGGATGATAACATTGTACATGAAGCACAGGAAAGCCACCAGGTATAATGCAAGCACTATGCCTTTGCATTCAATGTACTAAGATGCAACTTCCTGACAGGACTAGTGTAGTAAGCGAACAGTGTAACTTACCCTTTCTAGTGGAAAAATAGTATTAACTATTACATCCCAAAACCTAGTCCTGGACTTGGGAGCTTTTCTTTCCCCACCTTCTAAGCTAATAGCATGAACGGAACTTGGTCAAATCCATCTGCCCTCTGCTTTCCTAGTATCAGCTTCTCACTTTGCCATTGACAGTACCATATGGAGGGCTTGGAATCAGATTTTACATTAGTGTTGCCAAATTTTCAACCGGACAGTACAGATATGCTTTTAACAGCAGTTTAATTTGCAGGCATCAGCAGGTGATGGAGCCTATGTTCTGAATGACCCTAGATAGTAGGGAAGGGCCCTATTTGTTAGTAGTTGTCCCTGGTAAATCATTGTCCCTTATTTTGCTTTTTGGAGGATGTTCTTAGCAACTCACATGGCAATGTTTTTAAAGTTGAAATTCTTCAGTCTCTAGAAGAAAAGTAAGGGTCAAACTAATGTGACATTAATTGCAAAATGTTGACACCTATGGGGAATTTTCTGCCAATGCAATTTCCTCCTTCAGAGGAAGGATTTTCCTTAGGTTCACAGCAGGGAAGGGAAGGGAAGGGTTAAATTCCCCCTCCCCACCTATTGTGATCCTGATAATGATCAGACACACCCCTCCCAGCTAATGTTATTTTTCCCTTAAAAAAAAACAAAGAACCTTGCACATGAGATGCAAAGGCATATTTAATGTCATGTCTAGTTTGGCCCCAATAATAGATGCATCTTGACTAGGAGATGAGCATGGGGTGTGCACACTGACAAAAAGCCAGTACACTGCTTCTTTCCATTACAACAAGAACGTAAGAAGAGCCCTGCTGGATCAGACCAAGGGTCCATCTAGTCCAGCATTCTGTTCACACAGTGCCCTCGGGATCCCACAAGCAGGACATGAGAGCAACAGCACCCTCCCGCTCCAGCCACCCGCTCCGGCCAGAAGCCCCTCTAGGCTGTTGGCTCCCAAACAACAACCAGAGTCAGACGGCATTATTCCCCTTGAGAAAACAACAACGGTTCAGGGGAAGCAGGTAGGAGTGGGTGATCCGCCAGGACCTGACCCGTCTCTGGATTGGCATGCACCACTGCTGTGCCTGCCAAGCTGGGTCAAAAGCTGGTGCATGCCCTGCCACTCACTGGACTTCGGGGCTCCCAGCGGGCTGCTGTTTACGTAGAAAATGCCTTAAGATACATCAAATGTGGCCGCAATCTTAAGGCATTTTCTACGTAAGCAGCAGCCCACCAGGAACCCGGAAGTCACTTCCCTGGCTCGACTTGGGAGAATGTGAGTAGAGCTGGGAAAGAAGTAAGTGGGACAGAGTTTGGGGGGGGGGTCAAGCCCGGCTAGTCTGCTGGATTTCCACCCACCCCCCCGAACGAAATCCTTGCACACCTCTGGCAGCAGGCACTCTGCTCAGCCAAAGTGCCTGCTGAGCCAGCTGCAGCCATGCCTGTTCCCACATGGAACCCAGAGGCACTTCGGGAAGTGAAGGTGGTGGTGGGCACATATGGCTGCAGCTGGCTTGCAGGCACTTTGGCAGAGCAGTGCGCCTTCTGCCACAGAACTGGGATTGGTGGTGGGGTTGAAGGAAAAAAGGTGGTGATGGAACCCTTTCCCATTCTGGAAGCCACTTGGCAAGCAGGGGCCAGAGTGGGAGAAGAACAAAGCAACCAGGGTGGCCCCGGCATTCACCCCACCCCCCACCGCTTACCAGGTGCTCTTGGGATGGGAAGAGGTTCATGTTTCTCCTTTTTAATAAACAGTCGCACAGTGGTACGCATGCCGTTTAGCCAAGCAATGACCAAACTTATTCTAGTGCTTGGCTGGGCAGAGTGTCTAGCACCACAAACCAGTTTTTTTTAGAAAGCAGAACACCAAACCTGGAACTTGTGTTCCCTCCCACCTTACTATGCAGTGGTGTGGTGTGTGTGTGTGTGTGTGTGTGTGTGTGTGTAAAAACAAATAAGACTTCCTGTGCCATCTGTGGCTGAGCACTCCTGCTCTAATTCTTGCTTTGTGGTTGTGACACAGTTGTAGTTTGAATCGTACAAGCACAATCGTACACTTTGTGGTGGCCCAGTATCATGTGTGAATATTGCCTGGTGGCAGGGGACCTGTAAATCACATACAAAAGCCACCCACCTTAGAAGAATAGGAGGTTTAGACCAAGGCTATTGAACTTCAGGCCTGCAGGCCAAACCCAGCTCACTTGGGATCCCAGTCCAGCTCTTTGGGTTCACCAGATAGCCAAGCACCCTTCAGCTGGCCGCCAATCATTTGGAGGTTTCCCAGCTTTTGCGTGGAGTTTCCCCCATTCTAAAAGGTTGAAATGCCGCCCCTGAAGCTTAGTTACTTGCCAGTAAGTGCTTTAAGTTAATATATGCTGGTATTCAGGGCATTTTGTTCCCACCCCTTTTGCCTTTGGCCATGCCCCCTTTTGTCTTCACCTCTGCCCACCACTGGCAAGTTGCCTCTGAGAGCATCTCCAACATCGAATTCAGTTCTTGGGCTGAAAGAAGCTCCCCGAGTTCTACTCTATGAAGGTGTGCTGAGGCCACTAACTTGCTGAGCTAGGAGCCCAGAAAACAAAACATGTTTGTGAGGATACGGCAGACCCCATGTGAAAAGGCCTATGACTTTTATAAAACAAGCATGGCTGAGAAATGGCTGCAATATATATAACCACCACCCCTCCACCCCAAAAGGCTGAAGCTGTCAGGGGACTTACATTCTGATTACTAAATATTTTGAAGTCATGCTATTTCCGTCCTGTTTATACAGAGAGAAAACAAAGTTCTTCGATGCCTGCAAGATTTCAACTACACAGCACAGCTATGAAATGTACGCTTATAGAAGTGTGTGTGCGTGTGTGCGCGCGTAGGCATGTGTGCATTTCAAGGGAGTTTTAGCTCTGTATTGTAGATTTCTCCCTCAGTTAAAATTATGAGCTAAAAAAAGTTGTAAAATACAAATCAAGATACCTAGTATGGTAGTGGTGTCACCTTTTCAGTATGATTTGTTAAAGATTAATGAGCTCAAAATTGTGTCTACACTTTCTCGGCGCTAAAGCATCAGCATTTCTCTCAGCCAGTGCCTTGTGTTTCTGGGAGATTTGAGCCCTGTCCCCTGCCTCCGCTCCCACCTCCCTCCCAAGCAGTCAGATATAGGCCCTGTGTTCGAGAATGACACTAACGAGAGGCAATGGCATTTGAGGAAGATTTGATCACACAGGTTTCCAGTATTTTAGCATAAACCTAAGACACACACATATGTGAGACCGGCAAATTGGCTACTTGATATTCACCACTAGCAATCAGATCAAAACTGGTATTTCAAAGAGCATAACAAGTAAGAGTCCAGCAGCAATTTAAACCTTTAATGGGTAAGAAAACTATTGACAACCAAGCTGAGACCAGATATAGTCTAGTGGCTAAGAGTCTACGGCTACAATCCTAAACACACTTTCCTGGGAGTAAGGCCCATTGAACTCGGGCTTATTGCCAAGTGTCCAGGATAGCTCTGTGAGCGATGTAGCAGAAAGTCCCTGGTTCAAATCTTTACTTCTGCCATGAACTCACTAGGACACCTTAGGCAGGCTCCCAGCCTGAGTCCATCCCACCCTGCAATAGGGGTAATACTGAGCTATCTCACAGGGCTGTAAGGATTATAATCAGAAAATACATGTGAAGTGCTTTGAACGTTTTAAAGAACTATACCAGCCTTTCCTGGCCTATGCTCCCTAGATGTTTTGGACCAACTGGCTGATGGTCAGAAATGCTGGGAGTGTATGTATGTATGTATGTATGTATTTATTATTTTAAAATATTTGTATACTACCTGTCATGTATAACATATCCAGGCAGTGTACAGTAATAAACATATCATTATACATTAAAACAAACAAGCAGCTGCACTATATAATCAATGGTCATAAATTAATAATAAAAATACAGCTGTCACAAATGACTAAATAGTAAGCTGTAGTCCAAAACATCTGGGGGCACCAGTGTGGAGAAGGCTGCACCATACAAATGTTTAGAATCTGTGGGTTATCGTGTCGTCTGAATCCAGCCAAAATAACAAACCATGGTGAACAACCCACAATTCACAACCCATCAACAAACCATGGATTCTCTTCAATCCATGACAACCCAATAACCCACATTTCAACAACAGCCCATTGTTCAACAACAACCCACACTCAACCCTTGAGTGTGGGTTATTGCATTGTCTGAACTCAGAGTCAATGGCTGAGAAGCCTTTGGATCTGGATTTGATCCATGGCCTCTCCACTCCCCATCCACCAGCACGCCCCCTTCCCTTCCTCTTTCTAAGGTCAGACCTCCAACCACCACAGAGCTTTCTGCAGACTGGGAGGGGCTTGGGAGGAATCCCTACTTGGATTTCCCCTTCTGAGGTTGTAGCTCTCTCTTTAGCCTCTGAAGGGGGAGTCCTCAGCATCCTATGGCTCCTCAGATCCTGTCAAATAAATTCATAAAAGATTATTTTCCCTCCTCAATGCAGTTCTTTGGGAATGTTCATGACTTGTTTCAGGCTACACATGAAAAGGGGGGGACGGACAGATGTTCCTTTATGTTTCAATGGGATTTTCAAGTTTCTTCTGAAATTGAAAACACGCTTTAAGCCAACTTCCTTCAGTGTGCATTCATTTAAACTAATTAAGACTGTTGGTTTTTATGTCAACACAACAACAATGGAACATTTGTAATGTATTTCTTGAGGTCTAAACAGTAAGAAACAAATTTATGGAATGATGGTGGTAGCCTTAAGCAAATTTCTTAATAACCAGTTGTTATTTAACATCGAATTAAGTGGCTTAAGAGGGTAATTAGATACATCTTTAGGAGTCTTAATTTAATGAATTGTACCACAAATATTCCCCCAAGCACAAATGTGGGCTTTTTCAGCATTGTTTAAACTCTTATAGATACTGGAAGCTGTATACAAAGAAATTAAATACATAAGTATTGCGAGATGGGACAAATTGTGCATCCTAGTTATTGCATGAGAGTATTCCATTAGCATCCCATGGTTACTGAGTGCCACTGTTTTACCATGGAAGGTTTCGGCCTAACCCGAAGAAACAAATCTCTAAAAATGGAAAATTAAAAGAAGTAACATCATCTTAGGCCACCTAAGAAGGAGGATGCTTTAAAAGACCATTTGCTCATTATAGAAAGATGGTTAAAGTAGCCTTAATACTAACAGAAGTATTTTCCTCCACACCATGCTCAACTATATAATTTGTGATTGTTACATGAGCCCTTAAGAAATGTTGCTCAGAATTTTAGAACCATTTCATGCTCAGCATTTCATACTTTAGTGATGCTCAAAGAATTAGATCTTTAAAAATTCCCAAAGGAAATGACCTGATCCATACTTTTCAGACTAGTGTGCTGATCAGAGTTTAGCTTTCCACAAGATTTTGCACTTCTGAGTGTTGCAGCACAGTTTTTGGCATCATAATAAGCATTTAAAATAATGCTTAGAAGAGGCATTCCCTCCTTCGTGACAGATAAGGACTGCAACTACATGTGTGCATCATCTACAAACAAAAGCTAAGCTTTTTCTTCAGAACAATTTTTAATTCTCATATAAAAATTTAAAATCAGCCAACTGAAACTCATACAATCAACTGACAATCTTTAAAATCAAGGCAACAGCCCAAGAAATTATACCACCCATTTTAGGGTGCTGTATTCAACACAGTAAAGCACAATCCTACGCATGTTTAGGACTTCTTCATACCAGCATTGCCACACATATGTCTAGAAAACAGTATCTTGTATCTTTATTAACATATCTATAGAGAAGAGGTAACCTGATGGTCAAATCTGGCTATGCCAATCTGAAAGGTGACTATCTTTCCAAAGGATATGCTAACTCAAACAAACACTATACATTGGCAAACCAGGGATGTATCATCTCTATTAACATTTTAGTCTAGAGTTCACCATTAAAGTATCTGATGAAGGAGGCAAAGAAAAATAGTTATATCCTGTATGAATATCCAAACCTAAATGTTGGTTTCTAAGGGTGAACCATATATTTTAGACAAGCCAACAATAGTCTTGTTCAACTGTGGCATTTTTAACATGAAGACTACTTACCATGACTCAGCACTTCACCTGATAACAGCAAAGACTGGGTAGTCCTGGGAACTGCCACTCCAGAAGTGTATTCAGGGCCAGCAAAGGAAATGAAGGCTACCTAGGGCTTACTATAAGCCAGTTAAGCCCAGAAACTGTTTTCAGAACCAGGATTCAACAGTTTAGCTTGCACTGGAATCCAGATTGCTTCCAATTATTCCCTTGAAAAATTGATTCACTTACCTTGTCTGCAGTTTGAAAGAAAGGAAACATCAAACATACATTCTGCAGCATATGACCAGCTGTTGGGAAATGTAAATTACCCATAAGTAAATACTTGCATATTGTTCATTTTTAGAAAAAGAGTTGACTCCACTGTTTAAAAACATATCAAATGGCAGGGATGTATATTTATTATTTATTTATTAAATCAGTATCCCATCTTTCTTCCAAAAATGGCACTCTTTCCATAGAAATAATAGGTCGGCAGATTTTTGGGGGGTCAAGTATGCGTGTGTGTATATATTTCCATCTTGTGCATGAACTTGTGAGATGACTACAGGCCATTTGAGCCACCATGTGAGCAATTAAGTGAGCAACTTGTGGCCCTCCAGATGTTTTTGGCATACAACTCCCATCATCCCTAGCCAGCATAATCAATGGTAAGGAATCATGGGAGTTGTGGCCCTCCAGATGTTTTAGCTTACATGTTGCCCACCCCTGAATTAAGTAGTAATTCAGAATATGACCACAGAATAACAAAATCAGACTACCTAGACCAGGGATGACTCAAAAGCTTCCCTTCAGCCCCCACCTATGTAATCTGCTGCCACCACCAAGCACAGGGTTTGAGAACTGGAATGTCTCAAGCACTGTTCCTTCATGCAGGGTGTCCAGAGAGTTGAAAGTGGTGCTTCTACTGGGCAAGGTGCCACTTCTCATTCACTGGGCAGCCCACACAAAGTGAGAAAAGATGACCCAAAGGACTCAACAATAATGCAGAGACCTCATGGACATCCTGTTACTTCATGTAGGATACCTGTCAACTTGGAAGTGGTGCCACACTTTGGTGTTTGCAGTGAATGAAGCATCACTTATGACTCACCTGATACACCTTTTTCCCAACAGGGGAAGATGCTCCCTAGCATCCGTAGCTTCACAGCTGAGGGCCCAATCCGCAAGCAGCTTTGTCAGGGAGGTTCATGACCTCCACATTGTATAAGTTGACCTAGACCAACTGTTCAATTGATTATTTTTGCTAGCCAAAGGAACTCTCTTTTAGGGCAAATTATGTGTCAAGTAGGATCCTACAAATGCACAGCAATCAAAGAAGACCTTAGACATGTTGGGAAGATAACATAATATCAAAGCCCAGGTGACCCTTCACCAGAATCTGGCCTGAATTGGCATCAGCTATACAAATGACAACTTCTACACAGTATTAAGTATAAAATTAAAATATATGTTGACTATATTCTAGTATTTCTCATTTAAAAGAATTTGTGGAAGGGTCTTGGCATTCATTCCTTGCAAGCTATATTAGACAGATCATTTGTTGCAGTGCAAATTTGCAGATTTGCACAAATCATAGAATCATAGAAAAGTAGAGTTGGAAGGGGCCTACAAGGCCATCGAGCCCAACCCGCTGCTCAATGCAGGAATCCAGGTACGAGAGCGTACCTATAGACCCCAATTCAAGGGATCTACCCACAGAAAAAGGAATTATATCAAGAGTTATGAATCCATGCGGCATGAAGATAATTTCCCTAGGTCTACCTAGTTAGGTATCTTGAGGCACAATCCTATGCATGTTTAGATTAAATAAATAAATAAATAAGGGCCTACAACTCCCAGCATACCCAACATACATTCTGGGAGTTGTAGGCCTTTTTTCTGTCTAAACATGCATAGAATTGTGCCCTTGATCATCTTTGTCTCATACTTCCTTTAAACGAAACTGGTATGTTATTTAAAAATTTACAGTCTTCTTGTGACACATCAAAGCTAGCTAGCTAGCAGCACATAGATAATAAAATATGTTTATTGTTGGGTGATTTTGACTATGGAAGATGATTAAAGATTTCTATATCTATTATAACAATTTTGCCTATGAAAAATTAATTCCATTTGCAGGAACTTGTGGTTAATAGGAAACTGAGTAGTTCTTATTTAGGATAATTAGCTACTTGGGCCAGTTAAGCAAAATTATGATAAAGTCTAGATATTATGCAAGAAAATGATCATATATTGTTTCATAAGTATTTGGTATGCTTAGAAAGCATTTGGAGAACATTTATAGGAAATGAGCCAAGTATAACTTGGTTTGGAGCACAACAAAAAGGGGAGCTTGGGAGTGCCTTGAGATAAGATCTTCATAACAGGGGTCAAAGCTTTTAAGGGAATGAATTATTCAATTATTTTGAATCTGGTATAAAGAGTTTCACTGAAAGCCTATTGGATGAAAGTTTTCATTCCACAGGTCAGGATAACATAGATGACCATAATACATAAGATCTCTAATCTTTTATATCTACCAACCAAGGAAGGAGCAAAGAACCATAAAAAATAAAAAAATAAAAAAGCTTCCAAGACTATTAGCCCTTTTAACTTATTTATTAATTCAAGAAAATTTCTACCCAACCTTTATACCCCCTAATGCTGCTTCAAGATTAAAAACAACAATAAAAATTAGAATCAAAATAATGAGATAAATACATCAATTAAATCATTAAAATACTAGCAACAGAAGGACATAAAACAACCAGGTACATTGTTGTTATTAAAGATACATAGCCACAGCATGAGGTTAACACAGAGTAAAGGTATGATGGAATAAAGTATTTCCTGCCCTCCTAAAACTCACACAGCAAGGAGTTCCACAGTTTAGGTCAAAGCTCTCCAACCTTGGGTCCCCAGATGTTGCTGGCCTACAGCTCCCAGCACACCCAGCCAGCATGGCTAATGGCAAGGGATTCTGGGAGCTATAGTCCAGCAACATCTGGGGACCCAAGGTTGGAGAGCCCTGGTCTAGGTGCTACTACCAAGAAGGTCGATACTCATGTCCCCACCAAGCATCTCCAAAGGAAGTGAAACATGGAACGGGGCTTCGGAAGTTGCATGCATTGCGCAAATGGATTCATGCAAGAGGAGGTGGTCTTTCAGATAATCTGATCCCAAACCATTTAGGGCTTTATAATAACCAACACTTAGAATTGTGCCTGGAAATAAACCAGAAGCCAGTGCAAGTGAACCCCCCCCCCCCCGGTATAATAGACTCTAAGATGCAAATATGAGAAACAGGGGCAGCATCAAAGGCAGGCATGGTTAGGCACCTGCTGAGGGCCCAGAACCCAGCAGGGGCCCACTGACAAGAGCCCTCTGGAGTCGCTCCTCCTCTTTACCATTGCAGCCTGCTTGTTCCTCTTCCAGTCATTCTGGCCCAGGCAATGGCGGTGGTGAGGAGGAGGAGCACCAGATGCCCCTGCCTACTTGCTCACTGGCTCTCTGCCTGTCAAGCAAGCAAGTGATAGCAATGATGAGAAAGAGGATGAGGAGCAAGGGCAGCTTGTGACAATGGCAGTGAGAAGGTAGACTCACCAAGGGAGAGGGCATTTTGTATTAACTGGCATTTCTAAAAAGGACACTCCCATGTAGTCATTGCAGTAGACCAATCTGGATGTGACCTAGGGCCAGGGTTGACACAAGCTGTCCCAGAGATCACCTGTGCCACATTTTCCAGCCAACATGGATCTTCAGAGAATTCATCCATGAGCCAGAGGGTGGGTGGTGGCTGCTCTGGAGAGCCCTGTTGGCCATTCTCCCACTGTAAATGGCATTTGCCACAGTGTAGAAGCAGGGCTGGCAGGACTCTCTGTAGCACCTGCTGTAGTGCCACCAGGTGGCAACTCCAGAGAGCCCTGTTGGTTCCGCTCTCATTGTGTGGCAAATGCCACAGTGGGAGACAGGCCATGGGGCTCTCTGGAGCACACACCCGGTGGCACTCACCCAACTGTGGGGGACCCTCCTGATGGGGGTGGGGGTACACAGTTCACCAGTCCAAATGAGCCAGCAGGCAGACAGGCTCTCTGAAGAGCTGCATCAGCCATAAAAAGTGGCCATGTGGCTCTTTAGAGGGGGTCCTTCCTCAGAGCCAGGCATTGTGGTTAGGATGTCCCTGGAGACTGCCTGTACCTACTGACCACAAGAACTTCTGTCTTGTCTGGATTAAGCTTTAGCTTATTAACCACTATCCAATCTATCACTGCACCAAGACAATGCAGCTTCCCCGGCATTAGAAGAAGAGAAAGAGCTGGGTGTCATCTGCTTATTGATGATACCCAACTCTAAATCCCAAAATGACTTCCTCCTGCAGAGATTACATGCAGACATCAAACAGGGGGTAAAAAACAGAACCCTCCAGAAACTCCATAAGCCAAAAGAGCCAGTTTATATTCTGCCTTTCTTCTATCATGGAACTCAAGATGGTGTACATGGGATTCCAAGACAATCTGCCATCAAGACATTGAGAATGTGCATGGTATTTGGACAGTTGGTCCTGTGATCATTTTGACATCCAGGCAGTCTCCCCTTTAAAAATCAGGAACAACTTCCTAAATGTAAAAACAGTCCATAAGGATTGGAAAGCGTTATATTAGAAGTTTCATAAATGCTAATGGTAAGAACTGCTCAACCACAGCTATTCAGGTGGGGCGGGGGGAATCATAAGGAAATGCTGGCTAAGTATGATGGGAGTTATAGTCCAACATACCTGGAGGACACCAGGTTGGGGAAGGATGATGTAAGCCATCCCATATCTAGAGCACTCCCAGAAGATGCTTGTACTGCCGTTTCTGGAAAACGTACCCAGACAGCGTATATTTACATCTGGGAAGTCAGTCTTAATTTTTAAAGCTATGCCTTATTTCCCTGTCATTCAAAACCACTGCCTGTCTTGTCCTTGTTTCTTTCTAAGATCTTTTCGACAAATTTTGATGCAACATTTTTCCAGCTACTTACCTCAACAGGAATCATCCCTGAAAGAAGCTATTATATATTTTAAAAAACCCACTCTATTAAAAATTATCTTGATTTAGGTATCATGCTATTGTATTCATTATTTATAATGCTTTTGCTAACACTCATGCAGCATAAGCCTACACATGTTTATCTGGAACCAAGTCCCATTGTGTTCCATGTGGCTAATTCCCAGATAAGCGTGCTTTAAAATTGCAACCTAAAAAGACTGTATAAATAATAAGTTTAGATAGTCCTTAGAATGTTTAGGGAATTGTTACTCATGGGTACTGAACATATGAAGGGGGTAGGGCAAATGTGTGAAGGGGGCTATGCAAGTACAGATGTATGCATGTAAAGCTCTCCTCCCTACAGGGATCTGAATACTGATTGGCCAGGTTTCCGCCCAGGGGAGGAAGCCCAACGTCTGTACTCAGGTTGACACTGAACGCACTGTGACAGGGGGCATGACCAGCACGCTGGGTGGCAGTGGCATCCATGGACCGGGGCTAACGTAAACAGTCTCACCACCCCCTTCATTCATTCATTCATTCAGTACCCATCGGTACCAAATGTCTGAATTATGCAGGTATGTCTACAGTTCCTTACCTGTCCTGCTGATTTGTTGCCTGAAAACTGCCATGGGTACAAAGTTATGGTATACCTCTGCATCTCTTTTCCCAAAGCATTTCACATTCACATTAGTATTAGGAATAATACTTGAAGTTACAATTTCAAGAATATCTATGTATTGCCAATAAAACCCAGTGCCTAAGACTTTAACCGATATTCTGTATTTCAGTGGCTTCCAACTTCCCCTTAGGGATCCACATAAAACTATTATTGTTCATTTGATCCAAGCACTAACCCAAAAGTCTAACTCCCTTTGGGTCAATTCTTATTCAAGCTGATGAGAAACAGCAATTTGGTCAAAAACTCACAAACTGATCCAGTAACTTGAGGAAATCCTCAAGTTTAGGGTGGAACGATTTTGTGAAACTTTGCTTTGCTGATCAGTCAGTCCTAATTCCCATGCTATAGGATTGCAAGGTTTGCTACTCCCCTGAAGCTCATGATGCTCCAATGATATAAAAATATAGGAATCTCACAAGAGATACGGAATGGTATTGGAATTGGGGTCAACACTGCACCTGCCCCAGTGCAATCTCCAATCCTTCTCACACGATCCCAGTTCTTTCCAGTGCTTTTTTTCTGGAGAAAAGGGTACCGGAACTCTTGGATTACATTTCCTCGGGAGTAGATGGTGATTAAATTGTAATGCAATTAATAGAAGAAAAGGTGCTGGAACTCAGTTCCGGTGAGTTCCACCAGAAAAAAAGCCCTGGTTCTTTCAGAATTTCCTGTATCCTGGAGCTTAGCTGCAGTCCTCACAATAGCTGGTGGAAAGGATTTTTCTCAGCAACAAATAAATTGCTCCCTGCATTAATACAAAGTATGTTGGGGTGGCTTATTCTAGAATGGGCAATTAAGATCCATCAGCTTTACAAAAGGCCTGCTCCTGCTAGATATGAAAACTGCTAGAACTGGTTTGCTGATATGGATCAACACAGCTGCCTGAATTTTTGGACTATCCTTGGGGGCATGGCTGGTGATGACTGCCTACAATTCAAAATTTACCACCACACCAATGATGACCCATGACCACAAAAGAGAATGAGAGCACCAAGCACTTTATAGAGTAGGGCTCTCCAACCTTGGGTACCCAGATGTTGCTGGCCTACAGCTCCCAGCATACCCAGCCGGTATGGCTAATGGCAAGGGATTCTGGGAGTTGTAGTCCAGCAACATCTGGGGACCCAAGGTTGGAGGGCCCTGCTATAGAGCAAGGGTGGACAGATGTTTTGGCCTACAACTTTCATCAGCCACCTATGTAGGCCAAAGCATCTGGAGGCCTCAAGTTGCCCACCCTTGTCTTTTACAGAGAGTTCTAGAGAGCACACAGAAGATTTATGGACACAAGTAAGTATTCAACAGCCCCACACATTTCAGGCTGCAAAAAGTCATTCTTCAGGAGAAACTTATCAAATGCAGCTACACAAAATATATTCATGACCAGAGTTTAAGGAAGCCTGTTATGCCTAATTAATGCTTTGTGTGTATTAAAAGCACTTAGCAAATACTTTCCCCCTGAAGGACGACTTCACGGCCCAAATTGTGTTGGGACACTGAACCAATTAAGTACTCAGTAAATCTTGTGTGTGCTTTCTAGAACACTCTGATGACGACGACATCAGATGGCAACTATGATGACACATCATAGTCATCTGGAAGCTGCTGTTACCATCCCATATCTTAAAATGCCTGGGAACTAAGTTACACATTATACTGTCATTATGGCGATTGCATGGACCCCAAGCCTCACAGGAACCTCTTTGACCAGTTACTTGTCTGGGTTGGAAAGGGTTAAATTCCCTTTCCATGCCTGCTGTGATTCTGTTAATCACCACCACCACCACACCTGGAGGAAGCTATTTGCATTTTTAAAAACCTGCACATTAGAATGTAAAAAGACCATGTCTACTTTGGCTGCAAGTCTATAACTCTGTGAATGGGTACCATTGAAGTCAGCAAGTTTTACTCATATATGCATGATTACACCCTAACAATTTGCTTTTCACAGCTACTGGGATAGGGAGTCTAGGTTTGTCCTTTGTAGCATCATATCCAAATTCCCTGGCCAACAAGCAGGTGGGTAGAGGGTAAAAAAAGAAGCTTTCCATAGAATCTCTTTTCATCTAAATTCCAGTACTTCCACTCCCAGTACATCCCAGTGCTTCAACTCTAGCATCAAACCTTGCGTACTTATCTTTAACTCAACATAACATGGCTCCTCCCTATGTAGTTATCCACTCTTGCATATTTGTCACACTTTGAAAATCCCAAAGGAAGACTTTGGTTTCCCCACTCCTGCTCTCAGATCCAGTCCCTGAGCCCTCTACTTGAGCCATAATGAGAAGGCAACTATTTTACTATTGGCATAAAATATTTGTGGTCCTAGAAATGAACTGGTTTGTGCAGAAAAGTGCTAGTACACTTACAAAGGACTTGAGCTACTTTGCTTTGATCAAGCAAGTTCATCTCTTGGACAACTTTAATAGAAAAAAAAATCAAAGGTGGAAAATCAAATTTCAAGGAGGGAGGAAGGGCAGCCTTTTAATAAAAGAGTCAAAGAGTGTACCTTGTTAAAGAGGAAAGTCTACTTCTCTGGGAAAGTTGGTGGGCCTGCCCCAAAGAATTCCATCTTTGGGAATAATGCATGAACTAGCTATTTTGGTAATTCATTTATTGGGTGGGTTCACATGTCACGACAACTCACACTGGCAATAAGCCAGGTTGGTTGGTTGTTCTGTGAACATCCCATGGTGCACCTGACAGATTATTGGCTCACTGTGGGTTGTTCATCCGCTCCTTCCCCCTTGGTCCTCCAGGCAGTATCCCAGGGGACAATGTAGCAGGACCAAGTTATCTCTCCCTCTCTGCCATTTTTGTCTCCCTGTGGCTTTTCCCCCTGGAGATTGTGAAAGCCGGCTTGATCCCTGTTTTGTCTTTTAAAAATGTTTGTGTTTTTTTTGGCAAGGCACCTCATGGTTTCTTGACAGGGGCATATACAGGCCAGGGCCGGTGCTACCATTAGGCCAACTAGGCGGCTGCCTAGGGCGCATGGCTAAATGGGGTGCAGAAACCACACCAAATCAGAAGCCTCCCTGGTTTTTCCCCTTTCGCTTTGCTTCTTTCTCTCTCCGTGTGCCGGTCTCTTCTTCTGTTTTTGTTGTCCCCAGGCTTGCTTTCTCTTTCTGTCTTTCTTCCCCCCCCTCTCCCCCTCCTCCTTTTCTTTCCCTGCTGCGGCTACTTTGGCTCTCTCCTTTTTTTCGCTGTCCTCCTGCTGCTGCTGCTGCCGCTTGCCCGAGCCTTATGCCACTCCTGTTTCTTTTGCAAGTGGGTCTCTTTAGCAAAGCTGCTTTCTCGTACAGCACATGGGGCGATAAGGGTAGGAGAAGAGGGGGGGCGGTTAGGGAGGGAGGTGGCGGCGGCGCTGGAGGAGGTGGGTGGGTGGGTGGGGGGAGGGAGGGAGGCAGAAAGAGGGAGGGGGTAACCAGAGTGAACTCTCCCCAAGCTGAGGAGTCCCCACCCCTAGCCAGGGAGAATGATAAAAGGAGTGAGGGTGGGGGAGGAGGAGGAAGGGGGGGCTGGGGGAGCAAAAAATTAATAATATTTTTTTATTTAATAATAAATATCAGAAGCAAAAAATAAACCAGAATTTTGCATGCACGCGAAAGTAGAAATTGGAGAGGGTGGGGGGAAGAGGAGCTTGCAGGAGAGGAGATGGGGTGTGGGGGGGGAGGAGGAGAGATAAATTTTGCACATACACACAAAAAAGGTAAAGGGGGAGGGAAACAAAAAGAAGAGAGAGAGAGAGAGAACGAAAGAGAGAGAAGGGGTAAGAAAAGAAAAGGAATGGGGGGGAGAGAAAGAGAGGGAAGACAGACCAGAGAATCCCAGTGATCAAATATGCTAAGGAGGAGGATAATAATTTATTATGATAATAAATTTTTTAGGTTTTGCCAATTGACTTTTATTTCATAATGGGCATAGGGCTGGAGGGAGGGAGGGCTCAAGTGGGAAGGGGGGGGGCGCTAAATATCTGATCTTGCCTAGGGCACCAAACTGCCTTGCACCGGCCCTGATACAGGCATGAATACATATGCCTCTGTCAAGAAACCATGGGATGCCCTGCCAACCCCCCCGCCCCCCAACCTTTATACGGTGCTGGAGTTTTGACAGCTAGCTGTCAAAACACTAGTTCCTTTTAAAAGGGGATGGCTCGCACTTTTCCATGTTCCTGAGCACTTAGATTCTCAGGAGCAAATGGAAAAGTGAGAGTACCCTTAGGAGAGTGGAGTCCAAAATAAATAAATAAATAAATGAGGATCTTCATGTGAAGGGGGTATAAATCCCACCACCCCCTTTTCACGAGCAAAGATTAGTTACACATTTGGTTTGGCTTGTCAGTTCGCTTTTTGACAGCTGCCAAATGAAACCAAAGGAGGGAAAGGGGGCATTTGCTGCCATCCTGGGACAATGTTCAGGGTTGGAACCTGATGCACTTTGCCACCATGTACCTCCCTGGACATCACCCAAGTGAGGCTGCCCATCTTCAGACCTCCATAAATGTGCACCTCTGCATTTGCACAAGTCCAATTTAAAAAATAAAAAAAAAATCAGCACAAATATTTGCGCACATTAGAGGGTCCAATTTTTTTTAATGGGTTTGCATCCATGGGCAGCCCCTCCAAGGGGCCACTTGGGCACTTTGAAGAGGCTGTTAGTGGCTGTCAAAAGGGGGATTGAGAAAGCTGGCTGTCAAGCCAGCTTTCGCTATCTCCCCCCCCCCCAAAGGTTAAAGTGCAAAAAAGCTGTAGGGAGCTGAAAACAGCTCTCAATCATGGTAGTAAGGGCAGCAAGCCAGTGTCAGTCACTCCCAAGTGCTGCACAAGTGGCCAGGGCAAGAATGGCAAGGAGGTTTTGCCACTCTTGCGGAGTGCTCCATTCACCACTGGGATCCCATGGTGGGGGATCAGTTGTCTGGGTTCGGATGACATGGCAACCCACCAAGAGTAAAATAAACCCTAGAACAGCCCATGGGTTCTCAGGGTGACTTGTTTGCAAAACAACAACAATAAGCCATTGTGGATAGACTGGGCTGGGTTTGGACAACATGACAACCCACCATGGCTTGCTGCCCATGGTGGGTTGTTGTGTCGTGCAAACCAAGTCACTGTAATAATAACAGAACAAGAATTACCTGTCAGTCACACTCTGGGCAATTTTGGACACCTGCCTAAGACCACCCTGCAGAAGGGGGTCCATTGCTGATCCCCAGAATCCTGTTTCTTCTTTCCCTCCTTGCTCTTGTGCCTGTTCATCTGTGCTCTCCAAGTATATGAGCAATGAAAAGAGCAAGGAGAAGGAGAAACAGCCTCCATTTGTGCCTTCTAGGCAGGGGTGAACATTGGGCCAAAAGGGAAAGCAAATTGGCAATGGTGATCATGGGAAGAATATGAACTTGCTGAAGACAACTTGCCCAAGGGCTCCCCAAAATCTGGAGCTAACACTTCCCTGGCAGCCCATTCATTTAAGCAAGATGTTTTCCAGTTCAGTGCTCAGAAATAGTAGATCTTTGTGGGATCATGACCCCAAACTATGAGCTAATTATTGAAAAATTCAGTATCTAAAGTCAGTTTCCCAGGTCTTCACTCTAAAATGTCCTTCTGGATAGTACACCAATATAGCAGGGCTATATATTATCATGTTTTGTTTAAGCTTGGAAACTGGGAACAATTGCCTGCATTGAACTCTTGTTCCAAGAGTGAATTCCTTAATTACATGGCACAATATATGTATTCTGAAGCTTGACCATTCAGGTGCTTTTCTATTCCCAATGAAGATAAACTCCATGCCTTTGGGGAGGGAATCCTAATGTTCAATAGAGCAGAGATGGGGAACATCCAGTCTATGGGTGAGAAAGAATGCTTTCGTCTCTGTGCAGTAGGGAAATGTTCTTATCTCAGATGAGCTGCTGTTTGGAGAGCTTTCCCCAGCTGGGAGAGGGGCCTAGGAAAGAAGCTGCTGAGTGATTCAGTCCTCCTTACTTTTCAGTAGACATGGAGAAGCTTTCCTTCTTACTTGTGAATAGGTATGCTGCTCTTGCTTACTTCTGAGTAGATATGCATAGGTTTGGTACTTAGGACGCTATTTGAAAGTGCTGTTGAGTGATTCAGTCCTGCTTACTTATGAATAGAAATCCAAAAGCCTTGTCTTGCTTACTTATCAGCAGGCTTAAAATCATCAATAATCACATTTTGGCCCTGCCCACTCTGCCTTTGGCCACACGCTCTTTGCTGTCCATGTACCTCCCCACCCCGATACCTTTCCTAGATTGGAATTTGACTATGGGGCTGAGAAAGGTTCCCCATCCCTGAATTAGAGACTAGACCTGGCCTATCTTAAAATCAGTTCTTCAGCCTATGCCTCTTACAGAACAAAGGCAAACAACAACCTTATAGTGAGGAAGCATGCCAGCACAAGTCATGCCCAAACATATGAAATTTATTTTATGTCAGGGAAAACTTACAGATCCAGTCTTTAACAAGAGCTGAAGCAGTCTTCCAGCAGTTGTAAAAGCTGGCTACTATACAACCATGCAACCTCTACCTTGTAGACACTCCAGAAAATATCATGCTTCTCACTCTTGGTTGTTGGATGAAGCCATCCAACCACTACAAAAAGTGGTTCTAGAACTGTCCCCTTTAAATGTTGCATTAGCGCTATGGGATGCACCCACAGCAATAAGATAAACATGACAGGCATGTGGCTCACGCTGGCTCAGCTTGTCTGAGCGTGGAAAGCTAAGCAGGGTCAGGCCTGGTTGTTACTTGGATGGGAGACCCCTCCTCTAGTTTCCTGCATTGAGCAGAGGGTTGGACTCGATGGCCTTGTGGGCCCCTTCCAACTCTATGATCTATGAAATCTATGAATATGTGATTTAAAGGAGTAATATTGAGAATTGTTGCAATTTAATCTGTCTGGAATTCTCTCAGATGATACAGTGGCATCATGATAAAGTCACTGATCATAGTCATGATCATAAAGCTGATCATTTAAAGCTCTATGGAATACCATTTAGCTTGGCAGAGAGTATGAAACCACATGGTGATCATTCCAGTTTTAATTAACCCAGAGTAAAAAAAAAACAGAATGTGATCACACATTTAGGTTGTCATCTTATACACACTTACCTGGGAGTAAGCCCCATTGGACTCACTGAAGCTTACTTCTAAGTAAGCATATGTAAGAATAAGAGGGAAGATAGGTCATGAGCAGTTCATTATGTTTACTGCATTTTTCAGTCAGTACTCCCAGTGTTGCCCAAGAGAGTAAACCAAGCTAATCTGTCATAGCATTCCACGACTAGGGAATAGCGCGTAATCTGGTTTACAACTCTGAATCATTCATCACCTTAAACATCTTCAATAGAAAAATCTCTTAAAGATAAGAAAAGAAAGGTGGTGATAGATAAGAGTAATCATCTAAGGAATAGAGATATGAAGCAGCCTGCCTAGCAGGAGATGTGCTGTTGGGAATGGATGGAAGTCACTTCCTGCCTGGACAGGAGGAGCCAACAATGCCTTTGTAAATGAAAATAGTTTCCACACAAACCTGGATAGTGGGGTCCTGAACTGATTGCCAGATGAATAGTAAAAGGAGTAAAGGTGGGGGCGGGGCGGTTCAGGTGATTGCTTTATCTTAACACCAGTAATTTTGTAGGTGGGCATGATAATCAATTATCAAGCCCAACTACATTAAGAAACAGTCCTGCTTTTTCCAAGTGTTAAAGTTCCAAACCTCAAACACATCATTCATGCTGACAGAAGCCCAATGGAAATCAATTGAATTTCGACCACAAAGGCATTTAATTACTGAAGTGTTCTCATCTCCCCCATGCAAACTCTATTACTGCTGGTACATTTCTCTCCATTAAAACAAGAGGGGAAAACAACATATTGTGAAGAGAAGGTGGCAGCCACTGGTACGGTAACCGTTTCTGAACATTAACACCATCATGTCATCTAGGATTCCTTTCAACAAGCTTGTAGTGTTGAAAGGAGTTTCAGTTTGATTAAAATTGAAGAAGCAATTCTACATTAGTGCCTTTCTCTTTGCTGTTATGGATGAGGATACTGCTGCTGCTAAATTCAGAGATGAAATCTAGCTCTTAGCCATTGCAAAAGTCTTCTAATGTGGTTCTTGGCTGACCTGTGGCAGTACAGAAACTGCCTTTTTGTGTGAAGAGTTATACAACTCATGAGGCAGTCAGGTTTGTAGAACTGTAAACAGTAAAACCATCCTGTGGCTCACGCTGGCTCAGCTTGTCTGAGCGTGGAAAGCTAAGCAGGGTCAGGCCTGGTTATTACTTGGATGGGAGACCCCTCCTCTAGTTTCCTGCATTGAGCAGGGGGTTGGACTCGATAGCCTTGTAGGCTCCTTCCAACTCTATGATCTATGAAATCTATCAATTTCCACATGGACAAATCCCTGGGTATCAAAACGTCATCATATTCTCAAAGCCATGAAAAATTACAAGCAAGAGTCCAGCTTCATCTGGTTCTAATGAGTCTTATCAATACAATGCAGAAACACTGTTTAAAAATAAATAAAAAATCTTGATATGCCTAGACAGATTCTGAGTAGTGCAAGACTCAAAACCTTAATAAACTCCAAAATCCTTTGCAATAGATGACCTAGTCAGAACAGTATTTGAAAATCCTTCAAAAATCATTCTTTCCATAGATGCCTAACTTCCTGTGAGAGTGTTGGTTTATAATGCCTTCCATATTTGGAAATGCTATCCCACACCATCTCAGCATGTTTCACAATCTGTTTTCATTGGTGCCTGCCCAGAATGAAAGCCACAATTTGATATCACTGTTATCCTAATATCTGCTACTATTTCAAACTACAGAAGCACCAAGTAATTTTCTCTCAAGTTTTTCAGGACCAGCAAGGCAACAAGTGGAACAAGGCAAGATCAGATTTCAAGTGTAACACATTCAGGATCTGCTCCATTTCTTCCATCATATTTGTCTATTCCATCTTTTGCCAATATATTCTATTTGAAAAGATGCACTAGTATAAATTGCTCTGCACGATCTATAGGAAACAATAAAAGCTCAAATCAAACCACCACACAACAGCTCTTGCTTATCATGAGTTGAGCAGGCTCACCTACCTTGACTATGAAGTGCCAACAGGAGAAAACCCCTGCCAAGTAATAAACTAACACACAATTAAGCCAATCTACATCAAAGTATGTTCAGTCTCAAACAAGTTATTGCATTCCTTGCCATTTGCCTGACAAAGGCTGGGGGGGGGGGAGGGAGGGAGGGAGAGAGAAAGAAAGAAAGAGAGTGAAAGAGAGAAATTAAGAGTGCAATCCTATGCATGTTTAGACAAAAAGAAGTCCTACAACTCTCAGCCATGCTGGCTGGAGCATGCTGGGAGTTGTAGGACTTCTTTCTGTCTAAACATGCATAGGATTGCACCCTAACTGGGTCAAAGCAAATCATGCTACCCCGTTCAATGAAATTACATTTCTGCATCTGAATGCAGGTGAAGAATCATTAGAGAAAATATTCCAGGCAAATAAAACTTAACATTTGATCTTTCAGTTCAGCTCTTCCTGAACACAACTGTGAATTCTCTCCACTAACATGCTTTAGTACAGTCTTGAGACTGTACTATCTCCTGTACTGTACTATCAGTCTTGAGTACAGTTTATCTTCACTGTAACTCAACAAGGCATCTCCAGGAAGGGTGGAGAAAGACCCCTGTTTGAAACCCTAGACCAGCCTTCCCCACCCTGGTGTTCCCCAGGTGTTTTGACTACAACTCCCAGCATTCCTGAGTAGTGGCCATGTTGGCTGGGTGTGATGGGAGTTAAAGTCTAAAACATCTGGAGGGCGCTCAGTTGGGGAAGCTGGTGTAGACAATACTGAGATAGATGGACCAATGGACTAATTTGGTTTAAAGGAAGCTTCCTATATGCCTTTATACCAAGTATAAAGAGCCATTGTGGCATAGTGGTTAGAGCAGTGTTCTCCAACTTTGGGTCCCCAGATGGTTTTGGCCTATAACTCCCAGCATGCTCCAGCCAGCGTAGCTGGCTGGGGCATGCTGGGAGTTGTAGGCCAAAACCATCTGGGGACCCAAGGTTGGAGAACACTGGGTTAGAGTGTTGGAATGGGACTGGGAAGATCCAGGTTCCAGTCCCCACTCGACCATGAAGCTCCCTGGGTGACTTTGGGCCAGTCACTGACTCCCAGCCTAACCATTCCTCACAGGGTTGTTGTGAGGATAAAATGGAGAGGCAGGGGGATTATGTAAGCCACCTTGGGTTCCTTGCAGGAAAAAAGATGGGATAGAAATATAAATATTTTTTTAAAAAAATAAAAAATAAAAAGTATATTATTCCTAGTATAAACCTAGATTAGAAAGCGAGAGAAAATAACTTGGCCAAAGCCAAATGATTTGAAAGCTTTCTGGCCGACGTCTAACACTGTAACAGCTCTACCACATTGGCTTTTGACTTGTCAGGCATGTTTCTGCATCCTGTAAAGCCACTCACTCTCACTCAAGACAGAGAGAGAAGAAAATGGGGGGGTGGAAGTATTTCACACAGATTGGAAGATCTTCCTGCATACTGGCAGTTCTGCCAGCCATAGTGGATCTCTCCACCTCTGAGAAGGTCCCCCCCCTTTAGATAATCTCATTGTGCAACATCCTTTAAGCTCTGAACAGTTTTACAGCTGTTGAGTTGCTAATGGGAACTTCATGTGTGTGTAGCTACTAGCACAAGTGCTGTCAGGAAGAAACCAAATGTCAACCTGAGGTATGCAGCAGTAGCCATAAGTATCCCTTTGAACATTTACCATCTGGAACAGTAGATTATGGCTCGACAAAAAAGAGCTGGACTGGCTTAAGGGCATTGTCATTTTCCTTTTTTCTTTTTTTTTTTAAAGACAGTCTCATCAAGCCAACTGATGCAAGAAGTACACAACTTCATATCCTTGCTCCATTTCCCCATCCCAGTCTTGTCAAACAAGAACACAGACACCCAGGCTTGCCTTGCCTTTTCAAGAACATTGAAATCACTAAGGGCTCAATCCTATGCATGTTTAGACAGGAAATAGTCCTACAACTCCCAGCATGCCCCAGCCAGCATGTCTAAACACACATAGGATTGCACCTTAAAGGCTGCAATCCTATGCACGCTTATGCCCAGATAAATCCCATCAAACTCAGCGTGACCCACTTCTGGAGTAAACATGCACAGGATCAGGGAGTAGATCAGTTATGTGAAATACAGCTAGACAGCAGGAAGCGGCCCAATAAGTATCCTTGCAGCCTGCTATGATCCTGTGGCGCAGTGGCACACGCATACGCACACACACATAGAGTTTGCATGTTGACACTCTTGACACTGCTGCACCTTGTCTTTATTATAAGGTTGCCAAACCCCACATCCTTGTGGCTGACCGAGAGAACCTTGCCACATTTCTGTATTTATTTATTCTTCCTGCTGATGGGAAGGCGCTGCCTCTGAGCCCTGGTCACATTTGCCCCCGTTTGCAAGTGGTCTTCTTTTCAGGCGGCAACATATCTGGGAAAGTTTCCACCACTCCTTAGGAGCTTTGAGTGGAGTGGAAAATCAAAATACTTCAATTTAGTCATTTAACTCCCAGACTAATTAGCAGCTCGCTAATACTCTTATTTGATAACTGCCAGAGGGGTTATTTATAAGGATGCTTGCTTGCAGAGGTGCACACTTGAGAATCAAAGCACAGCATAATCTGCAAAGCTGCAGAACAAACTGTCTGTGGCCAGGGGTGGGGTAGAGGAGAATGCTCAGGTGTGTATGTTCAACTTGGAAGCATCTTCCCCAGGTACTGATCTTTGGCATGCTCAAGTGCCAGAATCACGGGAAACGCCTGCGTCCCACCTGCTCAGATCTTATTTCAGAAAGGATCGCGCTCAGCGTAACACTGAGAGAATCTGCCACCTGCAAAAGCGGAGAGCAGTGCTAGATATTCACGCAAGCCTTTGTGACAGATTAGCCCATGCTCAAACACACACATTGCACCAGCCTCCCCCAACTTGCCCCCCCCCATGTGTTTGCACTATAACTCCCATTATCTTCGTAGGAGCCTAGACTGAGCGCGATTCGGCATAACCATGCAAAAAACAAACAAACATACAACTCTCCCCACCCCGCCCCCGATCCTATGCATGTGTATGCCAAATTAAGTCTGGCTGAGCTCAGCGGGGCTTCCTCCACCCACCCACAACTCGACGTGCTTTTAAATCCGGCAGTGAAGGCTGCAATCCTCCTTAGAGCAATTTCCTAGGATCGCCTTGCGAGTAGCGGCGTGAGACGCAAACGAGGCAATTTTAAAGCTCTGCATCTTTTGGCCTTCCTCGCCCATTAAAATAAATAAATAAATAAATAAAAGGAAAGGGAAAAGATCTTTCAAATTTAATTAACACTTCAGATAGCCTGCTTCGAAACTGCGAGACTTTAATGATCCGTTATGGTGATGCTACTTAGTTTTCAGCGACTCGTAAAACTTTCACAAACAGACCTGCAAATGAATTACATCCATCTGCTGCGCCGCAGCTGCGAGGGCAGCTTCTCCGTTTGCTAGCCTGCTGCTTTCTTCTGCCTCCCCCCCCCCGAAAATCCCTGCGGAAGCTTGTCCAAGTCACCGACATCCCCCCCCCCGCCGGCCCGGCCCTGCTTTTCCCGAATGGAGCCCTCCCCAGAAATTACAGAGACCTCTCCAGCAGAACCTGGCGGCGCGTCTGTACTCACAAGAAGTCAAACAGGACACAACCCGCCGCCCCTCTGTTACCGATGGGTATCTCCAGAGCCCATGCGAGCTGGTGGTGATGGAGTTCCTCCCCAAACTTTTCTTTTGGGGTGGGGTGGGGTATTTGTACACAAACTTGAGAGAACGACCACCGGAGGCATCTAAGTGTCCACGTCCTCGCCCGGTCGTGTAATGATGAAGGCTGCTTAGCCCCAGAAATATCGAGGGGGCCGGGAGGGAGAGAGATGTAGGGAGGGAGGGGGCGCGCGCCAGAGACATTTACACATCTCGGTTCGCCCCGTCCCGTCCCCCCGCGCCCCACAAGAGGTTTCCTAACCCGACACCTTCCAAAGCGTGACCTCAAAGTGCATTCAGGAGGGCGCTGGGTCTGCGAGGACGGACAGACGGGTGGGCGGACGGACAGACGGGTGGGCGGGCGGGCAGGCAGGCAGGCATCAAACTTTGCCCACTGTTATCTGTCAGCTGTACAATAGCAGCATTGATAAGGACGCAGCAACTGGCTTTGACAAGTGGGTTATGCTAGGCTAGCATTCCATTCAAAACCGGGATGGGGGAGAGAGAGAGAGAGAAGGGGGGGGCAGAGGATCGCTCGATGGCTCGTCCCCTTTTACCTGAACAATCTGCTGTTTTCTGCGGGGGGGGGGGAGGCGCCCTCTTTCGCGCTCCTGCCCACGCCGCCCTCCACCCCACACCGAAGGGGGGAGAACAAACTATGGATACGTGAAGGCAGCCAGGCACCTTTTCAGCTTAACTTGGGCAGAGGACGAGACCACACAGCTCCGGCTCGGCGGCAGCGCTCGGCTGCCCTAATCCCCACTCGAACGTGATGACACACACTAACCCCAACCATCTGTTGAAGCGCGTCGTCGTCCTCTCCGCCAGCCCCTCTCGGCGAGATGCGGTGTCAAGCAAGCAGGCGAGGGCCGCTGCCCAATCCAATCGCCGGCGCGGGATGGCTCCGGCGGGGAAGAGGGAGAAACAAAAACGCAGGCTCGAGGTCGGAGTGCGCCCTTCGCCAAGTAACCTGAGAGTTGCCGAAAGAAAGGGCGGCTATTAAAAAAGAGAGGGGCGGGGCTAGCGGGGAAGGTAGGGGAGGAGGGGAGGGAGTCGTCGTCTTCTTCTGCGAGGGGGGGCGGAGGTGGTCGGCCGCGTGTTTATTGCGTCTCCCAACTCCTTGCATTCCCAAAGGACTCGCAGTGTGAGAGGCACACGAGAGAGAGAGAGAGAGAGATCATTGATCACTTAAAAAAAAGGGGGGGAGTCTAGGGGGAAAATGGGAAGGAGGGGGAACCTCCAGAAAGACGCTCCTCAATCGAAGGGGGAGGGGAGTAAAAGATCCCTCTTGAGAACCTGAAAAGTGGAGTGTTAATGTGCGGCTCGTTTGCACTGAAATGGGACACTGGCATCTTGAAATGCGAACAGCCACCTTCCCGGGATGACGGCGGGGCTGCTTCTAGCACTCCCAGGGGGGAAAGGGAGGGGGGGAAGCGCCAAACTCTTTCTTATGGGAAGGATGTCGTCGGCCTCTTACGCCGGTGTAGATCCCAGGGGACTCGAGGCATTCTCGGGCTGCAATCCTATAATAAACCCGTTTTCCTCAGAGTAAGACCCCTTGAACTCAGTGGGACTTACTTTAGAGTAGACATTGTACGGGGTGGTACTGTCGGCTCGCGGTGCGAAGAAATGGAGCTGTCAGTCATGCCAAGAACAAGAACGACACTACCCGAGGTAGTTCAATACCGGTTGAACATTTCCTAACAAATCAACTCAGATAGTGCATGAATTGATGTAGAGGTCCAACTCACTTGTGCATCTTATGTCTGTTGGGGGTTAGCCCCACTGAACTCAGTGGGGCTGGCTGTACAAGTAAACAAGCATAGGATCAGGCTTCATTTCATCAAGTTATCCCTTTTAAAAAAAACAACACAAAAAACAACACATAATTGTCCAAATAAGTTTTGATTCCCTTAAGTTCTTTCCCTAATTTTTGATCAAGTCATAGTGTGTGTGTGTGTGTGTGTTTCACTCCCCCTCTTCCACTCGTTCTGAATTGCAGTGCTACCTCACTACTAGGAGAATAGCTATATCTATATGCATGCATGCTACAAATCAAAATAAATGTGAATCCATAGATCAGTGATGGCGAACCTATGGCACGGGTGCCACAGCTGGCACGCAGGGACCTCTCTGTGGGCACTTGAGCCATTGGTCACCAGATCGCGAAAAGACTGTCCCCTTCTGCAAAACACTAATGATTTTGTTCTTTCTCACAGTGTGGAACAGAATGATTTTATTCTAGAATTCCTGTTACAGAATTCTTTTCTACATTGTTATCACATTTAAAAGATTTTGAAGAATGATGCACAGAGCATGGCTTGGATGTAAAGCCCTAACAGTTGACCTGAGTACTGCATGTGTTGCTCTTGGTATGAGCCAAGGTTTGACAAATTATCAGCATGCATTTAATAGCAAAAATCACATTAATTGTGCAAAAGCATGCCCAATGCAAACTTTTACCTAATGCAGTGTTTGCAGTCCAAGACATAAAGTGTTTAAAATGTGTTAAGCATGTTTAGTTTTCTTGTTTATCTTGCTCATCCTTGTACAGGTTTCATAGATGCTGGATGGGAATACCAAATATCTGAGTTTTCCTACCTTGGTCTATCCATGTGACTCCTGTAACTAACAGAGCAATCCCATACATAAGTCCCATCAAGTTCAATGGGACTTAAAGGCTGCAATCAATCCTATGCACAGCTTACCCCCAGATAAATCCCATCAAACTCAGCATGATCCACTTCTGGAGTAAACATGCACAGGATCAGGGAGTAGATCAGTTACGTGAAATACAGCTAGACAGCAGGAAGCAGCCCAATAAGTATCCTTGCAGCCTGCTATGATCCTGTGGCGCAGTGGCACACGCATACGCACACACACATAGAGTTTGCATGTTGACACTCTTGACACTGCTGCACCTTGTCTTTATTATAAGGTTGCCAAACCCCACATCCTTGTGGCTGACTGAGAGAACCTTGCCACATTTCTGTATTTATTTATTCTTTCTGCTGATGGGAAGGCGCTGCCTCTGAGCCCTGGTCGCATTTGCCCCCGTTTGCAAGTGGTCTTCTTTTCAGGCGGCAACATATCTGGGAAAGTTTCCACCACTCCTTAGGAGCTTTGAGTGGAGTGGAAAATCAAAATACTTCAATTTAGTGATTTAACTCCCATTGCAGCTGTAATGTCCTGTTTGTAAAGTAAATCTAATCAGAGTGAGAATGATACTGAGTAAAGGGGGTACATTCTAAAACTAGTAAACAAACAGAATCCTCTTTGCGTGTTCTCTCAAATAGGCAAGTGTGGAAAAAATAATTTTTTTAAGGCTGTGAATTTTTTAAAAAAATGTGTTCGAAAGTGCCTGACTTGACACTTGTGTTCAATCTGCATTTCACATGATGACAGATGTTGAATTTCTTTGAACTGCGAAAGAAAATTCTAAAAAGAGAACAGTTGTTAAAAGTGCAAAGATCTAAAGTTTAGAATCTAAGCTGTAGAAAGGCTTGTAAATGTGGTCTGTTTTAAGTGTTATGTGCACATTTATTTAAAATAAAATTATCTAAAAGCCTAGAAATAGTGATTTGGTTTGCAAAATCAATACATGTTAATGGAAGGTATTTTAGACTCACCAATGCCATTTCATAAAACATTAATTAAGGCAGGTATATTTTTTGTGCCCAGTTAGTAAATGACCTGTAAATGGGGAAAATGAATATTTCCTGATTTCATTTGCTTTAAGTTCTTCCCAGAAGTGATTATATGGTGTCTGTTTCAGCCTATTAACTTGCAACTGCTTTCACAGATGCTGGGTAGAGTATAGACTAAAACACAATTCCCTAATCTTCTAAATCCAAATAAACAAACAGGGCAATATTTCCAATAATGGAAAGTGGCAAGGTCACGATGAAACTATTATCCCTTGGGTATCATAAGATTTAAAACAGTGCCAATTAATGTTACAGGGCAAGCTTTGTTTTTCTTTATTTCTTTTCCTACCAGACTGTGGTCTGGAAAGACTCTGGATAACCCTGTCGATTTGAAAAACCCTGGAGGCATTCTTAAAACTAGTTTGTTTTACATTCTCTTTAACTGTATTCAGAGTACCAAAGTAAAACCTAAGAAGCTGTGAAAGTATAGACTTAACAGTTTCACCCTTACCTAACACCACATCAGAAGTGCATACTACTCAGAGACACGGGAAATCAAAAATATTACAAACAGCTGTTAGAACAGATATCCAGTCCTGAAGTAAAGCTACAGAGACAGAACAGGTGTGTGTGGGGGGAGGCAGGTTACTGTTATTTGCATACCAAAATAATTAAAATAAATTGTTATGTCATCCATGAACTACGTAATAACAATCAGATTGTGAGCCATTTGGGAATAGATAGTGAAATTGCTGCAGGTTGCCCTCAGACCATGATTTGCAGACCTGTTTTGCACTTAATGACAACCCAAAGTATGGGCTAAGTATGGGCTGTCATTGAATCATGGGTTGTTGTTCAATTGTGGGTTGCCGTTACTTGCGAACCCTACACTATGGTTTAACTATGGGTTGTTAACCATGAATACCCCAGAGTTTACAACCCAACAACAAACCATGGGTTCTCTTCCTGCATTGTTAGTGGTTAGAAACCCATGGTTAAACTATAGTGCAGAGTTCACACATAACAACCCATGATTAAATGACAACTCATACTCAACCAGTACTCTAGGTTGTCATTACATGCGAACCAGGTCATTGAATGTATAGATATCATTAAATGGTCATATCAGTATGGTGGTAATATTATTGTCTCTACATTTGCCATGGTACACACCAGGCTTCCCCAACCTGTTGCCCTCCAGATGTTTTAGACCACAGCATCCCTGGCCTGTGGCTCACGCTGGCTCAGCTTGTCTGAGCGTGGAAAGCTAAGCAGGGTCAGGCCTGGTTATTACTTGGATGGGAGACCCCTCCTTTAGTTTCCTGCATTGAGCAGGGGGTTGGACTCGATGGCCTTGCAGGCCCCTTCCAACTCTATGATCTATAAAATCTATGACCATTGGCCATGCTGGCTGGGGCTGATGGGAGTTGTATTCCAAAACATCTGAAGGCCTCCAGGTTGGGGAAGGCTGGTGTACATACACTACAATTATATACACATTAACATGGTGCTGTCTTTCTCTCTCCCTCCCTAATGAGGACCTAATTTTGTTAGCTTTTAATGTCAATATAAATTCAAGCGTGCTCCTGCAAGCATTAATGAAATACCAGCAAGCTGACCATCAAGCAGTAGGAATGCTAAGGGTATTTATGGTTTAGGAATGAGTGAGCCCTTGCATAATGAGCAGTGTTATTCTCCTCCACCACCTTTACTATATTGGCCAAGATGATTATTTGCCCCACACTTCATTGGCTATAGCCATTCCTCTCTCTTTATCCACTACCCTATTCTTCCACTCATACAGATTTAGACAGAAGCCAGGCCTGTGATGATTTCCCAAACCTGTTCCAAGTGCTGCTCCTTCAACCTGCAACACAGCCTGTTCCCAAAGGCACTCTCTCAGCTTCATGATGTTCCCTTTTCTGCCTACGTGGGCCCAGAGATTCAGGAGTAGGAGATGGAATGCACAGACACAGGTGTACAAACATGGAGCATGATATTATGTTAAAATGTCTGTGATAATTCAAAGATCTATCTCAGTTATAAAGGAATCAGAGAGGGAGAGAGACAGCATAGAGGCTGATATCACTGAAAAGGTAACCGACAAAGAATGAATGCCAATATGGGGGATTAATCCCCATGTCAGAAAAGTGTGTGTGTGTGTGTGTGTGTGTGTGTGTCCCTGTCCCTGTCCCTGTCCCTGTCCCTATAATGGCAGCCAGTCCCCTATACACATGTCAGTTTACATGGGTGCTGGATGTATGCCCTTGTGGATATGCCTACATAGCCTCTTCTGTATCTAGAGTGCTATACAGTATAGAGAGATTACAGCAGCCTTCCCCAAACTGATGCCCTCCAGATGTGTTGGACTGTAACTCCCATAATTCCCAGCCAGCATAGCCATTGGATATGCTGGCTGGGAATTATGGGAGTTGCAATCCAATACATCTGGAGGGCACCAGGTTGGGGAAGGCTGGATTAGAGTAATAGACTATGAAACTAGGATAAGATCTGCATGCTTTTCTGCGCCACACTCTCTGTCCCAGCACACCCTACAAATTAGTACAAATTGGCCCTGTGGGGAGGGGGCTTCTACCTTCGGGGCAGAGTGAGTTGTGGTAATACTGAGAGCAGGTGGTGATACAAGAGGCAAAAAGTATACACACACACACACACACACACACACACACACACACAGACCTCTTACTGATTAGAAGGGAAGGAAGCTCTGCCAAGTAGTTCCACCATGCCCCAAAGTTGCATAGAGGCTACAGGAAATGTGTGAGAGAGACTAGAGCAGCAGTTTCCTTATTTCCAAAGAAGTGGCCCTGGGCTGAAGAATCATGATGACACCTCAGAAGACTGACTACTGAGCATGTCTATGCTTCTCGGAGCTGGTTCACATATCCAGGTTCTTCACACTTGAAGACTACAATATCAAAGGATGTATGCGTGACCATCGAGCCATCACAAGTCAAGCCATGCTTAGATTGTAAGCCTGCGGGCAGGGACTGTCTTGTTAATTGCTGTAAACCACCCAGAGAGCGTCAGCTGTCAGCTATTGGGCGGTATAAAAATGAGATAGATAGATAGATAGATAAATAAAAAAAACACGTTCCTATCACCATCACATATGAAATCTGTGCCAGGGGCAACATACATTTGCATATTGTATCTTAACTTGAGTTTCCTTTACAGCTTATAAGAGGGATTGTTGTTTTAGCAGTCTGTTATGCACAAACTACCCACCATAAATGTTGAAAGGGAAAGGGAAATCCTGGCTGGGTCAGAGTGACCCTGTTCAGATAAGACTTAGAACAAAAATTAAACAATGTGTTGCTGAGAAGTAGTCAAGCCAATCCTAATGTGCGAGATTCATTGTTGGTAAATTCAACATTGAAAAATACTCACAGTTAACATGTTGAGTTAATAAGTTAACTTCCATCTACTTCTGATGTTCAGTCTGTGAGTGCTGTTTCTTCTGTAGCCAAAATGGCACCATCCACGCAGAAGAGGGAAGTATCAGCAGGCTCGGGGGAAGCCCAAATTTCATAGAACTACAGAATATGGGGGGAGGACACTTAAGGAGAACACCCCCCAAAGTAGCCCAATGAGGGCTGCACATGTTTAATGCTCACAGAATACTGATTGACTTTGGGGGTGGTAATGGAATGGAGTGTCTGGAATCTTGAACAGCAGTACTCCATACTGCAACATTTTGGTGCAGGTTCCGCTTAAACCCTATTCAGGCATTATGAAAAGGACTCACACTATCAGAGCAAATAAAGCCCTATTCAGGTGTTATGGAAAGGACTTACACCAACACATGAGCAGGGCCCTGGCAAGCAGCTCAACCTTCAACATTGGATGCACCAAATAGCCCATCCTACTGATGTCTGCAAGTACATCATGAGCTGGAACCCTAATAGCACAGGATTCTGGTTTGTGGAGAGGTTTCTACATGTACAGCTGTAGCTCGCCCCCTTCTGCAGAATGTGTGCCGTATGCACAGACATCAGGGGGACAGGCTACTTGATGCATGTGATGTTGGGGGGAGGAACAATATGACCTCACTCCCATATTGGTGTAAGCCCTTTTCATAACACTGGAATAACACTTTAATTGGTCTAGTGTCTATGCAGTCTTCCCCAACCTGGTGCCCTCCAGATGTGGACTACAACTCCCAGAATTCCTGACCATTAGCCATGCTGGCTGAGGCTGATGGGAGTTGAAGTCCAAAACATCTGAAGGGCACCAGATTGGGGAATGTGGATCTATGGTAACCCACAGGTATGTAAGTGATTGTATTTAGCACCACCATCTTGCTCTAGAATGAATTTCCCCACTTTCCTTCCAGCAAGCTTTGTAGACAAAGCTTGAATCTATTTATCCATTAATCACTTACCTGGGAGTAAGTACTGTTGAACTCAGTGGGAGTTACTTCTGAGTAGACATGTAGATGGCTACACACATATCTAGCACTTGGATTCTATGTATATTTAGTCAACTCAGAAGTTCCATTGTGTTTAGTGGGGTTTACTCCCAAGTCAGTATGCACTGCAAGCTTGCTGCATAGTCCTGCAAGCCACATAGAACCCACATCAGCATGGACTGAAAGTCTTGTAGTCCATATAAACAGTATGTGGGTTGGACTTGGAACATATGCATGCATACAAGCTTTACAAATCATCCATATACTGCCATGTTAGTTATTTCTAAAGCAAGCTTCCAGTCGTGAAAATATCATACCTAGTATCAATCTAAAAGTAGAAACTTGTTGCCAACATACCTGGTTGTTATCATTTCTTTGACTTTCCTTCTTATTCATGAACACATTCTATGACACACAGCTACAAATTATTCAGAGGGCTACGATATTGAACTGAGTCCCAGAATGAAAGCAGGTGAGGCGATCAAAAGTGGCATTGATCACAAGTCTTCAGATAGATATCAGTTTGCAGCAGTCTACGTACAATTGGGAGAACAGCAATGGTTGTCAGTTCTATCTTTGATCTTGCTTCTTAAACTTCATCTATCAACAACACATGTGTGTTTTTTAGTTGCTTCAGCTTTCTGCCTTTGCAAGGTAATTGCTTGTAGCGGTTCAGTGCCCAGGCCATGGTCTGAAGGCACACATGACACAGCAGCCTTGGGATCAGAGACCATTTGGAAACTCTTTGTATACTTCTTTAAGCTCTCTAATAGGGATGGGGAACTTGTGGCCTTCCAGATATTCTTCACCCCTGCCCTAATATGGGATATAAATGTAATGAACAAATTTGTTTATTAGTGTGCCAATGTAATCCAAACCAAACAGGAACATTTCTCCCCAAGATCAGTGAGGTGGCCAACTTATTTAGGGTGGTTAAAATAAAAAGGGATTGTGAAGAGCTCCAAAGGGATCTCTCCAAACTGGGAGAGTGTGCATCAAAATGGCAAATGCGGTTCAGTGTAAGCAAGTGTAAAGTGATGCACAATGGGGCAAAAAATCCCAACTTCACATATATGCTGATGGGATCTGAGCTAGCGGTGACTCACCAAGAAAGAGATCTTGGAGTTGTGGTGGACAGTTCGATGAAAATGTCAACCCAGTGTGCAGCTGTTGTAAAAATGGCAAATTCCATGTTAGGCAAGGTATCAAAAATAAAACTGCCAAAAAAGATCATACTCCCCTTATACGAATCTATGGTGCAACCACACTTGGAATACTGTGTACAGTTCTGGTCACTGCACCTAAAAAAGGATATTGTAAGAGTTGGAAAAGGTGCAGAAAAGGGCAAGCAAAATGGTCAAGGGGCTGGAGCAGCTCCCCTGTTGAGGAAATGTTAACAATGTTTGGGATTGTTTAGCATAGAAAAAAGGTGAGTAATGTCTACACAGAAGTAAGCACCACTGCATTCAATGGGGCTTACTCCCAGGTAAGTGTGTATAGGACTGCAGCCTAATGGTGCAATCCTATAATATTTACTCAGAAGTAAGTCCCACTGTGTTGAATTGGATTTATTCCTTATTAACTGCATCTAGGATTGTGGCCTTAAACCAGTGTTTCTCAACCTTGGGTCCCCAGATGTTTTTGGCCTACAACTCCCAGCATGCCCCAGCCAGCTATGCTGGCTGGGGCATGCTGGGAGTTGTAGGCCAAAAACATCTGGGGACCCAAGGTTGAGAAACACTGCCTTAAACTGTCAGAATGCCATAAAGTCTTCAGAAAAGAAAGAAGAAAACATGCATTTATAAATCAAAACCAAATAGTCTCTTATTCTATTGAGTACACTATATTTGTGGGACACACACACACACACACACACACACACACACACAACAAAGACACATTTGGTTTTGATAAAATAATTCTTTAAAATAATTAAAGCTTTCAAATATAAAGTGCTTAAGGGAATATTGTACAGTTGTGGGAAGGGAATATTGTACAGTTGTGGGAGGGAGAAAGGAAAACCCCTCCCCATTTAAGTTTTTCCATATCTAATACATGACAGAAATATTTGAACTGTTAATAGCTTCATAGAAGAGGAATAGATGCAGGTTCTCTTGTCATAGGATTACAGTGGTGGGAGAAACAGCACTTGCTGAAGTCATCCTTTGCATACAACTGTCAAAGGCACAGAAACTCTGTTCTATATTGAATGCAGCAATCTTTAAATCAGATTACAGATAAACTCCCCATTGCTCTGGGGCATTCTTGTATATTTGGCCCAGGTCTGGGAGAGCTTGTCCTTGAAAGATGTATATTTAAAACATTTTTTTTAGTGTTCACACTGGCTGCTTCCAGAGGGAGGGCTCCTAATGATACCAATCAGTCTGTCTTTGATATTCCTTTGACCATTCTTCAACAAAAGAATTTCAAAGACAGATCTCAGTGCAAGATTCCTGAAATACAATTAAATCAACTTTATTTCTTTGAATAAGTTTGAATAAGGATAACGGTGTGGTTTGTTTGTTTTTTAAATCACCATATGTTAATCAGCTCACCATTGCAATGAGGTCTGTGTTATCACCTTAAAGGTACATCTCTGTTCGTACTTTTTGTATTTCAGTTCCACCTGACAACACAGTTTCCACCCCACCCCCAGCATTATGTGTATATAAAGCTGCCAATGTGAAGTTAACACTTCATGCATCTAATGAAGTGGACAGTGTCCATGAAAGCTTATGCCAAAATAAATTGGTTAGTCTTCAAGTTGCCGCAAGATTCTTTGTTATTCTTGAACTGAGGAACCACAAGGACAGATTCCAACGTGAAATAGCTGAAGTACAACTCCATGTCTTGTGGCTTGAATTGGGACAAAGTTGTTTTTTTAAAAAAATGATAATCCATGTTTCAACAACATCCATGGTTCAACAACAACCCACACTCAACCTGTATCTTGTTGTCTGAACCCAGCTTTTCAAAGGGGAGAACATGAAGTCATGAAACTATGAAGAGTTAACAGAGTAGTGCAGCAAGTCAAAATGCCATGACATCTTGGGAACCCATTTGTACTGACATTACCAGACAATTAAAAAAGTTAAAAGATTATGGGAGTGGTCCAGTTCCCTGTGCGTATACTGGCTCCCATTCCTGGCTCTTTCAGAGACAGCCCTATAAATAATGGGCATCATTGCATGTGATTGCTAACAATAAGAGTCCTCCTTGTACAAAACAGGATATGGCCTACAGATTTTCATCTAGTAAATCTGAGGACAAAACTAGATGCATCATTAAATGCATGATTGCACTTAAGACATCTAGTCGTCCCCCCTTCTCAATAGCATTCATCTGGGGCCTGATCAGGGTAAGGACAATGGTGCATGGGAGGGAGGCATTAACTCTTCCCCCACCATGGCCCCAATGAAAATCACCCCCACAACTTCTATTAGCTTGGGGAAAGAAGCTTCCACACTGGTACCAATGGATAATTGGTTTTGTCTAAACCAGCCTAGAGTCTATTCTAATCACTTTCATAATACTTAGACTGCAATCCTATGCACACTTACCTAGGAATAAGCCCTATAAACCCTATTAAACATACTAGGACTTTCTTCTTCTTCTTCTTCTTCTTCTTCTTCTTCTTCTTCTTCTTCTTCTTCATCATCATTATTATTTTCTTAAGTCACTTTAAAAACAACAACCCTCAAGGTGACTTACAGCAACAGTAGATAGATAAGAATGTGTTGTTAGAATACAATGCACTGAGTTTCAGATTATCAAACATTTCCCCCCTGTTCTCTTGTTTCTAAGTATGACCTTAACTTCATTCAGGTTAAAAAAATCTGGGCGTAAGCCATACAAAACATAGCAAAACTTGCTCTATACAACAGTCAATTTAGGAACTAAAAAGGCTTATGAGATCTAAGCACTAAATGTGAACAAACTCCAAACAAATGATCAGAATTAAATCTTCCATTTCAGCCAGATCTCACCATCTTCATTCCTTCCCAGCTCAGCCTGACATAAACCTGGCTCTAAAAAATGATGGACATGGAGAGATATGAGTAATCCACAAAGCTCTATATAAATTTTCCTTATCAACATTCAGCTTTAACATTTTCCCCTGAACTTGCTTCTATTATTACACAGAGCGGAGGTACCACTTTCCTAAGAAAACAGCAAGGAGGGCAACATTTCTCTGAACAGAGGGCGTGGGAATGCACACAGTTTAATGTACCGATTCAATTTTTTTTTCATAGCAGTTAAAGGAAATGAATGCTATTCATGATGACAACTGATCACTTAAATCCCATAACACTTCAGAAAGGTAATGGAAGTAACCCTTACAGTACAATCCCAGGCATGTTTACATGGAAGTAAGCCCCATTTAGTTCATTGGAGCTTACTCTCAAGTAAGTTTGCTTAGGAATGCAGCCACCTATGAGAAAGGGGCATAGAAATACATGGGGTATTAGAAATCTATTTCCAGTTTGCCTGCTTAACCTTCAGTGCAGAGTTGTCTGGATTCCAGGAATATCTACACTGTTCACTCCTTCTGCCAATATTGCTTAAGGCCAAACTAGACGTGATGGAGAAGAAGATCCATGATTAGGCTCAGCGCCAGCTCCACAGGCAAGGCACCCTCAGTGGGGCCACTCCCTCAGTGAGCTTACCTTCTCATTGCCATTGTCACCAGCTCCTACTGCTTCTCTTTCTCATCATTGCAACCACTACCCAGAACAACAATCAAAAGGAAGAGAACAAACCCACATATAAGCAATAGACACAATAATAAACATATGTGATTATCAGTGCAATTCTATGGGCCGGTTCGCACGACCCAGGCTGCGGGCGGGGGAGCCACCACGGGGCGATCCACGGGGTCCGGCGGAGCGCCGCAGATGACCTGGGCTCCACGCGCGTGGGCGGACCCTGGTGGAGCCGGGAGGGGAGTGCGGGCCTCCTGGCGCTAGAGGGCGGATGCCCGGGATGCCCAGAGGGTCCGTTTGCGTCGGCAGCTCCGGCTGCTCTGGGCTGCCGCCTCTGTGCAGCCCCTCCGGGACGGCTGCCCGCTGTTCGCACGGCAAGGTGGACACACACGGTAGGGGCTTACCCCTCTACCGACCATGGTCACTTTGCATGCATCCCGCGTGCGGCCGTCCCGCGGGGGCACCCCCAGTTGGCGTTTGTACGACACGGGAACCGTGGGGGACTTCTGCTCCCCCGCGGTTCCCGTGTCGTGCGAACACGCCCTATATCTGCCTAGTGCAGTGGTTCTCAACCTTTTTTGCCCCATGCACCCTTTTCACCATATGTCAGAATGTCATTCCCCCCTTTCCAAGATTGTCTGACTTAATCTGTGCCATACAATAAGGTGTGATGTCCTGTAGATTATGTGCAATCTGTAGAATTGTAATTTGTAGAAAGATCAGTATTCCAACAGGTTGAGTCTGTGGTCCCAATCCCCCCCGAAACCCTAAAATTCCCCCCTGGGGGGAATTCCCCCCTGGTTGAGAACCCCTGGCCTAGTAAGTCCTACTACGTTCCATGGGGCTTGTAGAGTTGTGCTGTTAATCATATATGTTTATTCTGGATTCTACTGCTTCTGTGTGGGTGTGTTCTCTTTATTTGCTTTGCATTGTTGTTCTTTTGCACAACCAACAGTGGTGGTAGACAATACAGGAGGCAATCTATCGCAAAGTATTTGCTTCTGGGTAAACATGCATTGGATTGTGCTGCTGGATACATTCCTGTATGCCAGGGGTGGGGAGTCTATGACCCTCCAGATGTTGTTGGACTCCAGCTTTCATCAGCCTAAGCCAGCATAACCAATGGTCAGGGATCATGGGAGTTGCAGTCCAACATCTGGAGGGCCATGGGTTCCCTGCCCCAGTACCTATGGAAGTGTGCAATGGCGTGCCTGTTCTCTTTCACCAAAAAACCAAATCTCTGTCCCCAGTGTCCAAATTATACACCAGAAGTTAAGTATGTAAATTAAATTAATTGACACATGGCTCAGATTATGTCTTCTATACCCATGATCAGGAGTTCAGTTTGGGGTAGCAGGGAAAATGGAAAGGGCAAACAGATTTGAGATAGGTAGCTTAATAGCAGAGAGGAATTTTTGTAGCGCTCTGGATTGTTTTCAACTATTCCTGTTCTAATGCTCTATTTTAAGCTGCCTTTTATTAATGTATGCAGTGCTCTAGATTGTTTCAAACTGCTGCTGTGTCAATGTTTTAGTAGGGACTGTGATTTATTTGTAATATTTTCCTGAATTTTATAGGATGATTTTATCTTTTTGTGTGATGTGAGTTGCCTTGGGAGGCAGCATACAAATGTTGAAATAAATATTAAACAAGCTATTCATCTGCAACATAGTGAACTCTAACTATGTTGATATAAGGCAAGAGAGCAGTAACTGTGCTTAACCAATTGACTTCTGTTATTCCAAACTATGATATTAGCATTCAGTGGAGGTCTAGACAGATACTTGGAATGATGAATATTGCACCTGTCTTCCACTTTCCAATAAATGTAAGCATTTGAGCCCTAATCAGTACCTTAACAGTGTAATCCTACAATCCTATACATGTCTACTCAGGAATAAGTCCCATTGAATTAAATGGGGTTTAAAGATTATAGTTTCTTTTTCTTTCTTTCTTTTTTTGGTAGCATACTCTTATTGTTCTGTCCTTAACCTAGGCTTGCTTTATAAATGGTGGTAGGCATCAAACTTCACACAATTTTGACAGGCAATGATATCTTGTAATGAGCTTTTCCATTTCCACAGAGATGCATATGATACCTGCATTTCATATACACATTTGAACTAGACAATGCGTTGTGACAAGATAGGACTACTTATCACACTGTGAAGCATGCAGTGCATACACAATGGCTTTTCTATCACCACAAAGGCAGGTTGTTATCTGTTCCCCCCCCCCCCCCGAACCTGCTCCTATGCCTTTAAAAGTATCCCAAGACAGAATTGTAACTGGTGAAGGTTTCTCAGCCACTAAATTTCTACACAACAGTTTAATGATAATAAAGGCACTGAAGCAGACTTCATTTTGTTTTGTTTTTTTAAGTTGGTAAGTCTACCACAGGGTGACTTCTTTTTTTTTTTAGTCACCACATAGTGAAATCCACAGGGAAGAGTTTCTGACACTCACTAGGATTGTAGGATTGACCAAAGCGAGGGGGGGGGAGAGAGAAACTGGTGTGTGTTTGTGTGTGTATATACATATATGTGTGTGTGTGTGTGTGTGTGTGTGTGTGTACATAGACACACACAGTATTTTGCACAAGGCTAACCTCTGCCTTGATTTTGTTAGCCTGAGATAGAAAACACTGCAAACAGCTTCCCCAAAGCGTTTTCTGAAATCTAGTGGCAAACTGTGCTAGGGATGACCCTTTGAACTGCCCTTTCTTTGTGGCCAAAAGTAGCACAATGCCACCACTACGCACAGCTCCCTTGCAATACATGTCCAAATGAAAGATCTGCAAGAAGCAGATGGGAAGCAGCTGCATGAATGCACTCACTGATCCAGTAACCCTGTTGAATATTTAAAGTTAAATATTCTTCCTTAATATAATGGAAAACATCTTTTGGATATACAGAAGACAATACCCCTGATGACTGCAGAGACTCCATATATATATATATATATATATATATATAATTTCTGCAAGCCAAAACATTTGTTGTTTTTTAAACAACCCACTGCAACACTGTTTATCCAGCAGCAGTTGGGGAGGCTGTGATATCTTCCAATTTAATCACAGACTCATAAGAACCTAGGAAGAGTCATGCCGGATCAGACCAAAGGCTTCTCTAGTCCAGCATTCTGTTCTTAGTGGCCAAGAAGATGCCTATGGGAAGCCTGTAAGCAGGATGTGAGCGCAACAGCACCCTCCCGCCCATGATCCCCAGCAACTGTAAGCCCCTTACATGGCTTGGGACCGCAATACTTAACAGAACGCCTCTCCCAACTGCAATCTACCTGGATACTACATTCACTTCCTCCGAGTGCCTCTTTCTCAGTGGTGGTCTCCTGACTGTGGAATGCTCTTCCCTCTGAGGCCCACCTGGCTCCAACTTTGTCATCTTTTCAATGCCAGGCTAAGACAGCCCTCTATATTGAGGCATTTAAGGATGTCTAGGGTCATTTTAATGGCTTGATGGGGACACCCATGTCAGGTGTTTTTAACAGGTCCATTCTGTATTAAATAGTGTTTTTGTTGCTGAATTGTTTTTAAATTTTTAAACTGTTTTAAATTCTGTATTGTTAAGTAATTTTTTAAAATCATTTTTTACTGTATTATGGCCTTGTTTAGGCACTGTTGTAAACTGCCCAGAGAGCTTTAGCTATTGGGCAGTATGGAAATGAAATAAATAAATAAAAAAACTGGTATTCATAGCCATCATGACTAGTAGACACTGATAGCCTTGTCCTCTATGAATTTGTCCAGCCCCATTTGAAGCTGTCCCTGTTGGTGGTCATCACTTCATGCTGTGGAAGCAAATGCCATAGTTTAACTATGCACTGTGTGAAGAAGTAGTTCATTCTATCTGTCTTGAATCTCCTACCACTCAGTTTCATTGGATGAACCCCATTTCTAGTAGTATGAGAGAGGGAGAACCTATCCATTTTTTTCATTCCATGCATAATTTTATAACCTTTATCACATCCCCCATTTCTTGCCTTTTTTCTAAGCTACCCCCCCCCCCACACACACATTGTAATCCTTCCTCAGAGTAGCTCCAGCCCCTTGATCATTTTTGCTGCTCTTTGCTGAACCTTTTCCAGTTCTATAATATCCTTTTTGAGGTGCAGTGACCAACTGTATCCAGTATTCCAAATTATGGAGGAAGGGGGGGCTGGCTGCTTCCTCCACACAAATCACTCCACAGATTCAAATAATGTCATTATGATATTTGCAGTTTTATTTTTTATTCCTCTCCTAATGATCTCCAACATGGACTTTGCCTTTTTCATTGAGCTGTCCACTACACCCTGAAGATCTCTTTCCTGGTCAGTCACAGCCAGCTCAGTAGTCATTCTTCCAGTTTGGAGAGGTCCTTTTGGAGCTCTTCTCTGCCCCTTTGTGTTCCAGCCATCCGAAATAATTTGGTGTTGTCAGCAAACTTGGTCGCCTCACCACTCACCCCTAACTCCAGATCATTTTTGATCAAGTTAAAAAGCACTTGTCCCAATATAGATCTTTGGGGGGCGCCAAGTGTATATCTCCCTCCATTGTGGAATGGCTTTAAAAGGGGATTGGACAAATTCATGGAGGATAAAGCTATCAATGGATACTAGTCCTCCAGGATCAGAGGCAGTATGCCTATGTACACCAGTTGCTGGGGAACATAGGTGGGAGGGCGCTGTTGCACTCATGTCCTTCTTGTGGGTTTCCTGTGGGCAGCTGGTTGGCCACTGTGTGAACGGAATGCTGCACTAGGTAGACCCTTGGTCTGATCCAGCATGCCTCTCCTTATCTTATCTTATTCCCGCTATCTGCTTTTTGTTCTTTAATCAAGAAAAAAATGGTACAGTACTGTACTGATCTAAAAGAGCACCTCCCCTCTTATTCCCATGACTGCTAAGTTTGCTCAGGAGTCTCCTTAGTTTCAACAGAGAAAGGCACATACCAAAACCAGCCTTTTCTCCCTTTTCTCAGCCTTTTCTCCCTTTCCCTCTAGCTCCAAGCTACATTTGCACTGCTTTTTGGAACTGCTGCTCCTCAGTCTTTCAATTATGAGAATGAGCCTGGCCTCCAAACACCTCTTAAGGGGGAAAAGTGGCATGTGAGATTTTTTCAGAAGTTCGAATGGAATATGCTTGTTTGGCTTTCAAAACCAGTGTGAGTAGTATCCTAGACACTACTGTGCAAGTATAACATTTTCTCAGAGTAGTGACTCAGCTGAGATTATAAGGCTAATCTAAAAAAATGCAATATAAACATCGAAAACTGGGAAGCTCTGGCCCATGAACGATCTAAATGGAGGTTGGCCTTTCACAAAGGTTCCATGGACTTTGAAGAAACCCGAGTGCAAGGTGAAAGGGAGAAACGTGCTAAGCGAAAAGCACGTCAAATGAATCCTTTACAGGACCATCTTCTATCTGGTAACCTGTGTCCTCACTGTGGGAAGCTGTGTGGATCTAGAATTGGCCTCCACAGTCACTTACGGACCCATCGCTAGAGTCTACACAATCTTCTTTAGAATTTCCTCCTTTTATCCCGGAAGACAATCTTACTCGGTCACGAGTGATCGCCTGATGATGATGATCAGCTGATAAAAAGGACATGATTTAAGACAGAAATTTAAGACAGAAATCTGGATGATTTAAGACAGAAATCTGCCTCCTTTGAGCTGGCTTCACACACACTACTTCTCACAGATCTAGACCACAATCACTCTCTGAGTTTAGCACCCTGAATTCAGCTAAATGAAGTTTTTCTAGACTGTATCACCTGAGTTGGCATGTTGGGGGAAACAGTGTGTGTGTGAGAGAGAGAGGGGGGGGACGGAGGGGGAGAGGGAGAGGGAGAGCAATCCTATGTATGTCTACTCAGAAGCAAGTCCTACTGAAGTTAATGGGACTTATTCCCAGGTAAGTATGCATAGAATTGCAGCGCTAGAGAGGAAGGAAAGGGTGGGGGATCTAGATTATGGCAACGGGCAGGAATTGGATTAGCAATGTAAATGGTGGACCAAGAAATTTTAAAGTATTGGCACCCAAGGTGATTTGGGGAAGGGCTGTAGCTCAGTGGTAGAGCTCATGCTTTGCATGCAGAAGGTAACACAGGGGAGGCTGGTGACTCCTATGTCAGTGGGGCTCCTTATGCATTGCAGCTTTTATTCTGAGCTCTATAGGAGCTATCTTTAGTGCTCCAGGGTGGTGAACCTATTTTGGGGATGGAGCTCAGCACCACGGATAGCTCCTATAAAGCTCAAACAAAAAGACGTAATAGAAACGGAACCCCACTGACATAGGAGTCACCATCCTCCCCTGGTAACGGGTTCAATTCCTGGCATCTCCAGGTAGGGCTGGAAAGATTCCTGCCTATAAACCCTGGAGAGCTGCTGCCAGTCAGTGTCAACAATGCTGGTCTAGATGGACCAATGGTCTGACTCAGTATGAGGCAGCTTCCTTTGTTCCTATGACTTTTTAATGTGTCAGTGAGTGGGTGGAGAGCCCAAATCCCATACAGTGTACCAGAGGCAGAAAATCCTGTTTGTACCCCTGCCCAGTAGTGGTTTTATGGTGGGTGGTCCAATATTAAATTAAAAATGAAATTCAAAAGGGATCCCAACTGTGCTGAAAAGACAGTTCACGAATGTTATAGAACAGTAGAAGAGCTAGAAGGTCGTTGTTCAGGGCTCAGCCTCTTCACTCTTAGCCTGAGCTCGGTCCCCACTTCCCTCTCGCCTCTCCATATGTGAGCTCTCAGTGCAGCACAGCTTCCTGCTCCCGAGGCTCAGCAAACAAGATGCTGCAGCCAGTTACTGGGTCCCAGTACTGCAGCTTCCCCCATCCTTCAACAATTAGGCATGACTACAACAGCAGTTATTTGGGGGAGGAAGTGAGTCTGCCTGGCCAATCTTAGGAGGGCTCTACCTCCTGTTTCCCCCAATCCAAGATTCCTGACTCTGTATGCAAGACTTTGAAAAGTTCTGGATTCCAGTCAGGGATTGGAACACCTGGCAATCTTAGGCTTTAATTGAGCCAGAGGGTCTCCCTATAACAGTTTTTCAGTGGTAGTGCTGAACTTTGGATTGTGTGAATATGTGAAAAATAACGGAGTGCTTCCAATCATGTGGAGAGTTCATTTCTCTCCCAACTAAATAACCATGGCTAGCTATGCATCTGAGGTTGACGGGCCAGTGCTTCCCAGACAGGCTTGAGTTCTGGTATCTCAGCCTGCCCCACAACATCCCCACCTTCCCTTTCAAAATCAAGTAGTACACACACACAGAGAGAGAGAGAGAGAGAGAGAGAGAGAGGGCCGGTTCACACGACCCAGGCTGCCAGTGGGGGAGGAACCACGGGGCCATCCGCGGGGTCCGGCGAGGCACCGCACGACTGGCGCCCCACGGGCAAACCCTGTAGTCCCCGCACCGCAGTGCGGGCCTCCCGGCGCTAGGGGGTGGGGCCCTGGGATGCCCAGAGGGGCCCTTTGCCCGTACAGGCTGGAGCGGCGGTGGCTCCGGCTGCTCTGGGCTGCCGTCTCTGTGGGGACCCTGCGGGATGGCCGCCCGCTGTTCGGACGGCACGGTGACCACACGTGGTAGGGGCTTACCCCTCTACCGACCATGGTCACTTTGCGTGCGTCCCGCCTGCGGCTGTCCCGCGGGGGCACCCCTGGTCGGCATGCACACAACAAGGGAACCACGGGGGACTTGTGGCTCCCGTGTCGTGCGAACAAGCCCAGAGGGGGGAGAGAGAGAGAGAGAGAATCTACTGATTCTTAAATTCCAAGAATTTGAGGAGGAAGCTACCGAATGTTTTTATCTTTTTCAGAACACAGCTTTTCAGTTTAATTCATTAACCCCAATGGAACCTGCCTTGAACTGTTTTGTCCTTTTGTTTTGCTGAAACCCCCCAGAAAGTCCCAGTCCAACACATAGGAATTATGGCCATCTATCTACAATCGGGTTGAAGTATGTCTGGCCCTTCAGGTGTTGTTGGACTGCAATTCCCATTATCCCTCACCATTGGTCATGCTGTCTGGGGCTGATGGAAGTTCCAGTCCAACAACGTTTGTAGGGCCACATGTTCTCTACCCCTGATCTACAAGAATGCATGTAAATGCCTCTGCAGCAGAAAAACTATGGGCAGTGCAATCCTAGGGCTGCTAGACAGCATCTAGGCAGCCATGGGATTTTTCAGATTCCCAGCTATGAGGTCAGAAAATTGCTCCAACCTTGTAGCTGGGGATCCGTGCTCAGATCCCCCTAACCACACCGGCTGCTTCTCCGAGGTTGCAAGGGTGGCCTTGGAGAAGGGCTTTTGGGGGCATTCTGGGGGTCAGGGAGGGGAGGAGACCGGCACCACTAAGAGGTATCCGCCAAGATATCCTGGTGACGCCTCAGCCTCCCACTCTAAAGCGCCATACTTTGATGGGCGTCTAAGTGCTTTGCAGGGTGAAAGGAGCATGGAGGTCACCTTCGCCTCCATGCTCCTCCCACCCTCCATAGGATGCCATAATCCTCTGAATTTGGAGGGTTACAGGTACCCCAACTGGACTGTGCCCTAAGAGAGCAATCCTATGGTCCCTGAGTGAGCATCCCAGGGACCATAGGATGGCTTGGAAAACCCCTCTGAGGTTGATGACAGCCCTCTGAGGTTGGAGACAGCCCTCCGACTTTGGAAGGGGGAGCTGGAGATCTGACCCAAGACCTCACAGCACAGAGAAAACTGCACCAGCGGTCCCCCTCAAAGTTGGAAAAGCAACTTTGGAGGAGGAGGAAAGGGGATGTTCCAGTGGGTGGAGAAGGAAGGAGACCAGAGAGGCCAGGATACAGTTTATCCTGAGCCTCCTCCAATTCCCTTCCTCCCCCTCCAAAGTGCCCTTACTAGACGGGCTAAAAAGCCTGTCTAGCAAAAATCACCCAAGACTCCGAAGGGGAGGCAAAGATAGCCTCCACCACTCCTCCCACATGGTCAGCTTCAGCCCAGCAGGGCACAGGAAACTCGGAAGCCTCCGAAGTCTGAGGGCTTCCAAGCAGTGAGGGCGCAATCGATAGCACAGCAGTATCAAGTTAGCCATGTCACACTAGCAGTTATAGCATTTCTTTAATACAGGGGTAGGCAACCTGGCGCCTGCTTGATATTTTTATTTAAAAAAACTGCAATTCCCATCAGCCCCAGCCAGCATGGCCAATAGCCAGGGATTATGGAAGCTGTAATCAGAAATATCTGGAGGGCACCGGGGGGGGGGAGGCTGCCTATCCCTGTACTTAACGCATGAGAGTTAGTGATGGTATATGATCAGCAGGGTAGCTCTGCAAACCTTCCCCTGACAACTGATTGTGCGCAATCCTGTACATTTCTACTGAGAAGTAAGTCCCACTGAGCTTAATGGGGCTTACTCCCAGGTAAGTGGGTAAAGGATTGCACCCTAAGAGCTCAGTCCTCTCTTTGGCACTGGTTATGGAAAGGGGGTTGGATCATGTCTAAGTCCTGTGAGCAGGTACTGCATTCATCTAGGTCCCAGTGCAGCATGGCCAACTTGCACCAAACATAGGATTGAGTTGTACATTGAAAAACTAAAGTAAATTGACCGGGTTCACACGATCATGGAGGGAAAGTAAGCCACGGTGGCTTATTTTCGCTGCCCATGCATGCTGGTTGCAAGCCCCATAATTACCCTTGCCAGGCAGAGGTTACTGTGACATTCAAACCAGGCAAGGGTGGGTGGCCGGGGTGGTTTATAATCCACCCTGAAACCCATAGCTTGTTCTGGGGTTTCAGCATTGTTTGTAAACCACCCCAGCCACCCATCCTTGCCAGGTCCAGACATCACAACAACCCATGCCCAGCGAGGTTAATTACACTAATTAGGTGGCTCGCAAGTAGCAGGTGCAGGGAGGGAGAATAAGCCACCATGGCTTCTTTTCCCTCCATGATCATACGAACCCGCTCATGTGACTTAGCTACTCCAGATGTAGCTTATAAGGAAGACAAACAGGCCATAAAACACCTTATCTGAATTAGGGCCAAAATCCACATTATAAAAGATTTGGTGCGTGCGCCATTCCATGTCCCTCTGCTTGTTTTCCCCATAGCCATTTAATACAAACAATGCGTGATGTGAATGATGTCATCAGACTGTGCATCTCCCCATCCTTGGGGAGATGCACAGCCTGATGATGTCACATAATGGATTGTTTGTATCTGACATTACGGAAGAGACAAAATAGAGACACAGAGTGGTGTATCTCTTATAATATCTACTTTGACTCCCTATGGTTCTTATTAAAGTATCCCTACACTCAATTAAAAGTGTGAACCTCCATTTGAAGCATTCATATTTCCTATACAATCATCAAAATATTTGTCTATTAAATTTTATTAGTTTATGTTGTTAGCAAAGAAAGGAACACTGTAGAAATTTCCAGATGCAGCAGTCTTTTGGAAAGTACAGCCTGAAGCAGCAAGAATTAACTCTTTCTTATGCTAAAGAGTCCTTGTTAGTTTAAGGGAACAAAAGCTTTGATTATAAGTGTAAATACACATGAAAATTCAGAGTCAGTGGCTTGTTCTGAATAACTTGCATCAGTACAGGTTTCCAAATAAAGATTTAATTGCATCCACTTGCAGCAATTATAATATCAAAGCCATGGACTTTAAAAAGCACACACAAAACCAGAGGGTTCATACACAATGACTGTTTCACAGTGGGTTTTGAAAACAGGCTAAATGCAATTATAATGAGCAAAACTCTTCAAAGCAGCTTAAAGAAGAGTAGCACAGCAGCTTGTGGTTTTAAAAAATCAAACTTGAAACAAAGTCACAGCCTTCTTTATCATCTGTATTTTGCTCCTGTGAACATCTGTGAGAAAGGGAATAGAAAGATAAATGTGTGCCTTAAAATGAGAGGAAAATGAGTTTTTAATATCAAGATGCAAGTATTTCAGTGCCTATAAATGTGGTGGATAGGGAAGTAAATGGCCAATATGTAATAATTCCCAAAGATTATAAATTAATGAGTGAGGATAACATTTACATAGGAAGAAAAGAAAGCCATTCTCCTTTGTTTAGTCCTTTTTTGCTCTTTAAGTGAATTGAAACAATAATAAAATAAACAAATTAATATATTTATTTAAATTGATCTTTATAGTTCTTATAGTAACCCATGAGAGGGCCTGTCTACACATTACATGTGGTTGCATGTTCCGGAATCCCAGTGCCTGCTCTCCCTTTTCTCAGGAAAATCTGCTTCAGGAAGAGATATTTTGGAATGGAGAAGTGGCAAGGGCAAGAACATGTTCTGAATCTCGTGGAGGTGGTGGGAAAGAAAGCCACTGGCGGTGGGTAGCTGGGGTGGTGTTGATCTAGAACCGAGAAGAAGTACCAGGGGGAAAGCACCAATGAAAGTGCTCTTTGAATATGTAGAATCACAGCTTGAGTAACAGAATCAGCCAAAGAACTGCATGTCCTGAGGCTACATGCAGTCAAACGGTGGCTGGGAAGCCACTTAACAATTACAAAGTGTAGCCTAGGGCAGGGTTCCCCAAACCTGAGAAACTGCTGTGGGCACCACCACAAAATGCCTAATCAGTGGATCATTGCTTTGGCATTTACCTGTCATGCCTATGGATCTTAGGCTGTGTCTTATTCAGCAAAAACTTTTGTTTTGTGTCTGTTGGACACCGCAGCATCTTTTTAATAAGGGATTGTCTAATTCAGCTACTTGCTGGTGGTGCAATACAGCTAATGCTTCTTTTAAATATATGTTTTGGCAATGTCCAATAGTTGCTTCTTTTTGGGAGGAGGTTATTACACAGATAAATTTTGTACTGGAACAGTCTTTAAAATTCACTGATGTACACGCTCTTTTAAATTATTTACCTGCTTCATGGAAATTAACACATCGAAGGGGAAATTGATTCTCTGCATCCTTTTGACAGCTAAAATGGGAAGGATAACCACTCACCTCCTGCAATACAATGGATTGAGGACTTTACAATGCTTTCCATATATGAAGGGGTGGCATAGAGATGCCAACTTCAAATGGATACCTATTTAGATATTTAATCTGCTTTTGTTGAAGCCTATGTATAATTGCTAGAAAGTTGTATGCATTTCATACAAATCCATGTACATATATTTTAAAAATGGGTGGGGGGAATGCAGGCACCATGGCGCTCATGGGTGCCGCATTGGGGACCCCTGGCCTAGGGTGACTAGACACAAAGGAGGTGAGGGCTCCTGTATCTTGATCAGTGCTGTTGTATAAGATGGACTTTTGTCAGGAGCAGCTGGTTGTAAGAAGGGGTGTACTGCAGAAATTCCACGATAGTTCCATGAAATTTCTTATAAGGAAGGACCTCTTCACACTGCACATAGTTAACCTGTGGAATTCCTGGCCACAAGATGGGAAAGGCTGCTGTAAAGCAAAACGCTCATGAACGGAACATGATTAGGAAATATCATGTGTGAAATATGACACCAAGTACTTAAATATCATCACTTGTTCCTGGGATGCCCATCTAAGGCCTATCTGCCTTACACAACACTTTCAGAAAAGGCCATAATCTTCATTTGATCATAATTGATATTTAATAGATTTTTTTTTTTTACGGTAGGAGGGGGGGAAATTAAGGGTACACCTCCATCTTGCCTTAGCTATTGATACCAGTAGAGTATAATAACTGAGGGAGTCTTTACTGAGGAAGTCCCAAATCAGTTACAGGGTCCTTAGGGTAGCAATTTAATGGTTCCTGGAAGGGTGTCTCAGATACTGTGGATCTCCCTCTCCGAAGGTGGAGAGGGAGGTCTGCCCTCGGAAGCCTCGGAAGCAAATCACTGCTCCAACAGCAGTAAAGGCAGGAGGGGGCATTCCATGGGTATGTCAGCGGTGTTGGCACAATATTTATGTTTAGACTCGTGCATATTTTCCAGATACTATAAGATGTGTATGTTGGTCAGTTTCTTTATGCTTGTTGAGATGCATGCAGGAAAAATACTTTTGGAAGCAGTTCCTAAGTGAATGAGAGCAAGCTTAGGAGGACAAGATGTTAAAGTGTCCAATCTGCATATTGATTTATCTCCTCCAGACATGCCACCCATATTTATGACCTGTTCTTAATTACCTTCTGTCTGAACATATCAGGAAAAGCCTGCTTACCTGTCTTTTTCTGATTACTAAATAACTTAATCAAAGAAGGGGAAATTATAGTAATTGGGCACTTAAATTTGCTTGCACATAATTAACTGAAGATCCTTATTTAACTTGTAATCACTTTCCACTTATTCTTAGGAGATTTCTATATTGGGTTTCCAAACCCATGTTTGGAGACAAAATTTCTTGTTTGCATAATCCACGTTTGGGATAAAAATGTTTAAATGGATGCCCTTAAATAGAAACAAAAGGGCAAATGAGATGTGATGCTAAATGAGTCACTTGCTGCAGCATTTTTAAAAAATAAATTGGGAACATGGTGCATGTGGGGGGGTACCCCCCCCCCCACATGCCCTCCTCCAAATGTCCGCACATCTATTCATTTTTAAATACAGTAATACCTTGGATTGCAAGTAACTTGGTCTGAGAGCATTTTGCAAGACAAGCAATTTTTTAAATAAATTTTGACTTGATAAGCAAGCGACATCTTGCAATACAAGTAGTGTAGGGATGTAACCGCTCGCCTTGAGCAGGCGTAGCGGGCCGAAATCGGCCCCGCTCACGCCCGCCAGAGACTCACGTTGATATAAGAGTGTTTTGGATTACAAGCACGGTTCTAGAACGAATTATGCTTACAATCCAAGGTATTACTGTAAAAGCTTAGCATCACGTCTAGTTTGGCCCTATGTAATAGTTATGAATGCAATATATCATCAGAGTGACAGATGTTCTATACATGCATGTTGAATTTCAGGATCTCTCTGAGTGACCTGATTCAAATAACACTAACCCAAGGTATATATGGGTGTTCAGTATCAGTAAGACAGTGAGCCTTCTAGTTCATAACCAGAAACTGGTCAGCAATAGTTTGGAAGGGTTTGGGGCCTAGTCAGTCTGTGGAATGTCAAGACCAGTGTGAGCTCATCCCTGTCAGAGTTCTCAGGGGAAAGCAGGTGGGAGTTGACTTGTCTCCCCCGTCCAGCTGCAACTTTGATCTTGCAGAGGTAGGAGCTGGCAGCCTTCTCTGGGAACTTCAGGAGAGGGGAGGGTGGTTTGCAGAGGTGTCACTCTGGTTGAAGCCTCACCCCTGCAGGGTAGAAGGGAGACACCCAGGTGGGATAGGGGCCTCATGGATGGGCCAGTTCCCTTGTCAATTAGTGGTTTGCTCCCTCCCTGTATCCCAAATGCCTTTGCAGTGCTGTAGTAGTGGCGTGTAGAGTGACTGGTGTTTTGTTTACCACTCTTGCCTTCCAACTCTGTAGCCTGGCAAAGCAAGCCATTAACAACCCATGTTCTGGGTTCACATGTAATGACAACCCATGGTTTAAACAACCATGGTTCTTAATCCAACAGCAAACCATGGGTTCACTTTCTGGGTTGTTTATGGTTAGCAAACCATGGTTTGTTAGCACAGCTGGGTTTGCACATTATGACAACCCAGAATTCAACAACCCATGGGTTAAATAACCTTGGGTTAGTGTCATGTGTGAATTAGGTCACTGTGTGAAGGCTTCAAATGGTTGGATAGTGACACAAATGAAGGATGGTCTTACCTTGGAAAGTTTGTCTCTTCTGAGCTTTCTCAGAGAATTTTCAGACAGAACTTGGAAGGGCTGGTTTGCTGGAAGGGCTTGTTGGAAGGGTTGGTGGCCAGGGAGCAAAGCTGATTATGAGCCCATCCAAATTCAGAGGGAGTTGGGCTGGCTGGTTTCCTAACGGCATGTGGATTTTCTTACTGGGAGAGTTCATCTCCCAGTCCTCCCTTCCACTTCCAAAATTTACCTCAGTGACCTCAATTAGTAGTGATCATATTGTTCCTGTCAACCGAAGTGTTAATCACCCTGTAAATTTTCACACATTCAGCAATATCATGTAATTCACTCTCCATTGCTATAATGACCTATCATCCTTAAGAATTTGTGTTGTGTTAGGCAACTGAGGCACAGGTTAAACTTAGGGATAAACGAACCTGTCTGCTTCACTTTCTCCTGCATTCACACTTTTAAAATCTCAAGTTCTTTCTCTCCCAATACGAGGAACTTTGTGGATTTTGGTAAATATTTATCAAAAATGAGCTGAAACAAAATTCTGCACTGGCTAAATTCAAGTAAGGACCATGATGTACCTGCCTGTCATATTTATTTATTTTATTTATTACATTTATCAATCGCCCATCTGGCCGGTCACCCGGCCACCCTGCCGGTCATAGAGCTGTTAAAGATGAGGAGGCTGTAAGAAAAAAGAGGTGGCAACCCTAATTCAGTACTAACACAGTTGAATACCCAGGGATTCAAACCCAGACTTTTAAGAGCGAAGCAGTCAGCTTTTTAGGATCATAGAATTGGAAGGGGCCTACAAGGCCATTGAGTCCAACCCCCTGCTCAATGCAGGAAACTAGAGGAGGGGTCCCCCATCCAAGTAAGAACCAGGCCTGACCCTGCTTAGCTTTCCACACTCACACAAGCTGCGCCAGCATGAGCCACAGGCCTGTTTTACAGTCAAAACCCTAGGCCTAGATGGACGAACCTATCAGTTTCGGTTTCTCCCCCATTAATATTTTTTTAAAATCTCAGGTTCTTTTTGTTCCAATTATAGAGAACTTCATGAATTTTCAAAAATTCTTATCAAAACCAAACTAATTCTCACCTATCCCTAGCTAAGCTCCAACTGAGTTTATTGATAAAACTAACATGTGTAGAACTGCTGCACAGCTCAGCAGATCCAGGTACTTGTTCTTTTCTTCCTCCTCCTGTGCTCTACAACTATATCTATTGGTTAACACTAACCTTCCAGAACTATTGATCAGAGACCACTTCTGCATCTATAAACATCCACAATTTGTTTCAAATGATTCAATTCCAGGATGTAAAAGTAAAAATAAAAATAATAATAATCTGCATTCAGTTTCACACTGCAAAAGCTGTTTCACATGATACAAAATTCCTACGTGGAAAGCAGTTCCTGGTAAGAAGTAAGATGGAAGTTAGTTATAATTATGTACGTTGTCACACATGACCAGATGTTTTTTATTTTTCCTGGGAAGTTGTGATTAGTCACAGTGCATTTACAGTAACACCCCCCCACCCACACACACACATATGTGAGATTTTCACTTGTGACATTCTATGCATTTTTGCATGCTATTTCCTTTCCTTTAATTTTATTCATTTAAATTTAAAAACATTTCTATACCGCTTTGATTTCAGCAGAATTGATTCCAGGCTAACAAAAGATACTAATAATGCATCCATAAAACCACAAATGAAAGATGAAACCAGCAGATAAAAGTGCAGCTTAAAAAATTAAAATAAGTTCGAAAAGTACATTAAAAATATGAAATAATAATAATAATAAAAAGTTTTGCCTGATGATTAAAAGAAAGCAACATTGGCACTAGGTGAACCACCTGGAAGAGAGCATTCCATAACCAGGGCACTACAGCTAAAAATTAGAACAATGTCAAGGCAAATTATGAACATTTACATAGAGATTTGCATGCCTATTTCATTTAGGTGGAAGCTATAAAAAATTACACTGGTAATCTGTACAAGTTAATCCCAGTAAGATGTATTCTTGGAACTCTCTGCATAGGCATTTTGTAATCTATGTTACAAACCTGAGTTCAGAGCTGAGAGAGGATATGAACCCACGTCCTCTAAGGCCTATTCTAACACTGTACCAGCTTTCCTCAACCTGGCACCCACCAGGTTGGACTTCAACTCCCATCAGCCCCAACCAGCATGTCCAATGGTTGGGAATGCTGAGAGTTGATGTCCAAAACATCGGGAGGACACCAAGTTGGGGAAAGCTGCAATATGCCATGGTGGTGTTCATTCTTCTCATTAATGCTTGATGCTAAGCCTTGCAAACTTTAGCCAACAGATCATGGTCCAGGAATAACCTTTACTCGTTGTCTTACACGATGGGACAAATATAGCCATACTACTTCAAACTATTCAGTGAGAATCATTGCCATTTATGTATCAGGAAAGCCCGGGAATTGGCTTTTCTTTTTAGAAGCAGGCAGGTGAAAGCGACAAGAATAGTTTCACCACCAGAACAGAGAAGATCCATTTAAGCATGCCCATTTAGTATGGCTAGCACTGAAAGTTGCACAGCCAAATTCTGCTCGTACTGAAAAGCCATTTTAATCTGCCAGGATGTGAACATCCAGTATATTCACATCTGTGACTGAGACTAAAGGTTTTCACTGTTTTCTGGAAGGACTTGCCTATTGGTTAAAATACGTATGTATGAAATAAGTCATCTTAAAGTTATCTTAAAGTTTAATTAGAGCAATCCACCTCACCTCCACAGGAAAAAACATCCCTGACCAAGTGACAGCAATAATAAATAGCCTGATGTTTGGTAGTAGAAATAAAGGAACAATCTACAACATTTGCAGCTCATATAAGCAAGTGTTTGCATAGAGAATTAGTTCCCTGCCCCTTTAAAATGACACCTACTTTCTCCTTGTCAGTTTAACACATCTCCCCTGACATTTTGGTGGCCCACATTTCCCTGCCATTGTAATAGCCACCCTCTCTTCTGGCTCCCACATCCTTGCATTCTGTAACCTTTGCCCTTTCATTCGATCAGAGTCAAAACGCTACCTTTAGAAAACTAATGTACCAGAGAGAATGAAGGTATGTGGCCATATATCCCAACATGCCATTATTCCGTTCATTCTGCTTCTGACTAAAACTGTGTTTATTTATTTTTTTACAGCTCGATCCTGTGTGTCAAGTGGAATCAAAACTGGAGGTTTTCCACAGCACCACAACCTTTTATAAACTGGGTCTTTCTAGAATGACACCTTTGATGGAAAATAGTATTCCAGCAGCAACAACAAAAACCCTTTACATCATCAAGAGTTTCCTGGTAGCTCCTCACAGCTCCCTGGGAATGGCTTTTCTGTCAACCTTCTATTTGACACGAGAGCTTCACCTCTTTTTGATCCCAGAAGTGAACCCATGTGGAAATGATTGAGAGTGACGTCACACATTCAGTATTATGATTTAAATTAGGGATTGAGCAGGTAGTAGGAAGGGAGGGGAATTTTGCCTGTGGTGGTGGACAACCCTTACAGTTAAACGCAATTGTTGAGGCTCAGCTGTCGCAGTGGCAAGGCAACTTATGAAACTTTACAGAGAAATTTGCACGCCTAGTTCATTTAGGTAGAAAATGAAGTTCTCTCTCTATGAGCATATATCAAATGTATCTTTACAATGAGGGGCTCTTTGTTGAACCAATGGATTCCACTGTTGAGTTTTATTTGAGCTACAAATCAAAAGGCCTTAGCCCCAGAACCTATTTTCAATGCTAGCATCTCAACCCTTAGAACAAGTGAAGTAATATTCATGAAGACAAATTTGTTTGCTTGTTTAAAATACATTTGCCCTACCTGTCAATAAAATAGTTTCTAGGTGGCTTACATTGAAATCAGCAAAATAATAGTGGAATAATCAACAGTGCAATCTTATGCATGTCTACTCAGATGTAAGTCTCATTGAGTTCAGTGGGGCTTACTCCCAGGTAGGGATGTACCAATTTTGTTAAATCCATTCAGTCTGTGTTTTGTGGATTATCAGGTGACTTTAGTACGACAACTCCCACTATGCCCAGTCAGAAAGGCCATTTCTGGTTGTGGAGTGGTAGTCCAACACATCTGGAGGGTTGTGGAAGGCTGGCTTGAGTCTTTCTTGCCAGCACTTTGAATTGTTTTGGGAAAACAAACTGGCAGCCAATAAAGCTGTTCTGGTCCTGACAGGTTATGTTCATTTCTAGATGTATTAGTTGCATCTAGTCAGCCCTGCAGCTGTATTCTGGAGAAAGTGAAGTTTCCAAACAGTCCTCAAAGGCAGAGAATGCTTTTGGGCATGTGCCGAGCGCATTTCCGTCATGACTGGTTAACCACAAGCCATGCCCCCATATCTGCAATTAGCAGGAAAAAGCCTTCCATAGCTGGCAATGTTATTTCCAAACAGAGTGAAGTCTCAACACCCTTCAATTTTAAAATTAAATGGTGGCCTGGTGGCTAATATTATTTTACTTAGTTTATTTATTTATGGCATTTATATGCTGCCCCAAAACCAGAGATCAGAGAGCGGCTTACAATAACAAGTTAAAATACAATCCAAATTTAAAAGCGTGTGTGTATGTGTGTGTATCTCTCTCTCTCTCTCTCTCTCTCTCTCTCTCTATATATATATATATATATGGCTTGGTTCTGGGAAAATGCTTCAAATTCACCCATAGCCATAAACATGTACAAGTCTCCCACCCTCAGCTCCCAGCCTCTAAGGGAGCAATCCTATGCATGTTTAGACAGAAAAAAGACTTACAACTTCCAGCATTCCCCAGCCAGCCATGGTGGCATGCTGGGAGTTGTAGGACCTTTTTCTGTCTAAACATGTATAGGATTGTTCCCTAGGAGGGGGAATATTAGTGACCAATTCCACGGGGTTGCTGTGCAAGGATAAAAGCAACAAAGCTGTTTTTACTTTTAAAAAAGACCATAAGGAACAACATGCCTTGCCATGCTTCCCAAGCTCCATTTTCATATAGGCAGGTTTTTAAAAGACTCACAATTTCTCAGGAGAACAAGCAGAATATATACACACATAACAAATATAAAGCAGAAATGCCAAAACTGAAATGTTAAAAATCAACTACATGTGAAAATCTTGGCTTCAATAATACATATAGTAATATCTTTCATACAGTCTGCTTTTCAAGGTAGTATATCTTTTGAGGAAATGCTTTGAAGATTTGTTTAAGAATTGTGTGCAAGTGTTGTTTCCAGATTCCATTTTCCTTAATGAAAGATGGTTAATAACAGTCAGAGGAATGAGTAAGGGATTCCTTCCTTTACAATCGGTTAGCATGGTTAGCCCAAAGGAAATGGAGGAGAATAAAGAAGCTAGTATATTAATTTATGATGCTTATAACAATCCATTTAGAAGGATTATAGTGAGTGACAAAGGTAAATTTGGCTTAGAACAGAACACAGGTCTCTATCTTTGATGCTTTCAGGCTCCAGCTTTAGAGTAGGAGTCCAGGGCCCCATTAAGCATAATGGGCAAGAGTACCCTCCAAATGCACTGGAATAATACACATTACTAGCTAAAGAGGGAGACTCCCATAAGACCATTAACTCCAGAGTCTAAAATTACCTAACTGTTACTGTACCACTGGCCTCTATCAGTCTTTTCTATCTTACCTGTTACACAGGTAGATGAGCAGGGAAATGAAGGCCTGTGGCTCATGCTGGCTCAGCTTGTCTGAGTGTGGAAAGCTAAGCAGGGTCAGGCCTGGTTATTACTTGGATAGGAGACCCCTCCTCTAGTTTCCTGCATTGAGCAGGGGGTTGGACTTGATGGCTTTGTAGGCCCCTTCCAACTCTATGATCCTATGATATCCTAGGGAATGCATGAGAATTTTGTTTTTGCTCACAAAACATGCCCCCATTCGAAGCCTCAAATGCAAGCCTGAATATGTGTCCACTGAAAATATTTGCAAATGTGCTTGTGCTCACAATCGTCTCGTTCCCGATTCCCAGTTCGATCTGAGCAAATCTCCTAGTTTGTACAAATTTCCTCTGTAGACTGAATCAACCCCACTTTATCTATGGAGGGAATTTGCACAAATTTTGGGAGATCTGTGCAAATCTCCCACTTGATTGCTGCTCGATTTGCGCAAGTTTCCCATTGGTGCAAAAAGAGCAGTGCTTGCAAACGCAGATGGGAACTGGGCACAAGACAAGTGGCGAGATGATGTTCGAAGAATCCTAGCAATCTTGAACATCACTCGTTCGCCCATCCCTACGATGAGCCACACTGTCATGCTGTTCAAATTCTCCCTTTAGCTTTGGCAGCCAAATCCGACTCAGAACATGTGTACTGTATAGTCATAGCCAAGCCATAAAATTAAAAGACCAATTCAAAGTTTTTTTTCTTTCTCAAACAAAACAACAATGGATGCTTATGAATCAAGCTACCTCACCATTTGAATGACCAACTCATACCTACCTGCAGATTGGGAGGAGTGTCTGGGATCAGTATGCCTAGTGTGATTATGTGTGGTGTCTCAACATGGTCACCTCTCTTGGCACCTACCAGACTCCCATGCCACTTCTGCTTTTTATTTTGTTTCTACCATGTGTGTCCATGTGTCTGCATGTGTGAGAAAGAGGGAATGAAGGGGTTGTTACTAAAGAACTACAGAAACCAACCAACTCTAAGCCCTGCATTTTGTGCTGAGACATCTCAGTGGTGTAGAAACATTTAAAATGTCTTCAAAACATTAATTGTTTCCTGCTGCTTGCAGACTTTAAATACACACACATAACTCCCATACTATGTAGCTTCAAAGATGTTTCATTTTATTTCTCTTTCTTTAATCCTCTGAAGACATTCATTATCGATGTCTTAATAAGTAAAGGAAAGCCATTCACATGCCTGAAAACACATGTTCACAAAATCCAGGAAATCAGCCATGAAGTGGCAATTATAGCTTTATCTTTTTGCAAACAACCTGAGGGGGGAAGGTGAATATTCCACAGCACCAAAGTAAGCTTATGGTTAGACAGCTTATTATTACCATCACTGATAGTCTAAAGGGAAGGCATCAAGATCAAACCAACATTATTTTAATTAGAACATATTATTCAACACCCAATCCTGAAGCCACTTTATATGATTGAAAGAAATGTTAATCACTTATTTCATTTGGTTATTATATTTTGATTGCAGAATTTGACTTTTGGTCACAGAACAGAAAACTTTAGATGCTGAATTTACTCCCTATGTACTTATGCAAGAATAAATGCACAAAACAATTCTTGATGATGGTCAGATATTAGGGCTAGAGAGAGACAAATTAATATTTCAATCATATATAATTACAATTTATTTATTATATTTTTAGTCCACCCAATAACAGAAGTTCTCTGGGCAGAACAGAAGATTTCCACTGGGACAACAACCTATCCTGGCAGAGAAGGTATAAAATTAGACCTCTAATCTCTTACTTTCATCTTAGGTTAGTGCAGCATTGCCAGGTTCCAATTAGCCCACAGACTGCAACGAAAGGAAGCTTGTTGGTTGCCCCATTGCCTTCTCATTCCTGCTAAACATTTGGGTTTGATGGAAGCTGGTACAGTAGTGCAAGCAGAGATTGGCTCAGTTTGTTCATCACGGCTAGCCAGGGTTTAAACAAACTCTTGGTAGCAGTGAATGAGTGGGTTCCAGTTCTGGGTTGTTTCTCCACCAACAGCACGAAGTTCTGGGTTTGGAAATAATGAACATCCCTGGGGTGTTTATTGCAGTGGGAGTGAGGAAGTAGCCAAGAACCTGCATGCTCACTCACTCCCACTTAATTTTCAGTGTATGAACCAAGTTGCTTTCCAGCTTGTTTTCTACATGTGACCCAGGTTGCGGAGTCCAAGTGCCAGAACAATGTCACCAGCCATAGCGTTGTGCATTACATCTGATTCTACATTGCCTGTTGCAGGACTGGCACAGTGAGTGAACCATAAAGTCAGATAATAAGAGATGGACTGCATTTGTATCTGCTATTGACCATTTCCAAACATTCCCAGTGTTGGAATAGCAATTATTTACCCAGAAGCCAAAATTGACTCCTGTGCTACTGTTCTGAGCACAAAATCTAAAGATTCCCTAGTTTTCTCAACATCTAAACATACAATGTAGATGAAGAACATATCTAAGATCTAGTCACTGGGGCTTTTATATGCATATAAAAGCTTTAATAAAGACCATCCCATTGTTTTAATGATTGTGTCTTCAGTTTTATGTATCTGTTAATTGAATTGATTCTACTCCTCAATTGCACTACATAAAATTTAATTGGGTGGCAGAAATTCCAGCTATGTTTAATGGCATGGAGCAGTGATATAATAATTGCTAATCCAACTTTATATGAACTAAAGCAAAGAATAGGTCATAAAAATAATGGGGCAGATCCATTAGCTTTACTAGAGCTAGGGGTAACATGCACCAGTTAGGGATTTGCCTTCGGCCATAAAATTTGGTAGCATATTATTCTACACTTAGTCATATCTCAAATTTAAATCCATAAGAATGTTGACTAAAGAAATAGTAATGCAGGGGTGTCTCTGGGACAACTCACATAACTGTTTATTACATAATAATTGCCAATAATCACATTACAGCTCAATTATAGCAAATTATTCTCCCAAGTAATCTGTTACAGTCAGATTTCTGATCATATAAATACAGTACTTGCCAATGGAGGCAGTACTTGCCAAAGGCCAAACTTTTCATCTCATAAATTACCACCTCAACTGATTTCATATTATTGGCTCTTTGTGTTCCAATAAACTCTTGGAAGAAAACAGACTGCATCTCCTATTAACTTGAAAATGTGTGGATTCACATAACTTAGAATGCAAGAGAGGAAATCTTTCTACTTATTTTATTGTTTCTAATGTTTAATGCATCTTTATAGTATCGATGGAACCCAGTGAGTGGAGGACAACCACTGTTATAGAAACATCTTCACCAGACATGATGTGATCATGGAAAAGTGATGTACATCTGGCTCTTCAGCTTGATGGCTGATGCTAAAGTATGAAGCTGACTTAAGGCTGTAACCCTGACACCACTAACGGCAAGAGTTATGGGCAGTTAATGGGTTCAGGAAATGTCATATTCAGCATGGCAGTTGAATAGCTATCTTAGAAAGGGCAGCTGTAATGGAGGCTGGCCAATGCATCATTGATCTCCAGTCCGGTATTTAACAGTATGCTTTTTTCATTGGGTGGCAGAAATTCCAGCTATGTTTAATGGCATGGAGCAGTGATCTCTCCCTCTCATCCAAGAGCACAACACAGTAGGGGAGAAAACATCATTCATTATGTAGTATTTTGTTGTGACTGACAGGCTCCTAGTATTCAGATTATATTGCCCCATAAACCAGGGTTCCCCAACATGGCACCCGCAAAACTTAATCGATTTTTATATATGGATTTGTATATATCCTTAGAAATGAATATATATGAAATACATATAACTTTCTAGCAATTATACATATGCTTCAACAAAAGCAGACCAAATATCCAAATAAGTATCCATTTGAAGGTGGCATCTATGTGCCACCCATTCAGACATTGAAAGCATTGTAAGGTCCTCAAGCCATTACATTATAGGAGGCGAGTGTTTATGCTTCCAATGTTTTAGCTGTCAAAAGGGCACAGAAAATCCATTTACACTGACCATTTGTTAATTTCCATGAAGCAGGTAAATAATTTTAAAGAGCATGTACATCAGTGAATATTAAAGGCTTTTCCAGTAAAAAAATTATCTGTGTAATAACCTCCTGCCAAAAAGAAACAACTACTGGACATTGCCAAAAGACATGTTTAAAAGAAGCTATATTGCACTGCCAGCAATTAACTGAATTAGACAATCCCTTATTAAAGAGATGTTGCTGTGTCCAATAGACACAAAATGTTTTTGCTGAATAAGATGCAGCCTAAGATCCGTAGATGTGACAGGCAGATCCCAAAGAGGTGAGCCACTGATTAGGCATTTTGTGGTGGTGCCCACAGCAGTTTCTCAAATCTCCAAATGTGAGAACGGGTCCAAAAAGGTTGGGGACCCCTGCCATATTTAGTGCCTTTTAGATGTTATAGAAGGAGTGAGAGCTGTTTCTTCCCATGGTGCTGCTGTCATCTTTAAAGGCCAATGGAATGGATCCTTTCCATCAATCGTGGCTGGGAGACAACAGCATGCTGCATGGTAAGAACCTGCACAATTGGCCCTTTCCATATGGCTCCCAAAGCACTGCTCTAATCCAGTGGAGGCTGGTGACTTCTATTTTGGCGGGGCTCCTAATCCATTGCAGGCTCTATTTAGAGCTTTATAGGAGCTACCCATGGTGCTGAACTCCGCCCCCAAAATAGGTTCACCACCATGGAGCACCATGGATAGCTCCTATAAAGCTCCAAATAAAAGCTGTGATGGATTAGGAGCCCCACCAAAATAGGAGTCACCGGCCTCCACTGCTCTAATCTCTAAAGCAGGGGTGTTGAACCTCTTTCAGCCTGAGAGATGAATTCCATTTCAGAGAAGTTCTCAGGGGCAACATTCCAGTGGTGGGCAGGGCCAAAGTCAACTGGGGCAAGGCCAAAACACCAAACATACCAGCATATTTACTGAAAGCTCTTACTGCCAGTAACTAAACTTTAGGAGAGGCATTTCAAACTATTAGAGTGGGAAAATAACTTCACAAAAGCCAGGAAACCACCAAACAATCAGTAGTCAAGGAAAGGAGGTGTTGACATATGGGGGAACCATGTAGGGCTGGACTGGGATCCTAGGAGGTCAAGATTGAGGTTCTGCCAGGGGAGACTGGTGACTCACTGGGGGTCCTTTATCCATTGCAACTTTTATTCTGAGCTTTATAGGTGCTATCTATGGTGCACTATGGTGCTGAACCTATTTTGAGGATGGAGTACAGCACCATGGATAGCTCCTATAAAGCTCTGGATCAAAGCTGCAGTGGATAAGGAGCTCCACTGACTCAGTAGTCACCAGCCCCTGTCTGCATCCCTGATCCAAAAGGCACCACAGTCAAATGTATGCATGTTAAGTATGTCACACCTATTAGAAAGACATGAGCCCAGTTTGGGGATTAAGCCCAAACAGGATACATCAACTTGCATAAGGGTCATGGGGCCATGCACACTGGTCTTGCCCCCAGTGTCCCCAGGCATGCTAACCCCACCTCCTCAGTCCCAGACTTTGCTGGGTTGAGTGGCAAGGTCTGAAGAAAGTTTCTACTCATGTTCACTTGAGCAGAGCTCTTCCTGTGATCAGGGACCCTGTAAGTTCACTGACTGAGGGAGTGGGACTGGCATGGATGGGGAACTTTGGGGTCAGGGCCAGCAAGGGGCCCATGTCCTTTCCACAAATTTCTATACTCTGATTGCACTTAATGTCTTAACAGGACTACTGATATACTCCAGCCTTCTCCAACCTGGGTGTTGGACTGCAGTTACTGTCATCCCTAGCCAGCATGGCTAACAATGTTGGCCATGCTGGCTAGGGATGATGGGATTTGCATTCCAACACATCTGGAGGGCACCAGGCTGGGGATAATTGATATAGACCAGGGGTCTGCAACCTTTAAGACAAAAAGAGCCACTTGGACCTGTTTCCGAAGAAAAAAAAAATCTGGGAGCCGCAAAACCATCAGAGGGCTCCATAGCAAAATTTGCAAAATAATCTGCTCCCCTCACATAAAGTAATAATGCCCCATCCTGTGCCCCACATATAAAATGTAATAATTTCCCCTACCTATGCACCCAACATAATCCACCAGTGAGAGCTGGTGGATTGTTGGGTGCATAGGTAGGGAAATTATCAGCTGACGGATGATGGGGTGTTGCTGGTGGATGATGGGATGCCACCAGCAACATCCCCCCCCCAAGCAGTAGCATCCCGTCATCAGCACCATCCAGCAGTAGCACCCTCATCATCCACCAGAAACACCCTCCATGTGGTAATAGCACCCCTCATCATCCATCAGCAGGATTTGCTGGTGGATGATGGGGGTGCTACTGCTGGGGGGAGGGTGTTGCTGGTGGATGATGAGGGTGCTACTCAGGCCTGTCTTTAATGTGGGGCAAAAGGGGCAGCTGCAACAGCTGGAGGCACCCTGATTGGGAAACAGAGCACTTCCCCCTACCCTGGGGCTCTTTAGCTGTTGCACAACTACAACTCCCAGCATGCCCGGATAGCCAAAGGCTGTCCGGGCATGCTGGGAGTTGTAGTTTTGCAACAGCTGGAGGCACTCTGATTGTAATCCCCCCCAGCCAATTTAATTCTCCCCTGATCCATTTGTGCCCTGATTAGAGGGGGGGGGGAAGAATCTCAATGAAAATACCACAAGGGGATCAGGGGGTTCAATCCTGGGCCGGCCATACATTTACCAAATTACCCCCGGTGGCTCCCCCGCCCACAGCCACTCATGAAAATCTCTCCCCCGAGTCCCCTGGCCCCTCATGATACCCCGGTCCCAACCCACTCCTTCATTTTGGCACCCGCTCCCATCCCCGCAGCGATATTGTAATTTGTGTTTTATTCTTCTTTATAACCTGTTTTGGATTGTTTTTAAGAAATGCAGGGTTAAAAAAGCAGTTAATAAATAAATAAATTTATGGAGATATTATTTTGTTCTATTGCTATTAGTTTTCCAATAATTTGTACATGAATCTTTTCCCCCTTGTTTTCTGATAACTATTACTGCTTTCACGCAGGCCTACCTGCCTCTTCGCCTGCTTGTGCTCTCCGCGGCGAGCCGGCCGCGCTGGTCCCTCGACACGCTGGACCCCACGCTATGTTTTTGGCGGGGGGGGGGAACTTTGGCGCGTGCAGGAGCCCTCCTCTCTTCTGCCGCTCACCCGCTCGCGGCCCTGCTGCCCGGGGGGGGGGTGCTGCCGCCGCGCCAAGGTTCCCCCGCCCCGCCAAAGTTCCCCCGCCAAAATCATAGCGCGGGGGTCCAGCGCGCCGAAGCAGCTGGATGTGACGCGGCAGCGGCGGCGGCTTCAGCGGCTCCGGCATTGACTCCAGCGGCGGTGGCGGCAGCTAGAGCGGCGCGGAGAGCGCTACGTGCCGCTCAGAAGAGCGAAATCGGGCTGCCCCCGCCAACAGAATCAGGCCATATGTGAGGCGGCGGCAAAGTTTTTTGCGGAGCAGGCAGCCTTGTCCTGCTCTCCTCTCTTCCGCTGCCTGCCTGCTCGAGTCCCTGCTTCCGGGGGGGGATGCCGCTGCCGCTGCCAAGTTTTTTTCCCTGCAGGAGCCCTCCTCCTGTCTTCCACTGGACCGGTTGGAGGCACACAGAGGAAGGTAGGGGAAAAAATATTTGGTTTTTTTCCCCAGCATTCCAGCGGAGTCTCAGACCGGAGCAGAGCCGCGGCAAAGGTTTGAAAGAGCCGCATGCGGCTCCGGAGCCGCGGGTTGCAGACCCCTGATATAGACTATAATTATGGTTCAAATGCTAGAACAGGCATGAATAGCTCAACTGATAATTGGAATCAGCAGAACTTCCCTGTCCCATACAAATGTATAAATATAGCACATAATAATAGCATAATATCCCTACATGTAGTAATGTAACGTGGCATAAAAGTCCTAGAATTAAGAGTTTCCTTGTCCACATCAGCCTGCTATCAAAGCATCTGGCACAATACAAGTAAAGCAACACAAAGATTTATAAACTAGTAAATCACAGATTGTAAAATGCAGGGCATCACAAATGACTGCTAGTAAAAATGTTATATCCCCTCTCAACTCACAGCCACATATGTTCTGTATTTGTAACTCTCTTTTTAACAAAAGAACCAATATAAAATGTTTTAGGGATCTTTTTTCCTTCTTTTTAAAATTATTGATGCATTTTCATATTCTGTCCATCTGTAAAGCTTGGTTATCTTAATGACTATGGGCCCCAAGTGCAGAAAGAAGAAATATCTAACTATGAAAAACTAGAAATGTTACGCTATTGTATTTTTAATTGCAGTGTGTTAAACCAATTGGTCCGATGCATCAGACAGATGGTTCATAAAGCTTAGGTACCATATTCACAATGTTGCTTCCGACTGAAAAGCAAACCCAAAGTGCTTAGCTATGAGGAAGAATGTTGCTTGTCATCCATTTTATATGTAGGTTTGGCTATCCTAATTCATAGACCACAATGCCTTAGTTGTCACTCACCCTACTGCAGGACTGGTAACTTGTGGCCCTCCAGAGATTTCGGACCTCTCACCCCTCACCACTGGTTATGCTGGCTGGAGCTGATGGGAGTTGTAGGCCCAAACATCTGAAGAGTCACAAGTTGCCCAGCTGTGCAGTAGTGTGTGTGTGTGTGTGTGAGAGAGAGAGAGAGAGAGAGAGTTAAAATAGACAGGAGTTGCATGTTTGTTTTTTAAATATACATAGGAAACATAAAATGTGCCAGCTGTCTGTACAACAAAACCTGTTAATATATTTTTGAAGTACATAATATATGTATGTACATAATATATTTTTCTAAAACATAAATGTAGCAGAAATGGAAATAACTGTTCTCATTAGTTTGAAAGTCACATAACTTGTTTTTCTGTTGTTTCAGTGCAATTAGTATATGTAATGTTTGTACAATAGTAGCAGTAGTAATTGTACAGTAGTTTGTACAATAGATTAGAAGCACTGGCAGCAGCAACAGCAAACCAGAGGCATTTATAAACCAGCAGCATCCCTGCTCGGCCATGAAGCTCACTGGGTGACTTTGGGCCAGTCACTGACTCTCAGCCTAACCTATCTCACAGGTTGTTGTGAGGATAAAATGGAGAGGAGGAGGAGGAGGATAATATAATGTAAGCCACCTTGAGTTCCTTGCAGGAAAAAAGGCGGGGTATAAATATAATAAATAAATAAATAAATAAATTATAATGTAGACATTCAATGCTATGCAAGATTACATAAAGGGCTTGCACTAGCCAAGTAGAATTTGGCACTTTTATTATGATATGCCCTCCATGCCATATCATAAGCTGCTTTAAAAACAACAACAACAACAACAACAACTCATCCATTTGCAAAGCAGTTTGCCAAGATGAGACCATAAGAAAAACAACATACTACTTCAGGCTCATGGGGCTAATTTCTTTGGATCTTGGCCAAGGTACCAATTCAGCGTTAGATATTCTGCAGCTGATTCTTCGAAATTCTGGTGGCACAATTTATGAAATGAGGTTGGGCGCCAATAAGCAGCGCCTCAACTTAATGCAAAAGCAACTTATTTCACATTGACTATACAATGTATATGACCACACCTGACACTTCATTAAGTTTAACAGCACTGGGCGTATTGATATTTCAAGAGCAACACAAATACCACCACTGGTCTTCAGTGTTCCAAAAGCACTCACTATCCTGAACGGAACTCCATCTGTGCAGAATCAGACTTGGGGATATTCGACCTTCTTCCTATTACTGATGAAAAGCAACAACAACCTCATCCATTGTTCCACCCAATGTAGGCATAGCAAATTTGTAGCACTGTTCTATGCACATTTCCTCAAAAATAATCTCCGCTGAGTTTGGTAAGCTTACTTTCAAGAAAATATGCATATGATTGCAGGCAGCCTCAGTCATATTTAACTCAGAGCCATTCTACACATTATGAAGAATGAAATAGTAGACCTAGGCAGTAGAATTATGGTGGGTACCACTACAGACTGCAGAGACAGTCTTTTTTTTTTAATGCTTCCCATGTAAAAAGTTCCTTGCAAGTAGTAAACTAGCACATCAAGGTTACACCTAAGCTTTCTCTTTGAAGCTTATTTATTTCCTTATTATTTGTTTCTCAGATTTATTAGTCAGCTAATTTGTTGATATTAGCTAGCAGATTTCAGGGTGATGTACAAGAAAAATGCAAATATAATCCAAAATCCATATAAATCAAATCAATATTAGCATGATAAAATATTCAGTTAAAAGCAGTGATCAATTAAAAGCAGCAGAGACTAAAACAGGCATCACAAGAAGATCTAAAAATATCACAAATCTCAAAAACATAACATAGCAGCAGAAACATACAGAAGATTAAAAGGCCTGAAAGAAGAGGAAAAACGGTCTTTGCCTGGTGCTAAAGGATAACAAAGTAGGTAACAGGTGGATCTCTCTGGGGAGGGTATTCTATAACAGCGGGGAGGGGGCTAGTACTGAAAAGGCCACTCTAGAGTTGCCATCTGCCATATCTCAGCATGTGAGTGCAGTTGGAGCAGGGCCCTTGATAATCATCTCAGAGCTAGGGTAGGAAGAGGCACTCCTTCAGAATTTTAACATGGGGGACCAATACAATCCAAAGTGGTACACTCCAGAATTTTTCTGCTTCAGACCCACTCAAGTTGGAGCATATTTGTGAACCAGTCCAACTTCTCTCATTTTGGAGTTCAAGTCCTGGAGTAGCATTGCAGAGTCTTTTGCACAGACTCAGGCACCTGGGTCTGCTACAGGTGTTCTATACCACCATCAGATGATATAATCACAGTAATTAGACTCTTACCGCTAATGGTGATGTTGTTTCTGCTGATGGTAGTGGGAATCTGTCAAAAATATTGCATGAAGTCCCATGAAGGCAATGTTGTCCCTATCTTTCCATACTGAAAGAAAAGAGGATATAATTTTAGCTCTGGAAATTCACTTTTCAACATCAAATAGCCCCTTCAGCTGCTATAAAACACTGGCTTCTGGACAAAAAAAGTGTGCATTTCCCTATTTCAAAAAGCTAGGAATTTAAATGGAAAATATCCTCAGGAGTTTCAATGTATTTCTCCCCCCCCCCTTTTTAAATTAAACTTCTCTCTGCACATAAAGTTTACTACCTTATTGTGCATAACTTTGGCATTTTGCTTTTCACTTTGTCAGAGAGCCAGAACTGGATTAGGGGATCATTGTTGCAGTCCGAAAGATGCCGGGCTTGAAGAGGCTAACCTTCCATTGTTCCATGATGTTTGCCCAATTAGTCAGAATAAAAGCAGGAATTGGGGCAGTCAAACTGAGATTTGCCAATATGAATATACAGGCAGGGCTATTATATACAGCCAAGTTTCATCTGAAGTTTGGCTAGAGAGAATGCTTACTTTGGGAATAAAGACTCAGTAGATAAAATGGACAAGCTATTCAAAATGATCTCAAAGACTGAGATTGAACTGATTTTTTAAAAGTGTATTTGTATCCTTTATCATTAATCTAGTTTAAGCCAACATCTGTCTGTCTGTCTATCTATTTATCCATCCCTTCATTTTATCATATAGCCTGCAGTCTATATGGGATATTTCAGTACATGTTTTTTATCAGGTACCCCAGTCTGCAACAACTAATCACAGTATGATTACTTTGATTTCATTAATCAATATAATTGAATGGTTTGTTCATGTTTAAGGGGGTTTCTTCACCATTTAAATAATAATGAAAATCCATCAATGGCTGAGAGAATGGTTACTTCCAGCAAAGATGTAATTCATACGATAATCTGTCATCATCTGGCAAGTTGCCCTTTCTAACAGATCTTTAATGCTATTTTGATTTCAGCAAACATAATTGGCCTTTCCAAATCATTCTCTTTTGTCCTTTTTGGAAAAGGAGACCCACAGGTTTTGTTTCCCTGAGAGATGTATACTCTTGCAGTGTTTGCCCGAAATGCCCAAAAGCTTTGAGCAGCCTTCCGCAACTTGATGCCATCTGGATGTGTTGGACTACAACTCCCATCATCTGTGGCTGCAGTCACTGTACAGCAATTTGTTTATAAAATCATAGAGTTGAAAGGGACCTCAGAGATAATCTAGTTCAACCCCCTGCTCAATGCAGGCTCTGCACTCCAGGGTACAGCTACAGCATGTCTGACAGATGGCGATCCAACCTCTGCTTAAAGACCTCCAGCAAAGGAGAACCCACCACTTCCTGAGCCAGTCTGTTCTACTGCTGAACAGCTCTGTTAGGATGTTTCTCCTAATGTTTAGCCAAAATCAGCTGCTCTGCAATTTCCACCTGTTGCAATTTCCACAACTCTGCTCCATCTTCTGCATGACAGCTTTTCAGATACAGTATTTGAAGACTGAGACCATGTCTACCCTAATCTTCTCTTCTCCATGCTAAGCATACTGAAACATGTCAATGTCCTTCTGAAAATGAGGTGCCCAGAACTGAACACAGTACTCCAAATGTGGCCTGACTAATGCAGAATAGAATAGAACTATAGGTGTTCTCTTACAATGTTCAATTCATGCATGACAAGGAGCACTCCTGCCCCACCCCACTCTGTTGTCTCATCTGTCACCCGGTACATGTTGAGGGCAATGGTCTACAGAGCAGAGCCTCCTCTATTCACAGAGGCTCTCCATGCGAACCCTGATTTTTAATCTTGAGATGAAAACTGCACTTGAACATGTTAAAAACATGGAGTTGACTTCTTCTTATTAAGCAATTGGTGTGTGTGATGATGATGATGACCACAATTATTATTTATTTCATTTCCATACTGCCCAATAGCCAAAGCTCTCTGAGTGGTTCACAACAATTAGAGTGAAGTAGAATTAATCCTCAAGTATATAGGTATTTTGTTCAGTATTTAATTTGCTCACCATCATGGTTTGGTCCACCATATAATAGGTTTCATTTGGACCCTTCATTTTTGAAACAATTTTGGCTTGGATCCTAACTAGGCTTCCGCAAATTGAAGGGATCCTTCAGTTTATAGATAGGACAGAGATCTAGCGGAGGATCCCACTAGCAGATGGGGGGATACAATTTTTGCCCATTCCCCCCTCTCCCTGCAGCCTTCCTGAGGGTCGTGCAACCCATGGGAACAGATTTTCTGGGGGCACAATGGACTGTAGGGGGTAAAGGGGTATTAGACGGGAGTGTCCCGTGAGCAGAACTCCACTCAAAGGATGCTCACATCAGTGTGACCAAACGTATAGGATCCCAGCCATTGTTTTTCAGTTGCCACACTGACATGTGCAAGAATGGATTCTACTGAGAGTTCTGTTCCATTCCATTGCCAACATTTTATCAGATGTTAAATATGTTGCAGTTATGCTTATTGCATCATTTGATATCGATCTGTCTATAGGCACAGTTCCATTTCTTACTTCAAGGAGATATTTGGCAAATCTTCCATCTGAATCAACTCTCATATTTCCCTTGCTTTGAATATTGGCCAAAGTGGACTGTTTTTCAAACAAGTCTTTCTTGTTGCCGAATTGAAGAAATGGGGTTGGGGTACAACTGGTGATATTTGCTGGAAATCTGCATCAGGTAAAATGTTTCTTTCCTCCCAAGGAGATCTATGCTTTCAATTAGCAGTGCAACCCTATGCATGGTTATTCAGAAGTAGGTCCTATTATGCTCAATGAGATTTACTTCCAGGGAAGCGTGCATAGGATTGCTGTCTAAAAGAGTAATCCTACAGTCCTGGAAGAACACCCCAGGGCCCATAGACTAAAGCAGATTCCCCCCACCCACGCACACTCCTAGTCACTGTGGAAAGCACTGCAGTGGCTTTTCTTCCGAAGACACAACAGAACAGCATCCTGAGAAGAAGTTGCGGAGGGTGAAAAGGGGGCATTCCGGTGTGCAATGAGGGGAGGGGGACAGAGAGACATGGATCAGCATGTCCATGAGGCTTTGCATTTCCCAGGCCTACCCCCAGGTGAGCGAGTGAGCTGGATGTGCTCAGAGACCCAGCTAGCTTTACATAGCTAAACCGGGGAATGGGAGGCTGTGAAAACCTCTACCACGTCTCCCGCTTTGCCCAGCTCTGGCTGGTAGTGCATAGGATAGATGGAGAGCTCTGAAACTGGAGCCCTCTGATAGAGCATCAATTCCTTAGGATTGCACTCTGAATCTTGTAAAAACAACAACAACAACAACCTATCAATTGCCAGGGCAGCAGCCCCTGAAGCCTCTGATGATGCCTCCTTTTTGTACACGTTTTGCTTCATCACTGTGGATCCTGAATGATGATACTGAGGTTTCTCTTATCATAGGAATTAATGTGAATTGATTATGTACAGTGCTTCTTCCTATTCATTCTAATCCAGACTACAGCACTGCATTTCATTCCTTGTCCAGATAATATGCATAACAGACTTGGATAAACAAAACGTTTTTCCATAGCCCTTGCAGCATCCAAAAATATGCCTTTGCTTTACTGTCATTGCAATCAACTGCATGAAGGATTTCCTCAATTATGTCCAATTGTTCTGGATTTAACCTGTGCTTTCATGGACAGTTCAACCGCATGTGCTATCTCCTCCTCCGATGGCTAGATTTTCTGGGATGGGTAGTCTCATAGACACATTGGTTAAGCCATGTGTTTTCAAGATGTCACTTAAGTTCACACTCAAAACTGCCTTATTAATATATTTTTAGGTGGGGTGGAATTCTTTACACACTTCATTTTTGAATGGTTCCCAAATGCCACCTACATTTGATGATTGCTCAAATACTCAGAAGTATGCAAACATCTGCCTTAATTGGAAAAGCATTCTAAAAGAGGTTCTCTCTTCCAAGGTCTTTTTCCATTCAGTGTCTTCAGCTAAAAGACCAAATAACATAATCTATCATTCAAATGATTTTGCATTAGAAACACATAGCTTCAAATGCAAACTCATGTCAAGTTTTTTTTTAAATCATTAAATATATGACTACCTATAAACATGTGGCTATGTAAACAAGAGGTGCTTTAGGCAGCAATCCTATACACACCTATCTGGGGGCAAGTCCCACTGAAAGCAGTGAGGCTTATGTCTGAGTTAACATGCATAGGATCACAGTCTATGTATTACACATAGTATTACACTATGTATTACACATGTATTACACTATGTATTAAAAATCACAGTCTATGAACCATCTATATAAGAGAACAAAACAATTTCTGTGCCTTTGATCATCAGAAGCCCCCAAAATCAGAGGCTTCCAATTTAGGGTGGGAGGAGTGGCGGAAGTGAGGGGTCTGCAGGGGGGGAGGAACAGTCCTTTTCACCAGTGGTGTCTGCTCTGCTGGCAAATGGGAACAGCTCAATATGATGCATTATTAAACAATCATTCATGCAGGTTGATATCACCCTTTACCCAATCCCACTGAGGCACAAATTATTAATGTGTACTTGCTAAATTAATAGGTCTAGTTGTATATCTAGAATACATTTCAAGAATTATCACTGGGTTGTATCCAATTATTTTCTTCCTCTGGAGCAAAGAAACCACTGAATACATACAGTGTGTTGTATTTAATTTTAAATCAGCATTAAGTAGATAAAGATAAATCAAAGATTGCATTGGAACATGAAGAGTTCTGGGACTGGGACATGTCATATAAAGCATATTCAAATAGCTTCAGTAGGCCCAATATATCTCACATTAATGTACATTGTTATTTCATCATAATTGCATGATTCAGATGTAATGCTAATCATGATTTAGCTGTATGAGGATGAGTTATGGTGAGCCTTAGACTCACTTGCTTTCCCCTTTCTTCCTCCTTAGCACAAAGGTGAATAAACTACAGTTTCCTATTACATCAGAACTTAGGAAACTGTGGTTGTTCAAACAAACCAAGATCAAACCAAGATTGTTTCAGATCCTGGTTTGTTAACTAATCACAGTTATAATAAACCAGCATCTCAATTTCAGATGTAATGAGAAATTGAAGTTTATTCAACACTGGAAAATGGAAGCTATAAATCTCCCCTCAAACACAAAGGAGGGGGAGAGGGAAGGAGGCAGCACATGAGCCCAAGATTTGCCATGGCTCATTCTTACCACACTAAATCTGGTGTAGTGTTATATCTGAGCCCGGCCATAGTTGGACACCATCCTCTATTTTTATTGCAAACTCTGCACAGTTATGGCCTGTAGAATTTGCAGAAGCAGTGCCTGAATACCTTTCAACATTGATCATTTGTCCTTGCATCCTTTTATTAATAGGACTGCCAAGGCATGTAATTTTCACCTTTTGAACATTCACAGGATTCGCAAGTTTTTGTCTCCTGAAACAGTCCGTTTGCTTGTTCAGGCTTTGGTGGTATCCCGCTTGGACTATTGTAATAGCTTAATAGCTGGCTTGCCCTCTGCTGTGCTTCTTCCACTGGTTCTGGTTCAGAACAGTGCTGTTTGTGTTGTTCTGAATTTGCCCCGATACTCCCATATTACTATGGCCCGTAGGAATCTTCATTGGCTACCCATTCAGACTAGGGCCCAATTTAAATTATTGGTTTTTGCCTTCAAGGCTTTGCGCTCTAATGTCCCTCATTACTTAGCATCTAGGCTTTCCTGGTAGGAATTTAAGATCAGTGGGCCAGGGATTATTAGCAGTCCCACCAACACGCTCTGCCTTGTCAAGGCTGCGAACCTTTCAGGACCTGGTTCCACTTTTGTGGAACAGGCTTCCCGTGGACCTCCGATTGGAGGAGGATCTTTCCCGCTTTCGTACGGGATTAAAGACGTATCTTTTTAGTCAGCCAGAATGAGTGGTTGGGCTAATGTGGTGGTTGCTGGGATTCGATACTGCATAGTAAGCGGTTGGTGTTGGTTATTTTATTGTATTGTTATGTTTACTATATATGTTATTTGTCCCGCCCTTTGGTGTAAGGGGCATTATAAATAAATGTTTATTATTATTATTATTATTATTATTATTATTATTATTATTATTATTATGTGAGCCTGAAAGTATTTTAATAAATGCAGGTTGTAAGGAATGACTTATCTGCTATCAAAATCCACACATTTCCCCTGTATGTTTTGAAATACTGTTTTGGTTCCCAGTGTGTCCACATGCAGGACACCTGCTTTACTACTAGGGGAAGTGACCCTATACAAAAATAGCAGCAGCAGTAGCTGGCTTAACAGGTTCTGCCAGCTATGCCACCCAAGCTTCCCTCTGTTTATTCAGAAGTGGCAATCAAAACTAGAGTGTTACCTGAATGTGGTTAATGATCCACAACTGCCTCTCCCCACCACCACCATGTTACATCAACAAGAAATCCAGTAAGCTCATAAAAATAATATGACGATCTCCAACAAGTGTGGTTGATATATGGAGAGTGGTTGTTTCCATATCTGAGAGGGGAACTTGCTTTAATCACATACACAAGAAATAAGTTGCATGCTGCAATACCAGGATTTTAATAAAGGGCTTAGAGTTATAATGGAGAAAAGCAACCACCCCCTATCCTTGGCCACATCACTTGAAGCAATAGAAACCAGGAAAATAATTCTTGAAACAGCCAGTTGCTTCTAATGAGGAAACACAGAGTGAGCAATTACCAGTTTGCAATCACCACAAGCATTACTCTCTTCTCTATAGTCTCCTTTAAGGGACATCTTTTTTGCACCTGGCACTTCAGTGAAATGGCAGCTGAAAGGACCCTGCAAGCAATATGTCCATAATAGGGTTGCTCCCCTGCCTCCAGGACCAAGTGGCCATTTGAATGGCTGCAGATGTTAAAGGAAGAATGGTCACTACTGGGTACCATTCTTCATCTGGTAATTCTAGGGTCCTTGTAGTCAGCACCTTGAGCTCTTTTAAATGCACATCACTACCTCTGTGATAAAAGGTCTCAAGGAAGCTTTGATAGCTTTCATGACAGATTCTTCCACCACTGCCCCAAAGAGTGTGGAAATCATGTTAGACGAACAGAAACGTACATGTCTTTACATTACAGGCATTCTTACAATGGATAGTTTCCTCCAATGATTTTCACATAAAGAGAGAGATCTCATCCAACATGTAGCTTGATCAACTCCAAAGGCAAAATGCCTGCTAAAACTGGCTCTCATTAAATGTGTTAAATGGGAACTGAAAGGTAGCTTAAAATCAGGTGCATTTAATAAAATTCTATTTGAATTGGCACACATTTCATCCCATGTGATTTCCTAGTTAGCTCGAGTTGCAAGTTTATCATCTGTATTAGTGATGGTTAAAGGTTGCTTTGGTCCAATAAAAATAGACATCACTTACCATTTTTTTAATCAAATGCTGTTTCAGTAAATCCATAGCTAGATTCATTAGTGTAAGGGGCAAAATGTAAGGGGCAAAACACAACATACCTATTACATTTATGGTACCAATAAAATGCTAGTTGATCAGATAAGGCTCTAGCTTTTGAAAGGAAACTTGTAGTGCAGTGGTTATTTAAGGGTGCAATGCTATGCATGTTTAGACAGAAAACAGTCCTACAACTCCCAGCATCCCCCAGCCAATCCTAAATGTGCATAGGATTGCACCCTAAGAGACTCTCAACAGAGGCATCCTTTTTATTAAAAAATATTACAAAGTTTGGTACGTGTGATGAGCTGACCTGTTAGAAGTTCAAAATCACCACATTTGAATTCCTTACACTGAATCCTTATCAAAGAATCTTTTACAGGTTTCCAGTGCAGTAGAACTGTTTCCCTTACCCAAACCTAGGCTTATTGATTTATTGTTAAATTTATATCCTACCTTTCCACTAAAAATAGTGATCAAGGCAGCTAAAAACAATAAAATACAGATACAATAAAATACAAGATTGTAATTACAAGATAAAAGTAAACCAATTAAACACAGAGAGAGAGAGAGAGAGAGAGAGAGAGAGAAATAAACAGCACCCTGTTAGGTTTAGTGTGGTGTGCAGAAAGCGGATGGAGTGCACAAAGTCTCCTGACAAGGTGCATGAGTCACAGTCTGGTGATACATGCAAGTCAACAAGTTTGGGAGACAACTTGTTATGTACAACAGGTTATATAAGTGTTGCACAATTGGTGAGTAATATCCTATTTATAGGTACAGGGTTTCTTCCTATAAATGTAGACACTTGTTGACTGGGCACTCACTCATATTCCCACTTCACTTCACTTCACACTTGTACTTGGAACTTGAGACCTGCTTGGGTCTTGGACTTGGGAGCTTCACTGGACACCTTTGCCTCTGCAATGATGTAGTGAGACAAAATCATCTCTTCTGCATAAGAGATGCCTGCATTGCTTGCCTTAATCCCATGTATTTGGGTCCTACAATGAATAAACTCCTTAATCTTTACTAACTCCTCTTTCCGTCTGCGGGACTGGGAGTCACTTGCTGGGTAAGCTTTGAACCCAAGTCAAGCTCTCACACACACACCAGTTAAAACCTACTTCAGCATACAAGTCAGCTCAAAAGCCCATCTGAATAAAAATGTATTTGCCTGCTGGAAGAAGGACAGTAAAAACTGAGATAGCAGGGAATTCCATAGGCTGAGCCCTGTCTCGCATTCACTTGGCTCAACAATACTACAAGTGAGAAGGATCTTGGAATTGTGGTCGATCACAAACTGAATGTGAGCCAGTAATGTGATGTGGCTGCAAAGAAGGCAAATGCTATTTTGGGCTGCGTTAATAGAAGTATAGCTTCCAAATCGCGGGAAGTGATAATTCCCCTTTACTCAGCACTGGTTAGGCCTCATCTTGAGTACTGTGTCCAGTTCTGGGCACCACACTTTCAGAAGGACGTAGACAAACTGGAGAGGGTTCAGAGGAGGGCAGCAAGGATGATAAAGGGACTGGAAACAAGGCCCTATGAGGAGAGACTGAAAGAACTAGGCATGTTTAGCCTTCAGAAGACGAGACTGAGGGGAGATATGATAGCACTCTTCCAGTACTTGAAGGGTTGTCACACAGAGGAGGGCCAGGATCTCTTCTCGATCATCCCAGTTTGCAGGACACGGAATAATGGGCTCAAGTTACAGGAACCCAGATTCCACCTAAACATCAGGAAAAATTTCCTGACTGTCAGAGCAATAAGACAATGGAACCAACTACCTAGGGAGGTGGTGAGCTCTCCCACTCTGGAGGCATTCAAGGTGCAGCTGGACAGCCATCTGTCAGGGATGCTTTGACCTGGATTCCTGCATTGAGCAGGGGGTTACACTCGATGGCCTGGTAGGCCCCTTCCAGCTCTACTTTTCTCTGATTCTATTATTCCTGCCCAATGTGCCTCTGATGGTGGCAGAGCAGAGAGAAGGGCCTCTCCTGAAGATCTTAAAACCTGGGCAGGCTCATATGGGAGCATGTGGTCTTTCAAATAGCTTGGTCCCATGTCATGTAGGGCTTTATAGCATGTAACCAGCACTTTGAATTGTGCCTGGAAACAGATCAGTAGCCAGAGAAGCTGTTGTGTAACACACACTGAGCATGTGCAGTTTTGCATTTTAAACTTGCTTAAATCGTAGCACCTTCATGACTACAGGAATAAAATGGAGTTTACTTCTGTTGCCTTGATGCCCACATCATCTGCCATTCTCTGGGTGGTCATTTTTTGGGGGGTGGGGACGGGACCCTGGGCTGGGGGTCCAGGACTTTGTCCCCAAGGTCCAGCCCTAGCTTCACCATTGCCGGTCCTAGTCGAGAGTCTGGCTGCAGCATTCTGGAATAGCTGAAGTTTCTGAACACTTTTCAAAGGTGTTACAGTAGCCCGAATGGGATGTAATTAAGGCATGTGTCTCTGTGGCCAGATCTGACATCTCCTGGAATGGGTGCAGTTGACACACTAGCCTTAGCTGTGGAAACACACTCCTGGTTACTTGCCAAACCAGGTGAATCTAGGAGTACACCCAAACTGCAAACTTGAGTCTTCAGGGGAGTGTAACCCCATCCAAGGCAGGTTGAAACCTTATTTCTCGATCTGCCTTTCAACTGACCAGGAGCACTTCTGCCTTGTGTGGATTAAACTTCAGTTTGTTTGCCTTCATCCAGTCCATTACCAACATCAGACACTGATTTAGAACTTGAACAGCTTCAACACTAAAATATAACAATAAAATAGGACAATAAAATGATTGTCCTGCTGATCAACAATAAAACTGTAACTGGCTGGTCACACCTCAGGGAAATTCTGCACGCTATTTCTAGTACCCCTACGATGGATGTCAGGACCATGCGGCAGCATGAAAAGGTGCTCCTTCTGAGGATCGTAAAGACCAGGCAGAGACATAAGGGATGAGGTGATGCTTAATGTAACCAGGGGCACAATCCTATGGCTGGTAGACAGAGTCTAGCCACAGGAGAGATTGGAGTCCCAGCTCCAACCTCGGGAGCACGCTCTGAGGTTAGAACTGGTACTCTGACCTCAGAGTGCCCTCCCTCCGCCCTCATAGACAGTACAGAAAGAAACACGCTGGCTGCGGCTCCGAGGTCAGAAGACCAACCTTGGAGCCAGAAGTTTGTGGGCATTCCAGCGGGGTGCGGAGGGGAGGAGACAGGCTCTGCCATGCTGAAGCTAAGCGGGTATGAGCCGGGCCAGTGCTTGGAGGGGTGACTGCCTGGGCTGCCCACATCTGTTCTCCTGCATTGAGCAGGGGGTTGGACTCGATGGCCTTATAGGCCCCTTCTAACTCTACTATTCTATGATTCTATGATACATAGTATCCTGGTGGTGCCTCAGCCTCTCTTCTTCATGCTCCGGGGTAAAAGACTTAGATGGCTGAAATTGGCTGTCTAAGTCTTTTGCAGGGTGGGAAGAGTGTTGAGGTGACCTTCACCAGCACACTCCTTCTGCCCTCCATCGGAGGCCCATAATCCTCCAAGTTTGTGCTGCCTGTAACCTAGCATGGGTATTTGAACTTTCCATCAAACTAAAGTAGTCTTCAATTCAGTTCAAGTTTTTTTGTTTTTTGTTATGGAACAGAAATGGACAATAGAATTTAAGCAAGAGAAAAATAACCACCTTGCAGTATGTCTCATAAACTCTAATGCGTCTTGAATGTTGCAAGCCATCAAGAAATAAAAGTCATCTTAAACTGCTGGTTTAATAAAACTTGGTGTTGTTTTGAAGTGAGGTTCATCTATAAGGAAGGCAACCTTCTTGGCTGAGCAGAGGTGTGGTAACACAATGAAACTTGGAAAGCTTACCCAAATACTTTGGAAAACTTTAAAAATTACATCCAAACCAAAAGGGAAAACATGAAACAAAGCACATGAGTCATAATCAAGCCACTAAAATGTCCAGTTGCATAGCACTACACCTGCCAAAGACAGAAATTTTGTGGAGAGACGCAGAGGAAATCATTTCCATTAACATTGTCCTGAACAAGGTTTGTAAGATTTGTCCAGGAAATATTGAAGAAACTAAAGCTGAAAAGGGTGGGGGGGAAGGGGGGGTGTTCTTGCATGTAAATTATTTTGCAGGGCAATTATATGTTTAGATTCCATGGTTGTCTTCTTCAGACTCTCTTTGTACCTCACAAGGGTACAAAAAGAGCACAAGCAAGTCTATAGCACAAGCAAGTCTCCTCACATTTTCAGAATAATGTGAAATGAGAGAGCAGTTTTGTGTGTAGATGGACAAATCAGTCAATTTCAGTTTCTCATTTTCCCAGTCCTCAGTTTGTTCCATCCTATTTCTGCATCAGTTTGTGACTTAAAAAAAAAAAAAAGTCTGCACAAAAATGTATATGCATTTTTGTGCACTTTTCTCCTAATATACACATTTGTATACATTTTTTGCCTAACATACCCATTTTTGCAAGCGATTTCCCCTAATAGAAATTATGATGATGAGGATGAGGATGTATACCTGCTAGGAACCCAAGGCGGCTTACATAATCCTCCTCCTCCTCTCCATTTTATCCTCACAACAACCCTGTGAGGTAGGTTAGGCTGAGAGTCAGTGACTGGCCCAAAGTCACCCAGTGAGTTTCATGGCCGAGCGGGGAATAGAACCCGGATCTCCCGAGTCCCAGTCCAGCACTCTCACCACTATGCATTTTTGTATCCTTTCTTTTTTAGAACTGCATCGCCAAATTCTGAGAAAAGTGAATGCCGAGGAATAACTGTCCTCCAGTTCACATATTGATTAGGGTAGTATGGATTTGATATGTTCTCATCACAATGCGAACTGAACAAAATTCTTCTCCATCCCTAGGACTCAACGTCTGTGTCCCACCGCTTTCAAGTCATTGACTTCTTCTAGGACAGATAGGGGCCTTTGCAGGTCAAAGCAAGCTGTGCTCGATTATGATTTTGTCCTGTATTTGGAAGTCCTGATTGGCACGGTCCTAATGAGCTGGCTGCAGTCAGTTGGGCAGCAGAGCAAAAGGGAGGGAACTAACAACTCTGAAGAGTTTGTCTGGGGAAGGGAGTTTTTCCACGGGTGAAAGGGAGACGTCCTGACTGTGAAAGCACATGTGCTGTGGGGAAGACAGCTGGTTTAAATTGTTCCTCAACACTGAGCTGCTCCCATGCAATGGAGTGCTGATTGCAGCTGTGTGTCAGAGTGGAGTCAGCATGAAGTTGAGTCAAGCTGTATTGCAGCTCCTGCTGCCATCACTAGAATCACTGAAAGTTTAAAGTAGGTGGCTGCAAAGCAAGGCTATCTGCTGTCCTGAATGCAGGAAGTGCAATAGGGAACTCGGGGCTACAGGAAGGCGATGATCACAGTGCTTGGTGTATGCAATGGAATTTGGAAATATTATATGAATATACAAGACCAATGTTCTCCAACCTTGGCTCCCCAGATGTTTTTGGCCTACAACTCCCAGTGTGCCCCAGCCAGCATAGCTGGCTGGGCAGGACCGGTGCAGGGCAGTTTGGCGCCCTAGTCTAAATTATATTTAGCGCCCCCCCCTCTCGTGCCGTGGGGGGGGGCTCTGGAAAGCAGCCCTGCTCTGCAACCTGTCGCCGCCGCCGCCACTGGACCCCCCCCCGCACGCTGCCGCTGCCGCTCCCCACCTAACTTCCCACGCCTCCTCCGAAAAGGGACCCCTGTGCTCTGTTTTTGGCCGGGGGAAACCAGAGCAACAGGGCTGTTTAAGCCCTGTTGCCCTGGTTCCTCCCGCCAAAACAGAGCGCGGGCGGGGCTCCGGAAACAGCGCAGAGAAGGTAGGTGTCGGGGGGGGCGCGGAGGCGAAGCGAGGTGAGGTGGGGGGGAGGCGGCGCAGAGGCGAGGCAAGGCGAGGTGGGGGGGAGGCGGCGTGGAGGCGAGGCAAGGCAAGGTGGGGGGGAGGCACCCAGGCTCAGCCCCACCACTACTCCGGGCGCAATCCCCCGCACTGACCTGGCTTTCTCGGTGAGGCGGGCAGGCGGGCAGGGCAGGAGCGCGCCGGCAGCGAAGAGGAGTGCAGCGTTTCTGCGCCCTCTTCCGCTACGCGCCCTAGGCAACAGCCTAGTTGGCCTAGCGGTAGCGCCGGCCCTGTGGCTGGGGCACGCTGGGAGTTGTAGGCCAAAAACATCTGGGGACCCAAGGTTGGAGAACACTGTACAAGACTGTATCTCTCTCACATATATAGAAAGCAGGCAGATTGGTGTCAAGCGGCATATGTAATATATTGCCAAGAGGTGTTGTGTTTGGGGATCACACGTCCTGGCTTCAGCAGGGAAGATCAGGATGCCTGGGCCTCTCTCTCACTGAACAGCTTTGTTACACTCAGGTTCATACCAGATACATCAGTGGCGGTCCCATGTGCATAAACATGGAATTGTCCCAATCATGTCAAAAAAGGGAGAGATAGAAACATAGGAAGCTGCCTTATATGGAGGCAGACCATTGGTCCATTGAGCTCAGTAACTGTACAGTGACAGGCAAAGGCTCTTAAATGATTCAGCCAGGATTATTTCCCAGCCCTCACTGAAGTTGCCAGGGATTGAACCTGGAACCTGTTGCTAGGGAGGCCTGAGGAATTCAGTCTTTGCTCATGCGAGGATCAGAATTCAACTAGCCACTGGATTTTGCCTTTCCCAGGATGTTGCGACACATTTCTATGCACTTGAAATGTAACAAAAAACACATTTAAATATGGACTTTAGAAGAAAATACTTATTTAAATGTGTATTCTGAGGAGATTGTTTTTTTTTAAAAAAAAATATCACAGATTAATGCAGAAACTGAACAGAATTATACATGAGAGCCAGTGTGGCGTAGTGGTGAGAGTGTTGGACTGGGACTCGGGAGATCCAGATTCTAACCCCTGCTCGGCCATGAAACTCACTGGGTGACTTTGGGCCAGTCACTGACCCTCAGCCTAACCTACTCACAGGGTTGTTGTGAGGACAAAATGGAGAGGAGGAGGAGGATCATGTAAGCCGCCTTGGGCTCCTTGCAGTAAAAAAGGCGGGATATAAATATAATTAATAAATAAATAAATAATAAAAACATGAAAAAATGACACAAACCAGGACTAGATATGTCTATTCCTGCCTTTTGCATGCAAAGCATTAATTTCATTTATTTCATTTCTATATTGCCCAATAGCTAAAGCCCTCTGGGCAGTTGACTAAAAATTAGAACACATTTCTAATTAGAACGCAACCCCTAAAGCATGTAGTTGTGGCCCTTCCCCAATTTTAAAAGCAAAAGAGATAGGTGGGTGAGGGGAGCTGAATCTTACTCTCATCTGCATTCCTGAAGCCCCTTTGCCCAAGTTCTCTATTGTCAGGAATAAACTACAGGCTACATTAAATGCGTATTGTGTACCTGATACTAACTTGTTTTACTTTAGTGTGAGTACACAGATCCCTGATATGGATTGGGGCCACCACATGCAGTGGTGGGGAAACACCACCCATACATATACACACACACAATTGCCACCCCCATGCAGAGGCAAAAAGCAAGGAAGGAAGGAAGGAAGGAAGGAAGGAAGAAACCCCACTGACATGAATGGAGGCCTTTTTTTGTTTCTTTAGTCTGGGGAATGAATTTAGGGGGGGAAGCGGCTAGGTGGGAAGGGTCCCAATCTGGATCAGGGATCTGTGTGCTTACACTAAAGTAAAAAAAAAAGAAAAGAAGAAGTTAGGATTAGCTACACGCTACGCATTCAATACAGCGTGTAGTTTATCCTTTACCATGGGTCAATTCCAGTGTTGTAGCTACACCTGCTGAAATTAGGGATGTAACTGCTCGCCTTGGGGGGGCGTAGCGGGCCAAATTCGGCCCCGCTCACGCTCCCCCGAGAATCACTCCACGCTGCTGAGAATCAAGCGGTGGGGGCCCCCAGTGTGGAGAGGCGAGGCAAGGTGCCCCCCGCAAGGTACGTTAACATCACTAGCTGAAATTTCTGTTACACAACTATTAAAAGTACATCTGGCCACCCTAATTGTAGCCCTAGCTGGGAGAAATGTGCCTAGAGAATTGGGAGTTAGGTAGGTAGCTCATTTTGATTGTAGAATTAAAGGTGTTGTTTTTTCTTCTTCTTCTAAACGGATCTTGAAGAAGGGTTTGGAGGAGGGAGGGAGTGGCTAGGTAAAAAGGGGACCTTTCCAGATTGGCACAAGAAATGAAGAGTTGTTAACTGTGGCATGGAATTCAGATGTGCTGTAGGACTGCCTTTGTAGGGGTAATATCACATTTTCTCACTTTCAAGCAACAATATTTTGTTGCAGGGAAAATACAACTCCACCCTACCACCTTCACTGCCTGCAAGTTGTGATCTGTGAGTGCAGTGTGCAAGGTGGTTTTCTTATTATCACATGCACTGACTAGATTGAGCCTGTGACATCATCACTTGCAAAAGAGAAACAACAGCTTCTCCCTCCCCTGCCCAATATTCCTACCATTATTTAAGATTATGCTTTTTTAACCTTTGAGATTCAGTCTTCCCTCACAACACTATCAGATCACAGGGGTTATAACGTCAGCCCTTGAACACAAATTAACACTGAAGGTTTGCACTTCTTAAGGAACACTCTTCCACAGCAATCTATGCGCCAGTATTTACGTATTCTTTTAAAAGAAGATTTCAGCCTGTGGACTTCCCCTCCCCAGTTCTGAAGTGCACATCTCCTTCCTTAAAGCAACAAACTCAGTCCTCTAGAACAAGAGCCCTGTTCACATGACCAACTGGGTACACATGGGCAGGGTCAGCCCTACCACTAGGTAGAGTGAGGCAGCTGCCTCAGGTGGCAAGTGCTTAGGGGAGGGGAGTGGCAGCAAGGTGTGAGAGGTAGGGATGTTAGAGAAATCCACAATGAACTCAAATGAGTTTGAATTTCTAAGAATCTGACCCACAGATACCGCAACGGACTGGCTTTTCCCAAGTTGTGCCAATTCCATAGACTTGTGGGCCAGTTTTTTTTTTTAATTTCCCATAATTTTAAGCAAATTTAGTCATAGAAAAATATATAAAAAAAACAAAACCAGACCCAAAATGTACATTTCCCCCATAGGCTAAAGCATGAAAACACACATTTTTCAGGGATTTGCATATTTGGGGGGGGGGATTTGCACATTTTCGGGAGTGCAAATTTGCACAAATGAAAATCTGTGCAAATGTACATTTGTGCAAAATGTATTTTGCACAAATGTAACCAAACCCGATTCCATCAATGAGCGGACAATGGGACGAAAGACACCTGACAATCCACAAAACACAGATGGAACGGTTTTACAACGTCCGCACATCCCTAGTTGGAGGTTGCAGCCGTGTACGTACCAGGTGGCCATCCCTGCACCCTCTAACTAGCCTATTGCCACTGGGTGCAGTGGAGGATGCTGTCCCATTGTCAGTGCTAAAGTAAGATTCAACCACTAGTCCTGGCAGGTTCTGTAGATGGAATCCAGAGGGGAGGCGTCATTCACCTCAGGCAGCAAAATGTCTTGGGCACATGGAAGACAGGGAAAGTGGGATGGCATCAGCAGGGCCCACCTCTTCTGCATGAATTCATAACTTGTGCATGTTTAGGATCTGCCCACGTAATCAGAAACACTGAAGAGCCAGGCCTCCCGGTCACATGGGCAGAGCTTATGTTCATATAATTTGCAGAAGAGCCAATAAACAGCTGAAGGACAGACGTGGGTCCTGCCACTATTCCTCTTCCATGCCCGCCACATGTTCATTGTACTCAGTTAGTTATATGAGCAGGGCTATGGCTACCCCTTCCTTAGATGTACTGGCTACTGGTACTGGACTGAAGCCAGTTCTTAAGTATAATGTGTGGCAAGGGCTGCAGGGAAAGACTGTTCCAGGCATAAGGAGCCACACTGAGAGAAGTTATGAACACAGGAGTGGGAGAAGGAAACTCAGGTGACAGAGCAGAGAGAATGAGAATGTGTGTAAAACAAGACAAAATATATAGGCCTAATTCATATATCTGCAGTATTGTGGGAACTGCCAATAAACCCAGCCCCTGCGATCAGTTCCACCATTGCCTTGGTAATATATGCAAAGTCTGATCACATTATCATTCGTCTCGCTGTCAGTGGGTTGTGCCCAATGTTAGTCCTACCCATTGAAATGAATGTGACTTAAGTTAGACTAACATTGGATACAACCAATTGAATACAACTCAGTATCTGTGTCTGAATGGGACTGGGTGGGGTGGAGATACCATACTTTTGTGCAGCCCCCATTATTTCAGTGGCAGAAGAATCTGCCATTTCAGTGGTAGATTGCATCCCAACTGAAACTGGATACACAGCTAAGAAGTGTCAGTCTCTGTCCGCTAGCTCAAATCTCTTTCTGCAACATTTACACATTGACTCAGTTCTCATGTAATGGGAGCATTTTTTGTGGCAGTGAGTGCACTGCCTCCCACATACTCATTGCTTCCACTTTCCTAAACAACCCAGGAATGCCCCATTCCTGGATTGTTATGTGACATCCAAACCTGGAACTGTGGGTTATTTAGGGGTTAAACAACCCAGAGTTAGCCCAACATCAAATCATGGGTGATTGTTGGGTTAATTCTGGGTTGTTGAACCCCTAAACAAGCCAGAGTTCCAGGTTCGGACGTTACAATAACAACCCAGGAACATGTGTTCCTCGGGTGTTCATTGAACAAGTGGTGGGAAGGCAGCTGCTCAGTCCAGCTTGCTGCTGCTTGACCCTGACAATTCCTGGGGTTAAACAACCCAGGAACTGTCGTTACATGCAAACTGGGTAATTACTGACTTTTCTACAGACTGTGAATGGTAATTCTATTAAAATTACATTTAAACTGAATGTCAGTATGTCTAAAATGCAGCTTCATGCTGGAAGTTGTAAGAGTGATTGCAACTGATGCATTACATATACAGTTCATTCACCTGTTATATGTACTTATTATCCAATCACTGATAGATGATTCATCTGTTTACATTTTGAGAAATTTGTTTTTTTTAAAAAACACCCCAAAACCCAGAACACAATCTATAAGAGTTTGGCTTCATTCTTTTCTCCTTCACGCTGCCATAGCAATTTTTAAAGTAAACTATTTCAAATCGGTAACTCCCTTGGGTTTATGAAATTACAGCCATGCCTAGCTTTCCAAAGGGCATTTTAAAAACGAAACAAATACACAGCATAGTACCTTTTGTCTTGCCAATCTAAACACGGTTTGCCAAGTGTTATAGGTACTTCCTGTTGCAACTGGAAAAAATTAATCACAGAAAATGAAATGACAGTGAATGCTTCCCCTTTTGACATAACCACTTTGGACTTGACTGCCCCCCCCCCACCCCAAACAGATGGATGATTCATTCATACTGCATTTTTTTGAAAATAGAACAGAGTGGCCAAACTGGAGGTGTAAACTTCAGTGGAAAAAGTTACATATTAGACGGTGCGTGCCATGTTAAAAAGTTTCCATCTGAATAAACTCTTGGATGTTTAAAAACTTGATACAAATATTGCCATTTTGTGCTCTAGTATATATGAAAAACAATGCTGCCCTGGTCCCTGATGTTCCCAGTGCAGTAGATACTTTGATCATTCAATCGTAGCCCGTGATCCAGTACAGGTTGATATATAGCTTTTCATATGTATTTTTAAGAACAAATGTTAAAAACTGAAATAGATTATAGCAAATAATGCATATGACATTGTTGAAGACTTCATAATTAAATGGTGGGTAGTCATAAGTTAGATATATACAGAGTATTATCACTACGATTAGTGATAATGTACAAGACACTCACACAGTAATAAAATAGTAAAATAAAATTCCTACAGGCCAGTTCGCACAACACAACAGCCCAAGAGTTAATTTACACTCGGGAGCTGCTGCATCTGCCAGCTGCCATTATGAATATGCCAGCCCTGACCAGTGGTTGTCGTGTCATGTGGACCCAAGTGGCAGGTGTTATTTCAGGGTTAAACAACCCTCGCATAACCCTACAACAGACCATGTGTTATGCAAGGGTTGTTTAGTCCTCAAATAACCCCTGCCAGCTGGGTTTGCATGACATGACAACCCCTGGTCGGGGTTTGCCTATTTATAATGGCGGCCAGCACATGCCGCAGCTCCTTGAGGTAAATTTACCCTCAACGGCTATTGTGTCGTGCAAATCAAGTCTATGACAGCTCATACCATAATCTTGGTTAAGCACCACTCTTGGATTTTGATAACATGCGATAACATGGAGAGATGTCTGGTGTCTTGAAAAAGTAAGACCATGGTCTGAAGGTGCATGACACAGCCAACTTATTGAAGCTAAGCAGGTCTGGGTCTGGTTAGTGCATGGACGGGAGACTGCCTCGGAACCCCATGTATGCTGACTTGATCTCCATGACAGAAGAATGGCAGGATATACATCTACTAAATAGATAAATAAGTACTCGCGATCCTGCCAAGCCACTCCAAACACACCTTCCTTTGACCTCGTCCACCCCAAAGTCTTCCTACTTGCTCCAATCTAGGTCTGCCCAGGAAGTCCCTCCTATAATAACTTGGACCAGAGAGATCCAGGTTCAAATCCCCACTCAACCATGAAGCTCACTGGGTGCCCTCAGGCCAGTCACCAATGTTTCTGATGATGAAATGGAGGAGGAAGGACCATGTACATTGCTTTCTGCTGCTTGGAGGAAAGGTGGGATATAAATGTACTTTTAAAAGGTAGCAAAAAATAAACCTTCATGCTCTTCAGAAGCAGCATAGTATATTTCTGAATACCAGATGCTGGGGACAAACAACAGGAGAATGCTGCTGCCTCATACTCTGCTGGTAAGCTTCCCAGAGCCCTTTGCCTGGCCAGATCTCCCCTAACCAACCCTACCAAATGCATTTCCTTCCTAGATCTCTCCCCAAGACCAAGACCCCTCCCCAAAATTAATTTCCTCCAGATCCCTAGCAATTAATCCCACCTTTCCTCACTTACCAGCAGCTCTGTTTCTTTCCATTCTTCATTAACCTATCCAGGCCGATTCATTTTTTCTCACTCTTGTGTGAATCCACTGTCAGCAGAAACTTTCTTCTTCCATCTTCTCCTCTGCAAGCAGCCTGATCCCAACACTTCTGTTTTTCTGAGTCCACTTCCAGCCAGGAGCACAAAGATGCAACACTTAAAACAAACAACTGTTGTCCAATTAGCAGCCACTTACCAGGGTCCCAATAACCAGCCTGTCTCCACCACTCCGCCACAGCACTGGGAGCTGTACAGCACTCAACACTAGGGTGGCCGCTTGTGCATTTCAAAAAAAAAAAAGAGAGAGGACATGCATCACCAAAAAAGAGGGCAAAACAGGACAAAAAATTGCATAAAATGTGTGTATGCTAATTTATATGTATAGATACAAATTTAGAATTTTTAATTATTATAATTGAAATAGAAATACAGGGGGGCTAGGTGTTGTCTTTTACAGAGGACAGTTCTCTATTCGAAGGGCTGCCAGAGGACTGTCCTCCATTTTGAAGGCATTCTCTATTTGAAGGGCTGTCCAGTCCAAGTCCTGTTTAAAGAGTAAAAAATAAATAAATCAGGAGGAAGAGCTGGGCCTTGAAGTTGTCCATCAACAACACCTGGACAGCAGACCCAGCAAGGCACCAGGGCCGGTGCTACCATTAGGCCAACTAGGCACCTGCCTAGGGCGCAGGGCGCAGGGCTAAAGGGGGCACCAGAAATAGGGAGGGGGGGCTCAAGTGGGAAGGGGGCGCGCTAAATATCTGATCTTGCCTAGGGCACCAAACTGCACCAAACTGCCTTGCACCGGCCCTGCAAGGCACACAGGTCACCTGGTCACAATCTTTCTCTCTATGAAAGCAAACCCTATGAACCATTTTTGTGCTCCTGAGCTGGAGCCTAAAACAATGTATTTATAAAAACCAAACCAAACCAAACCATGCATGCTTATTAAGCTGGGGGTGGTGTGTGTCGTTGTTGTTGCCTTTTCCCAAAATGGCAGCTGAGTGAATGTGCACAGTGAATAAAGAGCCGTTACTACAAATATGGCTACTCTTGTGCTTTTCCTAATTTCTTAACATACATTCCTGCAGTAATCCTTATTGACCCTATATGGAAGACCATGATGATGGTCCTTGTATTACAGATGGGGGATGCCAGGATCAAGAGAAAGGAGGTTTCCTCACTCCAGAGCAGGGCACTCCAACCTTGGGTCCCCAGATGTTGCTGGCCTACAGCTCCCAGCATACCCAGCCAGCATGGCTAATGGCAAGGGATTCTGGGAGCTGTAGTCCAGCAACATCTGGGGACCCAAGGTTGGAGAGCCTTGCTTCAGAGAGTGACTAGCTAAAGCCTTCAAGACTGATCTGAGATTTGAACTTCAAACGCAGAGCTCATGCTCCAAACCAGTACACTATGTCAGCTCTCCATTGGCAGAACTTTGTATCACTAAAACCTGCCAATGCTAATTGAGGGAAGGCATTCTAGAGATAATTGCATTTTGTGTGTGTTATTGAGCGGACTAAATAAATTCCTTCCTCAATTCCCAAATGGCTGGGATGGGCATGAGACAGTCTCTGACCCATTTAAAAGCTTTCCTAGTCACATTTAGGTCAGTACAACACACTTTTTGTTTTGGTTTGTTTTCATTTATTTACAGTATTTATATACCACTTTTCTGAAGCCAACCAAGGCCATTAAAAAAATATCAAAGTCAAACAATCAAATAAAATAAAAAAAGAAGTAGAACACTAAAAGCAAACTTTAAAACCATAATAATTTTAAAACACCAAGTTTTTAAAAAGGCATCTTGGCCCCATTCCTGAATGCAGAGAGAGTGGGGACCAGCGACAGCTCCAGAGTTTGGGAGCAATACAGGACAAAGCCCTTTCCCGTGTGCCTGACAAGCAGGCCCCTTCAAGCGGGGGTGTCTTCAAAAGGGCCTCCCCTGGTGATTTTAATAACTGAGCAAGTTCATACTAAGACAGGCTGTCCCTCAGATAGACAGGCCTTAAGCCATTTAGGGCACAGTCTTATGCATGTTTAGACAGAAAAAAGTCCTATAACATGCTGTCTGGGGAATGTTGGGAGTTGTAGGACTCCCAACATTCCTCAGACAGCATGTTATAGGACTTTTTTGCACCCTTAGAGCTTTATAGGTTAAAACCAACACCTTGAACTGTGTCCAGAAAACAACTGACAACCAATGCAGATCCTTCAGTATCATGGGGATGTGATCATGATACCATGCACACATTAAGACAATTGCTGCAGGAAACAACACTGTTGTAGGGTTCCCAGATGAAGGTGTATGCGTGTATGATATTCATAACACATCTGCTAGAGGAAGCCATGGTGTAACATGTAACACCCATGTCTCTCACACAGCAGGTCATAATGTGTGGAGCTGCCTTCAACCTGTTGATCTCAGCAGCCAGACAACTCCTGCTTGTTAGTCATATTCCTGAACTGTGTTTCTAGCTTGCCAAGCTGGTCTGCTTTGCATCATCTTTTGCTCAGTGCCATTCTCCCTCCCCTCTCCCTGGATTTATCCAGTCCTATCTGCTCTCAAACTCTGAGGCCTAGTTTCCATGTGACATGATTTTAGCACATCATCTTGCATGGCAACTGGCGAGGATTTCATCCGAATGCACACTGTCATCCTTAATGTACCCCATCTCATGCAAAAGCACCCTGTAAGGAATGAATGTGTTAACTCATTAATAGCACCACTGGTGAAGTGGTGTGAGGGAGTGAGCTTGCTGGGGAGGGGTGTAGAGTTGCTGGAAGAAACCCTTTTAATCAGTGCTAAGTTTGGTTAGCATCCTTTTTGACATACTTTCTCAGGAAAGGATATTTCATTATTTCACATACATGCTTGTAGTCTTTCATGTGTTTTTGTAAATGGGAACAATTGATCTAGTAGAAACATGGCTTAAAATATTTTTCTTCCCCTATTTTGTTGCACAGCTGAAAGGCATACATGTGAAAATAAAGTTTTGCCCCTTGGTTAGCATTTCTTAGTCTCCTCTATGTGATATCCATCTTCCTGAAATGAACTAATTGTAAATCTGGCAGTGTGCATTGGTCCTTGAATGATGTTTCACCAGCAAACAAAAAGCATCTTCAGAAAGTTGTGAGTCCTATCTGGCTGCCAAAACTGCATTGCTTCATATGAGCATTTAACTTGGGTAAAAGGGACCGAGAATCTGAAAATGAGAGCAGCAGTGCTAAAAATACAAAAAGTCACTAACATTTATTTTCTAAAGTTGACCCTTTCAGAGACAACATAGGCCTCCAAGCTTAACTGCCTTTTATCAAACAAACCGGGTTGCCTAATCTGTATAGACAGCAGACCAAGCAAAGCTGACGAGTTTCTATGGAGATGGGAATTGGTAAGGAAGTGTATTTCTTTTGATTCATCTTGTCTTCTGACTCTTATAAGAGGTCATGATAATTATTTGTCTTTCTTTGCAGAAGCAACAATACATCTTGGAGAAATTGCAAAACAGAGATATGCTTCAGCTGCACAGATCAAATATTCCAAAGGAAAATCCACTCTTTTTGGTTCCCATATTCTAAATGAGGCTGTTATTTACTGTATAGCATGTACATCATCTCCCTTCACTGTCCAACGAACAAGCATTCTAAACATTTCTAGTTAGCAAAATCTTAGTACTACACTAAATTGTTATTATTATTATGTATTCGGTAGCTCAATTTTCATTGGCAGCCAAGAAGCTACGCTCGTTATATTAAGAATCATGATATATCCTAAATTTTTTAAACTTGGTGATTCCCCACAGCAGATGGTAAAAAAGGATGGTTTTAAAATTCTGAATATTGTAAAGGTATTTGGATATGTAGAGGTAAGTTTATGTCTGTCTTAAAATATGACACACACTTAAAATATGTGAGAGCTGCATTTTGTGTTGTTCAAAATGTTACAGATAATCAAACCAAGTAGTGAAGGTCACACACATTCAAAGTACTTACAATATGCAATTTTTTCTTGGTGAAAAAGAGGAACAAATATATATATTTGTTCAGGATTAGTACATCTCAGATTATTGTTGTCCTGTTTGGCAACATGTTAAAGAAATTCCATATTTTTGTCATTGCAGAAGGAAGGAGAAATGTGTACCAGACTAGGAATGGTAGATTAAACAAGAGACTGTTATTATTTTTCTTCTTCTTAAATCTCTGTTTGCTGTCTCACTTTGTTTTGACTGTGGCTGCTTTTTCATTCATAGTCAGTATTACTTGAGAAGGAACAAAAAAATGGAATTAAAATATCTGCCTCCTTTTTTGAAGTTCTCCAGCATTTCTAATTACATTTTATGACATTTTTGGATCTGCTCTTTAAACACATATCTACCCCCTTTGTGAGGAAAAAAAAGTTTTTAAATTTATATTCTATGTGAAGAAAAAATAATTTCAAAGCCTCCTAAAAGCAAGCCTAAGAATAAAGGACACGAAAATAGGTCTTCTTAGTATATATAAGGTAATAAGTTTGGAAAGTATGCTGCACTGTTTCATTTAAAGAAAATTGATTGGTTTGGCCTTCAGACTCCAATGCATTTTCCCCTCAGCAACACCATCACTTAACAGTATATTCGAGGCTGATGAGTTATCTACCCCATTCACTCCACCTTCTATCATTTCCCAGCATCTCACTAGATGGGTTGATTGGCATCACCAGCTTTACAAGCATGTTTTGATCCACTGGACTCTAACCTTCCATTAAGGCTAACTAGCAGTAAGCCCTACTTTGAAACACAAATGTGAAATAGCCAGGAGCTACAGAGCTGCAAATAAACCAGGACTTAAAAATGGTTGTTTAGCTAGTGGTATGCACATTCTTGATAGGGCACATTTCTCAGACTTAGGGTCAAACCAGATGTGACATTAATTGCATCATTAATATACATGTTTTTGTTGTATAAATAGCAGCTGTGGGGGCGGGTGCCTGAGCAGCATCACGAACATGGGGAGTAGGGAGGGGGACATTAACTGTTTCTTTCCTTGCCACTGTCTCAACAAAAGTCACCTCTCCAAAGGTGCTATTTGCATTTCAAGAGAAGCCTCCACTGGCACCAATATATATATACTGATCAATCCATGGTTTGATCTTGGATTGATATCCTAGTTTGTAGGCAGTGCTCAGGTCACGTTTCCCATGGTTCAAACCCCAGAAGTCAGTTTCCCATCCAAAAGTATTGAATTAAGCTGCATAAGAGATGGAAGGAGGCAGCACAAGGGCACAAGGCTTGCTCCTGGTCCAGCAAACCATGACTTGTTGGGCCAGGATTGTTACATCTGAACCAGGCCTGTGAGTGAGTGCAAAAACCAGATTTAATCAACATTCATAATAAGCAGACAAGTCAGTTCAAAAGGCTCTGTGTGTTTTGGGGCACAGAGGAACCTATAATTACCAGACAAACAAGGCTTAGGAAGACACATTAAATCAACTGACAGTGCACAAAATTCAAAACATGCCATATTTTGTTAGAGTTATAATAAGCATATTTATCTTTCATTGAAACATCATCAATAACATGAATAAAAATAACATTAAAGTATTAGCAAGTCTACAAAGCAAGAAAAAATAACTTCTATCTAGAGAAGTCAAAATACTCTTGATGCTCTAAGTATTTATTCATTGTAACTTCTCCTTTAAGATAGGGAATTTTACAGAGAAACAAAGGAGATATCTAACATAAAAGAAACATTGAGATGTGTATATTGACTACATTCTAAATATTTCTTCATATATAATCCCTTAAGATTATGCATAGCTAAGAAATGATCCAACCAAAGTTGAGCATTTTTAAATCCTATTGATTTCAAAGGGAGAGACCTAAGCAATGTTTAACTCTCCATTGAGATCAATGAAACTTAAAAGTGCTGAGCTTGGTGGATCATGGCCATAATATTCAACTCTTTTTCAATGTTTATTCTGAAGCTTAACGTCAAATATAACTAAAAACATTTTTTTAAAATCCACCCAACAAAAATAGGTATTATCCTTGGATTAAAGAGTTAGGAGGAAAACTGACTATGTATTAAGAAAAATATAAGCTCTGAATAAGTAGGAGGTTTCTTTTACAAGGTCTATTCTTTTAAGACTGAAACTCAAATATGAAAATAGTAGGGGAAAACAACCTAGAAAAAAAGGAAATATTTTAAGTATAGACTCACACAACTCTGAGGTGTGTGTATATTATATGCAAGTGCGTTTGAGGATGGGTGTATTTGTATTGGGTGGATTTGTTTTGGAACATACCTGTGAGTATGTCCCAGTCCAAATCCCCAAGTTCCCCCTCAAAACTCCAATTTTAAAGGGATCCAGAGTTTGTCAGCCACCTGTCAGTAAACTGTCATCTCAGTTTCCCTTTAAAAGGGGGGAGGATGCACCTTTAGCCTTTCCTCAGCCCCTAGATGTCAGGGAAAAGGTCAAAAGTGGTTCCGCCATGGGCACTAAAGGTGGGGGACTTGAAAAGTTGAAGATCTTGCTGAGAAGGGGAGGAAATCCTACAAAATACCCTCTAATCAGCAGATCCATCATGGCTTGGGTTTCTCTTGACTGATCGATCAGCTTCTCCGACCTGTCAAGAGAAAGCCGTGGGGGGGGGGGAGTTTTCAAGACTCTGTTGGGTAGTCTGCAGCAAAGGTACCTGCTGACCTTGGGCAGCAGGAACTGCCCTGCATGGGGCCCCAGCAGAGGCTTGAATCATCATCATCATCATCATCATCATCATCATCATCAATAATAATAATAATATTTAATTAATCTCATTTCTATACCATCTAATAGCTGAAGGTCTCTGGTGGCTCACAAAAATTCACAAAACACAATACAATAAAAATAGCATTAAAACAGCATAAAACCAACGTTTTTTTCAATATACAAAATTTAAAAAACAATTCAACAGCCAAAACCATCCCAGTACAACCACACCTGTCAAAAGCAGCTGACACAAATGCCCCATCACACCATCAAACACCCTTAGGTGCCATTAAATGCCTGGAAGAAGAGGGCAATCTTAACCTGGCACCGAAAAGATGACAGAGTTGGTGCCAGGCAGACTTGAAATGCTCCCATTAGCAGTTCTGTGAGCACCTTTGTGCTTATGGGAGCTTTACAAAAAAGTTAATTGTTGTGCGCACATTTCTGGGTGCAAAACAGTTTTTAAAAAAATACTGGGCAGACCCTCCACTTTGAAGGAGAAGCTGGTAGCTGCCCAAATGGGGATTTGGGAAGCTGGCTGTCAAGCCGGCTTTCCTGATCCCAGGGGGGGGGGGGGATTAAAGTGCTAAAAATGCTGGGGCAAGCTGAAAACAGCTTGGCATCTTGGCAGGGAGGGAGGGAAGCCAGAGCCAGCCACCCGCAAGTGCTTCTTGGGCACTTGTGGGGCGGCTGGCACTGGCAGTGGCCTGGGCTAGCTCAGGGTTTCTTGCCACTCTTGCCGAGCAAGTCACTAGCTGTGGGTCTTTACCCATGGTGGGATCAGTTGTCCGAGTTCAGACAACATGAGAACCCACCATGGAGAAAACAAACCCTAGAACAGCCCACAGGTTCCCAAGTGGGTAGTTTTTTTTTCACGGTAGAGAGCCTGTGCTGGATTTGCATGACACGACTACGAACCACTGACTGTTATTGTTGGTTGGTTGTCTTGTCGTACGAACTCAATCAGTGAGTGAGTGACAGACAGACAGACAAATGGTCAGTGGGTCCTGGGGTTTGGAGAGAGTGTGTGCTTTTGCAGCATGAATGTGCTACTCATAAGTCTGCCTGTCTTGCTTGCCTCTGTTGCTTACGTGGAACTTCCCAGAGATGAGTTATCCCACCTGTGATATTCCACAACTAGCATGGGTTGTGACTTGTGAGGGCCTTTCATTTTCTTTTTTAGTTGCTGCATCATTGAAGCAGATTTTTAAGAACACAAGAACATAAGAAGAGCCATTCCGGACCAGACCAAGGTACTATCTAGTTCAGCATTCTGCCCACACAGTGGCCAACCAGCTACCCACAGGATCCCACAAGCAGGACATGAGTGCAACAGCACCCTCCTGCCCATGTTCCCTGGCAACTGGTGTACATAGGCATACTGCCTCCAATACTGGAGGTAGCATATAGCCAGTCAGGACTGGTAGCCATTGATAGCCTTCTCCTCCACAAATTTGTCCAATCCCCTTTTAAAGCCCCCCAAATTGGTGGCCATCATTACAACTTGTGAAAGTGAATTCCATAGTTTAGCTTGTTGGCTCCCTTGCACAGAAAAAAATAAGGTTCCCCCACAAGTGCAAGGTTTCTTTTAGTTTGTTAGCTTAAAAACTAATTTCATCCTTAAAATAGCATTATTATCTGAAAATGTCATTTGCAGTGCAAGCCCATGTCTATTCAGAGGTAAATCCCATTGAATTAAATGGAATGTATTTCCAGGTAAATGTGTACAAAATTGCTGCCTGACTCAGATATATTTGAATTTTACCAACCCCAGTGATGTGAAGTTGTGTTTCATAGATTTCATAGATCAGTGATGGCGAACCTATGGCACGGGTGTCACAGCTGGCACGCAGGGACCTCTCTGTGGGCACTCGAGCCATTGGTCACCAGATCGCGACAAGACTGTCCCCTTCTGCAAAACACTAATTATTTTGTTCTTTCTCACAGTGTGGAACAGAATGGTTTTATTCTAGAATTCCTGTTACAGAATTCCTTTCTACATTGTTAGCACATTTAAAAGATTTTGAAGAATGATGCACAGAGCATGGCTTGGATGTAAAGCCCTAACAATTGACCTGAGTGCTGCATGTGTTGCTCTCAAACTAACGGAGTATGAGCCAAGGTTTGACAAATTATCAGCATGCATGCAATAGCAAAAATCACATTAATTGTGCAAAAGCATGCCCAATGCAAACTTTTACCTAATGCAGTGTTTGCAGTCCAAGACATAAAGTGTTTAAAATGTGTTAAGCACGTTTAGTTTTCTTGTTTATCTTGCTCATCCTAGTACAGGTTGACTTTTACTTTTACTAATCCAACACCTGTAGAAGCAGGGAAAGGACCCGGAGTAAAGCTTGCCTCATACAATTTCAGTCCGGCATATAATCATATTACAAGTTGAGAATCCCTTATCCAAAAATACATGTGCCTAATTATTTAAAAAGTTTGTATAAATTCCCTTCAGGCTATGTGTACAATGTAGTACTATAATAATTTTTTGAGTTGATTTTTTTCCCAACAAAATACTGTTTGTATTATTGAAAGCTCTGTTATTGTGTTTTTCTTTTAAGACAAAAGATGTTAATCAGTTCGGACAACTGCATGAGTTGTTTTTCTAAAACTAAAACCTCGGTATTCAGGTTTAATTGCAGTGTTGGCACTTTGAAATAAATAAGTTGGTTTTGTGTTGCAGTTTGGGCACTCGGGCTCAAAAAGGTTCGCCATCACTGTCATAGATCATAGAATTGGAAGGGGCCTACAAGGCCATCATCGAGTCCAACCCCCTGCTTAGTGCAGGGAACTAGAGGAGGGGTCTCCCATCCAAGTAACAACCAGGCCTGACCCTGCTTAGCTTTCCACGCTCAGACAAGCTGAGCCAGCTTAAGCCACAGGTCTGTTTGTAAGAGTATGAGTAATTGTACATAAGCATTATATTAAGAATGGATTGTGAAAGTTTAACCTGTCCTGCTTCAACTAAGTTCAGCTCTTTGTTATACAAACACAAAGCTAATTGCAATAGAGAAGTTAAAGCAAGCCAAAAGTCAAGCACAATTACCAGACAAACATGGATTTCTAGAGAGAAGTCAGAGATGTCAAACACATGGGATATCTGTCAAGTATAATCAGAGTTCCAAAAGGCAGCATCAGGCAGAAGTCCAAATGTCACTAACACAGAGGTTAAAACATGAGTCAAGGTCAGGACACAAGATGCAGGAGCTGCAGCAACAGCATATTTCCACCCAAGAAAGTTTATGTTTCCAGAGCCTCCTGAGCCCCACCCAAGGCTCAGCTGCAGGACATTACAAGCCTTGCTTCCAAGGAGCTCCCTCTTATTGAGGAGTCCTTCTTTGGAGTCAGGTGCTTCTTCTTACAGAAGCGCTACTGATTTGCTTCATATGGTGACAACACTCTCTGGGACTAGGTGGTTGTTCAGCCTCTCACTCTGAAGCAGAACTCCACTCCTCATGTGGGGATGGACCTCTCCCCTGAGGACACAGGCTTTCCTAGGTCTCCTGATATGGATGGTTCCATGGTATTATCTATCTATCTATCTATCTATCTATCTATCTATCTATCTATCTATCTATCTATCTATCTATCTATCATCTATCAGAGCTCTAGCTCCTCTGAGGAGGAGGATTCCTCCAGCAGGGGCACGACAACTCCACAACTGTGAAGTGCAGTCACTGCAATATTAACTTTACAGTTAAATATGATGGCATCAAGGCAGCATGGAAGCATCTGGGAAGCTAAAAAGCACATTAAAAACTCAAGAACATTGAGGCAGAATGCTACCTTGTCTTCCTTCTTTTCAAAGACTCAGAGTTCAGAGGCTCTCAATGTTGCTGCTGTAGAAGTTGGCAGTGCATACCATGCTATCATGCACCAGCACAGTTACTTAAGTACAGACTATAGAATGAAACTCATACCAACAACGTTTGAGGACTCTGCTGTTGCCAAGATAATGCACTGTTGGAGAACCAAGGCAGAGACTATAACTGAAAACATGCTTGGACCCAAATCAGTTGAAAATGTTGTGCAGGCACTAGGTGGCCATTCAACTAAAAAATAAATAAATCATTTTTATATTGACACTGATGGCCCTAATAATGGTAACTATAAAATGTTTCCTGTGGCTGTGAGGTATTTTGATGCTGACCCTGGAGTCCAAGAGAAATGGCTGTACTTTTATGTGTTGCCATCAGAGACAGTCTTCTTGGGACTTCAAAATGATCTTGGGTTATCTGTTGAAAACATAGTTGCTTATACAGCAGTTAATACTGCTGTAAATTATGGAGCAAAGAAGTCTGTATTCCAGATACTGAAAACACACAAGGGTTCTCTTGTGAAGGCCAACTGTTATTGCCATGTGTTCCACAATGCTGCCAAGACATGCTTGTTTAAACATCAAGTATGATGCGGAGGTTCTTGTTCAGAAAGTTATGCTGAATTCTCCTGAAGCACCCTTAAAACTGAGAAGCCCAATGCTTTGAGGACCTTGGCATGAAGTTCCACACTTTTTCAGTTATGGAAACACTTGGTGACTCTCTTTCTTCACTGCTATCAAATGGCTACTTCTTTCATGACCTGCCATTAAATCATATTTCCTGGAGCTGAGAGAAGAGCAGACTAGTGACACACTGAATGGGTTCACACGACATATGTTCCTTTGAAAAAACCATGTGGATCCCTGTCCAAAAAAAGAGATCATTTTTAAAGGAGCTGGAGTTTTGGCAGCTAGCTGTCAAAACTGACAGTTCCGGAAAAAAGGGGGATGGCTTGCACTTTTCCACCTTCCTGAGCACTTAGAATCTCGGGAAAGGGTGGAAAAGTAAGAGGACCCTCAGAGGAGCCAGGTTCAGGGGATCTCGCTGAGAAGGAGGTGACTGATTGGCCATCACCTTTTCATGACCAAAGATCACTTGTGGCTTTGGTTTCTCTTGACAGATTACCTTTTGACAGCTGTCAAGCCAAACCAAAGTCAAAAATAAAGGTCTTGGCAGCCTCTCTGGGTCAATGCCCATGAGGGGTGCCTACTGCACTTTGACAGCAGACACCCCACTGGACATTGCCTAGGCAAGGCATGCCATTTTGGACCCACAAAAGTGCGCAAGTGCACACTTGCGCAAGTCTGACTAATTTAAAAAAAATATGAAAAAAATTTGTGCACATTTGGGATGCAAAGTTGTTGTTGTTGTTTAAAAAAGGGGGGGTTATGAACCAGCAACAGCTCCTCCAATGTGACACTTGGGCACTTTGAAGGAGCTGTCACTAGCTGTCAAATCGGAGATGGCTTTTCTCTGTCTCTAAAAAAAGAAAAAAGAAAGGTAAAAGTGAAAAAAAAACCCATGGCAGGTACAAAATGGCTCGCGATTGTGGTGGGGGGAGGGCAGACATGTCGGTCCTGTTGTGTGGCTCCCTGGCTGGGATACCTATGGGTGGACCAAGGGGGAAGGAAGAGGGGGGGGACAACCCACAGTGAACCTGATTGTCTGTTGAGCACACCATGGGTTGTTTGCACAACAACCAACCCACTGTGGCTTACTGCCAGGGTGGGTTGCCATTAGGCCTCATCTTGAGTACTGCGTCCAGTTCTGGGCACCTCACTTTAAGAAGGACATAGACAAACTGGAGAGGGTTCAGAGGAGGGCAACAAGGATGATAAAGGGACTGGAAACAAGGCCCTATGAGGAGAGACTGAAAGAACTGGGCATGTTTAGCCTTCAGAAGAGGAGACTGAGGGGAGATATGATCGCACTCTTCCAGTATTTGAAGGGATGTCACACAGAGGAGGGCAAAGATCTCTTCTCGTTCATCCCAGTTTGCAGGACACGGAATAATGGGCTCAAGTTACAGGAACCTAGATTCCACCTAAACATCAGGAAAAATTTCCTGACTGTCAGAGCAATAAGACAATGGAATCAACTACCTAGGGAGGTGGTGGGCTCTCCCACTCTGGAGGCATTCAAGGTGCAGCTGGACAGACATCTGTCAGAGATGCTTTGACCTAGATTCCTGCATTGAGCAGGGGGTTGGACTCGATGGCCTTGTAGGCCCCTTCCAACTCTACTTTTCTATGATTCTATGATTCTATGACATGTGAATGCACCCCATATGTCAGTTTATTAGTGATCAGGCAAATAAGATGACAACCAATACCACTCCCTAAATTTCACTCCCAGAGTACTACCTCTATTTTGTGCATCATTTCATGAAAATGTTCCATGATTCTATTATTAGTTTCACACATTGACATGCAACTTGAGGGAGAAACTAATTAAATGTAGGGATAAATAATCTTTTGGAGCAAAATTGTTTTCAAGTTTAAAAAAGCTACCTGATTCTCAATGTGTATGTTTCAAAACAGAAGCAATCAAAATGTACAATCAGGCAATAATGTATCTTCAGAAATGGTATGACTTTGAGAATGCACCATTACAGGACTTCACAGCCTTTGATCTTGAGCTAGAGCCAGAGAAGCTAGGCCTTGAACATTTCTGTAAAGTTTTCAAGATTCTGGACATTGAGGTCAATGTAGAAAATCTTTTTGATGAGCACGATCTAATTCAGAAGTTCCTGCCAGAAGTGAGAAAACTGGATCTTCCTCTGGACCAGAAATGGGTGCAATTGGGGGGAGGAGCCTTCGCTGGCTATGGAGCAGTAGCTTTTCTGCCGAGCTCCCGGAATGATTTGAAAACATCTGCAAATACACAGGAAAGACAAATCGTGAGTTTGAACTCCTTTGCTGTTTACTTTCTGGAAGGTATGCAGATATAGAGCTAACAAAGAAATAACAAGAATAGCTTTCTTTTGATGTGCTTCGCTCTGGATTGTTTATGAGCTCCAGACGGGTGAAAAAGTCCCTACCCCCTCTTTGGAAACGCGATCGGGCGCATCCCTCGGATAACAGTTTGAAAAGGCTAATTAGGATCCTTGACACTAAAGATATTGAATGTTCTTATCAAATTGAGCAACTGGGTCCTGATAAGAAGAAACGAGGTAGTGAAAGTTCCGAGACAGCGAGGGGGAAGGGCGGAAAAATGGCGGATTCAGCTGGCAAATTCCCTGCTGGTGCCAAGCCAAAGGCAACATCTCCAGCCAAGCTTAAAGGGGAAGCACCAGATTGGGAGAAAATTCTATTACAGTTTCAAAGCTCTATGGAAGCAGGCCAGCAGAAACAAATAGAAGCAATTGAGAAATTTCAAAATCTGCATCAAGAGGATATGAAGCACATGCGAAAGACCATAGATCAATTAGGGGTTCAAGTTAAAGAGCTGCAAGTTAGAGTGGATAAGGTGGAAAAACTCCAGGTGAAGGATGAAAAAAGTTTTGAAAAGTATGAAATGAAATTTAATGAGATGGAAATACAGATGATTAACATGCAAGACAGGCAACGTCGTTCCAACATTCGGATCAGAGGCTTCCCCATGGAGATGGGGGAGACTGGATATAAGTTAAGAGGACAGTATTTTGGAATGGATGAATGAAGCTGTCTCTGGAGAAACAATTTTTTGGGATGATATGGACATTGAGATTGTGCATAGAGTGGGAGCATTAAGGCGTGGTATGACATCCAGAGATGTTGTACTGAAATTTGCAAATTTATACAAGAAGGATGTCTTCATGAAAGAGATTAGAAAGAAAGGTCAAGTAGCTTTTAAGGGGGCTACTTTGCAAATCTACAATGATCTTTGTCAGCAAACAATAAAGTGGAGGCGAAGTGTTAAACCGTGTACAGCAGTCTTGATCAGAAAGGGATTACAATACAATTGGGGTTACCCAGTTTTTCTTACTTTTGTGTGGAACAGTAAGAGATACAAGATCTCATCATGTGATCAAGGCATGGGCCTGCTGGGAGAGTTGGGGCTTCATGATGATGCGGAGGGTCCAGAATCGATGGGTCAACTGGAAGAAGAAGGAGCCAGTGGAGGAATTGTATAAGAGGTCGTTTCAACACGAGAAGAAAAAAGAAATAGAAAATGTTTTATAAAGAAGTTATCCGGGAGGGAATGAGGGGCTGCTGTTCGGGCTGGTGATGGGTCCTTTCCCCCCCCCCCTGGGATAGGTGGGTAGGTTTAGGGTGGGGCAAGTTGCCCTGGCTAAGCAGGGGGGATAGTTTAGATGAATGTGGGGGTGGGTTAAGGGGTATGTTATTGTGTATTATTTTCACTTTTGGGGACCAAAAAAGAAAAAATGATGTTAATAGATGGATTATAAGTTAAGAATTTCAACTTTAAATGTTAAGGGGCTAGGTTCAGTTACTAAGAGAAGGCGAATAGAAGCACTTCTAAAGAAGGATAAGGCAGATATTATATTCTTGCAAGAAATGCACCAGGCAAGGAAAGGAGTCAATGAATTGAAATTGAGGTGGTCTAGAATATATGAGATAGCATGTGGATCATCTAAATCGCGAGGAGTAGCAATTATAATTTCAAAGAATTGTGGTTTTAATGTTTTAAAGGTGAAAAAGGATGATATAGGTAGATATATTATAATGTATGGGACCTTGGGAGGGGAAGAATATGTTATTGTTAATGTTTATGCTCCCAATCAAAATCAAGGAGAATTTTATCAACATGTGTTTAAAGAAATGGGTAATTTTCAAAATCAAAGGGTTATTATGGCTGGGGACTTTAACATGGTATTGGATAGAAGAAAAGACAAATCCAATCCGACGAGAGAAGATCAGAGAAATAATCTAACGATCTTGAATAAGTTAATTAGTAAGGAAGGGTTGCTAGATGTTTGGAGAGGGGTCAAGGGGAATGAGGAAAGATATACATTTTACTCATCAGCAAATAAGAATTATTCTAGGATAGATTTTATTTTTGTGTCCAGGACACTGTTTTCAAGGGTCCTGGGCACAGAGATAGGAGTGATAAAAGTTACAGATCATGCTTTGGTTAACATGGATTTGAAGATACATAAGGATTATAGAGAAGCGAAAAGATGGAGATTGAATTGTAATATTTTTCGTTATAAACATTTAACAGAGAAAATAGAGAAGGAATTGAGGGAAATTTGGGAATTTAATCAAACAGAAGAATGTACTGAAGCGATAATATGGGATACAATGAAGAGTGTAATGAGAGGAATAGGATTGAGAGAGGCAATAAATTTGAGGAAACAACAAGAAGTTTTTTATCAAAAGCTAGAGGGGGAGATTAGGGATTTGGAAAAGAAGTATTTAGAGAAGAGGGATAAAAGATTTTTGCAGAATTACAGGGTAAAAGGAAAGAATTGGAGAATAAAGAACTGGACAGGGTACAAAGGAATTTGATTTACACAAAAAGGGAGTATTTTGAGAATAGTAATAAAAACTCTAAAATGTTGGCTAGATTAGCACACAAAAAAAAGAAAAAAGCTTAGTAGGGATGATTAAAGATAAGAGGGGTAAAGAATATAATCTAGTAAAGGATAAATTGAAAATTTTTCATGAATATTATACGGAGTTATATAAGGCAGGAAAATGGTCAGAAGCTGAGAGTAGAAGATATATCGAGAAAAATTTAAAAATAAAAATCCAGGATGAAGATAGAGAGAAAATGGAGCAACCATTCACAGAAATTGAAATAGAAAGTGCTATAAATAAATTAAAACAGGGGAAAACGCCAGGACTGGATGGTCTGGGGGCGGAATATTATAAAGTCTTTAAAAAAATGTTAATTCCGAAGTTAAAACAGTTGTTTAATGATATTTTACAGGGGGGAGAGATCCCCCCGTCATGGAAACAGTCCTTGACCATTTTAATCCCGAAACCAAGGAAGGATTTAGCAGAACCAGGTTCTTATAGACCAATATCATTAATTAATCAAGATGCTAAACTATTGACAGCAATTTTAGCTAGAAGAATGAATAGTTTTCTAAATAAGTATATAGGGATAGATCAATGTGGGTTTATTCAAGGAAGACAAATGGCAGATTTAACAAGAAGGGTTCTGAATATAATTTATTTAATAAAGAAAAATAATTTGAAAGCGGGGGTTCTTGCATTGGATATTTTTAAAGCCTTTGATTGTGTGGAATGGCCAGCATTAAAGATGATAATAAAAACTATGGGGTTTGGAGAAAAATTTATAGGTATTACTAACCAATTATATACTCATAATGTCACGTCGGTAATTGTAAATGATGGAATAACAGAAACTATTAGCCTAGGCCGCGGAACTAGACAGGATTGTCCCCTTTCCCCAGTATTATTTGTGTTAGTTATGGAATTGTTAGCGAATTCGATAAGACAGGAGAAGAAATTACTGGGGATAGGAATAGAGACCAAATGTAAGATAAACCTTTTTGCAGATGATATCTTGTTAACATTAGAAAGGCCTATAGAAAATTGGGATTGGATAGAGAAACATTTAGATGAATTTAGAGAAGTAACAGGGTTAAAAGTTAATTGGGATAAATCGGAGATAATGACATTTAATTATAGTAAACTGGAGGAAAGGGGATTTAAACAAAGGGGAGTGGATATAAAGATAAAAAATATAATTAAATATTTAGGTATTGATATATTAAAAGATTTGGATAAAATAGGGGAATGTAATTTTAAAAAACTAAAAGATGAAGTTAAAAATCAAATAGAGGATTATAAAAAATTGGGATTATCGTGGTTTGGTAGGATAGCTTTGATTAAAATGAAGATTTTACCGAAGTTTAATTTTTTATTTAGAATGATACCATATAAGATATCAGAGAAAGAAATTAAAGAGTGGCAAGTAATGTTAAATAGCTATTGTAATGGGGGGAAAAATCAAGGATTACTAAGAATAGATGGTATAAAGCTCAAAAAATAGGGGGACTTGGTCTCCCTAATTTAAAATGGTATTATATAGCTAATCAACTTAGATATATCATGGATATTATTGTTAGAAAAGATTTTATGTGGTGGGAAATAGAAGCATTTGAATTGGGTAATAGGGTGGATAAATTCTTATTTACAAAACAAGGACATATTATGACAAAAAGATTAGAAAATCCCTTTTTAAAAAATATGTTAGAAATTTGGGGTAGAAATAAGGAAATATTTTTACCAGGTATATCCCCGCTTACTCCAGTGGTGGTTATGGAAGATTTTCCCGAGAATGTTAGACATTTGGAACGAATTTTTAGAGAGAAAAAGGTGATAACTTTAATGGATTGGCTGGAAAAAATGGAGACAAGACAGCAAATAATTGATAGGGTTGGGGCAGGAAGAATTTCTTGGTTAAATTTAATTCAATTAGTACAATGGGGTAAGAAATGGAAGAGGAGACATGAGCATGAAAGGGATTTCACTGCATTTGAGCAGGTGGTTATGTCTAGAGAACTTGTAGAAGGAAATGCATCAGCTAGGGGTCTTACAAAGATGTTATATAAAATGTTGCAGAAATCAGAAGAGCAAGCAGAAAATCTTAAAATAGTTTGGGATACAGAGTTTGAAGAGGAAATATCAAAGGATGAGTGGAATAAGATTTGGGATAGGCGAATATTGAAAAATATGTCTATAAGAATTAAAGAGAATTTTTATAAGCTAATTTGGAGATGGTATTTGACCCCAGTGAGATTAAATAGAATAGATAATAAATGTTCTCCAATGTGTTGGCGAGGATGTCAGGAATTGGGTACATATGCTCATATGTGGTGGAGTTGTAAAAATGTAATGGATTTTTGGAAAATGATTTTTGAGGAAATATCAGAAATTGTTGGAGTTGATTTAGAGGTATGCCCTAAACTAGCTTTGCTAACAATAACGGAAAAGATGATCGGTTCTCAAAATGTTAAAGAATTAATCATAAATTTGTTAACTGGCAGGTAGACTAATGATAGCAAGGAAATGGAAAATCCAGCAAGTTTTCACTATTAATGAATGGTATAAGGAAGTATGGGATATGGCTTTGAATGATATGTTGACTTGTAATATTAAATGCAAAAGGGGTCAATTAAAGAAAAATAATTTTAAGGATATTTGGGGTTTATTTTTGGAATATGTGTTTAAAAGGGGGAAAGGGAGTTTACCCTGTCAAGATTTATTGTATTTTTGGAATAATGAACAATTATAGAGTTATTGGATTGTTTGGTCCCATGGTGATGGGAGCACAATATTAGTTATGTGTGTATGTTATTTTCTTTGTATTGTTTTAAAATTTAATAAAATATTTAAAAAAAAAGGAAAGAAAGAAAGAAATGGGTGCAGTTATTGAAACTCATAAAATCTACATCTTTTGCAGCGGTTGTTAGTGCTGTGATTGCCATCCCAGTAAGTAATGCATATGTGACAAAGTGGTTAGAGTGTTGGACTGGGACTCGGGAGATCCGGGTTCTATTCCCCGCTTGGCGATGAAACTCACTGGGTGACTTTGGGCCAGTCACTGACTCAGCCTAACCTACCTCACAGGGTTGTTGTGAGGATAAAATGGAGAGGAGGAGGAGGATTATGTAAGCCGCCTTGGGTTCCTTGCAGGAAAAAAGGCGGGGTATAAATATAATAAATAAATAAAAATAAATAAATAGAAGGGGTGTTTTCTCACATAGGAAACATGGAAAGACAACAGGAACGGCATACTAGCTCCCCCAGTTAAAGCAGAGCTTTGTGTTAAATTCAATTATAAATTGAGCAGTGTCCAATTTTTTCAAATATATAAAGCAGCAACCACAGTTGCTCAAAGCATTCATTTCAAATTCTAAGTATAAATCTTAAGCACTGTGTAAATATTTCTGTGAATGCAAATTCAGTTTGTTTATTATTGTAAAAATAGTTAAACATAATTCTTCTTGTGTATTTAATTGCATACAAGAAACCCACATTCTCTCTCTCTCTCTCTCTCTCTCTCTCTCTCTCTCTCTCTCACACACACACACACACACACACACACACCCAGTTCTGCAATTGTTACTGAAAGGCTCGCCCCATGGGTCTCAGGTTTTGGCCCTGAAATCTCAGGGAATGGGATGCTGCTGACCTGGCAACCCTAGAGTTGATTGAACAATATTAAAATATCTCCCATGTTGGCTCAACAGGAATTAGACCACTTAAGAAATGAAAAGTGTATGAGAGTTATATTTAGAGCTGGAAAAGATGGAAACGAACAATTCAGTAGTGAAAAATCTAGACACCGTGGAGTCAGCATGTTAAGATGTTCACATTTATTGACAGTCCTTGTGGTAAATGCTTTTAAAGTTGCAAATTCCCAACAACGTTGACATTTTATTTCAGCCGGTAAGAGGAAAATATTAATTAGAGGGAAAGAATCCCAACCTTCCATTGCCTTGCAAGCATTATCATCACATTTACACATAATTAATATCCTGTTATGTGCATACATAACATTATTTTCTCTTTCCCTTCTGGTTTATGCTGTTGAAGTGCCAGGGTGCAAGTTAAACTGAAAAGTTCAGGATTCTTATTTTAGTTTACAATTCAAAATAGTCACTGCTTTCCTTCAAACACACTCATCAGTTATGTGCATTATGTGCTGCAGTGAGGAAAGCGTTTCCATAAAATGAATTTGGAATACAAAAAACAAAAGTAGAGAACAGGAAGCATTTGACTGAATGTCAAAGAGAGAAAGTAGGAGATTCTGGGCTGGACAGAAACAAGCCCCAGAAGTTGTGCAATGCAATCCTATACCCTATCTACTCAGAAATATTGAGCTCAATTGGGCTTGCTCCTAGGTATGTGTGTATAGTAGTCTTCCCCAGTTTGTGCAGATCTTTTGGATTAAAACTCCCACTAGCCCCAGCCAGCATGGCCAATAGTCAAGGACTGCTGGGAGCTGCAGTCTAAAATAACTGGAGGCCACCAGGTTGGAAAAGGCTGGCTTATAGCAGGGGTGCAGAACCTCAACCGGGGCTGAATCCAGCAATATAGAGGTCGCAGTCTGGCCCTCCAGGGCACCCTAGATGGCCCTGCCCCCTTCTCCTGGCCCTGGCCCCTTTCCCCTGACAACCAATCATTTGGTGATTTCCTTTTTTGTGCAGTTTCCCCCATTCTAAAAGGTGCAAATGCCCCTCCTAAGGAGTAGTCACTGGTAGTAAAAGCTTTAAGCTAAAATATGCTGGTATATTTGGTTCAGTCCCACCCACCACTGGAACGCGGCCCCCAAGAGCTTCTCTGAAATGGAATTTGGCCCTCGGGCTGAAAGAGGTTATGCACTCCTGGGGTATAGGATTGCCGCCATGGCCTGGTAATTGCAACTGGGGATCAGAAGCCATAGCGCAGTGGCAGAGCACATGCTTTACATGCAGAACATCCCCTGCATCTCCAGGTAGGGCTGGGAACGACTCCTGCCTTCAACCCTGGGGAGCCACTGCCTGTCAGTGTCAAGCTAGATGGGTCAAACAGTCTGAGGCAGTTTCCTATGTTCCCCCCAGAAAAGGGCCTAGGACACAAATGTGAAACATCCATCTTCTTTCATAGGCAAGGCCCTAGAACAGGGGTAGGCCATATGGTGCCCACCAGATGTTGGACATCAACTCCCATAAGCCCCAGCCAACATGGACACTGGTTAGGGATCGTGGGAGTTGTAGTCCAAAACGACAAGGTTGCCTCCCCCTCCCATAGAACAGAGATGGGGAACATGTGACCCTCCAGTTGTTGTAGTTAGGACTACAACGCCTAACATCCCTCATCATTGGCTATGCTGGCTAGGGCTAATGACCATCACAGTCCAACAACATCTCAAGAGCTATTATGTCCGTCGCCACTGCCCTAGGTCTTAAATAGGGAACTCCAACTAATAGAAACCTAAGTCACACTCAGCCAACAGCTCATGTATGTTAACTTCTTGGTTCATGTTGCCAGAAACAGCCAGATGTTCAGGAGAGGCCAATACTTGAGACAGACACACCTGGTTTCTCACTCTTGTATATTCAGATTACTAGAGTTCACTGTTCCAAGAAACATGATGCAACAGGGCCAATTGTTTATGAACAGAACTACGTTCTTAATGCCTACATTAATTTGCATATGTTAGAGGAAATAGGATCAAAATTACCCACAGAAACTAGCTGCAAACATTTCAAAACAGCATTTATTGAGAGTACCAGGAATGATTAGCAAAATGAATGTTTTGGAGTTAGTCACAGAGAACAAAACAGAGACTTTTTTAAAAAAAAAAGTCAGCGCAATTCTAAAATCCACAGTTGGGCAATGCCAACCATTATTATTAGGACCAACCAAAATGCCACAAAAGATTGTTCAAGCTTCCAGGTTCACCAGAAGTGGTAAAAACAAACAAATCAGTGGGTGGGAAAGAACAGAAAAGTGCAAAAATTAGGCCAGATGTTGCTGGTCATGAGGTCTGGAGTTTAGACCCAGTCTCTACATGGAGATTGCAGACTGAACAGATTAGTCACTGGTAGGTGGTGCAGGTATCAGATTACATCCAGTATTCAGGGACAAAAAAGCAATGGCTGACACCCCCCCCCCCCCATTTTTGAAAACATAAAGACCCGCTGTAACTTAGATCAGTCTCTTGCTCTGTGCAAAACACACAATTATAGACATTGGTAATCATCATGTATGCAACGTAATCTCTTTCAAGCCCTACTATATCCTACCATTTCCATTTAATCCTAGGTGTAAAACTGAGAAGTGATACCTACCATTTCTCCACTGGTACTCTAACCTTTCTCTTTCTTGGTAAATGTTGTTAACAAGAATGAGCCGCATTTTCTAACCTGTTCTTCCCTGCCTCTCTGGTATCCACCCAAAATAATTTATTCTTTTAGAGCAAGAAAAGCTTGCTTTATCTAGCTTTCAATTTTCATTTTATAGGATTCTTCATCTCACAAGTTCAAAAGAATCTTATGTACCTTATAATTTACGGCTGTACATTTTGATGTTCATGTGAGAAAACCAGCTCTCTGCTTTTGCTCTGTGAGGTGCCAACACCTATAATTTCCACTTTAATTTCTGATATGGAAGTCTGTGGCTAGAATTTACTCTGATAATTACTGACAGTTTCCTACTAGCTTTGACTCATGCCTGAATATTAAAATACAGGATATAGGACTGGAGAAAATGACTCATGAAGTTTATTTTTCTATACCCTCTAGCTCCCCAGTATTGAGACCATTGATAACTAACAGTAGTAAATAGATTTCATAGATCATAGAGTTGGAAGGAGCCTACAAGGCTATCGAGTCCAACCCCCTGCTGAATGCAGGAAACTAGAGGAGGGGGTCTCCCATCCAAGTAATAACCAGGCCTGACCCTGCTTAGCTTTCCACACTCCGACAAGCTGAGCCAGCGTAAGCCACAGGCCTGTGCTTCTTCAAAAAAAATCAATTCATTATAAGCTTATGGTTTTTCTTTCAATCTCTGTGACATCTGTCCCCAGGGCTGGCCTCAGGGGTAGGCGTGGTCAGGCACCTGCCGAGGGCGCACACCCCAGCGAGGGCCCACTGATAAGAACCCCCTGGAGTTGCTCCTCCTCTCCACCACGGCAACCTGCTTGTTCACTTGGTTTCACTTTTGCCTACTTACTTTGCTTGCCTTAGTTGTAAGAAGAAGATGCCTGTTAGCATTAAGTAAAACTCCTGTTTAAAGCTTGCTGTTGTCTTCTGTCTCAATTGTGGTCAGACAAAAGTTACTCTGGAACAGGGTTTACTTCTTACTGATCAGTCAGGTCTAATGCTGTAGGTTACCTCCATGGTGTGGCGTAGTGGTGAGAGTGTTGGACTGGGACTCGGGAGATCCGGGTTCTAGTCCCCGCTCAGCCATGAAACTCACTGGGTGACTTTGGGCCAGTCACTGCCTCTCAGCCTAACCTACCTCACAGGGTTGTTGTGAAGATAAAATGGAGAGGAGAAGGAGGAGGATTATGTAAGCCGCCTTGAGTTCCTTGTAGGAAAAAAGGCGGGGTATAAATGTAATAAATAAATAAATAAATAAATATAAGTGCTAGAGACCTTGACTTCTTCTTGTCAGGTATCTTGAGTGCTAATTCTGACTTGGACCTAAGTTTTGTCACTAAAAGATCGAAGTGAAATTGTGCAAAAAATAAAAATGAAAATAAATGAAATAGGTGCGCGCGCGCACGCACACACACACACACACACACACCTAATGTCATTTCCTGGCTAACAGGAACAATGTTGAGTGTTCCTTTATTACTACTAAGGAAGCATTGGATTTCTGCCAGTAGTAGGCTTGTCTTCCATAAATCTCATAAGGCCTTTCTTAATACCTTATTTTCAATACCAGCCTGATCTTCTTTTCACTGTGTTTTAGCAGAGAATATCACATGCTGCCAAATAAGCTGATACAATTAGGGGATTTATGAGGTGCTAAGACAGCCTATAGGCAAGGCATTCAAGCAAAAGAACATCAGTTCAGCTATTTTCTAGCTTGCTGCTCTTCAGAGGAACTGGTCAACATGGTATGCATTTGTTATTCAAAGTTAAAGGAGTTATGTCGTTTCTAAGAGAAACTTGCTGGATATGCTGGGATAAATATTTAACATTGGGTTTATGAACCATGGATACTTCACAGACAACATGATCCACAATTCAGTTAAATTGAAACCGTTGTGATTAAGTCAGGTTAGCCTCCTTGAGATCAAAGGAATGAAGGCTGCAATGTGAAATAGACTCCTGTGGAAGTTCCACTGGAAACAGTATTACTTTTAAGTAACATTTTTAGGATCAGAGTGCAAATCAGCCCAGTTCCTAGCTTGAAGCACAGCAAACCCCAACAGAAAGCATGCAGGCAGCAGCAAAAATTTGGAGATATTTGCCAAGCATTGAGGCATATGTAAACCACCGAAACTAATCCACAAGTGGTGTGTAGGATAGCACTGCTGGCAGGGCCAGTCCAAGACATTTAGCTGACTGAGGTGAAGGAAAAGATGACACCTCCTTCCCATTCCACATACAGAAACCAGCTGGAATAGCAGTCGAATCTTGCTTCAACAATGGGGATGGGACAGTGTCATTCACCACAGCTGAGGCATGCAGGCTAGTTTAGGAGCCCCAGGACAGTTTGTATGTGACATACACAGCTCTGTCCTCAAACAAAGGGAAACAGTTTACAAGGAACACCACCTGAGACAATCGCCTTACTCTACCTAATGATAGGGTCGGTCCTGGCAGCTGGACATCATGAGTCTAAGAAGATAAGAAGTGATGCAACACTGCCAACATGAAGTGGTTTGGCTACTTCTGAAACTGATATAGCCAGCTTAAGTTTGCAAAGGGATCTTTGGGGATCCTCCTGTATCAAAGGGTGGAATCCAAATCAAATAAAAAAATAAAATATTCTGTGAAATCATCTGGAGCTGGGTTCCACAGGCCTTGGGCAAAGATGTTGCGCAAGAGATACATGGATAGTCATTTTAGTTTGTTGTAGCAAAAACAACAGAGAGTCTTGTGGCACCTTAAAGATTAAGAGATTTATCATGGCAAAAGCTTTTGTGGTCTACAGAGCGACAGAATGACTTGCTTGTTCCTAATTAACACTGTGTATAATCAAGGAACATCTACGGTAAGTGGGGAGTTTGAATGGGCACTCTTATAACCTGCAGTATACATCCATAAATGTTGTGGTAGACAGTGTGCTCATCACCACGTTGTGCTGGCACCCTATATCATGAAGTGGGGGAGGCTTCCAGGAGGACTGCTCCTAGCATTACCAATCAAAAGACATGGTGCAGCTATTCCATATTTTCCCGCTTAACAGTTTTTTTGTTTTGCTTTTTGATGGAAAGAAAAAAGATGGAAGAAATGGTGGGAAAACATTGGAGGGTTACTGTCGTTCAGTCTGGTCCACAGATAAGCCATTGTCGTTAACACAGTCCAAGGTTGAAAGCCAAGAGATCTGTCCAAAACCAAAATAGAACAAAGCAGTGTAGGAGCAGGCTGAAGAAGCGTGGCCGGGGGTGTTGCGAAGTCAAGGAAGCACGAGTCTCGGTCCGGGGGCTGGCAGGAGCATCTGGCTACGGTCGAGTTGCAATGACAATTGCTTCCAGCGTCCGAAGTGTGTTTGGGGCCTGTCTTTTAAACAGGCACTGATTGGCAAGGCAGCACACAGCTGGGCCAGGCTGCAGATGACACATGCCTGGCCCCCACCCCAAACACGCTCTGGCACAGCTTGCCCCATGTCTTCCAAACGGAGGCACAACACTTACAAGTGGAGGATATCCCTGGGCCCCCTGTAAAATTCTGTGAGACAAGAAGATTGCATGTTAAATGCATTGTCTGAAGGCACCCACGCTCAGGTCACTGTCTGCATCTGTCATGCTAGCTGCAATACTTGGCAAGAACACAGGTATGTGTCCACCATGAAAGGGGCAATGTGGGGCAAACATATGTTTCTTTAAGGGAATCTTCCATTCACTCCTCAAGTGGGGCTAAAGCTCTAAATGAGGGGTGGGCAACTTGCGGCCTCCAGATGTTTTTGCCTACAACTCCCATAAGCCTTAGCCAGCATAGGCAATGGTGGGGGTGATGGGAGTTGTAGGCCAAAACATCTGGAAGGCCACAAGTTGCCCGCCTCTGATCTAAACTAACAGTGTATCTACCCTTGTAACACACTTACTTCGCACTCCAAGATATAGTATGTGTTTCAGATTGGAACCCAAGTTCACTTGGACACCATACTGGCTTCCTGACTAAAGAAGGTAGTCCTTTACTCTTTGACTGTTCTACTTGCTATAAAATGGATTTTAAAAGGCCTTTAATAATTGCTAGCTGTAACTAGAGAGCAGTCAGCTTGGAAAAACTCCAGTGGAATTACTGAGTTTACTTTTTCCTAGAGGTTTTGGAACATGTGGATATAAAAATTTAGATAACTAGACACTTCCTAATAAGAGAAGGTTTGCCTGTTGAGTGAGTTTATGGTGGATAAAAGGCTCTCTTGCCCCATAGTAAGCCAAACTCTGGTTATGGACAAATATGACAGAGCAGAATTTATAAATAAGTGTAACCAGTTTTATAGCTTTGCCACAATATTTTTCCTAAAGAAATATCACTAGCAGAAATGAACTACAGATGTCTCACTTTACAGTCTTTCTAAGAGAAGGATAGGGGCAATGTGTTCTAATATTTGTGCAATAATATGGCAATCAAAAGAAACATGGATGATTGCAATAATACTATGTAACAGTGTTGAGCTATCCAAAATCATAAAAAGGATTGAATGTGCACCCTACAAATCCCTCATGGGTTACAAAATACCTGGCAAAAATAATTAACTATAAGTTTAGAGTTAAGAGGGCCCTTAACCAGAAATTACTCAATTGGGCACAGACACACAAAGGCGCACAGATAGAAATGAAACAATGGCAAGAACAGGTATGTATTATTTGAAATGTTTCCTGTGCAACAATGAGGTCTAGACACTTACTCTCTTTTTTAACTCAAAACAATGATGATCTCTTTGAACAACTAGTATGGTTATCATTTTATCTTCCTTCCTTCTACAGTATTCCTTCTACAATGCTTGGGAAATAAAGCAACTATAGCCTGTTTTATATGTAATCTGACCTGACACTTCCTACTATCCTGGATTGAATGTTCATGTGGTGAATGAGTTTTCTTAGTCATCCATCAAGAGCCCAAATCACCCATGAACCTACTATATATAGTGTGCAAAATATTACACAGCTCATTCTGTGCTCTTTATGATCTCAGTTTGTACTAAGTCACTCAGACAAAAGGTTCCTCATGTACATTCAATTTGGCCAGTTTGTTGGCTGCAGTCTGCAGAAAAGAATGCAACTAAGCATATAGAGTCTTCTTCTCATCATACTTAGCTCCACCTGCATGTTACTAGACCATATGTGTTTCATGTGGATGGTGCAGGGTTCAGTCCTCGGAATCTCCAGGTAGGGTTGGGAAAGACCCCTGTCTAAAACTCTGGAGACCCACTCTCACTCAACAACAGGCATATTCCTGTGTTCTCTTTCTAAAACGTAAGCACTGGAATATTGCATTTGGATTTAGTAGGAGCCTAAATATCATGTAGTATTTTGTGACTATCCATGCAGCATTGCCACTGTACCAATTTCTTTATCTGCAACATCATTTTTTCAATTTTGTTTTTATTATCATGCCAATGGCTGCAAAAGATACAATATGCAGATAGATTCATTACCCATGTACAATCAGATTCGATGTGGTTTCCTTTTAGAGAATGCAGACCAGAGGATTACTTCCCTGTTTTCCCATGTAGCAGGATCATACAGGGTATTACATGTATTGAAAATCTGTTCATGCACAGAATGACCTGGTCTGCATGACACAGCAACCCATCATGGGCAGCTGGCCTCAATGGGTTGCTGTGTTATGTGAACCTGGACCGCCTTCTGCAGGGTGGCTTATTTTTTGCAAACAACCTACCGTGACAACTCATGGCTTGTTCTAGGGGTTGTTCGTACCCCGATGGGTTGTGGTGACCTGGGAGAGCAATTTCATCGTGTTGCTGGGGGCTAGTGGCTACAGAGCTGCTCATCAAGGACAATGAGAACCCCTGGCACTCTTTGCGATCTCCCTTGTGCCACCAGCAGTGACTGCCCCTCCACTGATGCCCAAATGGCACTTTGGAGTGACCATCACTTCTTGGCCACCTTTTTTTCGGTCCCTGAAAGTTGTGCAGATGTGTTCAATTTATTATTATTATTATTATTATTATTATTATTATTATTATTATTATTACTACTACTACTACTACTACTACTATTACTACTACTACTACTACTACTACTACTACATTGGAGCACTTCCATATATCCTACAGTCCAGTGATGGCGAACCTTTTTGAGCCCGAGTGCCCAAACTGCAACACAAAACCAACTTATTTATTTCAAAGTGCCAGCACTGCAATTAAACCTGAATACCGAGGTTTTAGTTTTAGAAAAACAACTCATACAGTTGTCTGAGCTAATTAACATCTTTTGTCTTAAAAGAAAAACACAATAGCACAGCTTTCAATGATACAAACAGCTTTTTGTTGGGAAAAAAATCAACTCAAAAAATTATTATAGTCCTACATTGTACACATAGCCTGAAGGGAATTTATACAAACTTTTTAAATAATTAGGCACATGTATTTTTGGATAAGGGATTCTCAACTTGTAATATGATTATATGCCAGACTGAAATTGTATGGGGCAAGCTTTACTCCAGGTCCTTTCCCTGCTTCTACAGATGTCGGATTAATAAAAGTAAAAGTCAACCTGTACTAGGATGAGCAAGATAAACAAGAAAACGAAACGTGCTTAACACATTTTAAACACTTTATGTCTTGGACTGCAAACGCTGCATTAGGTAAAAGTTTGCATTGGGCATGCTTTTGCACAATCAATGTGATTTTTGCTATTGCATGCATGCTGATAATTTGTCAAACCTTGGCTCATACTCCGTTAGTTTGAGAGCAACACATGCAGCACTCAGGTCAACTGTTAGGGCTTTACATCCAAGCCATGCTCTGTGCATCATTCTTCAAAATCTTTTAAATGTGATAACAATGTAGAAAAGAATTCTGTAACAGGAATTCTAGAATAAAATCATTCTGTTCCACACTGCGAGAAAGAACAAAATAATTAGTGTTTTGCAGAAGGGGACAGTCTTTTCGCGATCTGGTGACCAATGGCTCGAGTGCCCACACTGTGGCACCCGTGCCATAGGTTCGCCATCACTGCTATAGTCCCAAATGATGTGCAAATATTCCTGTCAGGTTTAAAAAAAAAAAACTTAGAGGGTGTCCGAATGGGACAGAGCAAATGGGGCACCAGCATCAGCAGTACTTACACCTGCCCCCACATAGGGCCCCATTCACTCCATCTTGTGCAGCTATTTTTATAGGGTTTTAAAAAAATCATCAGGGAACTGCAGTAACCGCAGCAGCAAGTGCTCTGAAAAGGAGCTGCAAAAAGGGGAGGGAGTTAATATCTCCCCTTTCTGGAGTAGCTGGATAGTTGGGGAAGCACTGAAAAGGTGGAAGTCAACAGGTAGCCTCGTCTTGTCAGTTTCCTTGTATGCTGCCTAGCTCCCTTTGACAGCTGAAACATACAAGGAAATTGACCAAGCAAGACTACACATATTGGACAGCTGTAAGAGTGCACTTGTGAAAGACCAACAATTTAAAAAATAAAAAATACGACTCCAATTGTGCATTTTTGAAGTTCCCGGGGGGGGGGGAGAAAGCCAGGGAACGAAAATGGGTAACAACCAGAGCAGGGGGAGGGGGTTGGAGTGAGGAGACAAGATGGGTTCTGCCACAAAGTTCCCTAGGATACGTGCCAGAGCCAGGTGGAGGACTGAGGGGGAAGCAGGGGAGGATAACCAATGGCAAGCCCGATCATCTGTCAGGTGTGCTGTGGGTTGTTCAGCAAACAATCCACACTGCGTAGCTTGTTAGCAAGGCTGGCTTAGCATTATGTGTGAACCCAAACCCACCCAACATCTTTTTGCATGTAGAAGAGTTTTGATCAGTTGGGTTGTTCCTCAGTTCTTATCATAACAATTTCTTGACTGCACACCATAAGCCACCCTTTAATGCTAATGTGCATTACGATACAGCAAGAGTAGCCAGAAGTAGTTAGAAATCTGTTCCTTTAAAAAAAATAAAGTGGCAGTAAAATCGTTTCCTTTCTCTGTCATTTTGAAGATGAGATTTGCTTTGCGGATAACATCGTGGAGAGAAGTAACATCATTTTAAATTAAACTTACCAGAATCTATATTTGATATTCACTATTTACTATTTTATGATTAAAATAATTGCAGGGGGAAGAGTGGCTTCTGTGAATTAAAAAAAAACCCTATTCAACTGTTGTATGTGATATTGCATTTCATTAGGACCCCGGAAGAAATATTTGTGCATAGTATTTGAACATAAGAGGCCATCACAATCAGGCCCAAAAACAGAAATGTTGTGCAGGTTGGACTCAACTATACTCAGGGTTAGGGGAAAGAGACAAACACAAAATGGTCAAACACATAATTCTAGTCTAATAAGCATTACAATACTGACAGGCGCAATCCATTCAGGATGCCCATAACCCTCTGAACTCGGAGGGTTACGGGCATCCTATGAAGGGCGGAAGGAGTGTGGAGGCAAAAGTTGCCTCTCATAGATCATAGAGTTGGAAGGAGCTTCCTAAGGCCATCGAGTCCAACCCCCTGCTCAATGCAGGAAACTAGAGGGGGGGTCTCCCATCCAAGTAATAACCAGGCCTGACCCTGCTTAGCTTTCCACGCTCAGGCAAGCTGAGCCAGCGTGAGCCACAGGCCTGTATATCTCTGTGCTCCTCCTGCCCTGTAAAACCCATATATGGGCCGATTTCAGCTATCTAAGGACAGTGCTTTGGAGCGGGAGTGAAGGAGGCTGAGGTGCCACCAGGACATGTCGTATCTTGGCAGCACTGTTCTCCTTCCCTCCCTGACCCCTAGAATGTTAACAAAACCCCATCTGCAAGGTCGCTTTTCCACACTGGCTGCGAAGGGAGGGCACTCCGAGTTTGGAGACCCAGCTACGAAGTCGGATCGTTTTTTTCCAACTTTGTAGCTGGGTCTCCAAAAAACCCTATGACCGTCTAGGCGCTGTCTAGCAGCCACAGGACTGCGCTGTAAGTAAATTTAGGTACAATGTAATTCAATTTTCATATACATCCCATGTATTCTCTTGTAATAATGAGGCTGATTGTTAGCATTCTCCATTCCAAAGTGTGTTTATTTCAATTTTAAGACTCCATTAATGGTAATCAGGTCAGTTAGCCCACTAATTCAAGTGAAACCGAAACACTGCATGTTCAAGATATTATAAAGGGATGGTGATAGTGTTAAATGAACCTAATAAGCACCTAAAAAACTGCAACAGAGACCTGCAAGCCCAGCCAGCATTTGGGGCACACTCCAGGGAGGGAGGTAAGCTGGTAACCTGCCAACTCCAGCCAGCTTTTTCCCCTCCCTGGTTGCTCCTTGCAGGACTGGGGCCCTGCTTCCCATTGAAGTCTGTAGCAGCCAGGGGGAGTTGCCTCTCCTTGGACTGATTGGTGGACCTGTGCCAACTGCTCTCACCAGGGCAAGACTACATCTGCCTACTCAGTTGGTGTAGAGTGATGGGTAGGAGGAGATAAGGTGTTGGGAGGAGGGCTAGCCAGGTAAGGGGAACACGGCCCAGACAGTTAATTGCTGTGCCGTGTTCCAGTCCTCCTCGCACCCGCAGGTTTGGTGGTTGCCCTATCAGCCTGCCCTCGGGTCTCCGGATGCTGCTTCTGAATGCCAGATCAGTCCAAAATAAGACCTGCCTCATCCATGACCTAATAGCGGATGAGGTGGCCAATCTGGTATGTATTACTGAGACCTGGGTGGGTGAGCAGGGAGCGGTTAGCCTCTCTCAGCTCTGCCCACCGGGGTACTTGGTGCAACATCAGGGTAGACCTGAGGCCTGGGGAGGGGGGGTTGCTGTGGTCTACAGGAATTCTTTCTCTCCCTCCAGGCTCCCTGTCCGTCTGACTACTGGTCTGGAGTGTTTGCACCTTGTGTTGGGCCAGCGGGACAGATTGGGGATTCTGTTGGTGTACCGCCCACCCCGCTGCCTAACAGACTCCCTAGCTGAGCTGACAGAGGTGGTCTCGGTGGTGATGTTGAGGTCCCCCAGGCTGCTGGTCTTGGGGGACGTTAACATTTATGCCGAGGGCACCCCATCTGGGGCGGCTCAGGATTTCATGGACTCCATGACAACCATGGGACTGTCCCAACATGTCTTTGGCCCAACACATGTAGCTGGGCACACTCTGGATCTGGTTTTTTCAGCTGGGCATGGGGATAGTGATCTGAAGGTGGGGGACTTCGAATCGGTCCCTTTGTCATGGTCAGATCATTACCTGTTGAGATTTAGACTGACAACAACTTTTCCCCTCTGCAAGGATGGGGGACCTATTAAGACGGTCTGCCCCTGAAGGCTAATGGATCCAGATGGTTTCCAGACGGCCCTTGGGGGTTTCCCGGATGATATGGCTGGTGGTCCTGTTGAATCCCTGGTTGATCTCTGGAATACGGAGATGACCAGGGCAGTTGACACGATTGCTTCTGAGCGCCCTCTCTGTAGTAGAGCTCGTACGGCTCCGCGGTATACCCCGGGACTGAGAGCAATGAAACAAAACAGGAGATGGCTGGAGTACAGATGGAGAAAAACTCCTAGTGGATGCAATCGAGCCCTGGTTTGTGCCTACAATCAGATATATTTTGGGGCAGTGAGAGCGGCAAAGAAACAACACCTCACTGCCTCTATCCAATCTTTTATTTGACGCCCAGCGGAGCTTTTTAGGGTTGACCGGGGCCTATTACATGCTGCCCCAAGGAAATTCTGGATGCCTCTGAGGCCCGCTGTGAAATGTTTGCTAGGCACTTCCAGGAAAAAATATCTTGCATCCGCCGGGACTTAGACTCCAATGTTATGGCAGTTGAATCAGGTGAGGTTCCTAGAGCACAGTCTGGCCAGTTTTTCTTGGATGAGTTTCAGTTGGTACAGCTTGAGGATGTTGACAAGGTGCTTGGACAGGTTCGTGCAACTACTTCTGCACTGGATCCTTGCTCCTCTTGGCTTATAAAAACTAGCAGGGAGGGAACAGCCGGCTGGGCCAGGAAGGTGATCAATGCCTCCTTGCGAGAGGGAGTGGTCCCATGCCGCTTGAAGGAAGCGGTGGTGAGGCCACTCCTGAAGAAACCCTCTCTGGACCCGGAAGATCCGAATAACTTTAGGCCGGTAGCGAATGTTCCTTTCCCAGGCAAGGTCCTAGAGCAAGTAGTGGCCAACCAGCTCCAGGCACTCTTGGATGAGACTGATTATCTGGATCCGTTTCAGTCGGGGTTCAGGCCTGGTTTTGGCACGGAAACAGCTTTGGTTGCCCTGTATGATGACCTATGTCGGGAGAGAGACAGGGGGAGTGTGACCCTGTTGATACTCCTGGATCTCTCAGCGGCTTTCGATACCATCAACCATGGTATCCTTCTGGAGCGGCTGTCTGAGTTGGGAGTTGGGGGCACTGCATTGCAGTGGTTCCGCTCCTACTTGGATGGCAGGCTCCAGAAGGTGGTACTTGAGGAATATTGCTCAGCCCCGTGGACTCTCCAATATGGGGTTCCTCAGGGGTCGGTCTTATCCCCCATGTTTTTCAACATATACATGAAACCGCTGAGCAGGGTCATGCAGAGTTTTGGAGTGTGTTGCCATCAGTACGCTCTATTTCACGCAGCTCTATTTCTCCTTTTCATCTTCAGCAGGTGAGGCTGTGGATGTGCTAAACCGGTGCCTGGCTGCGACAATGGACTAGATGAGGGCTAACAAACTGAGGCTCAATCCAGACAAGACTGAGATGCTGTTAGTGGGTGTTCAACCTGTTTTGGATGGGGTTGCACTCCCCTTAAAGGAGCAAGTTCGTAGCTTGGGGGTTCTCCTTGAGCCATTGTTGTCACTTGAGGTTCAGGTGGCCTCAGTGGCTCGGAGTGCCTTCTACCAGCTTTGGCTGGTGGCCCAGCTATGCCCCTATCTGGACAGGGATAGCCTGATTTCTGTAATCTATGCTCTGGTAATCTCAAAGCTGGACTACTGCAATGTACTTTACGCGGGGCTGCCCTTGAAGACTGTTCGGAAGGTGCAGCTGGTGCAGAATGCTGCAGCCAGACTTATTAGTGGGACCAGAAGGTCAGAACACATAACACCAGTCTTGGCCCGCTTGCACTGGCTGCCTGTATGCTTCCGAGCCCAATTCAAGGTGCTGGTCTTAACCTTTAAAGCCCCACATGGCTTGGGACCACAATATTTGACGGAATGCCTCTCCCAACTACAATCTACCCGGTCACTACGCTCAACATCTGGGGCCTTCCTCCAGTTGCCACCTCCAAGGGAGGCTCGTCGGGCGGCGACAAGGGGGAGGGCCTTCTCTGTGGTAGCCCCCCAACTCTGGAAGAAGCTCCCTCCTGAGGCCCGCCTGGCGCCAACTTTACAATCTTTTCAGCGCCAGGTTAAGACTGCCCTCTATATTGAGGCCTTTAACTCTACATAGTGTATGGTGGGGTGGTTGCTTTTTTAATTGGTCTCACTGCATTTCCTGTTTTATCTATATGTTTGTTTGTTTTTTAAAACTGGGTTTTTAAATTTTGTATAATGTTTTTATTGCATATTGTATTGTGTGTTTTTATGGATTGTTGTAAACCGCCCAGAGAGCTTTGGCTGTTGGGCGGTATATAAATAATAATAATAATAATAATAATAATAATAATAATAAGCTGAAGACTCCTTTGATATTTTATTCAACCTTGTTTTTTATATTGCATTTTACCAGGATCTACAATTCCTGTGCACAATATTTGAAAACATATGCCAGCATTACCAGGCAAATTGCCAGAAAGATTGTAGGTGTGGAACCCAAAGGTGAAAGCTGTCATTTAACCATTTAGCTTCTGTATGTTGATGCAACCTTAAGATAAGGAGGTATTGACCACTGAATACTGTTGTGCGTTCTTTTATTCTTATATCCAGAACACTTTGAATTGAAGGAAAAAGTAAGATAATAATAGTCCATTATACCCACGCAATTAACACTGGGAGTCACTGCAGCACCCAGATACCATTCCTGTATAATTATATTTCTGTACTCCCCAATTTACCTTAAATTGGAGTTATCACCAAATACATCATTTGGGGCTTGTTTGTTTTTACTATGTTGTCCCCAATATCTGATCACTAATCATGCCATGTGACCAAGTGCCAATTTGTTCTAAAGCAATAAATAAATAAATAAATAAATAAATAAATGTCCACCCCAGCCAGACAACAATGACATGTGCTCATGCAACAATGTTTCAAAGCACACTCTGTCAGCTAGGAAAATAAATGCAGCCATCACCAGCTGAAGCAAAACAATAACTATAATCAGGCAAGGAAGTAAGTCCAGAAAGCTCTCACCCTTCTTCTACATTGGTCAGTACATACAGTGGAGGCAAATGAGGCAAGGCATCCCTGTTTCCTTTACTTTTTTCAGTTCTAGACCTGAGCAGATCAAGGGTACAAATATGTGGAGAGGGGTTTGGACTGTGTAGAGACAGATTTTGGATCATGCCCACTGGCCCTGCCCTGTATACACATCGTACAAATACGATGTGTATACTCCAGAATGTGTGTCGGCTACCTATCCATGATCTGTAACCTATGGATCATGTATAGGCTCCTATGCAAACAAAACTTGATTGAGTTAGGAATGGGGTCAACAGGAATGATTTAATCCCCCCCTCCCCCCCCTCCCATATATTCATCTCTGTGTTGGAATAAACCATTTGCACAGAGTTCATTACTACTGTCTTTGTTCCCATTGGCAAGAAAATCAGAGGGTGAAAGCAAGTCTGTTTCTTATTGGTCAACTGAGACGAATGCCAGAGGTTTCCCCTTAGCTCATAAATAATAAGAGCTAAAGATCTGCTGTTTAAAAAATAATAATAAAATAAATAAATCCACAGCCCTGAGCATTACAGTTCTGTGTAATCTGGCTACAACTTTTTTTTCTTGTTGTTCTACTGCAATGAGCTAGCAATTTTCCACAAGCAGTTTTACAAGGAGATTGAAAGACCCTAAAAACTATTTAATCTTTTATCTGTTATCTTAGTCACTTAGAAGATAGCCAGGAAACAAACTTCAGCTTCAGGAAACAAACTTCAGCTTCATTTGCTAAGTTCCTAGTTTTTAGTACTGCCAGTTCACTCCTTTAATTTGGAATCATTTGGTATGAATGTGGGTATCTAGCAAAATATTCTGTTGCTTCTTTCTTTGTTGTTATAACCTTGTCTCTGCCATTTAAGAATGTTCATAAGGGCTTCCAGCCCACAGCTTGTGATTTTCAGACTGGCTCATGTTCTAGCACTTTTAACAAATTTTACAAATTAAGCCAGGTTTTTTTTTAAAGCGCAACCAGACATAAAATGTGCAATTCTAGGGGAAAATGTGCAGTCCCCAAATAAAATTTGTGCAGTTCAAAAGTTCAAGTCATGCAGCAAAACTTGTAATAGTTTTGCTGCATGGAAAAAGTGATATGATACATAGAGTGAGTAGTCCAGTCTCCTCTAGAACCCCAGACCTTGATCAAGCATATTCAGGTTCCTCCACCACTGCTGATGGAAACATGCTTTTTTTCATCTGTTACCTTTATTATGCAAAGTACAAGCAAGCAAGCATTGCCTCAGGCTACAGACAGTATCCGTGTGCAGCTAAAAGAGACAAAAGTTTTAGGCAGACTTTGTATAACACAGTACCTCCTAAGCTTCAGTTACCTCCCTGGGTTAGAGCCCCATGAAAGAGAATTGTCATGGAAACTGACACTGCCAACTACGGCCCACCCTTCTCAAGCTGAGCAGGCTACCAAGTCCCCCACTCAAGGTGGATTTTTCCACAGGGTCACCTCCTTGGCTGCAAGTCTCTTTGAGCACCTCACGACCCTGCTTTGCTCCTCCCTCTCCACCTGATGCCTAACTCTCGTGTTCCCCTCCTCCTCCTCCTCTTTGTTAGGAGCCTGCATTCCTACAGGTTCAGAGGGCCCAGCTTGGCTGTCCTCCAAAAGATTAGACGACAGCTGGGTTTCCTCCCCTGTGTCTTGGCTATTCTTGCTGATCTCCTGCTCCACACCCTTGGTGCCTCCACAACACCTTCCCCCTCCCACTCCCCATCTGTCTCAGAATCAGTTCCCATGTCTTCTTAGGGCACATCTGCAGAGGTGTTGGGCCCAGTCCCTACAGGAATAGAGGAAAGAGGGCTAAGTTAACAACCAAACAACATCTAATAAAATGCCAAATTGTAAGTTGACAACTCAATAGGCCTTCTAAATACAACACTTTCCATCATCAAACTAAAGATGGGACTGGGCATACTGGTGGACTTCCCCAAGAAATGAGTGGGATGCTCCACTCTGCACTCTAGCAGATTTAATTTCATAGGTACATAGCCTACCCACTTGATTGCAACAGTTTGGGACAGGTCATAAAGGAGGAGATGTCTCCCATTGAATTCAAGGTTTTCTTTTATCAAAATTTTTGACAGTGAGTGATGTAATCTAAAATACTTTTTTAATTTAAATGTTAATATAATGCTGCTTCATTAAAATGTTAAATTAACTTAAATTAAGTTAACTTAAGAGAGCCAGTGTGGCGTAGTGGTTACAGTGTTGGACTGGGACTCGGGAGATCCGGGTTCTAGTCCCCGCTCAGCCATGAAACTCACTGGGCGACTTTGGGCCAGTCACTGACTCTCAGCCTAACCTACCTCACAGGGTTGTTGTGAGGATAAAATGGAGAGGATGATGATGATTATGTAAGTCACCTTGGGTTCCTTGCAGTAAAAAAGGCAGGGTATAAATATAATAAATAAATAAACAAATAAATAAATAAGATTGTTTAAATAAATAAATAAATAAATAAATAAGATTTAAAAATCCAGTCAAGAGGTTATCCTGGCTGGTTAATCTCCTCGGAATAAGAGGATGATCTAAGACTGATTCCCAGCATACCTCTAAATGTTCTCTCTGTGAGTTATTTGCAGTGGCTTGGGCATCTGCAGTTTCTCTCAGGGAGGGTTAGAGAGTGGGAGTATCCATCATCACTCACCGTCGCGTTTGGAGTTCTTTTTTCAAGAACCTGAAGATCGACAACTCCATTTCTTAAAGATTTATCGCCAATTAGCAACAAAGAGAAATTTTATCCACAATCAGGACTAAATACCCTTTTCTCTGGAATATTAAAAAGAAAATATCTTTTAAAAACTTCATAATGGGAAGATCAACCAATGTGCTTTGAAACGAGAAAGAAAGAGGTATTGTAACTCCTTTTACTTTGGATTCTGGAAAAGTTTAAAGCAGTAGTAGCGGTCTGTTAAATTTATACTGCATCACAGACAAGGTGGCTACTTATGATTTGTGGCTGGAGTTAGCCAAAGAACTGATGGTGATGTTTCAATTTTCAAAAAAAAACTGCTGGGGAGGTTGGTGAAATCAGAAGTGCGGAATGTACAAATAAATCAAAAATTCCAGGATAATACAGAGGGTGACCGATTGTTTGTGAAGTTTGAACAGAACAGGGAGGACAAGAAGAAGATTGATAACAATTGAATTTTCAAAGAGAGGCAGCAAAAAGGAGGGGATTGCCATTGAATCGGACTGTGAATACGTTTTCGAGAAGCCATTCACGGAGAACTGGAAAGGTAATTGCTGCCGGGCTATTTGGAGGAAGCCAGCTACGGGGGATCACAAGGCAAAAAAAAGTCTTTTCTGGAACATGAGCCTGAAAAAGATGTATATTGTGAACACTGTGTTTGATCGGGGAAAATGATTTGCTGATTATTGGATGGGATAAATGGTTTGACCCATGTTATGATAAAAATGGTTTGCTGATTACTGGATGGGACAAATGGTTTGACTCATATTATGATAATTGCTGACTATTGGTGGAAGGGGGAGGTTCTTATAAAAGAAGTAAGAAGGTTTAGTTTCCCAAATGGATTGGTGGGAGGAATCCAAATGGGAGAAATCTAAAGGGATCACTGACAGTGATCCAAAGAGACAGGGCCGGTGCTACCATTAGGCCAACTAGGCAGCTGCCTAGGGTGCAGGGCTAAAGGGGGCGCCAGAAATAGGGAGGGAGGGCTCAAGTGGGAAGGGGGGGGCACTAAATATCTGATCTTGCCTAGGGCACCAAACTGCACCAAACTGCCTTGCACCGGCCCTGCAAAGAGAACATTCATAGATCTGAACCTAAAGGGGTTGGTGAGAGGAACCCCTTTGAGAGAAAGGAGAACTTCTCCCAGTCTGAGGTGGTTTTTCTTTGTACTTTTCATTAATGTGGTGGCTTTGATCTTGAAGGGGGCATACTTGGGAAGGATGGACTTAGAAAAAAGATTAGTTGCTGAGTAAAATAAGGATAAGGATTAATATTGAATTAGAACTTGAACAATAATTGGTTAAAATGTATTGAGTCTGGATGAAACTAAGCATTGAGAATGACTAATGGGAAGGAACCAACTAAATGTGGAATAAAATTTGGGATGTGAAGTAATGTGGAAATGTGAAACTATTTAAAAAAATAAAAATAAAAGCTAGGCTGTTTGTTTTTATAGAGGGAAAGAAGATAGAGATTTTCATTAAATATAAGTAGAAATATTAAATATTGTTCTACTAGGATTATTATCTATGTTTAGGAGTAAAGTGCTGTAAGGTTTCGAGGCTTTGTGAATTTGTGAGGTTGATGAATAAGAGAGGGGGGAATTTGTTTTTGTTTTTTTTGCTTAAGAGAAAAAAGAAAGCAATTTCTTTATAATTATTATATAGAATATCTGATGTTACTTATACTTGGTTGTGGAAAAATTGGAAGTCCTTTTTAGTTTAATGTTGTTTTGTCTCTGTAGTGTATGTTTGTTTGGTTTTTGTTTTGTTTTGTTTTTTGTTTTTTGTTTTTATGGATTTTAAAATTCAAATTAAAAAAAATTTAAAAAAATGAAACAATTCATTTAAATGAGCCCAACACATTTTGGGTGTAAGAGTCATCTTTAGGCCAACTCTTCTTATATAATTCTTTCACAAAGTGGTGCCTAGAGATGGGTGAAAATTTCATTTCAGCTAGTTCTTGATAAATTTACCCAAATTGCTTCCCCCGCCCCCATATTTCATATTTGGCATGGGGGAAAACATTGAATTTAAAAAAAATATATGGGGGGAAAACAAAATGTACAGATTCATCTGCCCAGGCCAAGGGCTTTTAGTGTTTCACTTTTAAAAGTCTGGGTTTGGATCCCTGTGTATTCAACCATGTAAGTGTTGAAATAGGGTCATCACCTCCTCTTTTTTCTGACAGGCTGGCCATCCTTAACAGTTATATGGCAGGTACAAAGCGGTCCTGTCCAGGCTGGAAATAACTGTGCCTATTGAACTTGAACAATGCAGATGGGCGAGAATTTAGTTTCAGCTCATTCTTGATAGGAATTTACAAAAATTCGCCAATTTCTTCATATTTGCAATAGAAAGAACTTCTGATTTTAAAAAATTCAAATGGAGAGAAAGGAAAACAGATAGATTTGTCTATCCCTAATGGTACTTTTGATGTTGTCTCCAAGATGCTCTTCAGAAACTTTTGTCTATTTTGAACTATAAATGATTTTACATATACAGTATTCATTATTTGCTAGAAAACCTGACTTCATCAGGCGATCATCAGGTGATCACTTGTGACCAAGTAAGATTGTCTTCCAGGATAAAAATTTTACAAAAAAGAAATTTTAAAAGGAGGAAATTCTAAAGAAAAATTGTGTAGACTCTAGCGATGGGTCCGTAAGTGACTGTGGAGGCCAATTCTAGATCCACACAGCTTCCCACAGTGAGGACACAGGTTACCAGATGGAAGATGGTCCTGTAAAGGATTCATTTGACGTGCTTTTCGCTTAGCACGTTTCTCCCTTTCACCTTGCACTCGGGCTTCTTCAAAGTCCATAGAACCTTTGTGAAAGGCCAACCTCCAGTTAGATAGTTCATGGGCCAGAGCTTCTCAGTTTTCGATGTTTATATTGCATTTTTTTAGATTAGCCTTAAGAACATCTTTAAACCTCTTATATTGACCTCTGCTTTCCATCCTTGAGTTGGGAATAAAGTAACTGCTTTGGGAGACGGCAGTCAGACATTCGAACAACATGAGCGGTCCACTGAAGTTGGCGTTGAAGGATCATTTTTTCAACACTAGTAGTCTTTGCTTCTTCCAGTACACTGACATTTGTTCGCCTATCTTCCCAAGTAATTTGCAGGATTTTCCAGAGGCAACGTTGATGAAATCTTTCAAGGAGGTGGAAGTGACGTTTATAGATAGTCCATGTTTCGCAGGCATACAATAAAGTTGGCAATACAATGGCTTCATAAACCAGTGTTTTGGTCTTCTTACAAATATCCCGATCCTCGAACACTCTATGTTTCATTCGAGAAAACGCGGCACTTGCGGCACCAACGATGCTGGATTTCACTGTCGATGTTAGCTGTAACAGAACGATAGCTGCCAAGATAGAGAAAATGATTGACATTTTCCAGTATTGTCCCGCCAAGCTGGATAGATGGCATCATCAAAGGGTTAGCTTGCACTTGCTGATGAAGCACTTTGGTTTTTTTGATGTTAAGTGAGAGACCAAGTTTTTCGTATGCTTCTGCAAAAGCATTTAGGATAGTTTGGAGATCATCCTCTGAATGTGCGGAGACCACATTATCATCAGCATACTGAAGTTCCAGAACGGAGGTTGTAATTACCTTACTTTTTGCTTTCAGCCTGCTGAGATTAAAAAGCTTTCCATCTGTTCGATATATAATTCCCACACCAGTGGGAAGTTTCCCCTCAACAAGATGTAAAATCATGGCAATGAAAATAGCAAATAATGTTGGGGCGATAACACATCCCTGTTTAACACCTGATCCCACTTTAAATGGAGCACCATGAGAGCCGTTGTTGTCCAAAACCGTTGCCGTCATGTTGTCATGTAGAAGTCGCAAGATATTCCCAAATTTATTGGGGCATCCAATTTTCATAAGGATAGTCCAGAGAGCTGTTCGGTCTACAGTATCAAAGGCCTTAGCCAGATCAATAAATGCCATATAAAGGGTTTGATTTTGCTCCCGGCATTTTTCTTGGAGCTGACGTGCAGTAAAAATCATGTCTACTGTCCCTCTAGAGGGGCGGAAACCATATTGAGTTTCAGGGAGGATCTCTTCTGAGATAGATAGAAGATGGTTTGCGAGAATCCTAGCAAAAAAACAAAAAAAACCTGACTTATTAGTAGTGCAGTAATGCAATTTTAGACTCTGGACTTAATGGTCTTATGGGGGGGGGGTGTCTTTAGATGTGTACTATTTCTCTAACTTCAGAATAAACTAAGCCAGCCCTGCTGCATGTGGGGTCTCCTCTACTAATTTTCCTGAGTGGGATCCTGGACCTCTGCCCCAAAGTCCTGTGTGATGATACCACTGCTCATATAGGGTGGTCACATAAACAAAAAAACCCTGCTTGACTTGGGTGAATAAAATCAAAGCAGAACAGCCCACCTTGGGTGTGCCACCTGCCCTGATTCTGGTCACACACCCTGCACATCTGCTAGAAAATCCTGGTCCTCAAAGGAGAAAAGTTTGCCTGGGAGGCCAGGATAGGGCAGCAGGAGGAAGCAGCTTTATGGAAAATGGAATCTGAACAGGGCAGAACTTTTAAAATTGGATCAGGAGGCTGGGGGCAGGATGGGGGGAGAGAACAAGATATTAACCCAGCCATCTTTTCCATACCAAAGGACAAGCAACTCCAGCTAGGAGTATAAAGTGTTGGTAAAAGTGGGATTCCCCCACAATGCGAGGGCTGGCTGGGGCAACATAATTAGTAGGTTCATTATTTTTATAGAACCTAAAGCCTGAGAATGCTCATCATCTAAGTTGTCTTGATTGGACAGCAAATGAGCTAATAGTTCTGAGAAATTAGATGAAACTTTCTGTGCGGGGGGGGGGAACTATTTGTAACCCCTTTAGGGAAAAGAAAATTAAAGTTAATTGCCAAAGGATGGTGAGCTCTTAATTTTGTTATTACCTTTAATTTTGAATTATAAGCAGCTGCTTGCTGAAGAGGCAAATTCTGCTAAGTATGTCACTGAGTGATTTCAGATGTTGCATATTTTGTATATTAACAGAACATTGCAGTTAACTCCTAGCAACAAAACAGAAAGCAAAATAACAGCTGCAGAAACAAACACAAACTCTGAAGCCACTCCCACAAAGTCTTGGCAACTCCACCGACCAGTCACGTGTTGCTCACGTTACACATGAATGCAAAGAAGCAATTGATGTGTCACATCAGCAGAAATGCCACCCCTATTTGGGCATTATACTCTTCACGCAATTAAGATTACGTGGAGAGAGAGTGGGTCCACCAGTACATCAATCCCATGCTACCTCCACCCGCCGCCACTGTCCATGCATTGGGGGCTTGTCTGTTTAGGGGAAGCCCGCTGAATATGTATAGGCTCCCCCAGTAATTGGGAACTCAGTGCAAACAGGCTTCCCAATTATGGGGAGACGCCAAGCACGTTGAGCAGTCTTCCTGTCTACAAACAGGCCCGAGATGTGTAGACCGTATCAGGGCAGGGCCGGCAGTGGACTTGACAGTGGGGAAGGGCACATGGCCCCGTTCTCCCTCCATATGACCTTAATCACCCAAATAGGGCTAATGACTTGGCCCTCTCCTGTTAACTTGCCTCCCACAGACAAAGCACATTGCCATGACAAATAGAACACCTCTCTATCAGAAGCCTCCCACCGACTAACAGTGGAGACAGAAGCAACACCTGTAGCCACAAATTACTGGGCTCTCTGCAGTCCAAACATAGTCTGCCAACATCCTTTTGCCACATGCCCCGGCCCCATTCACTTCCAGTGGTGTAGTGGGAAATTCTGAGGTGGAGGCACTCATCATGACACTTCCCATAGCCACAGCCCCAAGGACAGTCCTCTCCCCACCAAAATACTGGCAGCTGTGTTCATAGAATCATAGAATCATAGAAAAGTAGAGTTGGAAGGGGCCTACAAGGCCATCGAGTCCAACCCCCTGCTCAATGCAGGAATCCAGGTCAAAGCATTTCTGACAGATGTCTGTCCAGCCGCACCTTGAATGCCTCTAGACTGGGAGAGCCCACCACCTCCCTAGGTAGTTGATTCCATTGTCTTATTGCTCTGACAGTCAGGAAATTTTTCCTGATGTTTAGGTGGAATCTAGGTTCCTGTAACTTGAGCCCATTATTCCGTGTCCTGCAAACTGGGATGAACGAGAAGAGATCTTTGCCCTCCTCTGTGTGACATCCCTTCAAATACTGGAAGAGTGCGATCATATCTCCCCTCAGTCTCCTCTTCTGAAGGCTAAACATGCCCAGTTCTTTCAGTCTCTCCTCATAGGGCCTTGTTTCCAGTCCCTTTATCATCCTTGTTGCCCTCCTCTGAACCCTCTCCAGTTTGTCTATGTCCTTCTTAAAGTGAGGTGCCCAGAACTGGACGCAGTACTCAAGATGAGGCCTAACCAGTGCCGAGTAAAGGGGAATTATCACTTCCCGCGATTTGGAAGCTATACTTCTATTAATACAGCCCAAAATTGCATTTGCCTTCTTTGCAGCCACGTCGCATTGCTGGCTCATATTCAGTTTGTGATCTACCACAATTCCAAGATCCTTCTCCCTTGTAGTATTGTTGAGCCAAGTGTCCCCCATTCTGTAACTCTGCATTTGGTTTCCTCTCCCTAGGTGCAGCACTTGGCATTTATCCCTGTTAAATTTCATTCTGTTGTTTTCGGCCCAGCGCTCCAGCCTATCGAGGTCACTTTGAATTTTGTTTCTGTGTTCCAGAGTATTAGCTGTTCCACCCAACTTTGTGTCATCTGCAAATTTGATAAGCATTCCCTGTACCTCCTCATCCAAGTCATTAATAAAAATGTTGAAGAGCACCGGGTCCAGGACCGAGCCCTGTGGTACCCCGCTCGTTACCTCTCCCCAGTTTGAGAAGGAACCATTGATAAGCACTCTTTGAGTCCGATTCTTTAGCCAATTGTGGATCCACCTGATAATTGTTCCATCTAGCCCACTCTTAGCTAGCTTACTAATCAGGATATCATGAGGCACTTTGTCGAAAGCTTTGCTGAAGTCCAGGTATATAATGTCCACAGCATTCCCACAGTCCACAAGGGAGGTTACCCGATCAAAAAATGAGATCAGATTAGTCTGACAGGATTTGTTCTTGACAAATCCATGCTGGCTTCTAGTAATCACTGCATTGTTTTCAAGGTGCTTGCAGACTGACTTCTTTATAATCTGCTCAAAAATCTTCCAGGGGATTGATGTCAGACTGACTGGCCTATAGTTCCCAGGTTCCTCCTTCTTGCCCTTTTTGAAGATGGGAACAACATTTGCCCTCCTCCAGTCGTCTGGCACTTCACCTGTCCTCCATGATTTCTCAAAGATAATAGACAGTGGTTCTGAGAGTTCTTCTGCCAGTTCCTTTATTACTCTAGGATGCAGCTCATCAGGCCCTGGAGATTTAAACTCGTTCAGAGTAATCAGGTGCTCCTTGACCATTTGCCTATCAATCTCAAGCTGCAATTCTGCCCCTTCAGTCTGCACTTCAGGTTTGCCAGGGGGGTCATAGACCCTCTTTTGGGAGAAGACCGAGCCGAAGTAGGAATTGAACACTTCTGCCTTTTCTTTGTCTTCTGTTATCAATTTGCCATCCTCATTGCGTAGTTGAACCACCAGTTCTTTCTTCTGTCTTTTACTGTGCATGTATCTGAAGAAAGCTTTTTTGTTGCTTTTAGCATTCCTCGCTAACCTTAGCTCATTCTCAGCTTTAGCCTTCCTGACACTATTCCTGCAGTTCTGTGCTACCTGCCTGTACTCTTCCCCTGTAGCCTGTCCTTCCTTCCACTTCCTATACGTGTCCTTTTTTGTTTTCAGGTCATCTTTGAGTTTATTGTGAAGCCACATTGGCTTCTTCTGTTGCCCTCTGCCTTTTTTCCTTGTGGGAATTGTTTGCAATTGTGCCTTTAAAATGTCCTTTTTTAAAAACTCCCACCCCTCCTGGGCTCCCTTTCTCGTGAGAGTCACTTGCCATGGGATCTTACTAATCATTGTTCTGAGTTTGTTAAAATTGGCTTTCCTAAAATCCAGGGTACGTGTTTGGCTACACTCAGCTTTTGCTTCTGTTAGAATCAAGAACTCAAGTATAACATGGTCACTTTCCCCCAGAGTTCCCGAAACTGCCACTTTATCCACTAACTCGTCTCTGTTGGTTAGAATCAGGTCAAGGATAGCCGATCCTCTAGTTCCTTCCTCCACTTTCTGTAGGAGGAAGTTATCAGCAGCACAGTGTTGATCCATCTCTCTCTCTCTCTCTCAGTATATAATTAGTTGCTGGGAAAACCCATTTCCCCACAGCTACTATTACAGTTAAGCTCAGAGGGGACAGGGAAGCATGAGGGGAGAGGGTGAGGCAGATGATGTCGTCGACCCTGCTAACCAAAAAATCCCAACCCAACCATCTGATGTAGGGAGTTGCATTAGACCTGCCCATGTCTTAAGATCTCCTGACCTGTAGAGGCCTCTTTAGCAGAGCTGCATTTATTTGTAGAGTGAGTTGCAGAGTTGTAATTACAAAGCGGAGGGCCTCTTCTACAGTGGCAGCCTGATTCTGGTCTGCCATCCCCAAAAAGCTTTGACTAGTGCTAACACTACATGCTCTTCCTATTTACCTAGGCATTTTAGATTACATTTTGCCCTGTTTGTTTTTAAGCGCTTAGAAAAAATGATTGTTATGTTGTATGTTTTTATGATTACTTGTTGTTGTTGTTTTATTATATTGTGTTTATATGTTTGTGTGAATAATTTTCTTCAAACTTTTGTTCACTGCCTTGGAATCTTCTGGATGAAGATTAGTTAAGATTTAAAACAAATATTTAGGTAACAATTGGAGACAGAATAAAGACTGTTTCCAATTACTGTTTGTTCTGCTTCACGCGTCCAGGTTCTGATCCAACAAGGAACAATGAGTCATGAGTGTTTGGGCAGCAGCAACAGGTGGACTAGAGTGTTTGGCATTCACCAAGAAAGTTGACAGTATTCCCAATCCCTTCTCCAGTGCATGTTGGGAGTTTGCCTGGTCTTCTTTTCATCAAATGTAACAAATTTCACTTTCATTATGTAATTGCTAAAAATTTTGAAAAATTAAAATATTTCTGGATTGCCTTTCTGCCCAAAAGGGCCCCCAAGGGAATATACAAATGTTAAAACAATATCATATCAAAATAACACCACCACCAAATTAAGAACAGAACCATCTCTAAAATATACCAGAGAGCAGAATTAATCCCATTTTAAACCCCATCAAAAAAGATTTAATTGCCTACCTAAAGCTAAACAAGGATCGAGCCAATCTGACCTCCTTAGGGTGGGAATTCCACAGTCAAGGTGCTGCAACTGAAAAGGTCCTATCCTGTCTTCCCACCAACCAAGCTTCTCTTGGTGGTGGGCCATACAACATAGCTTCTGAAGATATACAGGCAGGTTCATAACAGGAGGAGGAGGAGGTCTTTCAGATATCCTGGCCCCAAACAGTAATTTAATGACATCAAACAGGCCTGCATAGCAGTGCAAAATCAACCATTTGGCTTTAGTTTACTTCATATGTTTCCTTATTAAATGAAACAAATGATTGGTTTTTCATTGCTATGCAGACCTATGGATTTGCATCACTGCAGATACACCCTTATCCTAAAATAGATATCAGGGTTTTTCTCAATCAACAGATGTAATTTCATGGTCCCTAGAATGTTAATCCTTCTAACATTTATTGCACAAAACCAGCCAATTAAAAGCAACTGGTGAGACCTCATGAAACTCGGGGTCAAACCAAACATAACACCATTAATGCAGTTAGTGATGGTGTGAATATTTTGTTTGTATGCACAGCCTATCCACTCCCCAATCTGGGTCTGAGGATTGAGTGGAGAGGCTTTAACCCTTTGCCCCCTGCTGTGGTCCCGATCTGCCCACTCCACCTATTACTTTTTAAGGCTGCAGTCCTATACCCATTTACATGGGAGTAAGCCCCATTGAACTCACTGGGACTTACGTTTGAGTAAACATGCATAGGATTGTGCTGGAAGAACTACTTGCTCATTAATGGTATTGTGTCTAGTTTGACCCTCAAAGGCATAAAGACTTGGAGTGTTCCCAGTCTTCTCCCCATAGAAATATAAAGATGTCCCTGGGGCATTTTGCTCAATTAGAATTGTGTGAAACCAGCAAGCAAAATTTCATTTTTCAATTCCACTTTACTCTGCTCAACAAGTGCAGTTCCACAGAAAATCCACCAGCCTACTTTTATTTCATCTCATCTCACTTGCACTGCCATTCTTTCAATGCTGCCGAGTGCTCACTTAGGTTAAAAATCCAGTATATTTTTGCACATGTGTTTTCACTTGCTGGTGTTCGCATCAAGACATTTATACTCTTAATATAAGGCTGACATGTGTCCTCTTTTACAAGGACAGTCCTCCATATCCAAGTCTCGTTTAAAGATGAAGAACCATAAGAAGGGAGAGGCAGGGACCCTGAAACTGCCCATCAAGAGTGAGAACCTGGACAGCAGACTGAGAAACAGGTACACAGGTCCCCTGCTCACATTCTTCCCATTATGGTGAGATGAACTGTATTTCTATTCAAATTATAACTATTTCTAAATTTGCATTTATACATATAATTAGCATATGCAGCTTTTATGCACATTGGTGTCCTCTTTTGTCCCCCTTTCTGATGACATATTTCCTCTTTTCTGGCAATGCGGAAGTGGCCACCCAAAATATAAGGCTGCATGCAAAACCTGTGCATGCAATTGCAACAGATATCGTGAGATTATATGAAATAGTTTGGTGTGAAAGGATTAAACTTTGAGAATAAAGAAATGCTTGTAGTGAAAACACAAAGACTGTCATTGCAAATAGTTGTGCTTTTTTTTTAAAGGCAGATTTTTGTAAGCCTCCATGCTATTTTAAAGTACTACCCCATTTGACCAAACTGAAAAGTTATGTGTCCTGTGAAATTTTGTGGCAACCCTACCTTTAATGAGAGAGAAAGATACACGCGGCCCAGCTTTTGAGCTCAAAGACTGAAGTACAGCAATACCTTGGATTGCAAGTAACTTGGTTTGAGAGCGTTTTGCAAGACAAGCAAATTTTTAAATATTTATTTGTGGAGAAAGCCAACCTAAAACCCCTTTCTGACACACACACACTCACCAAGGTGGGGGGAAGGAGACCCAGGGGGGGGAGACAGCCAGTCTCCACAGAGACCAAAGGGGACAAACAACATCTGCATAGAATCACCCCAGGGGGGAAGGCAGGAAGCATCCCCAGGTTCGTCAATGCTCTCGTATATCAGCCCCATCTACATAAGACTTGAATACCTTGCCAGAGCAGACACTTCGGCACCCATAAGAAAGGACCATTCAACACCACAGGATGGGACCATTAAGCAAGTGGCTTCAAAGGGACCCCACCCCACAGGGGGAAGGCGTCACCCCACCTGACCCAAAAGGCCGCCCCTCAGGGAGGGTGGCAACCCACCTGATTGGCAACCCACCTGATTACGGAGGGAGGGGCTACCTGAAACCCAAGGTATAAAACACCCTGCGCAAGGGAACTGAGTTGTTGGACCTGATCAGCAATCTTGCCCCATGCTTGGGGTAAGGGAACGAAGGATCGGCAACCCCGGGTAGCAGAACCCGGTGCGCTCCAGCTAGCTGAAATCACTGGCTGCTTGGGTTGACCGGACCCCGGGAAACCAAGCTGAAATCACTGGCCGCTTGGGTTGACCGGATCCCTGGGAAACCAAGCTGAAATCACTCACAAGCTGCTTGGGTAGACCGGACCTCCGCCGGGAACCCAGCTAGCCGCTTGGGTAGACCGGACCTCCGCCGGGAACCCAGCTAGCAGCGTGCGGTTGACCAGGCCTCTGCTGGAGCCCGAGCTGAACTAACTAGCTGAGAGCCCTGAAATCACGGTGTCCTTGAGACCTCTTGCTTGCTACTTTGTACCGTACTGATAAGCTGTATTGCTGGCATGTGTCTGGGTTTGTGAAGGTAATTTTGTAAATAAACTTGTTTTATAAAAGATACTTTTGTGGCTATAAGTTATCCCTTTGTTCTGGGCTAAGGGTGATAGTCGCTGGGGACCTCGGAGAAGGCCCGCCCCAGGACTCGCTACCCCCTTAGCATTGAACCCGCGCAGAAGACCAGGTTGTCGGTCTTCCACTTTATTTAATATTTTTTTACTTGATATACAAGCGACGTCTTGCAATACAAGTACTATAGTACGGCTTAAATTAAAAATCTCTGTACGAATTTTTTTGGGGGGGTTTCGTTTTGATATATGAGTGTTTTGGATTACAAGCACGTTTCCGGAACAAATTATGCTCTCAATCCAAGGCATGACTGTATCCCAAATTCACACTGAACATTGGCATCACCTATCTTTTTTGTCTGTGTGTGCTTGAACTGCATTGCATGAGTGGCTTTGCATTTCTTACAAAAAGATCTTCACTCTACTAAAATGGGAAGGGTAGAAACACAATGGTGTCAGGCGACAATACAATAGCGTCAACAGAACAAAAATATATTTGTTCTAATATATTCTTTTAAAAAAAGATTATTGTCAATGAAACTCAAGTCCCAACCCCCCTGTTCCAATACATTTCTATATTGGCCAGCACAATGAAGTCTTTGCTCTGTGATGAAGTAGGAAACAACCAGTGAACAAATCAGTTTATTCCCTTCTTAGTCTGAGCTCATGCTGAAAAATGTTCTATCAAGGCCAGTGGCCTGTTTCTACTAGGAGACACAGCTGTCTACTTTAGAAAGAGCCAAATCATGCACCCTAGGTGGAAACATTGCATGGAGAGGTCAAACAGAATACTAATTTAGTCCTCACTCCAGACAAAATATCAAAAGAATGAGGCACACCACTTTAAGTTATTCTAGATGTGGCACAAACCATACAATAATAAATAACTAATAAGCCGGTGAAGTTTCCAAATCAAAGTTAACAAAACATCTGTGCTTGAGGATACTTCCCTGAAATAAGCCAGTGCCTGATCAGTGCTATCAACTGGTTTCAGTCCATCTACATTTCCTCATGATCTAATCCCTTCACAGGGTACAACTCTACACACAAGCTGCTACAGTTGGCTTCTATTGGCTTCTAATTAGCACACTAGTTACTATAGCTGACCGGGGAGGACGACTGGAGAGAAAAGGCTCAGGTGCTTGGGAATAGTGGTTCTATTATCTGAATACTGCCTGACATGTTTTGGAAATGAACTTTCTCAGGTATGGTGGCCATGTGTCCTATTTTTCAGGTGGCAGTGCTCTATTTGAAGCTGTCAGAGGATAGTTTTCTATCTGAAGTATCCTCTATTTCAGCCTTCCCCAACCTGGTGCCTTCCAGATGTGTTGGCCTACAACTCCCGGTGTGCCACAGCCAGTCTGCACCTAGACAGCAGACCAAACAAGCACACAGGTCACATGGTCACAATCTTCCCCACTAGGAGAAGATGCATTGTATTTCTACTTAAATTATAGTAATTATTTCTACATTTGTATCAATACATATAAATCATATACACATTTTATGTCCTCTTTTTAATGCAATTCATCTTTTTGGGTGATGCATAGGTGGCCACCCTATCCTCAAGGGCATGGGGTCTTCATGTATCTTACACTGGTACATCAGGTAAACCAATTCACTCATGGAATATTCTTTACATCTTGTGATAGCTAACTTCCCCAGACTCCTGACTTCTGCTATACACATGAGGTTCTGGAAGCTTTGACAACCAAACAATTGCTAATGGATGAATGCCTATTCCACCCATCAAGTTTTCTGAAAGTTATCAGTTTAATCTGTTAGATGGAAATCAAACAAAAAAGAAAAGAAAAATCAGCCATTGCCAAAACATCAAGGAAAACCATCATTGTCATCCTTTCCTATTTCCTTGACAAATTCTATTTTCTGTTGGTCACACTCCCCAGACTCTTTAACAGGCCCTCCTTATAAGACAGAGGTGTGGAACCATTTTCAGCCTGAGGGTCAAATTGGCCTTGGGACAGAACATCAGGGGCTGTAGGCCAGCAGAAGGTGGGGCTACCACCCAAAGTGGGTGGATTCACTGTTGGGATGCACTTCCTAATTTTCACACACATACACCATTCACACACTGTTTACACTCCTCTAAGACATAAGTGGGAACTTCACTGCCTTGAAAGATATTGAGTGCCATGAAAACAAACAAAATACAAGCATTTTCTGTTTCATGCCAATGTGGACTTACTAAGAAAAATGGCTCCCCCGCTTTTTAGTAGACCTTTATGTCTACAGACAAAATCTGCAAGCTGAAAGATGTGTCACATGCTGCACCAAAAGTTGTCCAGTAACCTTGTTGTTTGTATGATCATAAATGGAAATCTCTCAGCATTGATCTATTTTGCTTTATCACTTGCAACTGTTGCATACCTTGCATAAATAACCACTGCAAAGAATCAAAGCAATACGTGATTCATTGCCTCATTTTAATATGAAGTACTTCATAAATGTGAATTAATTCTATCAGGGAGCATCCTATAACATGCTTTAGCAGGTCTGAGAGCAGCCTAGTTTCTTTTGATCCATATCTATGAAATGAAGTGTGTGTGTGTGTGTGTGTTGTATGTAATTTTTCATTCTACCAAGTGCATTAAAAAAAACACCAAAACGACTCTCCCATCAAGGAGAAATTCTCATTAGTACCTGAAATTGTAATAGCAATTTTTGCAATACACATCATCTCTCCATTAACACAAGGGTGCTAATATGTGCACTGAGCTTCTATTTTTACTGCTGTATTCCAAACTAGAAAGGTACTTAGTGCTGTGAAAAGTTCCCACAGGTCCAGTTACAAAGGAGTGCTAAAAATGTTCTAATTATTGCTAGAAGATCCAGTAGCCCTTCCTACTCACATGGTACTGCTGTGCTTCAGCACAAGGGTCCAGTCCAGATCATTTCATCAGTCAACATAGATTAGAACATCAGTGTTTAATGCTATCTGTGAAATTTGCAGAGAAAGATTTTTTTCCCTACCGAATGAGAATCTCATTTCTCTCACCAAGAAATTACCAGGAAACATGGGTTTGAAAGACTAGCCTAATCACCCCCCTGCACTGATAATATCCTGCTTGTTTATTTTCATCCTATAAAACAAATTGTTGTTGCACAGGGCAATTTGCACTGGAGAGTTTTGACTGTGACTCAGCATTCATTAAAGGAAATATAATTAGCCACAGTCACTGAAGTTTAGTGTGCAGACATCTGTGGGTTATAGACACTAAGAGATTAATAGCCAATTAGGATGTCAGGGAGGGGCGAATGCTACAACTAATTTGGTGAGTAATTTTAAAATGTGGTGCTGAATTGGTGAATTTTGAAATATTGAACAGCTTAAAATAGGCGATATATACCATACTAGATGTGAGAAATAATGAGAAGTTGCTTGTTATCCCTAGGTTGGGAGTTTGCTGTCTATTTCATTAGCTCTATTCATTCAGACAACCACTTGTACCATCTTGTGATGACTTGTAAATCACCACACAATGGAACTGGTATTGAATTAGGTCATCTGAAGGTGTGCAAGTGGTGACAGGGATGATTCCAGAGGCTAGGAAGGGATTGTGGCTATTCCATCTGCCAACCAATATATATAAGGAGAAAAGTAGCATCGCTTCTTGAATTGCAGTAAATTAATTGTCAGTCACAGTAGATAAAATGTTTGAGTTTGCCTGCGGGTGGTTTTAAATTTAAAAAGTGCCTCCCCAACTTCTTCCCCAGCTTCCAATTCAGCAAGCCGGAACCAGCAGAGCTAGGTAGGAGGGATATACCAGCCAGCAAACCTGAGCCGCCACCCCTGCTAGGCCAGTAGCAAAAAATAAAAAAAAATCCTTGCTCATGCAATAAGAATTAGAGGAGGAACTGTATCTCAGAAATATAGCACCTGCTCTGCATGCAGAAAGCTCCAGGTTCAGTCCCTGGCATCTCCAATTTAAAAAAGCTCAGGTAGGAGGTGATGGGGGGGAAGGCCTTCTGCCTGAAACCACAGGGAACGGCTGCCACTTAGATAAGACAATACTGGGATAGATGGACAAATAGTTTGTAAGGCAGTTTCCAACGAATTATTTTGGAGTCACCCATATGATAAGCCCATTTTTATTTTTATTTTTGGATACCAGATATTATGGGCATGCCAGAAGACATATTGGCCCTAGATAGCACAACACAGCCTTTTGTGTTGTACTATTCAGGCAGCGTACAGATAGGTTGCTATCAAATCAATATCAATTAATCAATCAAAGCAAATAACAAGGTAGACTCACTTCAGAGATCACAGTTTCAAGAGGATCCCATTGTCAGGTGCCTGCAAAAAGATCACCATGAATTCATGCTCGCACAGATGAGCCAGATGGTGTCCTTTGATTACTGAATTTTAGAGGGTTAGGGGGCCCTGCCCCCCTTGGACCCTTTATTGCCCCTTTGAGATTGAGGCACATATTTTCTTTTTAATTAGAAGTGACATGAAGCTCAGAGGCATACACCTGCTGAAATTTCTTCTTCTTCACATCCATTGGAGGTACACGAGCCCTGTATTCTTTCATATCTGGCTACCATATTAGGGAGATCAAATTGACTTTTAGGGGGAGCTGAAGTTCCTCCCTATGGTGGCAAACATTTGTGTGGACTCTCAGTGCTGAAATCTGATATGCGGAGATATATATATATGGCTATGCCGCTTTAAAATATTTTATGTGCATACTGTGCTTTGTTTCCTCCAATTTCTTTTGATTTGTGCAATGTTAGACTGAATGCAAAAGTGAATATTGCAGGCCGAACCCTTCATTTGTCAAATGTTTTTGTGTTGGGAGGGGGGGATAGCCGAAGAGGCCCATTTTGACAATGTTTGAGATGTAAATTAGCACCCTCTGTTCATAAGAACTGTATTTAGATTAACCCAGTTTCACATTGCAATCCAAACCACCACCACCAGCAGCCCTTCGCCTCAGAAGTGAAATACATTCCCTTTTTGATATTTTCACATGGCTATAATCAATTAGCTCTGGACTAGCCCAACACAGGACCATCTGTAGCTAATTTGAAGTCATGTATATGATCTGTAAACATGGGGCAAGAGGGCAACTTGGTTAATGATGTGGATTTACCCACAACTATCTTGCCATATGCTTACAAAATACACAAGACATGATATCAACTCAAAGCAAGCACCATATGGGGCTGTTTTGAAGATTGTTTTGGCCATATAAAATGGTTCCCTTTTAAGAGCCACCTCCTTTAAGGAAAGGGGAAGTCACAGGTCAGCTGCTGCTAATGCAAATATTTATACTGTATGCTGCAGTGATTGGAGAGCTTTATGTATGTAAACAACTTCTGGAGCTCATGGCTCTCAATCCATGTCCTGTTATCCCTAATACGTGGATTACTGTAGCCTATATAAAAATGCACCTTAGGTGTGCTTACACTGCAATCTACTGCCCTCCACTTCTGCAGCCTGGATCTGCTGCTTCATAATATTATGAAGTGGGAGAAGGAAGTGCATAGCAGGTACTGAGCTGAAAAGGAACAATATAATACCTGATGCCAACACTGTTTTGCTTCCTCCATGCAAGTAGGAAGTTGACCAGTGGCTACTTTGGGGTGCCATCTACATCTCCCACTGAGCCCATATTTCAAGGCAAAATGCCATGTTGCTTCTCTACGGCTTTCTGCAATAGATACATTTATTTCAGAAAAGAAAAGAAAAAAAACCAAGTGTGTAGAGTTACTTTGACAACAGTCTCTCAATCACTTTGGTGAAAGATTTCTTGATGGTGTGGAAACTCTAATGTACAGAACCAGGGCCCAGGGTTGTCAAGCATCTGCCAAAGGTCTTTCTGCTCCTCCTTGATTTCTCTGCCTGTTCACTGCCCTCCCCAAGCAAGCAAACTGGACCATGAGTGAGAAGGAGCAACAGCCTCTGCTCACCTTGCAATCTCCCTCTGGGCAATGGTGCAGATTGGGCCCAGAAGAAAAGGGCAAACAAATGGGTAGTGGTAATTGTTGTAAGGAAGATGTGGATCCAGTAAGGAAGGGGGTGGCGGTCCACTGAGGGTATCTTGCCCAAGTGCCACTAAAATCTGGGGGTGGCACTGTACAGAGATCTTTTACCCACAAGAGCTTCCCCATGCACTTTAATGATGGGGCCAGCTTTGTATGCTTAAAGGAGTGTGTACATGCAAGGAATTATCAGACCCAGTTCCTGCCAAGGCAGAGGGGATGTTCCTGCAAGTGAAGCAAGGCTGAGTGTGGTACGTTAAAGTCAAGGCATGGCAGGTTTATGGAAAGGACAATAAATATCCACATAGCAGTATCCCTTGTTGTGTAGACCAGAGAGAAAGTGTTACAACAGCTGCCCTAGCCTGTCACTATTCACAAGGCTTGTTTGCTGGTAATATCGGAGTGCCCTCATTTGGCAAGAGCTTGGTGGTGAATGCACAGGTTGAATACCCACTGGACAACCCCCATACTCCAGACTGAAGACCTGCTGCAAGCTCAAGTCCTGGTTTCTCTAAACCAAGGCTCTCCAACCTTGGGTCTCCAGATGTTGCTGGACTACAGCTCCCAGCATACCCAGCCAGCATGGCTAACGGCAAGGGATTCTGGGAGCTGTAGTCCAGCAACATCTGGGGACCCAAGGTTGGAGAGCCGTGCTCTAAACTGACAAGAATGAGGGAAGCTCCTTCAACTATGTGCACATTTGGAGAGTATGTGAAACTCCAGATCAGGGCCATACAATATAATACAATTCAAGAGTTAGCATGGTAACAGTAATCTTAAAGAGCTTCACACATCTGCTGGTGCAACCACCCCAATTTGCAAAGGATTAAGAACATAGATTTGCAAAAGATTAGGAGCATCTTCTAGCTCAGTGCTATCGACCCTGAATGGCAGTGGCTTTCTAGGATTTCAGGCAAGAGTTTTTCCAGTCTTGCCTGGAGATGCCGGGGATTGAACTTGGGACCTTCTGCATGCAAAGCCTGTGGTCTACCACCGAGCTATGGCCCCTCCCAACACTGATATTGGGGCTTCCACTGCTCTAACTAGGTAGCAACTTTCACCTCCAGAGATCATTCCCAGGTACCATTTAATGTCTTTATCTTCTTTGCCTCAAGAAAGAAACACATCGTTTTTTATTGACTGGAGTTTTGGTGGCCATGGTATGGTTTGTGATAGGAGGAATACGGCTGAAACATGTTTCTGTAAGAATCCAAGACAAGGAATAAATTTTATCTATATGCTTTAAAAGTTTCTGCAACATAAGCAACACAATGGTCATGTTAATCCTGGTTATTTCACCTCCCATATATACTTATGGGATTTCTAAATAATGTTTATATAACAAATAATGGGAGACAGTTGTATCAATTACAGCATAAATAAAATGGAAGCCATGTATCGACACTTGTTAAAACAGGCTAACACTTTCCAAGACACAACTAAATGGGATTAGACCGATCTCTTCATGCACTTGAATGCTTTTTTCCCATGGCAAAGAAAAACACTTTACTCTGTCATGAAAAGGGCAAATTATAATCAGTCTGTCACATATAATTTGACAATTTTCAATGCTTGAGCAGTAGGAGGGCAAGGCATATATTTCAAACATTGCTACTGATGGAAGTACACAATTCCCAATTACCATGCTGGATCAATGTCCTGCTTGAACCTGGTAGCTAGACAGATAGCCATTAAAGCATGGCACACTGGAACCAAAATGTTGCCCGATTAGTTTTGGTCTTGAAGCTGCTAATTATTTAAACATGCATGGGAAGTCAACCCATGTAGACAGAATGATCAAACCCAAGCTAACAGATGTACAACGTGGCAACTGCAAATGAGCACTTTAAAAAGCTTAACTCCTGACTTGCCCTCTGAGCATCAAAAGTGGTGGTTCATTATTCTACAGAGAGAACAGAATGGGGAAAGTAAAAGCATAGACTTATACACATCCTTTCATTATTTCTCAAACACACATACAAAGGAGATGTAATGGAGTGCTAGAAGTATGTTTACACAGATAATGGCTATTTGCATTGTTGAATGGATGTAGTGGTGTAATTGCAGGGGCTTTGGTGATGCCCAAAGAAAGGCATCAATAAATAACCAAAGTCACTATTATATTTTACTTGAGAAAGAGTGAAAGAAAATGCAGAGGATGGTCAAAACTACTTTTTACTGGCAATACCAAAAAGAGATCTGAATTTGTTCTGAAGATTGTATGATATGCTAGACTCTAAAAGTTTTATCAGCAGAGAAGTAGAAGTAGAAAAAAAAGGGGGGGCCTTAATGTACTAGCAAATAAATTGTGGTTCTGTTATGGAAAGCAAGTTTAAGATAGTACTTTTCACTATGATTTTCAAATAAAACATGTTCAGTTTACAATAGCATCATTGTCAGCTTGTAAATCTGCTTTGACTCTCAGAGATAAGGTGAAACCTTCCCTGTGAGTTATTACTAGAAAATGCTTCTGACTGCAGTCCAGATCAGTCCCAGATATTTTCATAAGGGCTCTTGACAGCAGCCTTGGAAACATTACAACTAAGAAGCTCCACATGAAAAAGGGACATAGTATTAGGTATTTTTGTATGGTGGTGGTGATTCAATCAATCCAGCCATCAATAATTTTTATTGTCATTTAGCACAGCCCTTCAGCAGCAGCTGCAGCAGCTCAAACTAGTGAATGGAGCACCCAAGTATGGATGCCATCTATTTGCACTGCCTTGCTGGCAAAGGAAAGCCCACTTAGGCTGCTTCCAGATGGAGGGGCCCTCGCACGAACAATCCAACGTCCATCTTTTTCTCCTTAACAGATTTTCTGTGGTAAGAGAAAAGATGGAAGAAGCCGTGGGAAAACATGGGCTATGGTTGGAAGACGTTGTTGTCTAGGTTCCACATAAAATTCCGTGAATAAGGGAGGGTGATGGCACAATAAAAGCCTTGTCTGCAAGCACCTTTCAATGCATATCCAAATATGCATCCCAAAGTGGAAGAGGATAAGTATTTGCATGGACATCTAACTGCACATTCAGTGGAAAGCAATTTGCACTCAAATGTGCATCGAGGTGTAAACCCCATTTGTCCTGTAGACCTTGAAGCTGTAAAGGGGCATGCCCTTTCACAGGCTCAAAGATCCTACAGGGATAGTTGGCCTTGCAAAATGCACACATGAGGATATGTATTCTCCAAGGCCAGTTGTTCCCCACCTCGGTTTAAACTGTGAAAGGCATTTCCACTTGCAGTTTAGAGGATCCTTTGGAAGGGCTTGGAGGAGACTCATTCGAACATGGACCTCCCTTGAAGTCAATGGGTCTCCCTTCCCACCCACACCAATACTTTAGACTGTGAAGGGAAAGTCCCCCATTGCCATTTAAAGGATTGTTTGGAAAGCAGGAATGGGCTGGAAGGTGTTCCTCCTAAACCCAATATTCCCTGCCCCTCACTTTGGGCTACAGGGAGAATGGTTCTCTTCAGCTTAATTCTAACTTGGCTAAGTAATGGCTTGCACCAACACACTACTCTCTGCTACAAACTTTCTCTAGTAGTATGAAGGCAGTGCTCAGACACAGACCTTAGTCTCTACTGGTTTTGGGGAGCTGGGAACAAGGCACTTTAAAAAAAGGAGTATTCTCCTGCATATTTCAAAGGTTCTTCCTACATGTAAGGTCCCCCTCCAGCCATGGGCGCCCACAGGAATTTTTCTAGGGGTGGGGACCAAAGCTGCACAGCAGTTTGTGGTTGTAATTCATGCACGTAGTGCACACTGCTACAACTCACCTGTGCACTTTCCTTGTGTGTGCTATTTGTTGCTTAGCATCACATTCCATGACATTTAGATGCCTACACAGAGTAATAGGAGATCTGGGGAACTGAATAGCACTAATGCAGAAGAGTGTGATATTCAAGAAGCATCATGAACTCCTGTCTTTGCTACTACCTTTTGTTTTTTGGTAGACATACCATTGCCCAAACCCAGCTACAGGAAACTCCTGGATCTCTAAATTTATTAATTTTTTTTATGAGGCTCCAATTACTTCCTAACAGGGCAGACCCAAAAAAGGTGTAACACACCCAGAAGGGTTAACACACCCAGAAGGGTTAACACACCCAGATAGTGGGTGTGGTAAACATTGCGGTGACTTCATTCATTGGCTAAAAACACTAAAAGGTGGAAGAAGCAGGTAGGGATGTCAGAGGAATTCACAAAGATGAGTCCAGATTTCTTGGACTCCACCCACAGATTCCACACTGCACTGGCTTTCCCAGGTCATTTGGAGTCCGCGGGGCTTGTGGACCATTTTTTTTTAAAAAAATATTTTGCACAAATTTAGGTGCAGAGAAATATGCAAAATAAATAACACTGATCAAAAATGCATAAATCGCCCTAAAGAGTACAATGTGAAAAATGCACATTATGGGGCAATTTGCGCATTTTTTGCCAATTTGCACATTTTTGGGAGTGCAAATTTGTGCAAATACACGCAAATGCATTTGTGCAAATTCATAGAATCATAGAAAAGTAGAGTTGGAAGGGGCCTACAAGGCCATCGAGTCCAACCCCCTGCTCAATGCAGGAACCCAAGTCAAAGCATCCCTGACAGATGGCTGTCCAGCTGCACCTTGAATGCCTCCAGAGTGGGAGAGCCCACTACCTCCCTAGGTAGTTAGTTCCATTGTCTTATTGCTCTAACAGTCAGGAAATTTTTCCTGATGTCCAGGCAGAACCTGGTTTCCTGTAACTTGAGCCTATTAGTACGTGTCCTGCAATCTGGGATGATCGAGAAGAGATCCTGGACCTCCTCTGTGTCCGCAAATTGGCAGACGTTGGAGCTGAAAGTTGCCTTAAAATTCACAAATCGCCGGCGGAAGCAGCTTTCTCTCCATTTGCATATCCCTAGAAGCAGGCTAGTTTCTCACAAAATGAATAGGCAGAATAGCGGCTGCACATTTTGCCTCATATCTCAGGTTCTACAAGGGCTAGAGAATTGCTTCTTTCTTCTTTCTTCTTTTTAATGAAAGCTGGGAATCTGGAGATTATGGCTCATGCCCTTCAATTGCCCTTCCTTGCCCTTCCCTGGGGATGCCCATGAGACTGGAATTACCTTAAGAGGAGGCATACCAGCTGCCCTGGTTAAACTCGAGGGCATCCCCCCAGCCCCCCATGTTAATTTACTAACCTTCTGTCCTGTCCCAATTCTTGCCTGTGTGCCTGGAATCTGAGAGGAGAAATAGGCAGGGCAGGCACAGCACAGCAGCCTCTGTTGCTGCTCTCAGAATGACATAATGACTGGAATCTTGAGTTTGTCTCAAGGAGCGTCTCCAGCAACACCAAGTAGGCCTCTCAACAAGATCTGGCACAGATGGCCATCTCCTTGTTCCTTCAGCCAGAGCAGCTAGACTGGTGGGGACTAGGAAGAGGGCCTTTTCTGTGGAACTCTCTCCCCAGTGACCTCCACCATTCCCCCTCTCTGCTGAGCTTCTGCCGCTCACTAAAAACATGGCTGTTCAGGCAGGAATATGGGGTGGGCAAAGGTTTTAAAAATTTATACTGTTTTAAATGTATTTTATTCTGTATTTTATTATGCTGTACATTGCCCAGAGTGGCCAGTTTGCCGGCCAGATGGGTGATCCACAAATTTAACAAATAAATAAATAAACCTGGGGGGGGAGTTGCACCCCCTTGCCCCTATGAGTGGATGCCCAATGCCTCCAGCCCGCCCTGTTCTTTCTCCCATTGTGGCCCCTCAGTGTAACTGTATGCAGGGCACTCATTTAGAGTATGCTAGAGCCGTGTCTCTGATTTCTACATAATCAGTTACTGCCTAGAAATGAGAATCCAAACAGAAGAGTAATATTTAACATGTCTAAAAAAGAAAAGAAAAGAAAAAGAAAAACAGCAGCAATAAGTGTCCTTCCATCTTACCACACCCCCTTAGCCTACATATTTGACAACTACACTTCATTAATCACAGACAGCCATGAGCATTTCAGCCTCCTCAAGTCTCAAGGGAGTCATGTAGATTCATTAGCTAGTGTCTAAAAACAGATTGAAAAGACATACATTAATATAAATAGCAAGCCAAGTTAGGTTAAAATAGGTCAATTTTTCAAATGATAAATAAATAAATAAATCTTCCTTTGCACCAATGATTTATTTGCCCTCTCTCCAAAAGGAAACGTGTTTTTTTTCATCTCAGTCCTCAAAACCTCTTTGTAAGTAAACCTCATTGAATCAGTGGGATTTTCTTTATGGCAAACACCTAGGATCGTGAACTCTATTTTCAGTTTGGAACTGTCTAGTGGACAAAAATATTTGAATCCAAATCATTCATTGCATCCAATGTGACACTACCACTAACACAAATGATGTTGCGCTAGCATAAACTACTTCTAATGCTAGAAAGCCATCACACCAGCAAGCGCTATTGGCGTTGCTCTAGAGATAGTTTATGCTAGCCCAGTGTTAACGGTAGTGTCACATTGGATACTGCCCATTATGTCAAGCAATTTTATCCCATTTTATTGCCAAAGGAATAGACATGTATAGGATTGCATTGTTAAATGAAAATAATACATTCCAAAAACCTATCCCACCTCTTTTAATTATCGAGCTTTTAATTCGGGAAGAGAATAATATACCTATGTGATATAGTGTTTAGATGTTTTAATATCTGTCCCATCTACTCAGGGAAGGATTGGGCAAATTTGGGAGAAATTGTTGACCTCACAAACGCTGCCATACATACTCCTGGAAATATATAAATGTGGTTTTTCATAAAATTTCAGCAGCCCCAAGCAGCACACTACTAACTGTCCAGCATGCACATGACATGCTTTTCAAGTCAAAGGATAACCCCCTATTTGACACCTGTGAAAACAAGTTGCATGAACAGCTCAGACACAGGCATTCTCCCTAACTGCAATCCTTTCCCATTTCTTGAATTTTCTGACACATTGACTCAAGCACCCCAAATGCCACAGATATTTGGATTAATCTCAACATCTGATCTATTCACACAACATGTGTGCACAGTTCTGTAGGAATAGTTATGGGATCATCCTGTATGAATTGACCCTAAAGATTTGTCTCAAGTTGAGGATTGGATGCTATAATTGGTCTAAATGTGGGTAGCATGTTAATGCCTATACAGAAGTGCCTTGCAGGCAAGAATCTTGTAAGATGTGAAATACCCCTGCAATATCACAACTTCATTTCTGAACAGGAAAAGTTTGCATCCATTCAATTCCCAAACAGAAGTAAGTATTTTATAATTATAGGCATTTGTTCAATCAAATATCAAGGTCAGCTTATCATTAAAATTATAAAATATGAAGGCTTCTTGATTCTGTGCAATGGGAATTCATAAACTCTTCATAATGAAAAACTGCCCCCCTATCTTAAGGATCAAATATTTAATGAACATTTCACAAGTATCCATTCATTGTAGATGACTAAGAATTTTATGGGAAGAGAATCCATTTGATCTACTTATATGTATTCCATATATGCTGTTATGAATAACATATTATCTTTTGATGTAAATATCCAGATGTGATCCTTATGGAGTTCTGTACAATTATTTAAATATGCTTCTAAATTATTTCCATTGAACTAATGGAGGAATGTGGGCTGTAATATATATGTGTGTGTATGTGAGAGAGTGAGTGAAAAGGGGTGGATCCAAACATAGTCATATTTAGAGTAGACCTATTGAAATCAATGGGACTTAAGTTAGTCATGAAACCAGTGAGACATCCAACTGTCAGAATGTAACTTTTGACATTCATTTAGGAATTTTAGAACATATACAAGGAAGCAGAATAGATCACCTGTTCAATAAGAACTGCCCATCTAATTTTTTTGCCTGCAGTTTGCATAGTATGCAAACTGGATGAGAAATTCCACTAGATGTTTTACTTCCTGTATGAATTTCATCCAGAACTGAAAAAACAAGTTACAAATGTTGAGGACATACAACAGGAGAGGGCTATTGTGTCCTGGCTTGGTAAATCTGTCGTTTAGAGAATCTAAGTCCCTATTTTCTCTCCTTCCCCAGCATGCCCCCTCTGTGCACCCACACCAGCTGACAATTGCTATTCCCTTCCAGATTAGATATGCAAGACTGGTGTACATTAGGATCAACTACTAGAAGCCCCCCTGAGCCATATCTACAAGCCTTTCCTCTGAAGGGATACCAGCTGTCCCTCAAAGTGCCAATCTAGAGATCAAAAATAGGAATGTTGATGGAGTGACATCCATCACAAAAGGACTTGACAATAGGCAACTTTAAGGAGTGGGAGCGTGGAGCCTCGCCCGCCCACCCCTTTCTCCATTTTCATAGTGGCCCTTCCAAGAAAATTAATGGTTGACCAAGGATCTACAAAACATGAATGCACCCATAGTTTTAGAGTTCACCCAGCCAAATATACAAATAGTGTTTTAAAAGCCAGTGGTATTCAAAGGAGGACAGGGCTCTAAGACACACGGGCAATTTACCCGAGGATCATATCCTTTATCACATAATCTACCACATCATCCACCACATGATGGAAAGCAAGTGATATATTTTAGCCTATTGTTAGTATATTGTAGGTGTTTTTACAAATTGATGATGATGATGATGATGATGATGATGATGATGATGATGATGATTTTTGGAGCCTCTGAATCTGAATCTTTTCTTCTGGGATCAATTCTAGCTTTCCCCAGGGCTACAGTGAAAAAGCAGGAAAAAAGGATGTTCTGTTAGTTCAAATAAAGCACTACTAGTGCTAACTTACAACTTTGCACATCTTTCACAGCTAACAGGAGAGAATTTCATCCAAATATAAAGTCATTATATTGTGGATCTGACTCACTCTCCCCCATGTCTATTTTTAAAATGTGATGGTTTAAAATACTCACTTTTCCTATATGTGAATGAAATGATGTGCTAAAAACAATCCTAGGACTCAAAATATTCCTTATTTTAGCTATTTCAAGCGACACCCCATGAACATAGCAAAATGAGGCTGTGTAGTTTATATGACAGTTGTAAATACTTCATTGCAGACCTTTGCAAATTAATGGCATCCTTTATGCAGCATTTGTAAGACTGACACACTCTTAAATGTTCTCTCTCTCTCTCTCTCTCTCTCTCAAAGTAAGCTGTTGATGGCTTCAGAGATACAGACAGTCATACCTATAAAAAGAGAGGGCTGAAATCAGCCGAGGCAGCTAATAAGTAAGTGCTCCTCCACTCCCACATGTGAACTGTCTGATGCTCTTTGACTCATATCGTGCCGTTTACTCCCCTTCACAGTTAACTCTATTACTTATTCAGACAAGATATTTACATGACTTTGCAGAAGCAGGGCTGATATGGAGGAGTCACCTTGTGCCTGTTCTGGTGATTTAAAGAATGTCTGTCCCATTTCCTCCATAACGTTCTACATGGCATCCAACAATTAACAACAATGTTAAAGTTTAGCAATCCTAAGCACACTTACTAGGATGTAAGTGCGCTCCACTGAACACAATGGAACTTACTTCTGAGTAAACATGCCTAGGATTGACTCTCTTCACAAACAAACCCTGTCAATAAACAACAAAAAGATAGCTTGGGAGGCAGACCTAAAATGGATCAGTCATATACCCATTTCTAGCTTCAAGGCCACTGTCCTGAAGCTACTGGAGATTGCCAGTACAGGCAGTCCCCAGGTTACAAACGAGTTCCGTTCTTAAGAATGTCTTTAAGTCTGATTTGTATGTAAGTCGGAACAGCATAGCTCTATATGTTAAAATCGGCATTTACGCACATTGCGTGAATTACGCAAATTGCATAGTATACTACGCTATGTACTCTACGTAAACGACATAGCGCCGGGGAACCCAGAAGTCCGTTCTTAAGTATGGGTTGTCTGCAAGTCAGACGTTCTTAACTCGGGGACTGCCTGTACATCCTAAATACTGTTAGCTGGAATGGGATAAAATCTGCAACCTAAAATCTGGGGAATAAGCCCCACTGAAGATGGTGGGACTTACTTCTGAGTAAACATGCATAGGATTGTGCTAGACATGTTCTTGTTCAACAAGATGCCTTGAAACAATATACCATAGAACAGGGTTCTGCTAGGTTTTAGAAACAGGTTTCTGAAATGCACCTGTACAACATGTACCTGTTATGAACCCATAATGCACAAAAAGATGGATCGGTCCTTTTAGGCTGCATGTGTACTTGTCTGTATACACCACAGAGAGCACACCTGGTTAAAGAAATAACACATATATTGCTCTCATACATGATGACAGGCACAAACCTGCTAATTTCATCATCATGTATGAAGCAGCCTATGGCACAGGTCTCAGAGGGTTTGCTTCTGCAATCACGGTGTTGTCACAGAAGTGTCATCCTTCCCCTGGCAAGCAAGGATGAAGGCAACACCCAGCATACAGACCCCATGACCTCTTCCTTCTGTAAAACCCAGTGGCATTGTAGTGCCTGTCATTGGCCTCATTCATGAAAATATCCACTAGGATACTCTACTCTGGTGCTGCCACTTGGTGCAGTTCTTCCCTGCCCTCACCAGTATCGCACAGGGGGCACAGGGGGCAACTGGCAATGTAACAGCCCTACCCTGGGTAGAGGCACTTCCTGGCATCAGCGCAAAGCTACCCACTTTGCCCTTTTGCCATTAGGAACCCCTTAAGCATAGTTCTACATCAGCCTTCCCCCACCTGGCACCTTCCAGATACATTGGAGTACAACTCCCATCACCACAGCCTAACCTGCTGGCTGGAAATGCTGGGGATTGTAGTGCAACACATCTGGAGGACACTAGACTGTGGAGGGTATCCTAGGATCAGCCCCTTAATCCATTTCTCACGCTGGCTCAGCTTGCCTGAGCGTGGAAAGCTAAGCAGGGTCAGGCCTGGTTATTACTTGGATGGGAGACCCCTCCTCTAGTTTCCTGCCTTGAGCAGGGGGTTGGACTCGATGGCCTTGTAGGCCCCTTCCAACTCTATGATCCTACTTGCCTATATTGTTTAACTGCACTCATTAAAATGTATAACAAGAGGACTTCTGTGTTCCTTTTTTTTTTTTTTTTAATGCTGACATTCAGGAAAGATTTTGATTAAACTGGAGTGATTATGAGAACTCATGTGAAGTAATGCTTTAATCACATACTACTTCTCACAGGAAGATGGATCAGTTCCAGCATTGCCTTTTCCCCAAGAATGTCTACTATAGACTTATCCTTCACAAGGCTCAAGAACAGGTACATCATGGCATCATGGGATTTTGTCTCATGATGCTTTAGTACTGAGCAGAACTGCCAGACATGAGAGAATTCTAAGACATGTACAAGGATCAAGGGCCTCTGTACAAGGTATGAGAAATTTGCATTTTCATACGCCAACAGACACGAATTCAGGCTTGCTCAGTGAAGCACTAACATCGGTGCCAACTACTGTGGGAGGCAACATGGCAGCAGTTCCTGGTGTGGCCAGCCTGTCTCAGGCAAAAGGACAAGTAGGATGGTTGGAAAGGGTCAGGGTTTTTCTTCTCTAGATTACGTGGCAAACTACGCATTATGTTAAATGTGTAGTTTGCTCCCGTGTAGTTTGAAAATAGTAGCTGCAGAGGGAGGGGAATCAGGATTGGGTCTACACCAGGAGCACTGAATCAGCCCGAGGGACGAGTTCCATTCTGGAGAAGTTCTTGAGGGCCGCATTCCAGTGGGGGGTGGGGCCAAAGGCAAAAGGGGCATGGCAAAATTTACAAAAAATACCAGCATATTTTAGCTTAAAGCTCTTACTGGCAGTAACTAAGCTATAGGAGAGTCATTTCAACCTTTTAGAATAGAGAAAAAAACTGCACGAAAGCTAAGGAACCAACGACTCCTGGCTGGGGAAAAGGGGGCGGGCCCAGGGAGAAGGAGCGGAGCCCTCAGTGGAACTCCAGAGGGCTGAACTGGGAGTGCAGGCCTGAAGTTCTGCAGTTCCGATGCACAGTGAGGGGGAAGAGTTTTTTCAAAAATACCATTTGCTCCCATGCTGCGGTCCCAACAGAGGCCCACCTCAAGCTGCTATTCGCCTTGGGAGGAAAGCTACCATGGGCAGCTCCCAAAGCAGATACCAGTATGGAGGGTGTGTGTGTGTGTGTGTGTGTCAATTATCTTCAGAAACACAGAGTAGAAGAAAAGGCTTTAAAAGGTGGGGGGAAGAGACCTAGCCATGCAGTCCAAATCCTGATGGTGCCCCCAGAGCAGGTATTTATTTTATTATTTTATTTATTGATTATATTCATATGCCATCTTTTTTTCTGCAAGGAACGCAAGGTGGCTTACATAATCCTCCTCTCCATTTTTATCCTCACAACAACCCTGTGAGGTAGGTTAGGCTGAGAGTCAGTGACTGGCCCAAAGTCACCCATGGCTGAGTGGGGACTAGCACCCAGATCTCCTAAGTCCCAGTCCAACACTCTAACCACTAACAGCAACAACAACACACATGCAAGGCTAAACTACTTATTTAACATAATGTGTAGTTTGGCCCTAAGTGTGAAGGGCAGCAGGTATGACAAGGGCTTATGATTGATTGATTGATTGTATTTCTAGATTGCCCATCTAGCCAGTAACCTGGCTACTCTGGGCGATGTACAATATAAAATGAAACAAAACAGAATAAAATACACTTATAACAGTATAAAATTTTAAAACCCTAACCCACCCCATATTCCTGCCTGAAAAGCCATGTTTTTAATGAACGGCAGAAGCTCATTAAGGAGGGAGCATGGTATAGGTCACTGGGGAGAGAGTTCCACAGTTTGGGGGCCACCACAGAGAAGGCCCTCTTCCTAGTCCCCACAAACCTGGCTGCTCTGGCTGATGGGACAAGGAGAAGGTCGTCCGTGGCAGATCTGGTTGAGCGGCCTACTTGATGTTGCTGGAGACGTTGCTTGAGATAAACTGGACCGGAGCCATGTAGGGTTTTAAAGGTCAAAACAACACCTTGAATTTGGCTCAGCAAACAACTGGACTGGTAGCCAGTGCAGCTCCTTGGGCACCGGAGTGATCTGATCATGTCGGCGGCTGCCTTTAACAAGGCGAGCCGCAGCGTTCTGTACCAGCTGTAACTTCCGAACCGTCTTCCAGGGTAACCTCACATAGAGCGCATTACAGTAGTCTAGGCGAGAGGAGACCAAGGCATGCACCACTAATAGGAGCAGATGATTAGGAAGGCAGGGGCACAGCTGCCATATCAGATGGAGTTGATACAGTGCCGCCTGGCTCACAGACACCTGAGCCTCCATGGACAGCTGAGAGTCTAGTGGATCTGGTCCTTCAGGGGTAAATACACCCTATTCAGCACCAGGTCCACATCCCCTAACCTCTTCTTGTCTCCCACCAGTAGTACCTTGGTTTTGTTGGGGTTCAGTTTCAGCATGTTACTTCCCATCCAGCCACCCACTGCCTCCAGACATTTGGACAGGGTTTCAACAGCCAGCCTTGGTGAGGACTTGAAGGAGAGGTAGAGCTGCGTGTCATCTGCATATTGATGACACCGCACCCCAAACCTCCAGATGATAGCTCCCAGTGGCTTGAGGTAGATATTAAATAACATCGGGGAGAGGATGGATCCCTGCGGCACCCCACAAGTGAGCAGCCGAGGGTCTGAAGCCTCCTTCCCATAAACTACCCTCTGGTACCTTCCAGAGAGGAAGGACCGGAACCACCGCAGTACGGTGTCTCTCATGCCCAATCCCTCCAGGCAGTCATGGAGGATACCATGGTCAATGGTATCAAAAGCCACTGAGAGATCGAGGAGGACTAGAAAGGAGCATTCACCCCTATCCAATGCACTCCTCCTATCATCCACCAAGGCAACCAAGGCTGTTTCCGTCCCATGTCCAGGCCTGAAGCCTGACTGGCATGGATCTAATTAATCAGCTTCATCCAAGTGCGCTTTCAACTGAGCACACACACACACACACACACACACACACACACACACACACCCGCTCGATCACCTTGCCCAGAAATGATAAATTAGAGACTGGGCGAAAGTTGTTTAAATCTTGGAGATCTAAGGAGGGCTCCTTTAGAAGCAGTCTTATTACTGCCTCCTTAAGGGCTGATGGCATCGCTCCCTCCTCGAGGGAGGCATTCACCACTTCCCTGATCCCTTCACCCAGTCTTCTGCTGCCTGAGGTGGGAAAAAGTATATCCCGCCCCCAGGGACTTTGTGTGTAGAGACGGTGTTTCCCCCCCCCCCATGTCCCCTTATAGCAGGGGTGCACAACTCATGGCCCCCAAGGACTTAAGTGTGGCTCCCACAAGTGTCCCCCATTGCCACCACAGAATTCTCTCCCCCAGCAATCATGATTCAGATTGTTCTTCCCTCACAATGCAAATACCTTCATGTGGAGACCAGATCATGTTTCTAGCAGGTCCTGGTTTAAATTGGGCCATGTAAGACAGAGAGAAAAAACTTTATTAAACACTTGCAGCTTTTATAGTGTAAACTACAACAGCAAGCTATAAACAAGCAACACAATGTTGTCTTGCTACTGCTCACATTTGCATTTCTTATGAGAGCACTGGAAAAGTAGAGCACCGCTTTTTTTGCGCCAAGCATGAATTTATAGTTACAAGTTTTCAGGCTTGGTGAATAATGTTCCAGGCCAATTAGCAACTATATGTCTGCCGTGTCTTTTTTGGTGGCTAACTTCTGATAGCTTGTAGCGTATGCAAATCGCAAAATAGAAAACCATTATCCAAACCCGCCTAGCTCAAAAGCTGACTCATTCATGAATCCTTTGCCTTCATCCCCAACAAAAACAAATCCTAAGTATATATAACTTCACTTGCACAGATCTATCCTTGGCTTCAGAGCCCCACACTGTCATCTTCCACCCCCACCCTCTCCCACCTATAGTGAGATTGTGAACACTTTGGGGCAGAGACTTGTCTTTCATGTACTGTATGTTACTCTGCAAAGCCCATGTCCATTGAAGTTTCTATTTAAATAACACATTAGTAACCATCATCAGCACCATCCATCTAAAAGCATGTTATCATTTACCCAGGGATGCAGAAGCTCCAGCCTGTGGGCCTATTCTGGCCCACAGGGGTTCCACATCTGGTCCACAGAGCCTCCATGGGATCCTCCTTGGGCTCCAGCAGGAGAGAACGATTGTGTAACCTGCCCAGTCCTCTCTGCATTCCACAGATTGACCAGAGCTTTCACAGAAGCACCAGATGTATTAGCAGGGGAAAAAACAGCTAGAATCTATCAGAATCCATTAGTCTCTTGGGTTGTACCATCCTAGTGGGTCTCCCACCCTTGCAGGAAGGGTAGGTGTGTGGACACAAGGGAAAGGTTATAAATTCCCCACCTTCAGATCACCATCCTCCTCCCCACTAGGGAAAACCAAATGTAGCCTATGTCCTGCTACATATATTGGCCCAATGACATAATGGGAACGCCCCATAGTTGTCATAGTGACCATGAGGTCCTGAGCTGCCCCAGGTCTGGTGGCATCTCTGTTTGTTGAGATTCCCTAAGTCAACCATCCTGGGAGTCCTGAACACCAAATCCAAAGCCACCTCTGTCTGCTCAGGCAGGAAGACTAATTGGCAGCAGGGTGGGTGTACACCAGCAAGAAATCCACTTGAGCATCCATTTGTGCATCTCATAAAAAGAAGTCTTTAGTGAACATTTCAATAGCCTTTCTATATCCAAGAGGAGCTAGACATATAACTTTCCCTCTCGAGGAAATTTAACATGGTTCTACAAATTGCGACAATCTACACTAGGTTTCTGTTTCACGAGCAACATTAGAAAACCCATACAGATTTCAATCAAACACTGGTCTTCGTGCTCGAGAGGGACAGCAAAGTGATGGCGAGAGTTGGTTCACACAAGTCGCTCACTGCACACACATTCAGTCTATCCAGGAATAAAAAAAGGTGCATTGCTTGAAGAAACAACCCACGAAGTGGTTATGCGAATCTACGCTCTCACACACAAAAACTTCCTATGATGCAATTGTGTCTCCTAACCCACCATTAGAAATGGTATATCTGAAGCTGTACCTATGATGCTTTATTAAAAAAAAAATGCTTCTCTCATATTTTGTAGGCCTTTCTGGTGAACAGGGTTTGTCACTTTTCTTCTTAACAAAGGAAGTATAAAAACAAATCCTACTGATAGACTTGCTGCAAAAGGCTACCACATCTTAGCTCCTCTTCAGTCATATAAAGATCTCGCTGCATAAATCTGCCACCTAAAACTGAACTGGCTTAAATAACAACCTAAAAATGCTGTGCCAAAATTGGTGTCATTACCATGACTAATTTTAAAGTGTAACAGATACATAATTAACATCTCCCGCGAACTTCTTTTTTAACTGTGAGTTTATATTAAGAGCTGTGGAACCAGAGACCTCACGGGAATAAAATATTTCATGGGCATTACCACATGTGACATATTTCATCATATTCCCCAATGCTGTCTATTTGAAACTGTTTTCCTGAAATTAAAAAACGAAACAAAATCCTGATCTAATTATGCAAGCCACTGAGAGTAACGGAGTTACAAGATATATGCCAGCAATCTTTTTTCAGAGCAAGACAAGCCTAACAGTGCAAGCTTATACAGGTCCATTCAAAATTAAGCCCCCTTGAGTTCAGTGAGATGTACTCCCCTAGGTAAGTGTGTATAGGATTGAAGCCTAAAAATGATGCTAAAATACCATTTAACAACTTTATTAAGGATGTAGCAATTTACAGCGCAATCCTATAGCCACTAGACAGCATCTAGACGGCCATAGGATTTTTTTTTTGAGACCCAGCTTTGAGGTCAGAAAATTGTTCTGACCTCATAGTGGGTCTCTACGCTCAGAGCACCCTCCCCCCATCACAGCTGGCACAAAAAGAAACATGTTGGTTGCATCTCCGAGGTCATAAGAGCAACCTTGGAGATGGGGTTTAGGGGGCGGGGAGAGAAGGAGATATGATGTATCCTGGTGGCACCTCAGCCTCCTCCTCACCCCCTCCGAAGTGCCTCAGCTCTGTTGTTGTTGTTGTTTTTGCAGCTCTGTCAGGATATGGTAATCTATATCTTATGGTAAATGTCAGAAAATACTGATACATTTTGAGGAGCTGGTGCTTTGGTTAATGGCCATATTTCATACTCATTTCTATCACAATGGTAAATTTTGGCAGGTAGGCCAAACAAAACAATCATGGTATTTCTGACATTTACAGGTAAATCTTAAGATCCACCAAAAGCACCAAGTGGCTTCAACCAATGGTCCAATTTAATGCTCATTAACAGTAAATAATGGCATTTGCCAGAGCAGGCAGCAAATTGTCCAGAATGGTAAAGAAATCAAGTGAATTTCAACCTTAGCTCCATAAAGTGCCATTGATGTAATTGCCAATGCCAAGTCACTCCAAGACCTTTCAGGCCTTTTAATATCTGACGATACTGCTTTTATACTGCCATTCATAAATATTTACCCTGGAGTAGTTTACAATGCAATTTAAAATCCCCCAAACAACAATAAAATATATACAACAAAATAATTAAAAATTACTGAATCATTAATGCAAACTAATCAATCAGATAAAACCTATTTTAAAACAACAGCAGAGTAGAAAACTGTTATAACCAGTGCTTAAAGCATCCATTCACCAAAATGCCTGCAAGAATAATAACGTCTTTACCTGACAGCAAATGTATCTGCTGTTAATTTATGAGTTTATGGTTTTCTGTTTTTATTATTTTTGGATTCGTTAGTTAGCCACCCTGGGACTGTCTGTATTGAAGAGCAAGATATAAACTTATGAAATAAATAAATTATGACAAAATAGTTTGTTTTTGAATTGTGAACACAGGTCTCAAAACAGACATCATCTTAGAAGAGGCATTTCCCGTTCTTTCTTACAGAGAGGGGGTGCCTCTTCTTAAGGTGGCACTTGCCACCTGCAGTATTTTATAAGAACTGGTAGTTGTCTTTTTTAAAACTCTCCTGAAAAAATTACTCTGACATCTTTTTAGTCAGTCAAAATATCTATAATCACACCAATTAACACTGCAATTCTATACATTTCTGCTCAGAAGTAAGTCTCATTGTTTTCAATTGGGCTGCTTACTCCCAGTTAACAGCACAAGTCTATCATGCCTACTCAGAAATACGCCCCACTGAGTTCAGTGGAACCTACTCCTGAGTAAATGTGTATAGGATTGCAACCTAGGTGTATATAGAAGCCTTCCCCAACCTGGTTCCCTCCAGACACGTTGACCTACAACTCCCATCATCCTCAGTCAATAGAGCCAATGGCCATGTGGGCTGGGTATGATGGGAGCTGTAGTCCAACACATCTGGCAGGCACCAGCTATGTAGGATTGCAGCCTGACTGACTAAACATTACAGCTCTACTGAAGATATTCTTCAGTCAGTTGACACAATTGATTCATGAATTAAATTATATGTTAAAATAAATGTGGGCCTGTTCAGATATCTTCTGAAAGTGTCCACTGTGAACGGGAGTTTGATGCTTAGCCATTGCTTGAAACCGTTTATGCACATCTCTAAATTGTTCCAGCATTACTTTTATGAAATCCCAAACAATATTTTATTTTATTTATTTATTTATTTATTATATTTTTAAATCACCCATCTGACCGGCTGGCCGGCCACCCTGGGCGATGTACAATCAGGATAAAATACAATAAAACACCATTAAAACAATATAAGAGGGTTTAAAAAAAAATAATCCTAACCTACCCCATATTCCCGGCTGAAAAGCCATGTTTTTTAAGCCCGGCGGAAGTTCATCAAGGAGGGGGCATGGCGAAGGTCACTGGGGAGGGAGTTTCATAACTTGGGGGCTGCCACAGAAAAGACCCTCTTCCTAGTCCCCACCAGCCTGGCTGCTCTGGCTGATGGGACAAGGAGAAGGCCGTCCGTGGCAGACCTTGTTGAGTGGCCTACTTGATGTGGCTGGAGGCGCTCCTAGAGATAAGCTGGACCGGAGCCGTATAGGGTTTTAAAGGTTAAAACCAACATCTTGAATTCGGCTTGGCAAACAACTGGTATTTAACTAATCTATGCTGTTTCATTTAGAAACAAACTAGATTTTTATTAACTTTCCTCAAATGTCACCTCAATATACATATAGCTATCGCCATTTCAATGAGTCAGTTTATTAATCACTTAGAAGCCAGGCAATGAATCAACTCAAAAATCCCTAATAGGCTGACAGCCCTAATTAATATTGTATTCAGAAGTGAAAATGGAATAAGATTCCAAGACTTCCAAGTTCCAAGATATATCTGCCATTAAGGCTGCAATCCTGTACATACTATACATACAATCCACCCAGAGAACATTAGTTACTGGGTGGATTAGAAATGTACTAGCTGAATGAATGAATGAATGAATAAATAAATAAATAAATAAATAAAAACTTACCTAGAAGTGAGCCCTATTTAAGTAAATGGGGCTTACGTCTGAGTAGATATGCATAGGATTGTACTGTAAATGTCATGTCAGTTGTTGAAGTATGGCAGCTTTTGCCTGCTTGTGAATAAAGTATTTTAATAGTAGTTTGTATAAGACACAAGACAGAAAAGCATGAACATTAAGCAATGGAGAAATAAAAACCTAAGTACATCCAAATGTTCCATTTAAAATATGAAGATGTACATCTCTCATCAGTAGCAGCAGCAGCACCATTAAGACCACACCGAGGATAGATAATGCCTTTGTCCAGCCAGCTTCAGATCTGACCTAAAATAGCTCTCTGAACGTCTGAAAGTGTGGGTAGGTAGGAAATGTAACCCCACATTACTGATCATTCTCAAAATTCAATAGCTGCTGAACAACTTTCCCACTTGGCTTATGTTCAGGATGTCCAGGATTTCCCCGCTATCTATAGCCCCTTGTCTACATGAATTAGTATTGAAAATGTGGCTAGATACACCAGACCTCCAAGGGTGGTTGGTACAGCTGGCAGTTGTAATGCTTTCTTGCAGTTCTGTCTTGGTAGTGCTGCCCTGCCATCTTGCATTACTGAATTATTGGCCAGGACAATGAGTTTCCCCAATAGTCAGATGACTCATCATGAGCCCCGCTGCCCATATAGGAGCTTCAGTGCAACACAGAGCTCTGTGTGAGCAGGCAGTCCCATCATCTTCAATATCAGAGAACACACCCAGTGTAGGGCTGTGTACAGAGAAGCCTTCCTGAGCAATCTACACTCTTGAGACCTCTATGGAACTTTGGAAGGCAGCCATGAGCCAAGCATTGCGATTTCTGCTCATTCTCTACTGCCATTTCAACACAAAACCTAACTTCCTCTATTGTTGCTAAGCCAGTCCCGTTCGTGTGTGACTGCATGAATGCTTTCTATTGTGTTTGCTCTTTATTTCTTGATTTGGCACTTTTATTGCTTGGGTTTTGACCTTCCTTTTAGTATGTGAAATCTAAGGACACATTATACACCCACACTGAAGCCAAAACATTACTAAGCCATCTGTAGATAAAATATAATATCCTGAAACATCAGTCCACGCAAGAGACTCCAACTTGTCAGAATGTTGCTTTCTATATGCTTAAAAGGTTTTCTGGAACAATAAAGGCGCTACACATGACCGTCTGGGGAAATCATAACATAAGACAGACAGATGCTTTTCTTACCAGCTCCACCCATTCCCAGTTTAGCTATTATGTCCCGTCTATCTGAGGGTTGTTTTTTTTAGGAAGTCAAGAGTGATAATGAGAGTATAAACATGGCACACCCATTGGCTTATTATGTGCATTTACTTCCTGAAAGAAATTAAGACAAGAGGCACAATGACAAATAAATGGAAGTCTTCCAGGACAAGAATCAATGGGATATGTGAAAAGAGAGAATTTCTCTCTCATAGGATTTCCACCCCCATTTCCCCAGGTTCTATGTAACTTTCTGACTGAAACTGAATAGTGACAGGAAAATAACACAGCATCATTGGGGACACAGTACATATATGAGAAGCAGCTTTTAGTGAGCCACAGATGTGGAAAGATCTCAAAAGCCTGTGAACAGTGAAATACATTTACGAGGCAAGGGTGAGGCTATTTCTTTTTTGCTTTGGGCAGAAAATAATGAACATCCACATGTTCATTCACTTCCCACAGCATGTATACAATTCTTATTGTGTGCAGTGAAATAATTTAGCAATTCCATAAATACTTTTGAAGCCTCTGGTGTTTAACTTCCTACAGAGCTGTTCACTAAAGTTGGAGGGGCCATGTTTTGAAGGAGTTCCTCAAAGAGAAGGGAGAAGAAAGGAGAAAGGTGTCCACTTGGTGAACTAATCATGAGGGAAGGGTACTGCATACTCAGATGATAATGTGTTATGAAAGTTTGAACAACATGTTAGCCTACAACAGGAATACTATCACTAAGTACTTTAAACTAAAAACAAGAGTTGCACCCACCAAAAAGAGAATGAAATAACCGGGGGGGGGGGGATATAGAGTGGTAATGCTCTAGGAAGAGAAACACAGTCCAGAAAGGCACATGCAAGAGACTCACTGTAGAAAGACATGCTTAACAGAGCCATCATAAGTGTGTGTGTGACAGGAGAATCATGGACAATCCGAACTTCCCAAACCCTTCCAACTCATGTTTGTCAAGGTGGGATATGAGGGTGGGTTTTCCTAGAGACCTGACTAGTGGTTCTTTCACCCTTCCCCCCATACTTCTCATTGGTTTCATTGGGAAGCAAATTACCTATACCAGTTCTAGGCTGGTGTAGGTAATGACCCTAATCCTGGGGCCTCTTGGGAGAATGGAGGAGCTTTGGATCCAGCAGATCGAAGGCCATTTCTGATCCACACCCTGTTGCTGGGACTATTGCTGATGGTATATCTACACCTAAAGAGTTTTCCTAGACACACTGGGGACCACTGGAATAGAGGTCCTCCCAACCACTGGTGGAAGTCCTCTCTGCAAGTGGTGGGGTACTCCTACCCCATCCTAACCTGCTCCAGCCAATGGACCTGGAGATTAGAATTGTTCTCCAAAATGTGTTTCTGTTGTTACAATTTTGGGAATGGCCTTTATGATCACTCACATAACTTAAAACTGTGAAGTGGGAACCCATCCTAATTGACCATCTAACTCCACAAACACTCCAAACCAATCAGTCTCTCAGGGTTAGCCTGAGAGTTAGCAAAGGCTTATACAACGCATGACCTGCAGTAGACAAAATCATTCTGGAGAAAATCTTGTCTCCTTCATAAATGTAGGCAAATACATGGTTTACCCCCACACAGCCAGGTACTCTTTATGTTCACAAGAGTGCATTCCCCCTCTCTGTAATTAAAACATTGAAAGTGGTATGAGGACCATTAATAACTAAATAATTCTGCCACAGCAAAAACATAAACTTTCGCTTTGATTCCATTGAAATTAATGGGAGCCTTGCCACTGACTTCAAGGAGAACATATTTGGGTTCAATTGTTTGGAGACTGAAGAAAATAAATTCTTTTGTTTTCCAGAAACCACATAAGACAGGCATCTTTAGTAAAAACAGATTAGTTGTAATCTAAGGAGGTGAATATACAGATCCAAAATCTGTCCATGATTTGACCTGTGCAGCCATACAAGTAAGACTTACAGGGATAAAATTTAAGGCATGCAAAGGCAAGGGGAATTTATACTAACTGTCACTCTATAGATTCAACACAGATAATCTCCTATTGGCAAGTCAATTATAGACAATCACTCCATGGAATACATTTTAAATACAGCAATAGCCAATTGCAACCAAAGGTTATAATAAGCAGAACAAATATTAGGCCTACTTTAGAGGGATGAGTCACAAATTCATGCAGTGCTAAAGTGGTGAAACACGAACACCAGGAAGGGCCCATGGTGGTGACAAACCCAAATAAAATGGCTCAGGAAGAAATGAATAGAGGATCGGGATAGCTGCTTTTTAGTGTAGAACTACTAGTAACATATAGAATCATTGGACAACTGATTCATTCGGTACCTTAGCTAGTGTTCAGTATAATATTTCTGCTAGAGAGATACCTGTATTTGCTGTTTACCTCATGAGGCACAAGTCTTGACTACCATCCTACACATATTCCTAACTCTTACCTTATATGTGGAGGCACAATCCAGAAACTGGCCACATTTATAGAGGCAACCCACCAGTCCCAGGAGATAACCCATGATCTGCAAGAATTCTGATTTACGAGAGGTTAGACCTTGGATCATGCATCATACAAGATGGAGCATTCTCCCTTAGTTCCATGGAGACCCTTGCAACAGCCCGACGGCACTGCCAACTTAAATAGTCATGGCCAAAGCAGACATGACTTTTAGGATGTAGCCAGGACCCTAATGTGGTGGGTGTGGGGGGAGGCCTTTATGCCTTTCCCCTGCTATGGGCCCAAGCCATATCGCTCCCCCCGCTGCTTGCAATTTTATGTGTGGAAAAGCTTAATGTTCCCCCTACCCCCCACTAAGGTTCCAGTCAGGATCAGGGTGCTGCTAGCTACGACTTTAAAGTAATGTCTGCTTTGGCCCTCAGTGCAATCACACACACCACCGCCATGAGATTTACATGCACACTGCCTTTTCCAATTTATGGGAAAGGGTCACAAACACTACATAGACAGGATAAAAATACGCAAGGAGTCTTACTCTAATGGGGACCCCCCACTGCTCTTTTGGAAGTCCTGAATGTGCAGAGACTACTCCACTTACTAAAAGGTGAGGACAGTCCACATGTACAACAGGACACCCCCGGCAGTTGAATTAACACTGATTTACAGCTAGATCTGTGATTAGAGCTCTCTTTTTTGTCAGGATCCACACATATCAGGCCCTGGCCCAGAGGAGATCTCCTCTAGGGAGGAGAGGGAGAAGTAGGATCCCGTGACAGCCCCTGACACAGTCCCAGAAGCAGCCTTGGAGAAGCGGTTTAGGGGGCTGGATGGGAAGAGACCGGCACTGCCAAGATATGATGTATCCCGGTGGTGCCTTGGCTTCCTTCCCTCCCGCTCCGAAACACTGCAGTTAGATGGCCAAAATCAGTTGTCTAGCTGTTTTGTAGAGCAAGAGGAGCATGGAGGTAACCTTCACCTCTGTGCTCCTCCCCCTCTACATAGGATGTTCATAATCTTCCGAGTATAGAGGGTTACAGGCAGCTGCACTGGATTGCACTCTAGCCTTATTTTCTTCATTAGGGAAATTATAATCCATAGCAATAATATTTGTTTACTTCAAGTAGCAGAAATATACCATCAACTTCAAATAGCAGAAATATACCATCAACAGGATTATTGTAATGTCTTTCACATGCACTTTATGCCTTTCCCCACTAATTAATTCATCAAAGCTGTTCTTGAATGTCAGTAAATGCAAGGTATAGCCTGGCTGTTCTAATCTGGGTATGCATTGGGGAATAACTGTCTTTGATTCTGGAATTTCCTCCCCCTTAATGCCTCGGGTTTTGTATATGTTCAGGTCATGCTGCAGCACTGGCATATTCATTCCGACTTCTCCCAAGAAGGATATCCGTAGCAGGTGATTTAGCGAGGGCATGGGTTTAAGTGAATTGATTTTTGTTTCAAAGCTAAAACACTCACTTAATTTTACAGAGTTATTTGTTCCAGCAAACACAGGAAATGAAGAAGGCTGGGAAGCCTTATAAAGGCTGTAATCCACAGACCATTTATTGCACATCAAAATCAGTGAGACTATTCTGGAGCAAGTGAGGTATAGACTACCATCTAAAATAAAGGAGAAGAAAACAAGACCTGCAGGACTGGCATCAGCTGGGCATCTTCTACCACCTGATCTCAGTAAGAAGGAGCAGCAGCAGCAGCAGCAGCAGCATGACCTGAGCCCTGGTAGAGGAGCAGCATATGCTTCTCCTTGCCTCCATTCAGTTGCCTGAGCTGTAACCTCCAGGTCTAATCTTACCGTCTGGAGCTAACCCTGGTGCAAGGGATAAATCAACCAACCAACCTCCCACCGGACACTACCAGTGCCAAGCCCATAAATGTAGTTCCTGCAACTCTGGGGAATAGAAAGGAGCAGCCAGGCAAGCCTTTCTGGGGAGGCCATTCCACAACTGGGACACTACAACTGAAATGGCCCTCTCCTTAGTAGCCATTCACCTCACCTCATTTGGTGGGGCACCTGGAAGAAGGCCTCTGAAGATGTTCATGGGGATAGGATCCAGGGAGGTATATATGGGAAGAGATGATCCTTCTGGTAGCCTGGCCTCAAGCCATTTAGGACTTTAAAGGTTAATACTCACACTTTGAATTGGTCCTAGAAATGGCCTGGAAGCCAGTGTAGATCACAAAACACTGGCACAATATGATTATATTACCAAGCCCTTGTTAACAATCCTGCTGCTTTATTTTGGACCAGCTGAAATGTCTGGGCCATTTTCAGACCCACACATAATGCATTGAAGTAATCCAAACAAGAGGTTACCACAGCCTGGATAATTGTAACTACATAGCTCAGTGATAGCTCACATGCTTTGCATGCAGAAGTGCCCAGGTTCAATCCACAGCATCTCTAGGTAGAACAGGAAAAACTCCTGCTTAAAACCCTGGAGAGCTGCTGCAATCAGTGTCAACAATACTGGGTGAGATGGACCGATGGTCTGACTCAGTATAAGGCAGCTTCCTATGAGCACCACCAAACTACTAACCTGAGCCTTTAAGGGGCATACAATTCCCTCCAGAACAGATTCTGCAGTCATACTATGCTGAACACCTCTCAGCCAAACAAGAAAAAACACCTATTAATGGTACCTCTATCTTGTTTGGATTGAGTCTGTTTACTGACCCTCACCCAGCATTAGCACACTGAGGCACTGATTCAGAACACCCACTAGCCCTATTCAGGCAACCTGAATAGGGAAAACACATAAGAAGGAGTGCTCCAGCCCCACCCCTATCCTTCATCTCGTTTGTCACTCTCAACTTATCTGAAGAGGAGTGCCTATCCATGGAGGATCTCTATGTGAGAAAGAACACTGATTTTCCAGTCTGGCACTGAATCCCTGGATCACTTACAAGAAAAAATAGTGGGAAATTATGTGAGAAGCAGATACAGGTTTGAGGAAAAACAAAAATTGCAAAAGCACACGAGATGAGTCCTCTGACTACCTCAGAAAAGCAGGAAAAGATGAGGATATAATAATTGCATACCATAAGAGAAAGAGAGAGATGTGTGTAGACAGAAAAATTAGAAAATTGTAGTCATGGGGCTCACATTGGGGGGAAAAAGAAGTGTGGAAGGCAAATTACCCAACCGGCAAAACAGAATCCCCAAGGACGTCACTTGATCCCACCCCTCAACATATCTCCCCTAATCCTGAGGACATCTCCATTATGTACCTTGGCTGCTTTCTCCCATGCAAGCCAAGGCACAGGCAATGGATTCTTTAATGCTCTTCTCCTCATGTGATGCGAGTAGTAGCAGAGGTTTGGTCAAAATTTGTCACTTACATATCTCCTCTGCTGACTCCCAGCTGTGTCCTCGCTTTCTCTGAGGATTGAGCTGCATAATAACCTCTGCCCAAGCCTCTGTTGCTGTTCACACCTGGAAAAAATACTAGCAATAACGGCAGATCAAACAGGTATCAATCAGAATTGGGCAAACTACTGGGCTCCAGTCCAGCAAGGAAGATTAATCTTTGGATCCATTTGATGGATTGGGATCCTTGACTCTGCATAGTATGACTGCAGATTTAACAATCCACATACCACATCTACACAGTACATTGGGAGCTGGATTTTAAACATGTTTTACTGGTTTTTAATGTTGTTTTTTTATTGTTGCAAAGTATTATTGTTTTAAATTGATTACACCGCCTTGATGGCTTTTTAGCAGATAAGGCTGTATATAAACATTAATGAATAAATAAACTGTGCACATATCACCTTACCCAGGCAGTGACAATGCGCTTTCACATGCACACTACCATGCATAATTCTCATCAGCAGTACATGCTAACCATGAGGATGTGCCTTCCCATCTGCCTTGTGATGGAGATGGCAATATGTATTAATGGAGCTACTGCAGTGGTTATTATTCACATTCAAACATAACATGCGATAGTTTGCCAGCTATCAAATACTGTCAAAGAGTAAATGCTATCATACATCAATTTTGGAGAGCAAATTCATTTCAGCTAGACTGGGAATATACCAAGAGAGATCTTTAAACCATTCTCTGAGGCAGTTTGAACTGGCATTTTAACAAGCAAAGGAAGAAAGAAGCAGAGTGCCAAAATGAATGCAGACAATAGCTGAGTAAATCCTGACCCAACTGTTATAATGATGTTTGTATTCAAGAGGATCATGGTTTGAAATAAGCCCAAAGATAGTGCCAGATAATGCAATGGGTTTTGTTTGTTTTTTTTAACTAGAAAAGCATTGTTTCCAGTAAATACTATTTTGGACAAAATCCAGCAGAGTTAGGCATGCCATTGCAAACATTGCTCTGTACTGGATCTGATCTCACACAGCTATTTTGCAAAGAGTTGACTCAGATGCTGCTTGCACACATAAGCATCATGGGGTGGGGGGGACGGGACGGGACGGAGGCATAAACCAAACTTACAACATGGGCCTCTTTCCACACATATACCACAATCCTATCTCATACATATAATCTTATGAGCCATGAAAGAAAAGTTTCTATTTTAATTCTAAAATTGCATTTTCTCCATTTCTGAAATTACACGATGACTCACTCTGGGGCTTTAACTTTATGCATTCATTCATGTTTACGGTATATCCTGCCATTCCTTGCATGGAGCCTAGGTCAGCTGCCATGCCTCAAAACACACACACACAACTCATTTCTTGCTACATTTGTTTAACAGTATATCCAAGCTGAAGAAGATACCTACAAAGTTTGATGACTATTTTGTAACTTTTGTTTGGTCCTAATAAAGTTATCGTCCTGTCAATCTTTTGATTCTATTTTAAATGGCCGATGTGGCTACAAACATTTTACAAATAAACCAATTCATTTTAAAGCTTTATTTTATTGACCTTTTCCATTGCAAATCATTAATTATTTCTCTAAAGTCAATTTCTCTTGCAAGTCCACGCTCAATAGGTACAGTAACTACCAGTGTGAGCCTACCCATGTCTACTTAGAAGTAAGGCCCATTGATTGCAGCCATGCAGAGCCCCTAGTCAGCATCTGGGGGGCCATAGGATTCTCCGGATTCCCAGATCCAAGGTCTGAAAAGAGCTCCAACCTCAGAGCTAGGGATCCGTGATTGGATCCCCCCCCCCACACACACACACAGCTAGCACAGAAAGAACTGCACCAACTGCTTCTCCGAGGTCATAAGAGAAACCTCAGAGAAGGGGTGGGGTGGGGGTTCCGGGGGATGGGGAGGGAAGGAGACCTGGGACGCCAGGATATGAGGTAGCCTGATGGTGCTCCACCCTCCTTCCCTCCTCCTCTGAAGTGCCGCAGCTAGATGGGTGAAATCCTCCGTCTAGCTGATTTACAGAGCAAGAGGAGCGGGAAGGTGGAGAGATCACCTCCACCACTCCCCCACCCCACATAGGGTGCTTGTAATCTTCTGAGTTCAGAGGCTTATGGGCATCCCCATTGGATTGCGCCCTAGGTAGCTCAACTTAAACCATTCTTGCCACATAGAAAAACACCTGCAGTTTTGATCAGAGGCAGCATGCCTCTTTATACCACTTGTTGGGGAGCACAAGCAGTTGGGTGCTATATTGCATTTATGTTCAACATAGTCTCCAATTGCCCTGAAAATGCCAGGACCACCACGAAAACCCTTAAGCCATCAGGGCTTCTCACTTTGTCTTGTAGAGTCCCGAATTCCCCTGCCTCCCACAACTGCAAGCTACTTAAAGGGGCCATGGGCAAAATTGCAGCTAAGCTTGCAGTTTTAGCCTACCTGCAATTTTCCCAATGGGCCCTTTAAGATAGCTCTCCTTAGGCTCGAACAGATGCAGTAAGCAGGAAGGGAACAGATGCTGCTAAGCTGGGAGGGAACAGACATGAGGATGTGTGTGCACGCACACACATGTTCTACCTGCTGCCTCTGCTGCAGGTTGCTGTGGGAAAGGGATTAGCTGGGTGAAAGCCTGGACCAATGGAGAGGTGAATGAGGGAATTTATCACATGATCCCTGTCCTTATATTGCCAAAGATTTTATTTCCTAACGGAGCTGATTCTTTGCCTCTAACAGGTGAGTTTACAATGTCAGAAGGAAATGCTAGAAACTTCCCCTTCTCTCTGAAGCGCCATGTTTGGGGGTGTGGGGTGGGTGGGTAAGCTCCACCTGTTGAATTTGTGCCAATCCTGACCATTTTAAAACAAAAAGAGATTGCCCTGCAAGCACTGACACCCACACCCACACGAAAAACACCAGATATCAACAATTAAGGATTTAAGTAAGGTAAAAATATATATTACAAAAGCCACTTATAAAATATTATAAAATAATATATAATGTAATAATGTAATAATTATAATATATGAGATTTTGTGTTTCCGCTAATAACTTTTGTACTTGACCATGCCCTTTGGTTGCCTGGCCATACCCTTGGCTCCGCCTTCATGTTGCCTGGCCACACCCTCTTGATCAACCTTCATGTTGCTTAATCATACCTCTTACAAATTCACATGTGTGTCCTTATTTTCATCTATGAAATCTTGGAGGGTATGGTTCTGCTTGTGGTCTTCCCATACGTATGGGAAAACAAGATGTCGGGCCTTTGGTCTGATTCAGTAGGGCTCTTCTTGTGTTCTTATGCTCTTTTGCCCTTCATGATCCTTTCTCCCCTAATTTGTCTTCACTGTATGTATTACCACCATCCTCAGCTGGCAATGTTGGCAGTCCAGAAGCTGGGAGCAAAAGGAGTGTTTCTCGGCCCCAGGCCCTACTTCTGTTGTCTCCACCATCTTGCCTCCTTGCCTAGCAAAACGTCTGGGTATTAATTGTAGCATGAATTGTTGAAAGGCAAAGTGAAGGGAGAATTAACTTATTCAGCACTGGTGTTTGCTCCTTCTACCTCTTTTTACTACCTCCTTTTCTCATCCTTTCCTCTTTTCACACCCGACATCCCACTTTGCATCCCGCCCCCGCCCCCCAACGTTCAGCACATGATTCTCAGCTACCTCAGCAATTCTTAGGGCTGCCTGGAAACAGGTGGAACCTGTGCATGAATGGGGCCTGTGTGGGGATAGCTTTAGCAAAAGAAATCCCACTAACTAAATAACTTCAGTGTCCAACATTAAATTTGTTAAGATGAAATGCAGGCATAAAAGCATTAATGAAACCAGTGATAATAGATAGGGGGGAAATTCCATTGGATCTTGATCCCCATTATTACGTCTGGGTTTATACAGTGTGGCGTAGTGGTGAGAGGGTTGGACTGGGACTCAGGAGATCCGGGTTCAAGTCCCCACTCGACCATGAAACTCACTGGGTGGCTTTGGGCCAGTCACTGACTCTCAGCCTAACCTACCTCACAGGGTTGTTGTGAGGATAAAATGGAGAGGAGGAGGATTATGTAAGCCACCTTGGGTTCCTTGCAGGAAAAATGGCGGGCTATAAATATAATAAATATAATATATAATATATCTATTCCACAGAACAGTGGGATTTTGATAACAAACACCGATATGCTTAAGGGAAATCTGACTTTGCCAGTACTGTATTTTAGATTTTGGCATATACTCCATGTATGTGCTCTCAACACACGTTTTGAGTTGTTATTTGGCTTCAAAACGTATTTCTCATCTGTGTGTCTTCTTGGTTTCAGCACGTAAAATTTTAGATACTACAAAAACCCAGAACCCCAGTTCAGATAAATTTAGATTCACTCAAGTCCTACTGAAGTTAACGGTTTACTAAATAACTTAAAATATGGTTTACTAAACTCAATAGGACATGGGCACTACTCACTTTTTCTGGATCTGCACCAGAAACATTAGGGAAGGCATGGCATCTTTTTGTGAAAAGCCCACCAACTTTTAAGTTGTTGGAACTGCAACAGAAATGGGACATTTTTTAGTTTTACAAAATATGTTTTATGCAATACTGTTGAATGTGCTATTATTTGCATATAGTTTGTATGTATGAATGGAAGGGGGGTAATAAGAAAGTCTATAATCTGTTGAAATATTTCAGCATTTTGAGGAGCAAGTAAACCTCAAGCGTATGTTTGCCAAATGGATAAAGCCAACAGTGTTGCAGTAGTAAAATGTTTGCAGACTGCTTTCTGTATTTGATTTTCATCTTAAATAGAAGCCTTTCGTCAAGAAATGACACTTCACCGGGGGCATTGGGAACAGATGAGAAATCAAAGGGATAAGACACTCATACCATGCTGTGTCTTCTTCCTTAGAGACAGTCAATCATTCCAGCAACTCTGATGCGACTTGTTGAAGATGTCTCTACTTTCTCCTTCCACATCATTCAGATTTCTTGCTGAATGGAATATGCCAAAGGGAGTCCCTTTGTGTTGACTGGCACACAGTGGCCACATGTCATATAGGACACCTAGAATAACTGCTTTCTAATCTGTACATTAATGACTTACCTGCTACCAATTATATGCAAATATGCCAATTATGTTCATCTAGTTTATAAATTTCAAGTTGCCTCTGAACTCTAAATTCCAACTTCAAAGTCCTTTATCTCTTAAATACTTACAGCAACAACTAATTACAGGAACTCTTGGCGGTTTTGTGTCATTCAGCATTTTGGTGAGATGTGATCTGATTGTCATTTACGTAAATGGAAATGTAATGCTGAGGTCTCACGCCATCTACCTTGTAGAGCCCTTGACCTTTCAGCACCTTTTGATTAAACTTGTTGCCAAATGTATTTATTGCAATCATTTCCTAAAGCTGAATCTGCCTGAAGTTTTAAAAACTAAATATCACAAGTCTATGCCTATTGGGTTTACCAAATAATTAATTTGCGGTAGACTGTTTTGTTCCAGTCTAGACTAGACCTTTGCACTTTAAGGTTGTGATCCCAAATATATATACTTGGGAATATGTTCCACTGAAATCAGGCAAATAAACATGTTTAAGATTAGAATGCTTAAGATTAAGACAATGTTTCAGTATTCAGCTATATGTTTGCATATTCCTTCCAGGACTTTCCCCTCTGCCCCTTTACCATGGGGCTCTATACCTGGCAACATTTCTTCTCTGAATAACAAAGATGAGGCTACCTCGACTACTCTGGTTAATTCGCAGCCACCTACAGATTAATTAATTAATTTATTTATTTATTATATTTATACCCCACCTTTTTTCCTGCAAGGAACCCAAGGCAGCTTACATAATCCTCTTCCTCCTCCTCCTCCGTTTTATCCTCACAACAACCCTGTGAGGTAGGTTAGGCTGAGAGTCAGTGACTGGCCCAAAGTCACCCAGTGAGTTTCATGGCCGAGCAGGGACTAGAACCTGGATCTCCCAAGTCCCAGTCCAACACCCTAACCACTACGCCACACTGGCTCTAAATCCTAAATAAAGTAACATGTGATCAGTCTTATTCTTTATCCAGATTTCACAACAGCAAAATATGAATATAGTGAATAGACTGAAGCACTTGAGCCATGATAAACCAGACTTTTGAAGAACTCTAATATCTTAGGATGGTTCATTGCTGACTGAAATAATTTATCATTTTGGATGGTGTTTTACATGGTTATCTAATTTAAAACCACATGTCAGGGTAGTAAAAAGAAACAGTTGTCAAAACAGAACATTTCTTCTTTACTGTTTCTGACTGTGACTTCAAAACTATCAAGGAAGACTCAGAAGGAAAGGCAATTCCTTTCAAGAACATCACTTTTCTGAACAGTTCTAAAACAAGATATCCACATCAAGGGTATGTTTCCATTCAGTTTCCAACTTCATGTGGGCTGCTAACGTGAACCTATATTTGCTGATATACAAACCTCAATGGCTTTAAAGGTTCAAACCTTGTGCTTATCTAAACTTCTAAGGTCTGGAAATCTCACACTATCAGTTTCTCTCATGACTTCCAATACTTCCTGTACAGCTTTGCCTGGAACAAAGTCACCACCATGATTAGGAGGATCCAGAGTGAGATACAGATATAGACTCTTCATAGACTTCAAGGGGATCAGGGAGAGAATAGACTTCAGTAACATCAAAAAGCAGATAAAACTTTCTTTAATTCTGGATGCTGGAAACACAGGTTGTAGAAAAACTCAGTACTGATTAAAACAGAGTTATCTTTCTCAGACTTTGCAAATATTTGCATTAATGCATTTGCCTCCTTACTAATCAGCTAATATTGAAAACAAATGTCATAAGACCAAATAAAATGTTAGCAAGAATATTATGTAGACTGTTTTGGAGGATGGAAGTTTAAAAAAAAAAAGTTAGTTAAATAGAGATGACTCTGTTCAATATTTTTATGTTAAATACTTGTAACAGTGTATCAAATAAATTTATTTGTACATTTCCTTTGATACACTAATTAAATTCTGTGTCAGGTATTTAACACATGCATGCAATTTAATACAAGTAGAAAGCTACAGAAATTATAATCATAACCAATTATGATTGTATTCATGAAGCTCACCAATACCTATGAATGCTCAGACCAGAACGATGCCACAGCCTTTATTGTTCCTTTGCTTCTACATGTTGTGGGCCAAGGCACACATTTATTCTTCTCATGGTTCTCACCTATCCTAATCCCTGATGTTTTGAGGGGTTTATGTGCAGAAATATGTGGTATGGAAAAGTATGGGAGAGCCAGTGTGGTGTAGTGGTTAGAGTGTTAGACTGGGACTCAGGCAATCTGGGTTCTAGTCCCCACTTGGCCATGAAGCTCACTGGGTGATTTTGGGCCAGTCACGGACTCTCAGCCTAACCTACCTTACTGGGCTGTTGTGAGGATAATATGGAGAGGAGGATGATGATTATGTAAGCCACCTTGGGTTCCTTGCAGGAAAAAAGGCAGGATATAAATATAATACATACATACATACATACATACTATTCAAGCATGTGGTCCTCCTGTGCAGTCTGAAATTGTACAATCTATGAGGGGTTGTGACATGTGATAGTTTAGGTGTTAGAAGCCAGAAAAGTGACAGCTCATAATGAACATGATCTGGCTGTCAATCCAGATCAAAGGGAACTACTTTACTAAGAGGAACTTCCCAAACATAGTGGAAGACCCGGAGAACCCTAGGGTAAAGAAATCTTACGGCTGTTTGCTTAGATAATGTTTTGGACTGTGGGGGTGGAATTTGGCTGCTAAGAGTCAGGGAACTTTTAAGACTCATGTTTACCTTTTGGGAAGGGCCTGGGGCCAGCCTAGGCAGGAGAAAAGCCTCCCGCAAATGGGACGTAGCAGAATGCAATCTGTCAGAAAGGTTTAAAGATACTTTGCTTTAGTTAAGAGGATTGAGGCATGGTAGAATATTTTACCTATCAGCCAGAGGATGATACTGCACAGGCCACACAGATTACATGGTTCTTGGGAAGATAAGACATGACCATATGGAATTTCACAGAGCCTGCTGGTGGAACGCCCAAAGGAGTGCTGTGGAATAATGAGCACACAAGTGAAGAAAGCAGCTGCACTTTATCCACTTTATTATTTGAATGACTGGGGACAGTGAGAACAATTTCTTTATTTTTGGCCAGATTCATCAGCCTTCTAAGTAAAACCACATGAATATTCTGTCAATATTCTGCCCGAGAGCCTTTTGAAAAGAAGCTGATATCTTATTTTCCAACCAAAACCCCTATAGGAGATATTCAGTATCTTAAAACAAGATAGCTACAAGGGAATATTGAACTGATTTTGTGTGTTTTCCAAACATTGTACAACTTATTAACTATTACATTGTGAGGTGTTACTAATCATCAATTGTCCTGTAAATGAATCTATTACTGGAGCACCACCTCTATAGTGGGAAAATCTTTGGGCAGTGTGTAAATGTTTACCCCCCGCTGCAATCACGAGCTGTTTCAGACCACAGCTTTTTTTCCATTTAAACTTTTTTTTTCTTCAGATCCCCATTTTGACAGCTATGGACAGTCCCATCAAAGTGCCCCCAGCTTGGAAGGGCTGCCAGTGCTTGCCAAGCATTTAAAAAAAAAATTGTTCCTCTTAATTTTTGCAATTATTTGCGGGGGGGATTAAAAAGTTTTACGCGCACTTGCACCACTGTGGACATTCGCAGTTGCGCAGGTGTGGGAATGGGGAGCCTTGGGTGGGCAATGTGCAGGGGGAGCCTGCTAACAAAGTCCAGCAGGTACCCACCCTAGGCATTGCCCCACAGAGGCAGCTGGTAAGTTTTTTTTCCCTTTGGTTACATGATCTGACAAGTGTCAAAAGGTGAGATATCAAATGTAACCATAGGCACAAGTGATCTTAGCTTGCAAAAAGGGGGTAGCACATCATTCACCCCCTTTGAGGCAAGATCCTCAGGTTTTTGGGGGGTGGACTCGTGTGTCCCAAGGGTTCCCTCACTTTTGCACTTGTGCCCAAGATTCCACGACCTCAAGAAAATGCAAAGGTGCGAGCCACTCCATTTTACTGGAGTAGTTAACTTTGACAGCTGGCAAAGGTAAAGCTCCATTTTTCAAGTGGGATTTAGAAAGGGTTAAAAAAAATTGGCAGGAAAATATACAGGCATTTAGACACTATATACCTGTATTGTATACTTTCCTGCCAAAAATGATGCACTGTTTCATGAGTTAAAATCACTTGTGTCTTTGGTTACATCTGACAGCTTGCCCCCCTGCACATTGCCCACCCAAGGCTCCCCATTCCGACACCCGCACAACTGCAAACGTCCACAGTTGCGCAAGTGCTGGTAAAATAATTTTCACAATAATTTTCACAAATAATTTTCACAAATATTTGTTAAAATTAAGAGGCAAAATAAATGCTTGGCAACCATGGGCAGCCCCTCCAAGGTGCCACTAGGGCACTTTGAAGGGACAGTCTGTAGCTGTCAAAACGGGGATCAAGAAAGCTGGCTTGACAGCTGGCTGTCACAGTCAGAAGGAGAAAAAAGTTTACGGGGGAAAAGCTACAGTGAGCCCGAAATGGCTCACGATTTTGGTGGGGTGGGGGAGCCAGTGCCAGGTGCCCCGAAGTGCCACCTGGGCACTTTTGTGGCAGCTGGCACTGGCAGCCACCCAGGAGCCACTTGGCAAGAGCAGGCAAGGATATTTTGCCGCTCTTGCAAGCAGCTCAGTAGCCAATTCCCCATACACATGATGGGGTCAGTCGCCCACATTCGGATGACACGACAAACCAATGTGGGTGGGTACAACAACCCCTACAACAACCCATGGGTTGTTGGGGTGGTTTGCTGCCCATGAACAAGCCACCCTGGGGAAATCAGTCATGATGCCATGTGAGCCCAGTCAATGAGACTTTTGCAGCACAAGCTAACTGAGCCACAGAATAAAAATACAATTATTGTGAGTAAGAGTTGGAATAACAGGAATCAGCCAACCATATGGACTGTAGGCTCCTTTTTCATGTGTAAACATTTTTCGTTATCGATATTAAAGTCTGTTTCTTTAAAATTAGGGTAAATCTGCTGAATCTCTCTCTGGGAAAGAGTTCATAATCAGGAATATGACAAAAAGCAGTACATCAATACATGTGCATGTAAAGCATAAATCACTGAGGTGTATTATGGATTTTGCTTTAAATTCCCTGCCCCCAATGAAATTCCTTAAATAAAATTGCATATCACAGGTGGCAACAATCTTCAGCAAATCCAAGGATGTTTGCTGTAAAAATAATACCAATCATGGAGAAAGAATGCTATATAAATTAAATCAGTCATATTTGTAATGAACTTCTATATTCCCAAGGCTTTAAGAATGCATTTTCTGGCTCCATCTACATTTTCTAAATAAAAAAGTTTCTTGAAAGTGAACTGGGAAGACAGAAAAGTTAGTTCTATATCTTTAGAACTGGTTTATAAGTGGCTCAGGGAGGATCATTCTCTTGTCTTGTGTGCACAGCCCCATTCTATGGCACAGGAGTGGTTCTCTTCACATTTGCACAGCCCAGTCAGATAATGAATATGACTTGCTTCACGTGTTCCACAACTGGCTCTATACCAAATGGATGCTAAACACAAATCTTCAGTCACAAGAAAAGAGTGGAAAGCCCCACTGCCTTTTGATGACCTCTACAAGATCACCCAATAATCTGTTACTTTGCTGCTGCACTTAGTTAACACTAAAAGAATGCCATCCTGTGTTTTATAATACACAACTGCTGGCAGAAACAGAACTCAAACCCAGAACTTCCATACAAGTCAAGAATCCTTGAACCACACTGACTTGTAAATTCTCCACTCCACAGCCCATGTATAACAAGTTTCCCAAGGGGAACTTCTCTCTCTCTTCTCTCTCTCTCTCTCTCTCTCTCTCTCTCTCTCTCACACACACACACACACACACACTGCCACTCCTATCTTTATTGTGTTCTCTTTTGTGACATTATAAGAAACTGTATTCCCATGTTCCAATAGGAATTGGGGCTGGAGGGAATTATTATTCCCTGCCTGCTGAAGATTGATGAGAACAAATATAAGGTGATTGCACGCGTTAAGAAAAATTGCTCATTCCTCACTGGTGCTGTAACTGTATATAGTACTGTATATAGTATATAGTACTGTTGCTGTTGGAAATTCTAGACTGGTACTGGTTCTGGTGGGCTGTCCCCCCCCCCCAATGTGTAAAAATGGCTGCTGAAAGTGGGCCACACAGCAGCATAGTAAAAGTGTATCATTTAGAAGAGGGTGGGAGGTGATGCTGAGTCCAACATACAACATTGCCACAACTAGGCAACACTGCCACAAAAGCACCCATTATTTGTCATTTAGTGCACAGGGTCCACAGTCCCACAGCTAGAACACAGTGGTCATGGACAAGAACAGGGGTGGGCAACTTCAGGAGGTCTGCTTAGGAATAAACCAACACATGTTTTCATTCTACCCTCTAGCTATGTCATACAAGGAGGATGGCATTGGTATAAATCAGCTCCAGTGCATTTCATGAGAAAACAAAGGTCAGTTCACTTCCTGGATTCTAGACTGTGACTGCTGACATTAGAACAATGTCAACCCAACAACTCCTGTCTAGAATCCAGGAGGTCTGGGAACCATTTCTCCCCTTGGATAACACACACACACACAGAGAGACCATATTTCTGCCACCAATCTGCAAAATTCCATGCGGCACTGGTAGCAGCAATTTTTTTTTTGCTGATTCGTCACCAATTTTTGGCAGCAAATTGGCTTTTTTTTATTTTATTGCTGACATGATTATTGGTGGCAGGGGACTGCAGGGGCTAAACCAGAGGGTGGCAGGGGCTGCATGCATAATTTGACCAGTTTTGCTGTAAATTGATTTTTTAAAAATAAAAATAAAAATTGTGACTTGAATTGTTATAATTGGATTAATATATTTTTTTGGAAGCCGCTTTGAGTTTATTTTATTAAGAAAAGCAGGGTATACTTTGTAATAAGTAAGTAAGTAAGTAAACTGCTGCTAGAAAAGGAGTCCTCAGAATTCAGCATGGGCAGAACAAGTAATCAACAATCCTACACCCGCCTGCCCCCCACCCCCATTTGAATTCGATCCTGGCTTTGGGCCTTCCCCCATTTCCCGACCAGATAAATTTTATTTATTTATTTACTTATTCATTCATTCATTCATTCATTCATTTATTATATTTATACCCTGCCTTTTTTCCTGCAAGGAACCCAAGGCAGCTTACATAATCTTCCTCCTCTCCATTTTATCCTCACAACAACCCTGTGAGGTAGGTTAGGCTGAGAGTCAGTGACTGGCCCAAAGTCAGCCAGTGAGTTTCATGGCCGAGCGGGGACTAGAACCCAGATCTCCCGAGTCTATACCATCCTTATGTAGTGTTCTATACACATTTTTATATAAAATAACATAAATAAGATCGTAGTTGAGGGTTAGTGTGACAGCACTATCAAAATTAATGGGGAAGACTCTCTGTACCAGGGGCAGGGAACCTCTTTCAGCCCAATGGCAGAATTCAAATTCGAAGCAGCTCTTGGGGCCCACACATTCCAGTGCTGGCAGGGCTGGAGGCAAAGGGGGCGGGGCCAAAATGCCACCATGTTTTAGCTTAAAGCTCTTACTGCCCATAACTAACCAGTGGCATTTTTCCGGGATTAATCTTAGAGCCACTTCATTCAATATTTTTATAAGTGACTTCAGGAAGGTTGTCACCATGCGCTAACAGAATTTGAGATTGATACCAAGCTAAAATTCATTGGGCATGATCTTGCCAGAGGCAAGTGCTTTCAAATCCCATTAGTTTCAATAGGAGGGGGCTAAGAACACACTGCTAAACTTTCCCATTAAGATCAACAAGACTTTGAAGAGCTCAACTTTGGCTGGATCACTCACATTTCTTCAGAGAAGGGTCAGGCAATTATGATGGATAGATCAGATGACTTCATGAACTAGAACAATTCAACTCTCTACCATAGCCGATGGGTTTGAGAGAAAGTGTAAGTGGGACCCATTCTACATCCCATGGTAAACATGTGGATTTTCTGAATGTGAGCAATATGAGCATTTGTTTCTCTCTGGAGAAAATGGTGAGAGAAAAGGAGGGGAGGTGGAATGCAGATTTAGACCAGTGACACTTGGGAGAGAAGGCGATGACACTGGGGGCTGCAGAAGGGTGCAGGGGCTAACAACACTAGCTGTCATAATGCCAGGAGGAAGCTTCTGTAAAATTCAAACGTTGCACCATCATGTTTGCATTACCCTTATTCTGCTTCAACCATTTGTCTGAGAACTTGGGATACCATCTCCCCACCCCCACCTTCCCCATTTCATTGCTGTGAGGTGTTTACTGATACAGATTTTGATAACTATTTTCTTTGAAGTTTGTGCATCTAGAAAAAGCAGGAAACAACATGCCACACATAGTCAGGATCTGTTTCCCAATATATCATACTCTGACTGGGGAAGGGGTGGGGGTATCCATTTCCTTTCTATAATTGTGGGAAAAGAAAACAGCCAAAGCCACAAGTAAGTGAAAATAGGCATATTTCAGTCTTTAATGTCTCTTTTAATATCACTCTGCCTCAGCCCTATGGCTTCAGGGTTGGCTGGTAAGACTGGGAAGTTGACTAACAAGTCCCAAATTTATATCCTGGTTCACTTATGCCTTGTTCCGCTGGGTGCATGTGGAAGAGAAAAATTACTGATCTTCCCAGGCAACTTTGGCTGCAACCAGCTGGATGGACTTGTCACTGAAGTGAGCATAGCAAACACATGTATTTTTGCATGTATCGGGTTGTGCAAACACATGTATTTTTGCTGGTTTCCTTTGTGTGATTGGAATGTGTATTACACTGCAACGGTGACTGCATTCTATGAACTGCATGGCAATTAACTGTTCTAGTATAACATTAGAGTTGCTTGAATGAATTATAATTTTTAAATTTCACCACTGTGTTTTAGTTTTAGTTTATTAAGGCTGCAATCCTATACACATTTACCCAGGAGTAAGTCCCATTGAATTCAGTGCTGCTTACGTATGAGTAGACATATATAGAATTGCACCATCAATTTATATATTACTTCATGCAACCTGTACTTCATACAGTCCTGAAGTGGTTTACAAAAAAAAGAAAAGAAAAATAGGGGGAGAGGAGAATAAAATACAAAGAATATATAACACTACTAAAAGTGTCCATTCTCAAAATCACCTAAAACTATCCCCTACCCCCAGCATAGGAATAAACAACAAAAATAACCACTAAGACCAGACCCTTAAAACTATCCAAATACCCAGGAGAAGAGAAACATCTTCACCTGGCCCTGAAAGGATGACAAAGTTGGTGCCAGGCAACCTTCCCTAATTGGAGTGGGGGCTACCACAGAAAAGGCCCGTTCTCTTGTCACCCTCTGAACATCTCTCCAAACATTACTACGACTGTGTTCACCAAACAACTGAGTTGTGTCCATTTCTAATATGGCTGTCAGCACAGGTGGCCACACCCATCTATAGCTGGAGACTGAATTCTCTAGATAGGGGGCCCTGAGCCTCCATAGGATGAGCTGGAATCTAAAGTAGAGCAAGAAGAAGGCTCTCCCCTGTTGATCAGTAAAGGCCAGGTTTCTAGGGATTAACAGACCTGGCCAATCCAAAAGCTCCATACTTGCTGACAATTACACAGGCTAACGTTGTACAACCAAAAATTGGTCTGAGCATACACAGTTTATGGTAGCTCATTAGCCTTGGTCAGATTCAGCCTATGAAGTTCCTACCTAGGCCAATTTCTAGAGTCCCGGACAGTGGCTTAATTTTGCCACGTACTTATATTTTACATTGAAAAATAAGATGATTAAATAAGTGACAGTTAAATAACATTTACATTTTCTCATTGCTGTACAACTTTAACTGCTGCAATTAAAGATGATGAACAAATGCAATTTGGAAAATATTAACTGCCATAGGAAACAACATATCATCAGTCCCATGATAAAACACTTTGCTTCGCAGTATCATCATCATTTGGAGCCAAGATACCGAAGTGTTATGAAGACATTTTAATGAAGGTTGCTGTAATAGAGATTAATGCAGTTTGGGTTTATGAGTCACATCAAAAAAGAATGTTATACAAGAGAGCTATAAAAGGATGAGTGTAATGAAAAAGATCAATTTTTCTTTCTAAGCTGTCCTGAGCGCACTAAGCTGCCATTAATCTCGATACTAGACCATTAAAATTCACTTCATCTACAACACTAATTTTAAAACCTGTCTGGGAAACTGTAGTTTCTTCAAAAGACTGAGAGTTTAAAAAATTAAATAGCTTAGTAACATTCTATTCCTAAGCCAAACATGAATGGGGTACTGAGAAGACTCATAGATTTTCCCTATGCAGATGTCTGTGCCAACAAGTGGACGTCCAGGGGCCAGAGCTTTGCAAGATGTTGGGGGAAACACCAGCAGTGCAATCCCTCTGCCCCCTTCTCTCTGTATGGGTTCTACGCATGAAGAATGCTTGAACGGTGCTCATGTGAAGGGACTATGGACAACAGCAATCTCTCCATAATGAAATGGACATGTGTGTGACCTATCCTTGAGATTGAAGCATACCTGCTGATTGAATGGAAACTTTAGCCCTCTTCAGACCACCTTTACCTACTCAGTTCAGAATGGCCAGGTTCACACGTCACTTTAAACCCACAGAGGTTCTGAAACCGCTCTGGGTTTAAAGTGGCCCTGGGGCACAGCAGGGGTCTGGAGGCTCTGCCTCTCCCCTCGTCCTCCCTCAGTCCTCCTGCCTGGTATCCCAGGGGGCACCACACGGGAGCACGGAGGGCAGCAAGAGGGGATGACAGCCCCAGTGGCACTTTTGCCAGCTGTCATTTGCCATTCCTCAGTCGGGCCACTACCCAGCTGAATTGTGGCCCCACTGAGCCACATATCGAGCCCCATGATGCTGTGTTTCCTCAGAAGTGAATGCAGCACCATGGGGCTCATCCCCAGGCCTTTCTTGGTGCGGCCACTGCAGTGGCCGTCCCAAGAAAGGTCCCTCCCCATCCTGCCTCGGTGCTCCCCTGCCTCGCCCCTGCCCCCCCTTGACTTACCATATTCTTTGGTGGCTCAGTGGCAGCAGTGGCGAGGCCGCAAGGCTTGGTGGCGGCTGCCACCGCCAGACACCTGTTCCTTGCCAAGCACCGGGTGCAGTTGGGCGAGGAAGTGGTGAGCGGTGGCAGCAGGCTCTGCCAGGTGCCCACTCCCCAACCAGGAGGAGACACGCCAGCAGAGCCCCACCTCACCCACATGCTATCACCGACTGAGCCAGCAATCGCATGGGGCCAAGGCACTTAAGCCGATTGGCTATGCAAGCTGCCAATCAGCCTAAGTGCCGGCCCCACATTGCCACATCACTAACACTGCAAGCAATCCTGCTCTCCTGGCATCGGCCGTGGCATGCGGGGAGGCCGATGACAGCCAGCCAAGTGCTGCTTTGGCTCTTGGTCAGCTGTCATCAGCCAGAGCCCTGTGCCCAGAGCAGCAGCCATTGTTTACTGCTCTGGGCAGGTGGCTCTATGCTGCCTTTGGCTTGCAGTGGGGTTAGTGTGTCATCTTGGTTTGGATGACACACTAAACCTACTAGGGTTAGCGTAACCCTACCGCAAACCATGGTAACCCTACCGCAAACAGGGTGGTTTAGAAGCCATAGCAGGTTGACTTCTAAAGCAACCTGCAGGGGTCAGATGACATGTTAAACCTCAGGAGGGGTTTCATAGATTTCATAGATCATAGAGTTGGAAGGAGCCTACAAGGCTATCAAGTCCAACCCCGTGTCATGTGAACCCAGTCAATGTGTTAAGGGCCTGGGGGAATGTGCAGGACTAGCCCCTCCCCAATGGCATTCCACATGCTGGCAACACTCCCAAGCCAACGCGTGATCGGCTGAGTGTAAAGGGGACCACCTTCATCACATGTAGTGGTTCCAATACAGGGACGAGAACCCTGACTGGGCAATGTTCCCAACCCCATTTTGGAAATTCTACTCATCTTCAGACACAAGCAGTTAAATATGCAAGGCATATGCGAAATTCCATTGCGATCCTCATAACTAAATTAACTTGAAAATAAGATTGTCTTATTAAAATCAAATTGACTTTCAGTTTAGTATGGTTTGAATAATTTTAAAGATCAAGAAAACAAAAACATGTTCCAGCAACAATATCAACAATTATAATACTAATATGTAGCCGATATGTAGATAAATAAATGATCAAGGCAATTTGAAGCAACATATGACTTATTTACTTTTTGTTTCATATGTGATAGTGACCTGCATTTTACATGCAGGGAAAGTTGAAATAGTGTAGAACTATGTTAGAAATTAGTCTTCAAAAGCAGCATCAGACAAGAAAATATTTTCAGCCAAGTCATCTCTCTATTATATTAAAAATTGTCCACAGGACTAACCCAGCCCAGGCCAATCAATGTTTCAACATTGTCTCAAAAATCACACAACAGAGGAATGGACTGATTGATGAAACTATTTTGAAGATAAGTTTTATTATAATGAAGAATATTCCATCCCCACCATTTACATTTGCTCTGCCTCTAATTTAACAATGTCTGCCATTGTTTATGAATTTTGCATTTGTCCTCAACTATTACTTTCTTTGATGTTGTGTCAAGTCCACCAGATGAATTTCACTGCTCAGAATCCATTATAAATGTTCAGAAGAGAAGTGAATTGCCTCAATACTGGAATGAAAAGCACCACTTTGGTATATCACTCTTACTTAAGTTTTAAAACAGCTTTGAAGCCCTTGGCCACTTCCTGAATCGACTCAGGAGACCTTAGAGCAGTCACCAGCATGGTCAATAGAGAATGCAAAACCAAATGTGCTTATCTGTTGTTATTGGCTGGAAATAAGTTTATTATTAGAAAGAATGACACACTAGTCCTATTATACCAGCATACCTCACATTCTCATTCTATTTAAAAGGCTTTTTTATTATTAGAGTTCTAGACTCAAACAAATTTTCAGTCAAAAATGCAAGTTCAACATACATATGTGTTGATAACAGAAATTGAGAAATTTGTCTGTGTACAGGAAGAAATTATTAACCATAATCCAGAGGGCTGCAAGCAGAAGCAAATACACAATTAGTCCAGTTCAGTGCATGGACATCTAAGTAATTGGCACAAGCTATGTATATAATTAGCTTTGTTAACAAAGATTCATCAAGTACAGCACATCCTCTGAATATACAACTTGATTTTTCCCCACAGAAGACTCTTACACAAGGAAAATATCTGTTTTGCATGCAGAAGGTCTCTTGGTCAGAGTCAACGTATGCACCCGTAACATGTCAGTGAGCTGTCGAAAAAACTACAGGTCTGGTTCACATCTCTTGGCTTACAATCCTGGCTTGTCAGGGAAGCAATACACCAGAGTTCTTGGTGCAGACATCACACTAATCAATCAAGGGATAGAGAGTCCCTGGTTTGTTTAGCCACTCCCAGTAGCAGGAGGAGCCAAGTGGGAGCTATTGAGTCATATGCACTAGCACACCAGCTTTCTCACGATAAGCCAGATTTTTTTAAAAGTGTCCAAACATAGGCTTTGACCCAAGTTTGCATGATCAAAATAAGCCACCAAGGCTTATTTAAATCATGGTGCATGCTGGGCGTGTGCTGGGTGCAATTTCCATAATCATCACCTGGGCACATTTTGTCATGTCATCTGAACCCAGGCGGCATGGCTTGTTGGAGTGGGAAACAACCTTCCAATAAGCCATAGGCTGTTGTAGGGATATTGGAGGATTGTTTCCCCCTCCCGCAAGCCATGCTGCCCGGGTTCAGATGACACGACAAGCTGCGCCCAGATGGTGATTATGGAAATCATATCCCGCATGTGTCAGGCACATGCTGTGATTTAAATGAGCATGATGGCTTATTTTGAATGTGTAAATTGACCCTTTAAAACCATTTTGGATTTCACAAGTTGGACAGGAAGTAGTATCCATAGGCTATATCCAATGTTAGTGCTACTTAGAGTAGACCCATTGGAAAGAATGGGACATAAATTAGACTAACATTGGATACAAGGTCATGTGCTCTCTAGTGAATAAAATCCATTTTCTTGCTGACTAATTTTACGTTAAATACACCTATGTGTTTGTTTTTTTGTCAAACTAATATTATGTTAAATACACCTATGTGTTTTTTGTTTACTCAAAAGTAAGTGCAGGGGGCACTCCAGATTGGAACCACAATGAGCAGAGAAAGGTGGTTTAATTCTTCCCTCTCCAGCCATGATATCACCCCCAGAATTGCCACTGCCATGAGGCAGTTTGTTAGAGGTAGTTTTAAAAAGAAACCTCCTGTTGGCACACAATGGGTTTGGTGGGCTTTTTTTAACTATCTCTGGGGTGGTGAGCTATTCGGTGGGAGAGGGGGGTTACCTTCTCCATGTGTTCAGTAAATGCATGAGGAGGGAGAAGGAAAACAAGAAGAACAACAGCAGTGGTTGCATGTTCATTGATAATGTGAAAGGAAGCCTTTGTGCATACAGATGGATGCACATCTGTAAACTGTGTGTAGCTCACATTCACATTAGTGAAGAGCATGCAGCCACCAGGAGACATCCTCAGTGGACAAGGCAGCATGTTGTTAGGAGGTGCAGTCTTGCTCCATTCACTGAATGTGCAGGGAGGTGAGTTTTTTGGGGGAAAGGTGCAATAAACCAGGGATGTTGAAGAGTCCTTGGTCTCGAGTCACGAGTCGAGTCACGAGTCTTTAGACCCGAGTCTCGAGTCCGAGTCCGAGTCCTTGGTCCAAAATGGTGACTCACGAGTCACGAGTCACGAGTCACGAGTCACTCCCAAAGCTGACTCCACGAGTCCCTATTAAAATCAATGGGTTTTTTTCCCAACAAAATAAGGCTACTTCAGATGTGTGGTTTAAATAAATTCTAGGCACAAGTGTGCCTTTTTATTTCAGAACTCTGCAACTGATTTTGGCAAGAACAGACCAGGCAGAATAACCAGGCAGGCAGAGGAGGCAGGGAACCCCAAAGCAGGCAGGCAGAGGCCTTTGTCTTGGACAATTCAACTGTTGAACTGGTCAAGAAGAGACCAGGCAGGCAGAGGAGGCTGGGAACCCCAGACAGGCAGGCAGAGGCAGCCAAACCCAAAATGTCTGAAAGGTTGCATTTTAGAAAAATGATTTTAAAAAATAAACTTGCTGTACTTCCTAAAACTTATCCATGTTGCATTTGAGGAACATGATTTTTTCTAAATGTTTGGCCCCCATTCTGGAACAGTGGGATCTCATCACAATTCCACCTTCACTGAACACCCGCTCCACTAGGTGATGAACTTGCTGGAACCAGAAACACACTCAGAGCAGCCACACAGAGTCATCTCAGGTCCTTCTTCTGCCTCTCCCAAGTACGCAACACATCAGTCAAAATAAATCTTGACACACTGTTGGGGCTGCACTCCTGGTAGCCGTCCATAGTGGCCGATCAGTGGCACACCTCGCTTCCATGCACTCTTTGCCAGCAATCACGCTCCTCTCCACTCCTTCTGGCACAGCCCAGGGATGTTGAAGAGTCCTTGGTCTCGAGTCCCGAGTCGAGTCTCGAGTCCCATTAAAAATATTGGGACTCGAGTCCGAGTCGAGTCAGAGGGGGGACTCAGTCCGACTCACGAGTCGAGTCCTCGAGTCCGAGTCCCCATCCCTGCAATAAACGTGGCTGGCTGGGGCATGCTGGAAGTTGTAGGCCTTCTTTCTGTCTAAACATGCATAGGATTGTGCCCTAATTCTTCTTCTTTCTGAATTCTCACCTGTCAGTTTCCAAAAGTATATCAGGGGAAAAAATAATATTTATATTAAAAAAGACTTGAGAGGTGAAGGCTACAATCCTATAACCACTGACCTGGGAGTAAGTCCCATTGAACTCAATGTGGCCTATTTCTGAGTAGACACATATAGAATTATGCTGTAAATGTACTATCTGGAACATAAGAAGCTGCTTTATACCAAGTCAGACAGTTAGTCCATCTAGCTCAGTACTGTCTACTACAATACTACATCAGAGTACTACACCAGTTGTAGTACTATATCAGTACTACACTAGTAGGATCAGTTCTAGTAGTACTACACCAGTACTACACTAGTAGTGCCAGTTCTCTAGGGTTTCAGTGGGGCTCCTTTCCCATCCCTATAGAAATGGTATGAATTGAACCATGACACTTCTGCATGCGAAGCACGCATTCTACTACTGAATGTTAGCCCTGACCTATTTTGCACAGGATGTATGCAGTAAGTTATATGATTGAGGTAAAATCCTAGATTCCTCCTTAACCTGGCCAGTTCACACAATAAATTGAGATGTAAGAAAATAAGACTTACGTTCTGACTATATTTCTCCCCAACATTTACATGATAAAATGGTTTTGTGACAGGCCATATGGTACTAAAATCACAGGATTCTTTTATAAGTCAAAAAATGCTGGAAGACCAAGTGTGGGGTGTTGTTGTTGTTTTGTAACCTCAAATATGGGCTTGTGAGTTACCCTGTGTGCTCCCTTACTGAATCTTCTCTGGGCTAAACCAAAATGCTAACATCTGGCATATATTCTTTCAACCTATTTTGGATGGATGGTTGGGTGGATGGAGACAATAGTTCATACCCAATGGAATTATCCTTTTAACAGAAGTACATTTTGCTGCTTCTGATAATCATATTAATTGTTCTTCTTACTAGCTGGCCACCAAAGATTCTATCTATGTTGACCTTTCTGGAATTTTATGATGTAAACTAGTTTACTGAGGCCAATAGAAGAAAAACATTTTTGAACTATTACATTTTTGCCCAATTAATATAACCAACCAAATCTAAACCAGTTGTTTGACATGAACATTAAACCAATTTTAAGCAAAACCCTATGTCTGGCTACTCCTGCTTTATGTTATGTATTTAGAAGGAAGGCCCAAAGCTCAGTGGTAGGGCGCATGCCTTGAATGCATGAGGTCCCACGTTAAATCCCTGGCATCTGAAATTAAAAGACTTCAGGTAGAAGTGCTGGAAACGGCCTTTGTCTGAGACCTTGGACAGCTGCTGCCATGAGAGACGACTGGGCTAGGCCAGATCGAACAATGGACTGACTCAGTAGAAGGCAGCTACATTTCTTTCAAAAGTGAACAATGATAAATGAGAACAAAAACATTTGTTCATTTTATTGCCAACATTGAACAGCTGATTTATCAATTTCTATGATTTTAGGATGGAATCCACAACATAAGAACATAAGAAGAGCCATGCTAGATCAGACCAAGGGTCCATCTAGTCCACCATTCTGTTTACACAATGGCCAACCAGCTGCCCACAGGATCCCACAAGTAGGACATGAGTGCAACAGCACCCTCCCGCCCACATTCTCCAGCTGTACATAGGCATACTGCCTCTGATACGGGAGGTAGCATATAGCCATCAAGACTAGTGGCCATTGATAGTTTTATCCTCCATGAATTTTTGTCCAATCCCATTCATTTGTGTCCCAAGCACTCATCTTCAGAAATGCTTTATCCTGAGCATGTGGCTACCATGGAACCAGAAGTATGACTCAATTCCTAAAATGTATTTTGGACAGCAAACACCACTCTGTATGATAGGCCAACATCTTTGCACAGTGAAAAATCTTAACGTACAGTGACATGGAAATGCACTCAGCTAATGTTAACTAATGGCTCCAGTTCGTAACTAATGGCTCCAATGCATTGGCCTTTGCATATATCATAAAAACATTACTTGTTAAAAAATATGGTCCATGCTGTGGAGTGGTCTGCCACCAAACTGGAAGTAGCTGTACCTAGATAATGATCTAAAAGGGTAGCTAATTGGCATGACATTACACACCAAGAAGCTTAATGCTACTGCTGGCTCTTCAGTGTTTTAAATATTTTCTAATGTTTAATAATGTATTCTTTTGATACTGTTATTGTTGTATCTCCTTCTCCTTCTCCTTCTCCTTGGTTTTATTATTATAAACTTCCCTGAGGGCATTTGCCAGCAGGGCGGTATAGAAATCTAACAAACAAATAAATATGCTCTTTAAATGGAATAAACTATGATGTATTTTCTGAAGATATGCCCAGTTTTAACTAACCCTAACAGGAGAAATCCTAATAACCTTACCTGCCAACAGAGTTTGATGGGAAAAAAGGCTTGGAGGACTCCTCCTAATATCTTAAGAAAAACATTAAAAACTCAGAGATGAGAAAGTCCCACTTTACTGTAAAATTTTACCTCAGTCTTGGTTTAAACCCCAGTATTCTGAAGATTAATTATAAACAGAGGCTCCAATCCAGCAACAGTCATACACACACACAGCAAAAAAGAAGAGTACCTTTCCCACACAGATCCTCAATGGTGCAAGCATCAAAGCAAACTGCAGAGTCAGGATACAGCCATTGCACTCCTGCCATTCCTGTGCTTTCTGCTCATTAGGTGCCTCTGCTTATTAGGTAGTGTGTGTTCTTTATTCTCCTCTTCCTCCTGTTATTATCATCACTAATTTAATAACAGGGGATCTAGGCTAGTTACTGTTTCTGCCTCTCTGACGGCTGCAGTCTCTTTCAAGACAGAGCTGGTGACTCCATGAGCACAGCAGTGGCCACGTGAACAGTCAGCCTGCAGCAGCTCTCTTAAGTTCCCTCAATCAGTACAGGTATGTTTTGCAGAAATTAAGGCGTTGAAGAATGTTTTGCAGAAATTGGGGTACATTAAGCTTCACTGTTGTATATTGGGGAATAGAATACAGTATGGACTGTATAATGTCAATTCAAGATCTTTCTGAAAGAAAAGACAGAGAGAGAGAAAGAGAGAGGAAGATATCCCCCCTCCCCAACAAGCACTGCAATCCAATGCTTGGATTTAACCATACTTCTATGCACTCCTTCCGTCCTTATTAATTCTTCATATTACTTAGGAATGTCAGCAAGTAGGATTTTGTTCTGATGCAGTTTTGTTCTGATGCAGTTGTTCTGATTGACACTTTTCATACAGTGTCAATGATATACCTCTATTGTCCTTGCTTGTTGGTTCAGGAGCTTTTCCAGCATGCAATAATGCAGTAAAATATATTAAAGTACTTAGTCAACAGCAAGGCCAGTGTGGTGGTGTAGTAGTTAGTCAGACCAGGACAGGGAGATTAAGGTTGAAATCCCCACTGAGCCATGATGCACACTTGGTGACCATTTTCTATGTTTCAGTCCCATCTACCTCACAGGGTTTTTGTGAGGATAACAGGGGAAAATGTATACTGAGCTCTCTGGAGGAATCAAATAAATAAAACAGCCGTGTCTATAACTGCTTTTCAGATACAGTTTTTGGATTATGACATCCCCTCCAGCATTTCACAGATGATGACAGGAACACAGTTATAAGCCCCTTCTTCTCTTACCAGATATCACTTCCTGAACCCCGTCCCCCAGTTCTACTGAAGGTTAGACTCTGTTGGATTTAAAAGCCAAAAGGGTATGCTGAAGATACATTTTTTAATTTAATTTTATTTATTATATTTATACCCCACCTTTTTTCCTGCAAGGAACCCAAGGCGGCTTACATAATCCTCCTCCTCCTCCTCTCCATTTTATCCTCACAACAACCCTGTGAGATAGGTTAGGCTGAGAGTCAGTGACTGGCCCAAAGTCATCCAGTGAGTTTCATGGCCGAGCGGGGACTAGAACCCGGATCTCCCAAGTCCCAGTCCAACACTCTCACCACTACGCCACACTGGCCCTCAAGATAAACCTTAAAGATAAACATTAAAGATAAACATAATTGCCTGACAATATGCTATCACAGTTCAAATATACTTCAGCATCTGCAATGTATGAAATGGCAGGCTGTGCAACACATCATGCTTTAGTGTTCATGTGCATGCATTTGTATGCATGTGCACTAGAGACAAGATGCAGAAATACAGACAAAGAGAGAAATTCTAGAAACCCTAGGGAAGAAGCTGAACCCTGGAAAATAGCAATTCTAGCAACTCATACTAACAACATTTTAAGAAGCCTCCCCCAAAGGCAGGAACAGGGACAAGATAGAAGAGGGCACAGACATATTGACTGGGTTCGCACGAAAAGGTAAACCTCAGTAGGTTAATCCCTACTGAGGTTTGGCATGTCAGCCGACCCCCACAGGGTGCTTTACAAGAAAACCTGATGTGGCTTCTGCGAAACCATCCTGCGAAACTATCATTTGTGGTAAGGTTACAGGAACCCTAGTAGACATAGCATGTTGCCCAAACCCGGACAACACACTAACCCCACCACAAACCAAAAGAGGCATAGAGCCCCCTGCCCAGAGCGGCAAACAATGGCTGCCACTCTGGCCACAGGGCTCTGGCCGATGACATCTGGCCAAATGTCCAAGTGGCACTTGGCCGGCGGTCATTGGCTTCCCTGCACACCAAGCGCCCCCTCCCCAACCAGGAGGAGATGCGGAGGCCGAGCCCTGGCTTGGTCCCATGCGCTCACTGACTGAGCCTTGCTGGTGATGTGGGGGTGTGTGGGGCTTAGCCTGATTGGCAGTGCACGTGGCCAATCGGGCTAACAATGGTGATGTGGGGGTGGCGCTTAGCCTGATTGGCTAAGCCCCTTGGCCCGATGCTATCACAGGCTCAGTCAGCAAGAGCATGGGGCTGAGGCGGGGCTTTACTTCCGCGTCTCCCCCAGTTGGGGAGTGGGCACCCGGCAGAGCCTGCTGCCGCCACTCACCCCTTCCTCGCTGAGCTGCATTTGTGGCTCAGCGAGGAAGAGGTGCGTGGAGGCAGCCGACGTCACCAAGCCTCACCACCAAGCTGCTGCCGCCACTGCTGCTGAGCCTCCACTGCCGCCGAGCCGCTGGCAGACATTAAGGTAAGTCAACGGGGGGGGGCAGGCAAGGCGAAGGCAAGGTGCAATGCGGAGGGACCTTTCTTGGGGCAGCTGCTGTGGTGGCCGCTCCAAGAAAGGCCCAGGGGCGACCCTCATGCTGCTGCGTCTACTCTCAGTAAATGCAGCCCCATGGGTGTTGTTGCCATTGCTCGGTGGGGCCGCCACTCTGGTGAGTAGCGGCTCCGCCAAGGGAGGGCAAATGACAGCTGCCAAAAAGGACCAGTAGGGCACTTTTAGGCAACTGTCATCCCCTCCCGCTGCCCTCAGTGCTCCCATGCGGTGCCCCATGGGATACCGGATGGGAGGGCTGAAGGAGGACAAGGGGAGAGGCAGAGCTTCTGGACTCCTGCTGGACCCAGGCACAGCTGGGCTCCAGGGCCACTTTAAACCCAGAGAGATTCCAGAACCTCTGTGGGTTTAAAGTGACATGTGAACCCAACCGTTATCTTCTGCTCCAAAGGGCACGGCTGGATCTAATGGGCTTAAGCCACAGTATGGTAGATTTCAGACGAACCTTACAACAAACCTCTTGACAGTAAGAGTAGTTCAACAGTGGAACGTAGAGGGGTGGTGACTTCTTCCTCACTCGAGCTTTTCAAGCAGAGGCTGCCCAGCCTTCTGTGGAGGATACTCTGGATTTCCTGCATCAAACAGGGGGTTGGACTAGATGGTCTGCAAGATTCCCTCCAACTCTTTGATTCTATGATTCTGTTAAAATAGGGACAGTTCCCAAGAAACATAGACTTTGCATGGTTAAAAAAAGAAAAGAAAAAAGGAACAATTGGAGCATATTTTATAATACAAAAATATTTACAAGGAAAAGTAGGTCAATAGCCACACAAAAAAAGGTGATAGGATGTATTGTTGAGTGATATTATAGTTGTAATTTTTAAAAAATTTATTTATTTTACAAAACGTTATCCCACTTTTCTCAACAAATGAAACCAAGCAGCTCACAACAAAAAGCATAAACAATTAAACCACACTCACATTCAAACTATATGTTGTTAGCCATTCACATCTAAGGATTGATTCAGAATATCTTGTACCTCTGCTAAACTGCTAATGAGTTAATGGATAAACCACTGGCATACAAATATCCCCTGTGGTCAAATGAGCTCTGAGTACAGAAATATGACAACTTGATCCTCCACTGGCTAGTGGAGCAAGTGGATGAGGAGAACACACCAAGGATATTCTAAGGAAGGTGTTGTGTTTGTTCCAAAATCTCTATGGATGCTCTAAGCCAGGGCGGGGGGGGGGGGGCGACTTTGGACTTGCAGGATCTACTTTGTTTTTCACTAGGACCCTGAAGTCCACCAACTGGAGACAGGTGCAAAATACCTGCACCTGAAATGCACACAGAATTGGGGAACAAGGTGCCTTTGGAGCACATGCTCAATCCAGGAATTTGTTTTCAGTACCAGAACTAGACCTGGCACACAAATCCTTTCACACACAAATCTACTCATATTCCCCTCCCAAGCTTTCTTGATTTTAGCAGCCTAATTTAAAAGAAAAAGACTTTCTTTTTGCTATTGTTTTGCTATTGCCTAGACTACTGTAATGCGCTCTACGTGGGGTTACCCTTGAAGACGGTCCGGAAGCTTCAGCTGGTACAGAACGCGGCGGCTCGCCTGATTAAGGGCAGCCGCCGGCGTGATCACATCACGCCAGTGCTTAAAGAGTTGCACTGGCTACCAGTTGCTTGCCGAGCCGAATTCAAGGTGTTGGTTTTGACCTTTAAAACCCTACACGGCTCCGGCCCAGCTTATCTCAAGGAGCGCCTCCAGCAACATCAAGTAGGCCGCTCAACAAGGTCTGCCACGGACGGCCTTCTCCTTATCCCATCAGCCAGAGCAGCCAGGCTGGTGGGGACTAGGAAGAGGGCCTTCTCTGTGGCGGCCCCCACATTATGGAACTCCCTCCCTAGTGACCTTCGCCATGCCCCCTCCGTGATGAGCTTCCGCCGTGCATTAAAAACATGGCTGTTCAGGCGGGAATATGGGGTGGGTTAGGTTTTTAATGAGAATTTTTTATATTGTTTTAATTATTATATTTTATTGTGTTTTATTGTATTTTAATTGTACATCGCCCAGGGTGGCCGGGTGACCGGCCAGATGGGCGATTGATAAATGTAATAAATAAATAAATAAAATAAATATTGTTATCTGTTGGGAGTTGGAAATCCTGGCTGATCTACTGATCACCCAGAGATATACAGGCCTGTGGCTCACGCTGGCTCAGCTTGTCTGAATGTGGAAAGCTAAGCAGGGTCAGGCCTGGTTATTACTTGGATGGGAGACCCCCTCCTCTAGTTTCCTGCATTGAGCAGGGGGTTGGACTCGATAGCCTTGTAGGCTCCTTCCAACTCTATAATCTATGAATCTATGAATGTACCAGCAGATCCTGATCTACTGCCCACCCCTGCTTTAAACAAAGTGAGAAAACATCTTACAGCTGTTGCAGTGATGGGGGTTGAGAGTCTAGTGATGTTGTGGTAAATTTTGAAGTTCAGGTGCTTATCATTACAGTCCCCATAGCAACAACGCCCCCAAGGAGAATCCAAAAATTCAAACAGCTGTGCTGATCCATATCAACTAGTTTTCATCTCCATCAGGAATATGTTTTTTTTGTAAAGCTAATGGGTCTTAATTGCTCATTCAAGACCAAGCCACCCCAAAATACTTTACATTACAAGAGAACAATATTTTGTTGCTGGGGAAATTTATTTCTCTCCAGCTACTTTGAGGATTGCAGCTGAGCTCAGAGGGAACAGGAGATTCTGAAGAAGATGGCAGATCATGTCAGCATCCCTGCTAATAAAGATGTGCCGGTGCTATGTCCCCGTGAGCTCACTACACTATTGGTTGGGACTCACCACTTGCTCCTTTGATCCTTGCCCTTCCTGGCTGTTCAAAGCAGCCATCTCTGAGCTTACCATCTGGACTGGCCATGTCTGGGTTTACCATATCTGGGCTTACCATCTGAACACTTCATGGAGTTTAGTAAACACAAAGGTGTAGTAAACACTTCTTTGAGGTAGGGTGTGGTTGCTACTGCCCTTCAGGAGGCAGTGGTTAGACCACTGTTAAAGAAATCAAAGCTGGATCCTATTACTCCGAATAATTATCAGCCAGTATCTTATATTTCATTCTTAGGATACTGGAGAGGGTGGTGGCCTCCCAACACCAGCTGGTCTTGGAGGATACTGATTATTTAGATTAGGGACGGGCAGGGCAACCACTTTTGGTCTGGGGTCCAGATTATCCTTCTGGACCAAGCTGGCAGGCCGGATGCCAGGGGGCAGGGCCCCACCCTCCCATGACATCATCCATCCCACCCACTTTTATTTATGTATTTGTTTTAAATGTATCCATGCAAAGAGAGGAATGGAGCTCCATGTCTCTCTTTGCACGGAGAAAAGGATTTGGTCGGGACTTGCAGGTGCTGAGTCAGGCTGCTCTTTCCCATGCCGGTCACACCCCAATTGGGACACAAGCAATTCAGGAAGGGACACAGCTGGCACTTGCAGGAGCCAACTCCTGCACGCAACGGCCAAGTCAAGCTCCTTCTTCTCATGCCTTATCCTGGTTGAGGCACAAGCAGCACAAGAAGTTGTGCAGAGGAATCCCCAGCTTATCTCTGATCCCTTTGCGCCACTCACCCTCAGGGGGGTGGGGCTTGGGGAGGGGGAGGGGCCTAGGGACAACAGGGGGTGGGGCCTGCAGAGGGTGCTCAACCTTCTGCAGGCCAGATTGGAACCCAACTCCCTTTCAGACCTTGCGGATTTCATACAGCGAGGTCTGAACTGAGAGAGGCGGGTATCCTGCTTAAGGCTGGCCGGCAGCCAGCAGCTGTCTTGGCTTCTGGGAGCGTTGCCAAGTCCGACTGATAAGGAATTCACACAGGGAGCAGGGAAAAGCGTAGTCAAACAGTCTGGGGATTTTAGCCAGTAAAGTTCTTACAAAAGTCCAAGGATCAAGCAAAGCCGTCGTCAGGGTCAGTCCGAGTAAAGTCCAAGAGTCCAGGGTTCAAGGCAAGGTTTAGGAGCAGGGTCAGGGATCAGGAACAAGAGTCATGGAAGATGTTGTTTCCCAATACCCATGCTCTAGTGAGTGCATGCTTTTCTACAGCCTGCTGCTGGGCACGCCCGTCCCACAGCTGCAGCTCCTCAGCAGCAGGCTGATTATAAAAGCCTCACAAGGCCGACATCCAGGTTTGCAGCCGGACGCTGCGTCGAGGGGCCTGCATCTGTTCCTGCCTTTTCATCGCCCGCCTTTGTTTGGGAGTTGGGGCCTGCGCTATCTCCGGCTCTGATTCTGACTCTTCTCGGGCTGGGGAACTCCCACGGGTCATGCCAGAGGGGCCTGCCAGCTCTTCAGCTGCCCCGTCTGGAGCAGCAGTGTCCGCACTCTGCTCCTGAGGAGCGTCCAGGGCCCTGGGTGAGTCACACTCGTCTTCAGAGGAGGATTCCTGGAGGGGGGTCATGACAGCGGGGCTCTCATGCTGGGAGATGTAAGGGACAAGGGCAGCATGCACGGCCCCATTGTTCTACCCAGTTTAAGCCCTCACACGATCAAGCGAATGCCTGAACAGGGCTACTGTGTGTGGGGAAACCTGCTGATCTGGGCGAAGATGTGCAACCAGTGTTCAATGGGATTGCACTCCCCTTGATGGACCAAGTTCAGGGTTCTCCTGGACTCAGCATTGTCTATGGAGGCACAGATGGTGTCAGTTGCCAGGACAGGAGAGCCTTTCATCAGCTAATTCTCCAGCTGCAAGCTTTTGTGGAGAAAGTGGGCCTTGATAGAGTAATAAATGCCCTGGTTACCTTCAGATTAGCCCACTGTAATGCACTCTACGTCAGGCTGCTATTAAAGAGGGTTTGGAAACTAGTGCAGAATGCAGCTGCCAAGTGGCTTGTAGGGCCAAGCGTTTGGAGCCAGTAACACCTATTCTGTACCAGCTACTCTGGTTCCCAGTGAGTTTCCATGCCCAATTCAAAGTGTTGGTGGTCACTTTTAAGTCCTAAAACAGTTTGAAACCAGGTGTTTGAAGGACCATCTACATCCATATGAACTGCCTGGGTTCTAAAGTCAGCCACAGGGCCCCCACTTACAGAGCTGGCATTAAGCTCTATCACAGTGTTCTCCAACCTTGGGTCCCCAGATGTTTCTGGCCTACAACTCCCAGCATGCCCCAGCCAGCTATGCTGGCTGGGGCATGCTGGGAGTTGTAGGCCAGAAACATCTGGGGACCCAAGGTTGGAGAACACTGCTCTTATCAGGATGGCAGCCACAGAGAGAATGCGTCTTTTCATCGGTTGCTCCATTCTTGTGGAATTCCCTTCCACAGAATGCAACTTTGACTCCTCTCTACTTGTTTTTCAATGGGCCTTGAAGACTTGACTATTCCAGTCTTTTTACTGAATTAGGTTACTGATTTATAATTTGAACTGCTGCTGCTTTAGCTATGTATTATGTTAGATGGCTACTGTTTGGGGTTGTTTTTTTAAAAATAAAAAAAAATCATTTTTATTCTTTGACCCTGAATGGAGATATAAATATAACTAAATTAATAAATAATAAAATATATAATGGCATGTCAGAATCAGTCCTCTAAGAAGCTTCTACTTTGGGATGTGACTAGGAGACAAAGTAAAACAAAAAGGCCTTACGTGCACAGTGATTCAGTGAATGCCGTTAGTATACAGAACAATAAACAATGAGAACTCCTAAAAAACCTACTTATATTTTTCACTTACTAAGTCGTATAATACACCAAGCTCCCTCATTATTTCCAAGGACTAAAAAAAAACAACCCTCTATAAAACCTTTGACTAGAAGAAATGCATAAAGACCTTCTAAAGCCATTCTACTAGATTTTCACTTTCTGTAGAGTGACGTCATCCAGTTTGCCAGATCTGGCTTAAACATAATCGCAAATTTCACAGGTCAAGCAAGTAAAGCAAGGTGATGGCATTTTTAATGTGTGCACTTTTTTGGTTTATGGCTTAAGGTAGGTGGCCAGCTGCTATTTCAGGGGCTCATCTGTCCGTCTGGAGCTCTGTTTGTAATACTATGGAACTAAATGAGAACATTGTAAACTTTTTCCCCCCACTGGAAATATAAATATTTTCTTCTCTGGAAAAGACTGCTGCCTAGTGTAACAGGAAGTGATCTAATATTTCATTTATTGGTCTAATATTGCTGAAAGGTTTGATTTTAATTTGGATCGTCAGCAAATTCACTGCTTCGCAGGTGCAATGTTAGACATGGGGTGTTGGAAAAGGGGGGAAGGGCACAGTAATGTATTTCTTTCCTACATTGTTTGTACAAAAAAGTTCACGAGTAGGACAACATGATCGTTGAATCAGGGTGCTTCACAGATTTCACAGATCATAGAGTTGGAAGGAGCCTACAAGGCTATTGAGTCCAACCCCCTGCACAATCCAGGAAACTAGAGGAGGGGTCTCCCATCCAAGTAATAACCAGGCTTGACCCTGCTTAGCTTTCCACACTCAGACAAGCTGAGCCAGCGTAAGCCACAGGCCTGTATATATAGGTATTAAGGACACTTCAAGAATGATTTTTTAAGTTCCTCTTTCACTCAAGACTTCATGCCACCAAATCTGTAATTCATTTTCTTGAATTGTCATGGCATCTTCTATTGTTCATGTTGGAACTGTATTATGAAGAACTATTGCAGAACTTCACAAAAATGATGTTTCCTGGGTATACGCGTTCCAAGCCAATTTTCTTTGGTGTCCTCTACTCCAGCTTTTCCCAGCCTGGTGACCTCCAGATGTACTGTCCTGGGCATCTGGAGGGTACCAGGTTGGGGAAGGCTGTTCTACGCTATGTGTAAATGTAGGTAGGCATTTCCAGGGATTACAGCTACTATTCAGGTATTTTTAGGGGATCCTGGCTCTGCATCCTTTCCCAGTTATTTGATCATATCAGTTAAACTGCCAGTGCTCCCTGGAAGATGGAAGTGGAGCATGTGAAAAGTAATGACAGAAACTGATGCATGGGGATGGGAGAGAGTGGAAGTAGCAGGTGTTGTGCAAAATGCCACTCAGGGCTCAGCCAGACATAAACAAGAGATGGGCCAGAGGTGACATGGCATCACTAGCACTGAAACACAGACATTCCAGCACTGATACATGTCTTGGACATTTCCCAAAGCCTGTCACAAAGGAGAGAGGTGAGGCAGGGAGCTTTTGGAAGTAGAGCAGGAGAGCGAGCAGAGCCCCCCCCCATCAGAAGGAAGACCCATGTGACTAGGCTGCACAAGCAGATTGGACCCTCAAGGACTGTAACACTGGCAGGTGATGAGGTGAGTCCTTCTCTCTTCTGCAAAGACCAGGCGATACCCAAGCTGCATGTCATCCTTTCGAACTCAGCATCAACTTGAAACTTCCAGTCTTGACTTAAAGCTCATTACTTCTCTAACCCTGACTATGGGCCAATTCATATACTGCCCCACACGTTTGTTGACAAGCATAATCTCTATAATGGAACACTTGAAACTGCTTTCTGTGTATGTCAACCAGATTGTATGGTAAGCATCCACACTAGTGCTGCATGGAAACCAAAAGCACACTGGTGCTTTGGTAGCAACCATACCACTGCGCAAATCTATGAACCAGCCTTATAGCTCATAGTTCTCTGCCATCATACTCCTCTTCACTCCTTCCATTCTTCACAAGCTCACCTACTGTTGCCCTCTCCCGTCGTCTCCATGTCTAAGATGCCACAAAACTCTTTGATGATTTATACCAGCCTTGCCCAACATTGTGCCCTCAAAATGTTTTGAACTACAAGTCCCATAATTTCCAGCCAGCATGGCCAATGGTCAAGGATGATGAGAGTTGAAGACCAAAACATCTGGAGGGCACCAGTTGGAAAAGGCTGCTCTAAGCAATACATCACATTGACTTTCAACATAATGAGATTCTTATACTTTTATACTAGTACAGCCAATATTCTATTCCATCTGCAAGAAACCAAAGTAACACAGTACCTGGGGAAATCTGCTTCCAGCAGAGGGCTGTGGAACACACTTGCACTCAGGACTGCGTTCAGTTTACCAACTTGCTTCAAAAAGGTCACTTCTAGGTGTGGAATTGTGTAATGCCCACATGTAGCCCATAACATGTTATAATCCTACACTTTTGTAAACTGATGTGTGTATAAGCATCTGCGGTGGCCATCATATGCCCTATCTGAATGAATTATGCTATTTAATTTTTGGAAGTGGCTTCAGACAGTAGCATGACAAGAAGGGCTCATTTTTCATTATCTGCAAGGTCTCTCTCTCTCTCTCTCTCTCTCTCTCTCATATAGATAGATAGATAGATATAATCTCCATCTACTACGGTATTTCAACAACCACTAAATTTAACTGGCTAATTTTCCAATTTACAGAATCTGTTCAACATAAAATTAGACATATCCGCTGATAGACCAGATATTAATGTTTCCTCTTGCATTTGGAGGAAACAGCTATTTTTCCATCTTCAAATGTTCTTACAATGTTTATTTCAAAACCTCTAGAGACACAGCTCATCCTCTAATTGCTAATCCACACCCATGCATCTGGATGTACAAAGTGCTATTTACTAGTTCTCTCTTTCCTCTCCCCTCCCCCCCCACAAAATATTTTGTTAACTTTACAGATTCAATGGAAACAAAAATAAAAATGTCTGATTTGACAGGCAAACTATGCATCCTACAAAGCAAGTTAATTCAAGTGACCAATGCTCTACAAAAGAAAAAACAATTTTCACCAAAAGTTGATGCAAAGGGTCAAAATGATGCTTCTTTCCCTTCTATTGTATGAGAAGTATTCTTTATTTCTTTGAATATATTAAAAGCTTTACTTGAGATTTTAATAGGCTTTTCCTACTAGGCTTGGGCACATGCAGGATGAAGAGCCATACACACACCGGCTGGTCATCACTTGAACCAATTTTCTGCCCATACATAGAAAACCAGAGGTAGTGCCAATCTCTTTTTCAGCAGGAAGACTGGGAGGTCTGGCTTGATTAATGCCCCCCTCACTTCTTCCTAAATAGCTGATTGGTACTAATGCTAATTGTTTGACCAGGGCTACACACATGTAGCCCTGGCTCCAATAACTCTGTGAAACTGGATCAGGCTCAGTACATGATGACAGAAGTTCATGCACATTTTAAAAAAGAAATTATATTTGCTAATTTAATTCTCCGCCCTAATTAAAATCCTCAGTGGTTCTGTAATTTCTTTGAGACAAATAATATATGAAGTTTATGTAAAAACACATACACAACTAACACATTATGGTAATTATTGGATTTGCCAACACCTTCAATTTTTCTTTGGGATCTATAATTAAAAAAAGGATGTGTCTCAGTCTGTCTGTTCATCCATTCATCAGTACCATAGGGCTAAGATTATGAAACCTAGACACATGAAACTTAGTATTCATACTAAGGGGACCCTATGAGTGTGCACCTTAGGGTTATTGTGTTTTTTAAATACATTCATTTTAATGTATTTACATGTGTCCATGTGGTTGAAACTTGCAGTAATATCTTCAGCCACTAGGGGCAGACATCCCTAACCAGTACATAGCTTCGCAGTTGATACAGTTTGAAGCCAGTAGAGATTATAGATTTCATAGATCATAGAGTTGGAAGGAGCCTACAAGGCTATCGAGTCCAACCCCCTGCTCAATGCAGGAAACTAGAGGAGGGGTCTCCCATCCAAGTACCAACCAGGCCTGACCCTGCTTAGCTTTCCACACTCAGACAAGCTGAGCCAGCATAAGCCACAGACATTAGTAGGCCAACAGAGTTATATGCCTGCCCCTAAGGCTTGCTGTGCAGAAGCCCCCACCCCCCTCTCAGGAGAATGCAGTAGGCAGACCTCTCCATCAGGAGGGGACTATAGGGGTGCACCATGGCAGGGACAGTGCCTAGTCCTAGGGGTTCCAGCAGCCATGCCTTCAGTCAGACGCGGCAGGTACAATGTGTCCAACTCTTGACAGTAGCATAAATCTGCTTGAAAGCTTCTCTGTATCAAACTAAGGGCTATTCCAACACGTGCAAATCTGGGTCTGTGCGCTAGTAATAAGTATACAGGATAAAAATACAGAAAATAAAAATAACTTCAGATCATAGTCAAGTAGGTTTGCTACTTTCCTAGGTTGCTACCAATTAAAATATACAGTACAGTCATGCCTTGGATTGAGAGCATAATTCGTTCCGGAAACGTGCTTGTAATCCAAAACACTCTTATATCAAAACGAAATCCCCCCAAAAAAATTTGTACAGAGATTTTTAATTTAAGCCATACTACAGTACTTGTATTGCAAGACGTCGCTTGCATATCAAGTAAAAAAAATTAAATAAATATTTAAAAATTTGCTTGTCTTGCAAAACGCTCTCAAACCAAGTTACTTGCAATCCAAGGTATTACTGTACATGTGTAGGTTGTCATAAATGTATATGTAATTGTTACACAGCATGGCAATCCCAGAATAACAATTTTTTCTTTCAGAATTTGGTACATTTTACCAGAGTTCAGTCCCCCAAAAGATACAGAGTTTCATCCTTTGACACAGACTTTGATCCCTATAGCCCAGTTTACATTTAATGTGTAATTCTTAATACAGCAATTTTAATTCAGGGTCACAATGCAAACAAATCCCTTGGTTATATCTGATTTCATAGACTTCTAGTGTGGACTTTATAGATGACTGAAAACTACCATAAATATGAAAGTCTCAAGTATCACGTTTAATATATTCAAAGAAATGTTTTTTAAAAAAACCTCATACAATAGAAGAAAAGGTCACAGCGCATCACTGCACTGCTATGCATCAAGATGGTAAAAAATTCTCTTTTTTCACAAAAGGTTCACTATTGTGGCTGCTTCATAGAAAAGTGTAGTTTTTTTTTTTACTATACACCCTTACTATCCAAATCTAATGTATAGACTTAAAGTGCTTTGTTTTCTGCCAGTCTAAAAGATCATTCTGGGACATGACAGTTGAGACATAAATCAACTATGTCCCGAGTGGAGTCCACCAGGAGAAGAGCCTTCAGTGTGGCAGCTCTGTTTCTATGGAACTCCCTGCCTCTGGAGGTCAGGCAGGCTCCGACACTGTGTTGTTTTCGGCGCCTGCTGAAGGCGTCTTTGTTCCAGGAAGCGTTCTTTGCTGACCAGTCACGGTTTTAAGGTTGTCCTGTTTTTAAAGCATTGTTTTTATTCTTTTATCTGTTTTACCTTTTTATTGTTCACCATTCCGGGATCTGTCTAGATATGAAGCGGTACACATATGCTGTAAATAAAATAAATAATAAATAAGGGGGCCAAGTTGTTTACCAAGCTTGATAACATGATGTATGCTCAGAAGATAAACATAGCAGTGGTGTAAATGTACTCCTGGAGGGCCATGCATTAAGCACCAAATAAACTTTGCAAAAACAGTCTTCAAGGGAAGTAAGTCTCAATACTTTACCATAATCTAGTATGGAGTGGAAGCATGCATAGCAAGTTTCTCAGAGTATTGCTATCACCACCAGAATTGTTCTTTTGCAGTCCAGCATTCTGGAAACCTGGACTATTATAAAGTCTTTAGGGACCTCTATTGAAGGGTTTTTGTTGCCAAAGAAACATATGCATTATGTTCTCAACAGCTCCCTCAAAATGTTCACCTTTGAGACTACTTGTACAGCTAAGAGCACAGAGAAGCTGAATTCCATGTTTTAAATATGAATTATATTGCCCTAACATAACATTTCTTCTATTTATGCCACCTTTCAGTCCCCTTCTGGTCCAAACTTCCTTCACATCAAAGGATTTAATGCCTCCATTTGTCCTAACCAAATTTTCCATGTCTCTTCTCTTTTGTACTTTGTAATGAATATACAGTAATACCTTGGATTGCAAGTAACTTGGTTAGAGAGCGTTTTGCAAGACAAGCAAATTTTTAAATATTTATTTAATTTTTTTTTACTTGATATACAAGCGACGTCTTGCAATACAAGTACTGTAGTACGGCTTAAATTAAAAATCTCTGTACAAATTTTTTTGGGGGGATTTCGTTTTGATATAAGAGTGTTTTGGATTACAAGCACGTTTCCGGTACGAATTATGCTCTCAATCCAAGCCATGACTGTATTAGACAAAAGAAATGCATTGAAGCTGAAAAAGTCACCTTCTGTTTGTAAGTCTTGTTTACTAGCAATCTCCATATACCTCATGGGAGCAAATCATGAAGCATCATTTCCTGATTACTCTCATTCATTCATGGTGCATTCTCTGTACAAGAGAAACATATAAATCAGTGATGGCGAACCTTTTTGAGCTCGAGTGCCCAAACTGCAACACAAAACCAACTTATTTATTTCCAAGTGCCAACACTCCAATTAAACCTGAATACCGAGGTTTTCGTTTTAGAAAAACAACTCATACAGTTGTCCGAACTAATTAACATCTTTTGTCTTTAAAGAAAAGCACAATAACAGAGCTTTCAATGATACAGTTTTTTGTTGAAAAAAATCAACTCAAAAAATTATTATAGTACTACATTGTACACATAGCCTGAAGGGAATTTATACAAACTTTTTAAATAATTAGGCACATGTATTTTTGGATAAGGGATTCTCAACTTGTAATATGATTATATGCCAGACTGAAATTGTATGGGGCAAGCTTTACTCCAGGTCCTTTCCCTGCTTCTACAGGTGTCGGATTAGTAAAAGTAAAAGTCAACCTGTACTAGGATGAGCAAGATAAACAAGAAAACTAAACATGCTTAACACATTTTAAACACTTTATGTCTTGGACTGCAAATGCTGCATTAGGTAAAAGTTTGCATTGGGCATGCTTTTGCACAATTAATGTGATTTTTGCTATTGCATGCATGCTGATAATTTGTCAAACCTTGGCTCATACTCCGTTAGTTTGAGAGCAACACATGCAGCACTTAGGTCAACTGTTAGGGCTTTACATCCAAGCCATGCTCTGTGCATCATTCTTCAAAATCTTTTAAATGTGATAACAATGTAGAAAAGAATTCTTTTTTTTTTTTTTAATTTTTTTTTTTTTTTTTTTAAACAATACAAAGAAAATAACATACACACATAACTAATATTGTGCTCCCATCACCATGGGACCAAACAATCCAATAACTCTATAATTGTTCATTATTCCAAAAATACAATATATCTTGACAGGGTAAACTCCCTTTCCCCCTTTTAAACACATATTCCAAAAATAAACCCCAAATATCCTTAAAATTATTTTTCTTTAATTGACCCCTTTTGCATTTAATATTACAAGTCAACATATCATTCAAAGCCATATCCCATACTTCCTTATACCATTCAGTAATAGTGAAAACTTGCTGGATTTTCCATTTCCTTGCTATCATTAGTCTACCTGCCGTTAACAAATTTATGATTAATTCTTTAACATTTTGTGAACCGATCACCTTTTCCGTTATTGTTAGCAAAGCTAGTTTAGGGCATACCTCTAAATCAACTCCAACAATTTCTGATATTTCCTCAAAAATCATTTTCCAAAAATCCATTACATTTTTACAACTCCACCACATATGAGCATATGTACCCAATTCCTGACATCCTCGCCAACACATTGGAGAACATTTATTATCTATTCTATTTAATCTCACTGGGGTCAAATACCATCTCCAAATCAGCTTATAAAAATTCTCTTTAATTCTTACAGACATATTTTTCAATATTCGCCTATCCCAAATCTTATTCCACTCATCCTTTGATATTTCCTCTTCAAACTCTGTATCCCAAGCTATTTTAAGATTTTCTGCTTGCTCTTCTGATTTCTGCAACATTTTATATAACATCTTTGTAAGACCCCTAGCTGATGCATTTCCTTCTACAAGTTCTCTAGACATAACCACCTGCTCAAATGCAGTGAAATCCCTTTCATGCTCATGTCTTCTCTTCCATTTCTTACCCCATTGTACTAATTGAATTAAATTTAACCAAAAAATTCTTCCTGCCCCAACCCTATCAATTATTTGCTGTCTTGTCTCCATTTTTTCCAGCCAATCCATTAAAGTTATCACCTTTTTCTCTCTAAAAATTCGTTCTAAATGTCTAACATTCTCGGGAAAATCTTCCATAACCACCACTGGAGTAAGCGGGGATATACCTGGTAAAAATATTTCCTTATTTCTACCCCAAATTTCTAACATATTTTTTAAAAAGGGATTTTCTAATCTTTTTGTCATAATATGTCCTTGTTTTGTAAATAAAAATTTATCCACCCTATTACCCAATTCAAATGCTTCTATTTCCCACCACATAAAATCTTTTCTAACAATAATATCCATGATATATCTAAGTTGATTAGCTATATAATACCATTTTAAATTAGGGAGACCAAGTCCCCCTATTTTTTGAGCTTTATACCATCTATTCTTAGTAATCCTTGATTTTTTCCCCCCATTACAATAGCTATTTAACATTACTTGCCACTCTTTAATTTCTTTCTCTGATATCTTATATGGTATCATTCTAAATAAAAAATTAAACTTCGGTAAAATCTTCATTTTAATCAAAGCTATCCTACCAAACCACGATAATCCCAATTTTTTATAATCCTCTATTTGATTTTTAACTTCATCTTTTAGTTTTTTAAAATTACATTCCCCTATTTTATCCAAATCTTTTAATATATCAATACCTAAATATTTAATTATATTTTTTATCTTTATATCCACTCCCCTTTGTTTAAATCCCCTTTCCTCCAGTTTACTATAATTAAATGTCATTATCTCCGATTTATCCCAATTAACTTTTAACCCTGTTACTTCTCTAAATTCATCTAAATGTTTCTCTATCCAATCCCAATTTTCTATAGGCCGTTCTAATGTTAACAAGATATCATCTGCAAAAAGGTTTATCTTACATTTGGTCTCTATTCCTATCCCCAATAATTTCTTCTCCTGTCTTATCGAATTCGCTAACAATTCCATAACTAACACAAATAATACTGGGGAAAGGGGACAACCCTGTCTAGTTCCCCGGCCTAGGCTAATAGTTTCTGTTATTCCATCGTTTACAATTACCGACGTGACATTATGAGTATATAATTGGTTAGTAATACCTATAAATTTTTCTCCAAACCCCATAGTTTTTATTAACATCTTTAATGCAGGCCATTCCACACAATCAAAGGCTTTAAAAATATCCAATGCAAGAACCCCCGCTTTCAAATTATTTTTCTTTATTAAATAAATTATATTCAGAACCCTTCTTGTTAAATCTGCCATTTGTCTTCCTTGAATAAACCCACATTGATCTATCCCTATATACTTATTTAGAAAACTATTCATTCTTCTAGCTAAAATTGCTGTCAATAGTTTAGCATCTTGATTAATTAATGATATTGGTCTATAAGAACCTGGTTCTGCTAAATCCTTCCTTGGTTTCGGGATTAAAATGGTCAAGGACTGTTTCCATGATGGGGGGATCTCTCCCCCCTGTAAAATATCATTAAACAACCGTTTTAACTTAGGAATTAACATTTTTTTAAAGACTTTATAATATTCCGCCCCCAGACCATCCAGTCCTGGCGTTTTCCCCTGTTTTAATTTATTTATAGCACTTTCTATTTCAATTTCTGTGAATGGTTGCTCCATTTTCTCTCTATCTTCATCCTGGATTTTTATTTTTAAATTTTTCTCGATATATCTTCTACTCTCAGCTTCCGACCATTTTCCTGCCTTATATAACTCTGTGTAATATTCATGAAAAATTTTCAATTTATCCTTTACTAGATTATATTCTTTACCCCTCTTATCCTTAATCATCCCCACTAAGCTTTTTTCTTTTTTTTTTTGTGCTAATCTAGCCAACATTTTAGAGTTTTTATTACTATTCTCAAAATACTCCCTTTTTGTGTAAATCAAATTCCTTTGTACCCTGTCCAGTTCTTTATTCTCCAATTCTTTCCTTTTACCCTGTAATTCTGCAAAAATCTTTTTATCCCTCTTCTCTAAATACTTCTTTTCCAAATCCCTAATCTCCCCCTCTAGCTTTTGATAAAAACTTCTTGTTGTTTCCTCAAATTTATTGCCTCTCTCAATCCTATTCCTCTCATTACACTCTTCATTGTATCCCATATTATCGCTTCAGTACATTCTTCTGTTTGATTAAATTCCCAAATTTCCCTCAATTCCTTCTCTATTTTCTCTGTTAAATGTTTATAACGAAAAATATTACAATTCAATCTCCATCTTTTCGCTTCTCTATAATCCTTATGTATCTTCAAATCCATGTTAACCAAAGCATGATCTGTAACTTTTATCACTCCTATCTCTGTGCCCAGGACCCTTGAAAACAGTGTCCTGGACACAAAAATAAAATCTATCCTAGAATAATTCTTATTTGCTGATGAGTAAAATGTATATCTTTCCTCATTCCCCTTGACCCCTCTCCAAACATCTAGCAACCCTTCCTTACTAATTAACTTATTCAAGATCGTTAGATTATTTCTCTGATCTTCTCTCGTCGGATTGGATTTGTCTTTTCTTCTATCCAATACCATGTTAAAGTCCCCAGCCATAATAACCCTTTGATTTTGAAAATTACCCATTTCTTTAAACACATGTTGATAAAATTCTCCTTGATTTTGATTGGGAGCATAAACATTAACAATAACATATTCTTCCCCTCCCAAGGTCCCATACATTATAATATATCTACCTGTATCATCCTTTTTCACCTTTAGAACATTAAAACCACAATTCTTTGAAATTATAATTGCTACTCCTCGCGATTTAGATGATCCACATGCTATCTCATATATTCTAGACCACCTCAATTTCAATTCATTGACTCCTTTCCTTGCCTGGTGCGTTTCTTGCAAGAATATAATATCTGCCTTATCCTTTTTAAGAAGTGCTTCTATTCGCCTTCTCTTAGTAACTGACCCTAGCCCCTTAACATTTAAAGTTGAAATTCTTAACTTATAATCCATCTATTAACAACATTTTTTCTTTTTTGGTCCCCAAAAGTGAAAATAATACACAATAACATACCCCTTAACCCACCCCCACATTCATCTAAACTATCCCCCCTGCTTAGCCAGGGCAACTTGCCCCACCCTAAACCTACCCACCTATCCCAGGGGGGGGGGAAAGGACCCATCACCAGCCCGAACAGCAGCCCCTCATTCCCTCCCGGATAACTTCTTTATAAAACATTTTCTATTTCTTTTTTCTTCTCGTGTTGAAACGACCTCTTATACAATTCCTCCACTGGCTCCTTCTTCTTCCAGTTGACCCATCGATTCTGGACCCTCCGCATCATCATGAAGCCCCAACTCTCCCAGCAGGCCCATACCTTGATCACATGATGAAATCTTGTATCTCTTACTGTTCCACACAAAAGTAAGAAAAACTGGGTAACCCCAATTGTATTGTAATCCCTTTCTGATCAAGACTGCTGTACACGGTTTAACACTTCGCCTCCACTTTATTGTTTGCTGACAAAGATCATTGTAGATTTGCAAAGTAGCCCCCTTGAAAGCTACTTGACCTTTCTTTCTAATCTCTTTCATGAAGACATCCTTCTTGTATAAATTTGCAAATTTCAGTACAACATCTCTGGATGTCATACCACGCCTTAATACTCCCACTCTATGCACAATCTCAATGTCCATATCATCCCAAAAAATTGTTTCTCCAGAGACAGCTTCATTCATCCATTCCAAAATACTGCCTCTTAACTTATATCCAGTCTCCCCCATCTCCATGGGGAAGCCTCTGATCCGAATGTTGGAACGACGTTGCCTGTCTTGCATGTTAATCATCTGTATTTCCATCTCATTAAATTTCATTTCATACTTTTCAAAACTTTTTTCATCCTTCACCTGGAGTTTTTCCACCTTATCCACTCTAGCTTGCAGCTCTTTAACTTGAACCCCTAATTGATCTATGGAATTTCGCATTTGCTTCATATCCTCTTGATGCAGATTTTGAAATTTCTCAATTGCTTCTATTTGTTTCTGCTGGCCTGCTTCCATAGAGCTTTGAAACTGTGATAGAATTTTCTCCCAATCTGGTGCTGCCCCTTTAAGCTTGGCTGGAGATATTGACTTTGGCTTGGCACCAGCAGGGAATTTGCCAGCTGAATCCGCCATTTTTCCGCCCTTCCCCCTCGCTGTCTCGAAACTTTCACTACCTCGTGGCTTCTTATCAGGACCCTGTTGCACAGTTTGATAAGAACATTCAATATCTTTAGTGTCAAGGATCCTAATTAGCCTTTTCAAACTGTTATCCGAGGGATGCGCCCGATCGCGTTTCCAAAGAGGGGGTAGGGACTTTTTCACCCGTCTGGAGCTCATAAACAATCCAGAGCGAAGCACATCAAAAGAAAGCTATTCTTGTTATTTCTTTATTAGCTCTATATCTGCATACTTTCCAGAAAGCAAACAGCAAAGGAATTTAAACTCACGCTTTGTCTCTCCTGTGTATTTGCAGATGTTTTCAAATCATTCCGGGAGCTCGGCAGAAAAGCTACTGCTCCATAGCCAGCGCAGGCTCCTCCCCTGTAGAAAAGAATTCTGTAACAGGAATTCTAGAATAAAATCATTCTGTTCCACACTGTGAGAAAGAACAAGATAATTAGTGTTTTGCAGAAGGGGACGGTCTTTTCGCGATCTGGTGACCAATGGCTCGAGTGCCCACAGAGAGGTCCCTGCGTGCCAACTGTGGCACCCGTGCCATAGGTTCGCCATCACTGATATAAATGGATGCCCCCAGGAAAGCAAATATGAGGTGTAAAGGAAGGAAGAATGGAATATTGCCCCTGCCGTGTCATACCTCTTCTCTGCTGGGCCTCAGGAGAGAGGAAAGGATTTTATATGCCACCCAAGCAGCACCCAAACATTGGGGAGAAGGAGGGTACACTTTTCCAGAGCCAAAGATCCAGGAGGCCTCAGCCCAGGCTGCTGCAACCCCATTACCATGAGGGGGGGAATGAGGCTGGCTTTCCACGCCCTGTGAAAGACGCAGATGCCAGGCACTACCTGGGTTCATTGCCTGACTTCTTCTTTGGCATGCAAGTCCACTAGTCCTTCCTGTTTCTATATCTCTGCTCATGCAGCTGAATCAACCCCCTCAGGCTCTGTTCTGTTCCTGGCTGCCTTGTCAACCACTGAACTCCTCTCACCCACCAGTAATCCTGATCTCTTCACACAAGGGAAATATGGTTAACAACACTTAAAACAGTAGGACTATATTGTTCAATGTACTTTGTATTTCCCTCATCAGAGGGATGAAAGACATTTGGATTTTCCGCAAACAACTTGTAATGGCTGCATATTCCCTATGATTTGCAACAATAGTTTGGAAAGGCTGTAATATTCAGCTGTGAAGCTGCAAACTGAAATATCCTCAATATTATCCCCTTGGCCATTTCACTTCAATGGTACAGTTATGTGCATGCAAAAAACATTTGAAGACTCAAAGCCAGTAATTCAATGTAATTCAGTTTGCATTGCCAAGCACATTCTTCAGTTAACATTGCACAGAAAGTATATTATGATAGAGACAGCAGATGAAGTCACCTCTCACAGATCTGCTTTCCACTCTGCTTTTTGGTGCAGTAAAAAGACCTCAAAGTAACATTTCTTCATATGTATTGTATCACCATATTCCTCTGGAAAAAAATCATCATGTGGAGAGAGAGTTCCCCATCACAATCCCATCAGGAGAAATAAAAATGCCCTGATTCATACATTACCAAGTAGCCTGAAAGGTACTCACCCATGGTCAGGCCCCAGAGTGCTTTGATGATAATGTCTGTAAAACAGAACCATGTGGGATTGCCAAATTGCATGATTTCTTCCCATGCCAGCATCATTCCCCTCTGAGAGCTGAACAAATCACCATCAGCAGCCTTTACTACATCAAAATTAATGCAAGAATCAAATGTCACTTAAGTGATGAAGTAATAGCACTAAGAGTAAAGTTTATGTAAACGAGAATTCCTTGTAGAAAATACAGCATTTGATAATTTCTTCAATCTGGAAAGAGAATCTACTTAATGAGCATGCTTCCATGGCCAATACTCTGTAAGAGACATTTTTCTCAAGTATCATTATCAAAATTAGATTTTCACGGCTGAAGCGTAATTTTTATTGAATTGGACTGAACTCAGTGGGATATGCTTTTCTGAATAAGAACAGGCATAAATATATTCTAAAGTACTTGCTGAACCACTTCTCAATATGAAAAGACCATATTATGCATGGCTGCATTATAACATTGAATTCTTCCATATTTGTATCCTTGAATAACTTACACGTCTATGCCAATAATTGCTAAGTTGTTATTTGCCATTATATACTCTGTTTTCCATAATATTTCAGACAAACCCATGGTATATTATGTTTGAAATCATAAAATGAACTTTTAAATTTTTCTTCTCAGAGGTTGTTTCTATCCACCACCACCCCTGCCAAAAACCCTGTGATTTCATTCTTCACTAATATCTGTTAAACCCCTGCTTCATTCAGGTATTTATTTAGGATTCCCTACCAGATGTGCTTATTTGGACACATGGGAAAAATTTATATTCATGTGTTATCTGTTATATGATTCATGCTAAGTTTTTATCTGATCAACTTTCTAATAATAATAATAATAATAATAATAATAATAATAATAATAATCCTTTCCCAAGGTGTCTTCGTTCATGTAGTTAAAATATAGCTATATAAAGTGCAATAAACCATATGCTAAAATAAATAACCCCATTTTAAATAATAAAATGAACACAAAACTGAAGTTTATTTTAAATATATATTCCAAAAAGTAAACATTGCTCAAGTTTGATCACTGAAAAATACCAATTAATTTTTTACACACATTAGAACAACTTGCACATGCATTCAAAAAGGGCTATTACTCTATTGCTGGGTTCCCAAGAGGCAATTTAGTGTAAAGGCAACATTATTCATCAGTATAAGACAGCTTTTAACCTTGAACTACCCTTGTAATGTTTTCCAGCCTCACCCCTTAAAAAGTTCTTACAGCCAAAAACCCCTCTCAAAGAGCTTTGTCCATCATTTCCTGTAATTTTACAGTGTATATACATGTTCATATACTGCTATTGTGATTTGAAATTAAGGTACTTATGGCCGCAATATGGCAGTAAGCCATACTTACAGGACTTACATCTGAGTAGATATGTATAGGCTTGGGTTGTTAGTATATCAAGTTCTGATTTGTCTCACTAATCACTAGCACTGGGAGACCAGATAGGAGTTATGTCAACTGTCCTTGTGTCTCAAGATGAGATATTGCAATAAGTAGTGCTGTTTTTTCAGATGTAGGCTCACTACTCCCAAAATTTAGAATTGTCCCTCAGGAGACATGGGATCTTTGCTAATATTTCTTCTAGTAATGATCCCAAGGACATGATCTGAAGGTACATGCTACAACCTATTTGCTGAAGCTAAATAGGCATACAGTACATCTAGACTAGTCAGTGACTGGATGGAAGGCCACATCGGAATCCCATATATCCCTCCTTGAGTTCCATGCAGAAAGAAATATGGGATATAAATGTACAAAATAAATACATTTTTGAGAGTATCTTGATTACTAGTCTGGGATATGCATCAGTTATACTGCTGGTTTTGAGTTGATGTGAGAATACCTTCCATTTGTTCTGCTTTTATAGCCACAAAGTAACTTGAACTGCTAATCTTTTATTAAAGTAGGCAGAATCAAATCTGGACTCAATGAGGTATATAGCGACAGTATTTTCAGAACCCGTTAGGATAAAGCATGCTTACTTGCACTTTCTGAGTTAGCTAAATAATATGTCAACACAGCTTTGTAATCCTTTGCTCATAATCTGCCAATTATGTACATGCTCAGACCTCCTAGGCCCATTCTGCATAAGAGGCCAATCTGAGAACACGCACAGCATTTTCAGTAGGGTGCAATCCACCTTTCCACTCAAACACTGCCTTCACTCTTCATTACACTTATGCATCACCTTGAACTCCTTGGAGGAAAGTGGGATACAAACTTAATAAATATTGTTTTCACTAGTATGAGTTTGCTATTGTTGCTAATAACACTTACATGTTGTGTTGCCATAGCTTCATAGCTATCCTGATTGTCATGCAGTACCATTGGATTGGCACATGCCACTTTTGTAGAGAGCGCGTGCGCGCACACGCACACACACACACACACACACACACTCCTTATCAGCCCAAAGGAATTTTGATCTACCCTGCATCTCACAGTGCAGGTTGAGTGGTACAACCAGTTGTTGTTTTTAATGTTGCATAAGCCAGATGAGAAGCAATTACAAAAAAAGGTTTATGCCAGATGGGCCCTCTCCCCTTGCTGTCTGCAGTACTTATGCTTCCATGTATCTATTGTCCCAGTATCAGATTCACAGATCACCCTCTCTCTCCCTTTACCTCTTCCGACTGAGGCAAGGGACTGAGATAAGATGAAGGAGGAAAAGAAGAAATAACTAACCTCCTAAAAGAGTCCAAGATGGCAGACAATTGTAGTGTGCTGCTCATTTACAAATCCTGCTCAGATCCAGCAGCTTGGCAAGTCACTGGGACTTTTGTATAGGTCACCCACACAGAAGTGGCAAGCACAGAAGTGCGTAAGAGCAAGCCTATGCAAATAGACATTTCACTTGCATAAAGCAAGTTATACTAAATGATTATTAAGTCAGACTACTTTGCCACTGTAAGTGATTATCCATTGATCATGAAAGAGGGTTGGTGTTATTATGCAATATTGGTAAGATCTTTCTCCTCATAAGTGCAACATTTGCATGAAGAAGGATCCCCTGTTTCTCCCCTCCATCAGCACATGTACTGGCAGTGCAACAGGCTGTTAAAGGAAACAGGAGATTCCCATCAAGTCCATCTCTGCTCAGTCAAGTTATGTGAGCTCTGTTGAATCCCATGGCAATCTCTACATGCATGGGCACTACTTCTGCAGGGGGAAAAGTGCACTCTGTGTATTTCCTAAGAAGTGGAAATGTATTTTGTATACATCTGCAGGAACCTGCTCTTTCAAGTAATCTATGCCTTTTCATGGAATCCTTTCAGATATGTTTTTACTATATAGATTATATAGACAGATTTAAGAGCCATTCCAGATTATTTTAAAAACAAAAAAAATGAACAAAGGAACACATTTCTTTTCCTTACTCCTTTATCAGATTGACCACAATCCAGTGCCAGCAACACAATACAATGGGGGTGCAATGCTGTTTGCAAATTTCTTTTGTAAGTAACCCTAAATGAATGTTCTATCTAGCACTTACTTTGCACAGAAAAGCAGGAGAAAGTACAGTTGATAAGGACATTTTTTAAAAAAGTATTCAGGAAGGGTGAGATAATAATGATATTTGTAGATTTTTTAAATAACTAGTGCCGCATAAGAGTTTCTTCCCAGGTGTGTTACCACAGTGTTATGTGCAGTTACAGAGGATAGCATTTTATTTAAAAATAAAAGTTCACAAAATGGAAAAGTGGTATACAGTCACTATTACATTGACATCACAAAAAATCGCCTATGGGTAGTATCCAGCGGTGTCATTCTGCAAACTCAAATACCACTAGCAGAGCTCCCCCTAATATTTCTCTTGCACAAGCGACTGTCTATTACACTTGCACAACGAGTTGTGCAAGTGGTTATACAGCAGGTTGCACGAGGGTTGTGAAAAAAGGGTTTCACAGGTTGTGAAAATGTACCTTTAGTTGGATTCTCCTCTTGCACATAGTTCGGAACCTATTTTCCACTAGTGCAACATAATTTGCGCTAATGGAATGACACAGTTGGATACTGCCCCAAGCCCCCCTTGCAAGCACATTCCACACAACAGTCACCACAGGATCCCTTGACAGCTCACTTGTTCATGGGCTTCCCCAGTGGCGGCTGCTCAGCTCCTAGTCCATTAGAGCACCACCACCAGGATAAGGCTGTGTGTGAGTGAGGAGGTGGCTTGTGGTTGCAGGGGCACCATCAATGGAGAGCCCAAGTAACAGCAGGCACGGGGAGACACTACGGGCAGCCTACCTAAATCCAAAATCTGAACCCTGACCTGATTCACTCCATGTTGAAAAATGTGATATTCTCACAACAGAAGTGCAAAATGGAAAGCAGCCACCTGTGTTTTCTGTAACAAATGGGTAATAATTGCACATTTATTGAATTAAAAGAAAATCTGATTGCTTGGAAAGGTCCATATGCCAATAAAGCGATCGCAGACTGTGCCAAAACACTTCAAACTTTATGTCAAGTCTGATATAAGCATTTCAAAGAATGATATAGTCCATTTTCCCTGCCAGCTTACAGGACCGGCCCTTAAGCCTTTAGGGACCCAGTTGTGAATAGCAGCATTTGTTTAAACTCTTAAAATGTGACGGAGAGCATTGAAAACCTAAAATACGTGTTCTTTTTCACCTTGTAAATATCCCATTTAACATTCACTGCTCTTTCTAAAATAACACATTTATATTTAGCTTTCTGCTATTGCCACGAAATGAACAGATAAATCATATCTAGACATCTACCATATTTTATGTGCTCCTGAATCCAACATCAACATGACTGCTCCTGTGCAAGTCCCACTAAAATGAACAGAGGCTGTTCAGCAGGGCTGGGTGGAGAGAGCACCCAAGCTGTCAGACGTGGAAGATATAGAAGAATCCAGTGCAGGCTGGTGGCTCCAATGACAGTGGGAAGCGGTGTCCACGCTGGGTTTTAGTCTGAACTTTAATGGAGCTATGCATGGTGCCGAACCCTGCCCACTATCCCCAAAATAGGTTCCACACACCATGGATAGCTCCTTCAAGGATCAGTCTACAACCCGGAGTGGATACACACTGCCCCATTGGCATTGGAGCCACCAGCGTCAACTGGCAAAAATCAAATGAAATGTAAATTTAAAAAGCAGAAATAAAGTGTTTGAGAGGGCAGGGAAGGAGCACTGGACAAGCAAATGACATGGAGAGAGGTGAACCACGCGGAGGAGCTGATTTATATATACCGACTGTATATCACCAACTTGCAGCTTTCAAGTAAATACCAAGTTGTCATTTTTCTCACAAATGTTTGTTTTTAAAATGGTAGCTTCATTTATTTATTTTAACATAAATAGCAATGACTTGACATCTGTAAGTTGTTTCATTAGCACTTGGCTTGAGCAGGTTGTCATCATTTGAACACAAAGTTCGTAATGTATGTAATTCTTTTCAACAAACCCCCACCAAAGATCTTTGCTATGAAAACACAGACAAACCAAACATAGTATGCTTTTGTCTGCTTGTATATTATGTTTTATGGCAAAAAGCCCACAAAGTGACATAGTGTTGCTGATATAGAATCTCTGATTAGAAAACAGGAAATCAGATCCATAGCAAGGCAATTTGGCACCTATGGCAGAATGAATGAAGTATGTTCCTAGACACTAGATGTGTGACAAAAATATTTGCAGCATTCTCAACTTTTCAGGAAAAAACACTGTAGCCACAATTACTTTATCCCCCATCTATCTTCCAGTGTCCTCTCATAATTCCCTCCATTATTTTTCTAGTCTCCTTACAAAAACTCTCATCCAGCGGTCCTTCAAGATACATCTCACTGCCATCTCAGTGCCATCTCCTATTTCTCATGACAATCCAGATCTCTCTCCAAGAGATGTCATAGCATTAAATTATTATAGAGAGAATGAATGGGATTTTACCCTTATGAGTCTTCTACTCGGGATGGATTGATACATGATAAGGGTAAGTTTCCTAGCCAGTTTTCCTATGACACAATCAGCGATCATGTGCAGTGTGCACCAAATAGCACGCTTTGTTCCTGAATGTTCCCAAATAGGTGTTATGTATTCAGAGTCACATAGCCAGGGTCAGCCCTACCATTACGCAGGCTGATGCACCTGCATCAGGCAGTGGAGCAGGAAGAGCGGCAAATTGCGCCGCTCTCCCCTCACTGCCCCTGCCAGGAGGACCCACCGCTGCCTTCCCACTGCCAGCCGCTCTCCTGCTGTGCCATTTGCAGCAGCAAGAGAGCAACTGGCAGGGCTCTCTAGAGCAACCTGCTGGCTGGGCACACTGCTGGCCACCACGTCTCCTTACCATGGGCGGCAGCAGCAGCCAGCCCTACCTACCTGCTTGGCCAGCCAGCTAGCTGGCTGCTCTCTCACTCGCTCAGCCAGCCAACCTAGCGGGCCACTCATTCCCCTACTTGCTCCTGCCTTGTGCCCCAGCCATGGGATCCCCTCTTGTGATAGTTCTGCCTACCCCTTGCAAGAGCTCCGCAGCTGGGGCACAAGGCAGGAGTGAGTAGCCATCTGGGCAGGCTGGCTGAGCAAGTGGTCGGCCGGCTGGCCATGTGGGTAGCAGGGATGGGGACTCAGACTCGAGGACTCGACTCGTGAGTCGGACTGAGTCCCCCCTCTGACTCGAGTCGCACTCGAGTCCCAATATTTTTAATGGGACTCAAGACTCGACTCGGGACTCGAGACCAAGGATTCGTCAACATCCCTGCTTGATGCCACCTGCAGGTGCTGTCTGGACCTAGCTGCAGTAACAATCCAAGTTTATTTTTAAAAATCATTTTCCTAATGCAACCTTTCAGACATTTTGGGTTTGGCTGCCTCTGCCTGCCTATTTGGGGTTCCCTGCCTCCTCTGCCTGCCTGGTCTCTTCTTAACCAGTTCCACAGTTTGAATTGTCCAAGACAAAGGCCTCTGCCTACCTGCTTTGGGGTTCCCTGCCTCCTCTGCCTGCCTGGCAATTTTGGGTTTGTCTGCCTGGTCTGTTCTTGTCAAAATCAGTGGCAGAGTTTTGAGATAAAAAGGCACACTTGTGCCTAGAATTTATTTAAGCCACACATCTGAAGTAGCCTTATTTTGTTGGGAAAACACCCCATTGATTTTAATAGGGACTCGTGGAGTCAGCTTTGGGAGGGACTTGGGACTTGGGACTCGTGAGTCACCATTTTGGACCAAGGACTTGGACTCGGACTTGAGACTCGGGTCCAAAGACTCGTGACTCGACTCGTGACTCGAGACCAAGGACTCTTCAACATCCCTGGTGGGTAGGTAGGCTGGCTGGCTGGCCAGCCGAGTAAGTGGGTGACGGCAGCGACACTGCTGCCTCATTTGAGGCGGAAAAATACGTTAGGCCAGGACTGTGCACAGCATCATGGGAACTGTGGTCTCCATGCTCAACACAACCCTGTATACACAATACACAGAAGCATTCAGTGGAAAGGTTTGTCTGTGTGGGGAAGTTCAGGCCCTCTGTGGGTGCCCTAGGGAGGGCCAGTCCACACAATGCATTCTGAAAGGGGCTGAACATACACCCCCTCCTCCTGGAATCAAGCCACATTCCAACCACGCCTCTGGCTCAACCCCTTAGTTCCCATACCCTTCTGTAACCAAGCTATATACGTACAATAAGATAAAGGCATATTCTTCCCCTTTCCACCTCTGCTTCCCCCATTTCCCTCCCCTTCCTCTGTTGACTACCCTGATTCAAATTTTACAAAGGGCGGGGAGCTGTCTTCTTATTCTTTGTAAAGCATGGTGCGTATTGATAGTGTAATCCTCCTCATCAAGAACATTGTAGCTGTGTGCATTCCACATACCCAAATAGAGAAAAACAATCTGTTATGGTTTGTCCTTAGTTTTAATAAATTTTTATTGGAAGAATTGTTGGAAAATCTTTTATTTCTGAATCTATTCATTTCTGATTAAGATTTTTGAAAGGCTAACAATGCTATGCATGGGGGGGGGGGAGAATCAATGATACAAGATTCAATGTTTCATAACCCTGATCCAGCTAGGGGCTCTTTGCATGTGGAACAAACGTCTAGACCAGGGCTCTCCAACCTTGGGTCCCCAGATGTTGCTGGACTCAGGGCCGGTGCTACCATTAGGCGAACTAGGCTGCTGCCTAGAGCACCAGGCTAAACAGGGGCTCCAGAAACACGGGGAGGGGAGGCGAAAGAAGCGCGCCCCTCCTTCTCTCTCCTCCACCTCAGGGCTCCGTCTCCAAGCTGGCACCACTGAAGCTTCAGGCAGGCTCCTCCTCACAACCAGCATCAAAAGAGGCAGAGAAGGCGACAGGCTGGAGGAGGCGGAGGCGGGCAGGGCCAATGATGGGAGGCTGGTGGGCGAAGGGAAGGATGCGCCTGCAAACACCTCCTTCGCCTTCCCGGGCAGGGGCCAATGATGGGAGGCTGGTGGGCAAAATCTCCCCTTCCTTCCAGCCAGTCTAATTTTTCTTCTTTCCTCTTAATCTCTTTTGTCTTTTCCCCTTCTCCAATGGTCTACTTCAGTTCATTTTGTGTTCCTCTTTCTTTCTGTCTTTCTTTCCTTTTTCATCAGTCTCCTCTTCCTCCCCTTAATCTTTTTTTAAAATAATCTTTCTGTAGTTTCCTTTCTCTTTCGTGCACACGCACGCAGCTTTCCTCTTCCTTTCCTCCCTTCTTTCGCTGCCTCCCCCCTCTTCCTTCCTTCCTTCCTTCCTTCCTTCCTTTCGCCCTCCCTCCTTCACCCACGCTCCAAAACGGCTCCAGATCAGCTGGGGTGCCTCGCTTCGCCTCCAGCAGTTCCAGCTGTGCTTAACCGTACAGGTCTACTCCAAAGTAAGCTCCAAGGGAACTGGAGGGAGGGAGGGCTCAAGTGGGAAGGGGGGGCGCTAAATATCTGATTTTGCCTAGGGCGCCAAGCTGCCTTGCACCGGTCCTGGCTGGACTATAGCTCCCAGAATCCCTTGCCATTAGCCATGCTGGCTGGGTATGCTGGGAACTGTAGGCCAGCAACATCTGGGGACCCAAGGTTGGAGAGCCCTGGTCTAGACACATGTCTCTAGCTAGATGATGAATCGTGCAAAAATCAGCAGACAAGTCACTCTGATTTTTCTTACAAGATTTCTTTGGAAAGTTTGGCTCCATATCTAAAGTTCCTTTAAAATGTAAAGCATTTTAAAACTCTAAAGTATTGTACTTCCTCACTGAGAAATCATGCTAAAGGTTATACCCCACTGGGTATAACCACTGGGATACCAGATTCTCCTCCTTCCCTCTACTGGTCACTAACTCAAGCCCAGGCCCTGGCATGGTACACGTACAGAGTGGCTTTTGGATAGTAATGATATGCACGAATGCGGACATGCTGGTTCTATATGTATCACATATTGTGATCATGCCAAGTGGATTTGCACCCTTCCCCAGAAGGAGAGGCAAGGGCTGTTACTGCATGGGGAACATGCACAAAGTCAGTGGCCAAACATGGAATGCAGTGGTAAACAGGGAATATTTTTTGAAAAAAGAGAGTCTGAGACTATTTGAAAATGGTGGATAAGTCTAAAATGGTGAAATGGCTAAATGGAAGTGAGCTGTGAAAAGTTGACCAAAATCCATATTCTTTTTTGTTCTCTTCTTTTAACAATGTAAGAATAGCTGTGCTGGATCAAACCAGAAGCCTATCTAGCCCAGCCATCTATTTCTACTATGTGTCCCACTACAATATTGTAGAGCTGTACACAGTATTCCAAGTGTGGTGCCCACCAGCCTCCCATAATAAACAAGTCACATCATTGAGGAGAAAAATGTACAGAAATCCCAATCTATGCTTGGGGGGTGGGGAGAGGATTTATCTATTTTTATAGCAATATGGCAGTGCAGGCAATACACCTCTGAGTACTTTATAGAGGGCCTGTAATTGTAGATCAGTTGTTATTAGCTGAAAACAGTCAGTGTATGCTGGACATCTAGGTGCCTTTAAAATTGTCCATTAAACCTTTTAAAATCCTCATTTTGGGTTGAAAGTCACAACAGAGGTAAGGAGATACCTTTTAATTGGATCATACAGTGTTAGTTCAAACAAAGGCCTTTTCCTTAGAGACCATTATTGTCCCATACTTGCATTCCTAAAAAGCATGAAGGAAAGAAGTCAGAAGATGGTCCAAAAAGTACTTCTCTGCAATGTGCAGAGACAAGCACCTGCAAGTTCCTTCAGTTTGAACCCTGGTAAGTATGACTTATTTGTAACAAAGAGATATGACTTCAGCTATAGTCCATTCACTTTACTACATGTATTTTAATCACACACATAGGCCTGGTTTGCATGTCACAACAATCCACAATTTTTTTAAATTGAGAGTTATTGTGGATGAGCCCAAAAGAGCCACTAACACAACCCACAGACCATCTGTCCTTGGATTGGTTAGCATTACATGCAGATCAGGAACTCTGGCTTGTCTCCCCTGACAAGACAGAGAAATAATCCAACAACAAACTGTGGGTTCTTTCTCTGGCTTGTTGGGGGAGAGACATCCAGAGTTCCTGATTCACCTGTAACACTAACCAAACCATAGATGGAAGGTCTGTGGGTTGTTTGGCCACTCCTGCTTGCAGAGTGGCTCATTCACAATATCCCACAATAAATAAAAATGTGGGTTGTCATGACTTGGAAAACCTAAAGGCTTATTTGCTGGTTCACCAACACAATTTTGCTCTAAAAAGCCTATTTAGCATACAAATCAATTACATTCAAGGCAAATGAGCTTGTTGATTTTCAGATCTGTATTTACAGTGCTCAACACAACTTCAATTAATTATCAAATCATTGATCAAGTATTTCTTAATAGTAAGTGAGCATGTAACCATCATTTTATTGACATTTTATTGATTATTTGTTTTTTCTACCAATTACAACCAATATATCTGTGCTTCTTTGCTTGTAACATCTTACACATTCTTCTGGTATATGTTAATTCAAAGTTTTCTGAAGTTCATTTATTTTTATCTATAAGAAAATGTATACTCTGCACCTTCCATCACACATGGGATTTCCAAGGGATTAACATAAGAACACTGGAAGATCTATGCTGGATCAGACATGAGGTCTAGTCCAGCATTCTGTTCACACAGTGGCCAACCAGCTGCCTGTGAGAAACCCAGAAGCAGGACAGTGATTGCAACAGAACCCTCCCACCCATGTTCCCCAGCAACTGGTGTACATAGGCATACTGCCTCTGATACTGGACGTAGTATATAGCCATCAGGACTAGTAGGTACTGATAGCCTTCTCCTCCATGAATTTGTCCAATCCCCTTTTAAAGGCATTCAAATCGGTGGCCATCACTACATCTTGTGGTAGTGAATTCCATGCACTATGTGAAGAAGTACTTCCTTTTATCTGTCCTGAAGCTCCCACCAATAATCTTCATGGATGAGCCCAGGTTCTAGTATTATGAGAGAGGGAGAAAAATGTCTCCCTATCCACTTTCTTCACAACAAGCATTATTTTGTACACCTCTACCGTGTCTCCCCTTTATGATGACAATCAATGTCATTATAAAAACAATAACATAGTAATAATCAATAGAGTAACAGCACAGCAGCACAACAATAAACAGCAGCCATGTTTAGCCAAAATTAAGCACGGATTAATCAAATTACAGGGTATTGTGAGTTTTTTTAAAATTAAAAGCTTGCCTTAAGATGATACCAAAATACGTTTAGAAAAGTAATCTGCCAGATATCATGGGGCAGAGAGAGTTCCACAGTGTAGGCATCACTGCTGAGAAGGCTCCATCATGCGTCTCAGCCCTCTGCAATTCAATGAGAGGAGGCACACAGAGCAGGGCCTCCTCTGACATCCATAGTGTGCAGGAAGCTCATGTGGAAAGAGACAGTCCTGAAGGCAACCTTCCCCAACCTGGCATCATCCAGATATGCTGGACTACAACTCCCTTTATCCCCAGCCAGCCATGCTGGGGTGGTAGAAGTTGTAGTCCAGCACATTTGGAGCACAGCAGGTTGAGAAAGCCTGCCTTAAACTATCCAACTATCCTAAACCAAGCACAATTGGTGCTTGTCACTGAGATTCAGTCCTCTTATCACCCTCTGACATGAAATGTGATGAGAACATCCGTAGTGAGACATTTTATTTATTTTTCCATTTCTCCTCCCACATCTTTTCAGCAGCTATGCTGGTTATGCAAAGATATCAGAATTTCAGTTAAACATTTCAAGTCTTGAATGCAAACTAGTTGCTGTAAGACATACATTGGAGCCGATATATTTTTAAAACATAGTGAAAACATTCTACTCTTGAAATGGAGATGCCTGGAAACAATACTGCTTAAAGGAAATGAGTTCCTTGGTTTTGTTTCTATTACTTAAAAAAAAAAATCTTCATTACTTTTTAAAATTCACATTTCTTGTGCAGTATCCAAAACCAAATTGAATCTATTCCAAATAAATATTAGTGTTCTTGTTATTTTAACCTTCAATTATTCACAAGACTTGACATGACACCAGACATAAGGCATTTGTTTGCTTTCAGTTTTGATTAACCAGTGGCTCAGCAAGTTTGAATCCTACATGTGTTAGAGATTACCTACTTTTCTATGTCTTATTGCCATCCTAAAGCTCAACAGAACACACACACACCCAACTCAATAATATCATCTACACAAGCAGCAAAACCAGAAATTGTTCCTTCTGGCTTCCTCCACTGAAGAAGTGCCTTAGGCTAAGCATTTTCCAAAAGTCACATCAGAGTGGTCTCGGACATAACATTGATGCAGAGGGAACAGGAAGTGCAGAAATGTGGACATTGTCTTCCTATTCGATTAGCATCAATGTCATGTCCAAAGGTGCTGTAAAGTATGACCTTCTTTTCTAGGTTGGCCAGTGGTGGCCAGGGTTAAGCAGGTAGACAGTTCTTTTTACTCAATATATATCTTCAATGCTGACAAGGGATAATGGACAATCCCTCAAGCATTTCATGGAAGTGGACAGTCACCTGATAGTCAATGTCAACATTCACTGGAGTAACTCAATTAATGCAGACATTCACAATATATGCATGAGATTGTCAACATTCCCTCATGATGGTCAACCATCTCCGTACTTTGGAGTGCCACTGTTAACGTAACATTTTAAATTTGCATTTATAACTGTATTATCTGGCCTGAAAATTTGGGTTAGGTCAGGAGGACATAACTGAAACAAAATCCTTTTTTTACAGGATTTATATACCACTCTATATCTAATAAGATTCCCAAGCAGTGAACAATAAAAAGAAAGAAAAAAAAAGAATCAAAGTATAGAATTAAATAATGAGTATGTAACAGCTGCAAGTATAAATGCAATGATGCCAGTACTATGCAGGCAGAATTAAAAAAAACATTTAAGGTGGCCACGATCCTTTACAATTAATTCAACAAGCCTATTCTTACAGTGCAGTGCTATCTGTATCAGCAGTACACATACACTTTTCTTCTAAAAACAGTGTGAAAAAATGGCACATGTGAAAAATGAAGGCACTTTTCCTGTCCTCAGCATGAGTAATGATGGTACTTAGTCCAGCTACAATATGCTACTTCGCCACTTCACTTTATCTAAAAAGCAAGCTCCTTAAAATCAGTGCACAACAAGCAATAGACATCTCTTTGGCACTGAGCCGAGCCAACAATTATTCAGGAAGGTACTTCAGGTTGTTATTACATCACCATCACGTAGTGTCACTCACTCAGTGCAAAAGTGTGATATGCCCCAGCAGGAAGAATTCCATGTTGTCTCCAGGCTATTGAGTGTAAAGATAGATACAATAAAGTTATGGGGAAACTGAAAACAGAGTGATGTGGCTATGTTTCTTCTCTTCCCCCCTATAGAGGTTCACCTTTCTAAGGGTTAACAAGTTCACCTAAACAAACTCCAAAAGGGAAGCTCAATCAAAATTCCAAGTTTCATCTGTGATTTTTATACACTCAGTACAGATGTAACTCACTTATTTCGTATGATTTCAATGGTTTTTCTCAATTCACAAAACTGACAGACTGCAATAAGTTATTTTTCTTGGATTGTACAGCTTTGACATCTAATAAACTATTTGTTTTTGTAATTACTGTTCACAAAACCGCACAAGGCAAGATGCATAGTCCTGCTGTCATTCACAGAAAATTGAACATTCCCCTAGGCGTGCAAAATACATTTTCAAAATGTTTCCCCCCCAAAATATTTCAATTCCCCCCACCTTTTTTAATTAAAGAAGAATGTAGCAAATCTCTAGATTTCCATTGTCCTTCCTCGACTCCCAGCGCTGTCATCACTTTCCTAGCTCTTTGTTCTCTGCACTGCCTTACAGGAAGAACATGGAATAAGGCTCATGCCTATAGCCTAGAATCAAAAGTGTCAATGCTAGAAAATGCTTGTGTTGATTCTAATCTTCTCAGAAGACACAAATTGGGGAGTCTACTGTTTACTTTGGTTAGAGTAAATTCTGGGAATTTAGACAATAGTGCTAAATGCTGAGAAGCCTCCAACTATTTTAATAGCCTTGCTTGTGAATCATTTGCTTATTCGCAAGCGAGGTTACATTTTGCTATTACTTGGAGATTATTTCCTCAGATTCGGTACCTCCACACAAAGTGATTTTAAAATGTCTTTCTCAGAATTGTGAAGTCATCGTCTTGTTCTTTGTGGAATACTGCCAAGGATTGTTTGTGATTGGGATGATTAATATGGCTACTGTGCCTGACAATGAAACTCTGGGAAAAGGTCATTTTATTTTTCTTAAAAGTCATTTTACTTTCTTAAGAAAAATGAAAGACAGACTTTTTCATAGTGACTGAAGATCATAGAGTACTAAAGTAAATACCAATTTGATGACAGCCTGACACAAACTGTATGTATGGACATTTGCATAAAATCAGTGGATTATGATTACCTTGTTAAGAAAAAACTTTGAAGTGTTCTTTTTCAGGTTTCAACTAAACCAGAATCCTCAAGAGCATTGAAGAGTTATACCATAATAAGATGGGGCAAACCCCTTACCACTGTCTACCTATCTACCTATGCCACTGGGAAAGTGTCAGTGATATACTTAGGGCTACTTCACACCATACAAACATGATTGTGGAAACCCATGCCATGCAGTTGCATTCATCAGTGAATGAGATAGCTATAGCTCCCTGTTGTGGTACACACAGTAAACAAACCCAAATTAGCCCCTTCATAATGTGTGAAATTTCTTTAATAATTATCTCTTAGTTCAATAATAAAGTCATTATTACACTCTAGTCAAATCACTTTGGTTGCTCTTGTTCACAACTTTCTCAAGTTTATGTTAATAGTCACCCTCCATTTTTGCCTTCTGAAGCCAAGCAAAATATTTGCTTCAGAAATGGCAATCCTTTATTTTACATTGGTTTAACAAAGGGTAAAATCTGAGAGTCTATAGCACCAACATCTTTATCTATCAAATATGTTTATCCCGCATCTTCCAAGGGTCCCCAAAATGGCTTACAATTTCATAAAAGTAAGCAACAGAAGAATCATATTAAAACAGACAAAATCTCTTGCAGTGACAGCACAAAACATCAAAAGCAGAGAGATCTAAATATTTTACACAATACCATAAATATGAGTATTTTGGTCCTCGATCCCAATTGATCCCATTTTATGCTACTTTGAAAACAACGTTGTTTTGCAAGCTGCTGTGTGTGATTCAGCCACATAATGAAATAAATAAATAATTCATTAAAATGAGTTCCTTTGTAGCAAATATTCATTTTTACATTTTTACTTTTCAAGCATTTTGTCTGATTTCTAAAATTCAATATTCTTGCATTCAATGGCTACTATCAACATTAGGTCTTTCACTATATATTTAAAAACTCAAAATATAGAATTATTTAATTAATTAATAAGGATTAAAGTGACTGAGTAACTTAAAAAAATTATTCCCAAATCACTGATAAGGGTATGCATCATTTCTAATGGTATACCAACGCACAGCTTAACAGTTCTAACTGGGGATGGGAGATTACATTCAAAATTGTTTTTGCCAGTTTTGCTGACCCAAATTTCAAGTGAGCTGAATAATTCAACAGCATTCTTATCTTTTCTAACATTTGACAAATGTAATGGAGAAGGACTTTTTTTTAATGCCTCCCTTCCTGGCAGTGTCTGCTTTATACTATGATAAGGATAGTCCATTAGCTACCTCAAAGAAGCTTATCCTGCATGATAGTAAATTATTAGAAAATGGAAACTTGCTTCATTTTTATTGGCATCAAGATCTATGGTTTGTATTATTTTTTTTTACATTATGGCAACTCCAATTTTTACACCATCTTGTTGCTTTTTTAAACTTAAGGCATACCTACATTTTCTACAGTCAGGGAAGAAGTCAGACCAAGCTACATGCATTAATAACATCAAGCTTAAATAACTACAATGCAACTTGCATTGGGTTACCTTTAAAGAGTCTTTGGAAGTTTCACTTGGTCCAGCATGTAGCAGTGAGGATGTTAGTGGGCCCATGCCCATGGGGCCAAGTTATGTCTGTCATGCAACATCTGCTCTGGTTGCCAGTTTGCTTCCGGGCACAATTCAAAGTTTTGGTTATTACATTTAAAGCCATAATGGCTTGGGTCCAGGAAACCTGAGCACTCACCTCCTCCCATATCAACCTGCCCACTCCTTAAGAACAAGGGGAGAGGACCTTCTCTGTGCCCCATCTAAGGTGGAGGCATGGCTGATGGCCTTCTTGGTGGTTGCACCAACACTGCAGAACACCTTTCCCCATAAAGTTCAGGTGGCCTCATCTATGGCTGTATTTCACCAGTTGAAGTTATTTTTATCTCAGCACATTTTGCCTTATTAAGTACCTGATGGTTTACTTACAGGCTGTGTTTTATCTGTGATCCCTGCCTCTGTTATATACTTAGTGTATTTTGATTGAATGTATTCTGATTTTTATTTGCTGTATGACACCCTGAGTGGTGCATAAGCACTAGAAAGGTAAGATTAAAATCCCTATCTAAATAAAAAGTATTTAATTAATTATGCTTCAAAGGACAATATGAGGGGCAGATTGCTTTTCCTTATAAAATACAGCCAGTCATTGTCCCTACCACTAATGGCCATAGCATAAACTCTTGTTACTAATTTAGGGCACAATCTTATGGTCCCTGGAGAGCATCGAAGGGACCATAGGATTTTTCAGATTCCCCCTCCCAAAACCACAGACGATGCTATGACTTCGCGAGGGAGACTTTAAAATCCAGTCCCCACCCCACCCTCGCAGCCACCACAGAAAGAAGCATAGTGCCTGCTTTCTGAAGTTGCAGAAGCAGCCTCCGAGAATCTATTCTGGTGGGTGGGGAGGGTAGAGGCCAGGATACACAGAATCCTATGGTCTCTCCAGTCCTGGTCCCACCCGTGGCAGCGTGCTTCCCCTAGACAGGCTCAGAGGCCTGGCTAGAGGAGAAAGAGAAAAATGGAGGACGGAGAGGAGAAAATCACCTTCATTGCTTTTTTTTATATCGCCAGCAGCCGTCAGACAGAGCATTGGATATTTAGAAGCACCTGAGTTTGGAGACTTCCTTCTAATGGTATTTAAGTATTAATTAAAGTATCGTTCTTCTCCCCCCCCCCCAATGCATGTCTGAAGCTGTTACAGACCATTTGGCACCCATCGTATGAGCAGTAAAAGCGGGCCGGTTCAGTCTGTATTGACTGCAGAACTCCCACATCTGGATACACTATCCCAACCCTGAAGTGCAATAAATAAGGAAATAACTATCAATATCATACTTAAACATTTTAAAGTAAATACAATATTTCCATATATAAAACCAAAGCATTTCAGTTATTAGTAATAGTAATAATTATCAGTACCTTTAACAATATGATTGCTATCACTTTAGAGCAGGGATGAGGAACGTGTGGCCCTCCAGATATTGTTGGACTGCACTTACCATCATCCCCCTCTATTGGCTATGCTGGCTAGGGCTGATGGGGAGTTGTAGTCCAGCAACATCTGGAAGGCCACACGTTCCCCACCACTGCTTTAGAGCAGCAAACCCATTCTCTATATTAGAAAATACAAATATCTTGAGCATCCGTAGGATGTACAGAACATGAAGAAACAGTCTAAATCAAAATGTGATAAGCTATTAAAGATAACAGCTGTCAGAGCTAATTTAGTTTCTTTACATTCTTTGAGAAAGCTAAATATTTTCCAGCTTGGCATTAAGCGAGGATAGCTGACTCATCATAGAGGCTGGAGTGTTGTTTGTTTGTTTTTCATACAGTATATAGTCCCAGGTCAATTAGTCTGCCTCTTATTCTTATCAGCTTCCACAGTCTTTCAAAAGTCTGTTGTACGTCTTCACACAAAGGACTCCTTGCCTTTTTCTCCATCCACCACCACCACGGTCCATCTATCTTTGCTCCACTTATATTTCTCCCTCTCTAATTTGGGCTCATTAGTTGCACATGACAGCCAGCTCCCACCTTCTTTGGGAATGCTACAATCACGTTCAGGAGGAGTAGCAAGACTAGCCAAATTTCCACCCGTGCACAACCTCACACACAAAGGTATTGTAACATAAATGGCTCACAGTCCTTCAAATGTGATGTTCAGATTGTCCTTTAGAGAATGTAGATCTCCTTTCCTTCACTTCCAAGTCCTGCAGATAGCTAAAAGCAGGGCTTCCCAACCTCTCTGGAGCAGCTTCTCTCGTCCTGGATCAGGCTGAACTGCTGGTATCTTCTGAGAGCAGTCAGCCCACTTTTGTAATGCTACATACTCCATACATATAAAATTTCAAATATCTTACAGTATAATTTTTACCACAATGAGGTTTCACTGTTAAGGCCCATAATAATTCTAATCAGAACAACATCTAACAATTCCTAAAACATAACTTTCTTTCATTTCTTAAGAAGGCCCCCTAATTAATACTTTGATCCCAGTACATACCTGCCAAGAATTCAAAACAGGCCTATAAGTCAACAAACTCTGCGGCTTCTCTCTTCTTGGGCCAGGCTGAACTTCTGGAGCCTACTGGGAGCACTCAGCCCACCCTGCAATGCCACATATTGAGCATGCATGCTTCAACATTCCAATTAGCTCTAGGAACAGAAGGGGGAGGGTAATTGCCATATCTTACGCTGGTAAATGTAGGCATGCTGGATTTCTTTTCAATACTGCTAATAAAACCAACCGTGACAACAGCATGGGTTACCGTAACCGTACATCTTAAAAACACATCAAGGTTTTCTAGAAATCAAAGCACCAAATTTGGAGGTACATTTCAGAACATACCTGCTCCAGGTGTACACGCTCCACGTGTACAAGTGCTGTAGTTTGCACTGAACACAGAGGCATCTGAGAGAAGTCCCCTTTTTGTCTCTTTCTCTCACTATAAGCTTATGAAAATGTAGTCTAGGCGGATCGTTATCAGACCCTGTAAGAAACACCTTAGCTGATGATGTTTGGGTTCTGAAGCTTCCCGGCACTTGTTCAGACAAACCCCATTGGGAGAACCACACACCAAGTGTGTTATGTAAACACACAAGGCTACCCACATACATAGATGGAAAATTTTATATGTCCCAGAAGCGCCAAGGGGCAACCACAGAGCAATGACACAGCTAGGTAATTTTAGACCTTTGACTTAATTGTCTTATGGGGTGCCCCTTTAGCTGGCCATGTGTATTATTTCAGTTGTGAAGCACGCAATTAACATTTTTCTTTTCCCTCCACCCCCACTGCCATTCCTTGCTCTGCCATTGCTTCTACATTCCTGATGTACATTTCTCGAAGAAGAAGAAGAAGAAGAAGAAGAAGAAGAAGAAGAAGAAGAAGAAGAGTTTCCCAACCCTGATTTAAAAAAATATGTCCTGAGTATGTCTTATATGCTACTTAGAAATACTGAAGTTACGAAGGGTACCAGCCTCAATCCAGTACATGGCACATTGTATGTTCACACATTCAAAATCTACTACCAGTGACACCATGGCTAGTCGCAACAGAATATTGGCTTGTAATGTGTCCCATCATGGCACCAAAGCATGGCTGGCCAGGGCATGCTG